>OX451736.1:216378613-216978613 GCA_948472305.1 Vicia faba
TATATAAATATAATATATATATTATATATATATATATATATATTATATATATATATATATATATATTATATATTATATATATCTATATAGATATATATATATATATATATATATATATATATATATATATATATATATATATATATATATATATATATATATATATATATATATATATATATATATATAATATATATATATATATATATATATCTATATATATATAGATATATATTTCTTAAAACCAAATTAGGGTTTCCACCCCTTTCAAAAATAACCATTAATATTTTTTCCTATTTTTAGGACATTAAATAATTTATTTTTACCTACATAAAAATAAAACAAAAACAATTTTTTTTTGCATATTTATAATATATTGCATATTTAAATATTTGTCAATTTGTATAATGAGTTCAATTTGGTTGTAATAGTTGACTTAGGGTTTTAATTTCTTGCAAATACCCCCTATTCAAACTTGTATCCCCCTCACCATATCAATGTTGTAATAGTCGTAGATTTAATTTTGCGCACTTTATAGCTTTCAAATATGCCATGATAGAAAGATTAGGGTTTGTATGATAACCAAAATCAAAACAAATAGCTTGGCTAATACAAGATAAAAATGCATGAAAAATGACAACACAATGCACACAAGCACCCCTAGGGTTTCATCCACTTGTTGCCTTAAAAATGGCCATGGTATGCATGTTGCGTATCTTGGCAAAACAAAACAAAAACAAAACAAAAAGATCATAGTCCCTCGATGACGCTATCTTGGTTGCCTATACAAAAAATGATCTAGTCCCTCAAAAAAAACTTGCTAAGATACTTGGCAACATTGTTATCATGGCCATACGATGACCCACGCCTGTCCCGTTTAACATCCAAACACAAGGTTGTTTACCAAATACAATGGTAAAACAACAATGTCAAAGGGTTAAAAATGTGTAGGAAAGACTTTTTGAGTAGGTAGGGTAGACAAATCCTAGTTATTTGATCTCTTGCAAACCATCCTTGCTAATTTCAAAATACACAATTTCAAAACATTTCCCAAAACAAACTTTCAAACATTGAAACATCTTTTCAAAAGACAAACACCTTTGTATATATTCAAACAAGAATCATTACAAAGGTTGCCTAGACAAAGGCCTCTTTTCAAAATATTTTCAAAACCATACACAAAGCACCATTTCAAACAATTGAAAAGCAAAAGCAAGTGATCTAAACAAGTAACTAAGAGCCCATGGAAAACCATGGATCAAAAGGGTGCTAGCACCTTCCCTTTTCATAATCTACCCCCCGAACCCAAGAAAACATATCAAAGGTCTTTCCTGTGCTTTTTGACCTTTCCTTTGAATAAAATAAAAAGTCGGTGGCGACTCTTGCTAAACTGAAACATTTGCGAACACAAACGCAAAACCCCAAGTCAGTTCTCCCACCGTATCACAGAACTGGAGACTCTGCTGGGGAAAATTCTAAAAGTGGGGTTACCTTAGGGTTTTAGATCACCTTTACATGCTTACCTTGTTTGCTTTGATTGCTTTACATTTGGTTCTATTGTTTGGGTTTGAAATCCTCTACCCGGATTTGGGAAACATTCATAGGTAAATAGCAATACATTATGGAAACTATGCGGGGTATACCGACATGGTTGAAGCAATAGCTATATTAGTGCGACATATTTGTGGGTACCGGCAGCCTTTGAGTCAATCAAAGAGAATACAGGGCCGCTGAGTGATGTCATGAAGCACTAATGTACTTTTAGAACCTTTACTTGACCATCTTGGCCTTATTAGGGGTAGTGAGATGATCGGCTTTGGTGCAGTCCAAAGTTGGTAGATACTCGATACTACACTCATTGAGGGTTGTTTTCTTGGAATATTTTGGTCGCCAGTAAAGTGGCTAAACTGAAACAATGAACACATAAAATAATCCAGTGATATTGAGCTTCTTAGAACCCGGTTACTATTTATAGGACAGGCTGAGCCAACTAAACTTCAAGAGGGTACTTACCTATGAAACCCCATGCAAGCCTGAAACTAGGAGCTTGTGTGATTTGCTTGCACATATACTTGTGCATACATCATGAAGATCATGAAACATCATTTCCATCCACTAACTATTTCAAGGGTTTAGATCTTCATCTTTGTTCCTGTTTTGTAGGTTATGGAATCACTCCGCAGGAAAACAATCCAAGTCAACCTTGTGAGAATTCCTCCTCAACTCAAGGAGCTTACTTCCAAGATACCAGAGTATTCTCCATTCACTGAAAGACATGGTCGACTTATCAACTTGGTCAACTCCAACATTGAAGAAGACATGGTGAAAGTTCTCTTCCAGTTCTTTGACCCCCTACACCACTACTTCACATTTCCTGATTACCAACTAGTGCCTACTTTGGAGGAATTTTCTCAACTCTTGAGGATTCCTATTCTCCATCAACTACCCTACAACGGTACGGAAAGAGATCCAAAGCCTGAAGATGTTGCTCAAGCCTTACACTTGTAACCATCTGATATCATAGGTCATTGGGAAACCAGAAGTGGTGTCAAGGGTTTCTTGGCAAAGTTTCTGTTTGAAAAGGCACAAGACTGCTGGAATTCTCTAGATCTGCAAGCTTTTGAGGAGATTGTATCTCTTCTCATCTATGGGTTGGTCTTGTTCCCAAACCCTGATCAGCTTATAGATGTGAATGCTGTCAAGATTTTCATATCTCGGAATCATGTGCCTACATTGCTTGGGGACATCCTACACTCATTTCACACACGAACAATGAGGAAAAGAGGTGTTCTCATGTGTTGTACTCCTATTCTAGCAAGGTGGTTTATTTCTCACCTTCCCCAGTCAGTCTTGAAGAATGAGCAAGGCTTAAGGTGGTCACAATGATCGATAACTCTTACACATTCAGATGTTCATTGGTGTTCTTGATCCAGAGAAAATGTTATCATCATTGATCGTTGTGGGGAATTCCCTAATGTCCCACTACTTGGCATTAGGGGAGGCATTACCTACAACCCCCGCTTGGCTCTGAGACAGTTTGGGTATGCCCGAAGGGATGGCCCTCATGACATGCTGATTCTAGACTTGGTTTTTGACTTCGACAATGACGCTCAAGGACTTCGGCAAAGGTTTATCCGAGCTTGGAGGATGCCCAACAAGGTGGACAGTAAGACATTGGGACACAAGAATTCCATCCCCCTTGAGCCTTACCTCAAGTGGGTACGAACCCGCACCCAGAGTTTTATGATGCCCTATACCTACATTCTCCCTGTGATCAAAGAGCCTGTTATGGAAGGAGAGGTTCCATACACCCTCCTACATCCTGACATGCCGACATCATTGGAAGATTTACAAAGGAGTTGGATACAGCTTACGGAAGAACGCAATACTTTTGAAGCCCAATTCTATGCCAGTGAGAATAAGGTTTTAGAACTTACTCGTCAATTTCACGAAGAGCAGACTCTCAACACCTACATCACACCAAAGAGGATGCGCAACGTCTTTTATCATTAGAATTTTGTATTTTTTTGCCCTTGGGGCATTTATGTACTAACAATTCTATCTTATTAATATGACGTGTGTTCCTTTTGTTTAAAACAAATTTGAATTTCTGAATCCTTGAATGCATTACATGAATACATATCATTCATCATATGCATAAACAGGTCTTCACACCAGGTTTCCTTATCTCTCTGCTGTTTATTTCAGCAAGATGGATATAGAGCAGACGGTCAAAGATTTGCAAGTGCAAAATTCATAGTTCCAACAACTACTCATGACCTTGGCAAAGGGTCAGGAGGATCTTAAAGCTCTGTTAGAGAAGGAGAAGGAAAAAGAGAAGAAGAAAAAGAAATGAGTTGGTGTGGCTACTTTGGGTAGAAGATTTGAAGGTCAAACTAGAAGGGTTCTGGATTTCCCCTCAACATCTGATGAAGGGGTGGGAAAAGGAAAGGGAGCTGCAGTACCATCTAAGTCTGAGGAAGAAGAAGAAGAGGAGGAGGATGGAGACTATTATGAACAACAGTATCCTACTGCAGATGAGAAATACAAAAATCTGGAAGAGCGTCTGGTAGCCATGGAGGTACAGAGGATGCCTGGGCTGGATTTCGAAGAGCTAGGATTGGTTTCTGAGATTGTCACTTTTTGATAAGTACGACGGGGTGTCTTGCCCAAAGATGCACCTACGGTCTTACGTCAGAAAAATTCAACCTCATTCTTCTGACAAAGACCTGTGGGTACATTTCTTCCAAGACAGTTTGTCGGGGACGCAATTAGATTGGTTCTACCAGCAAGAGAGGTCTGATGTGCACAATTGGGAGGATTTGGCTGCTGCCTTCTACAGACAATATCAATATAATGCGGACTTAGCACCTACTCGTACTCAATTACAGAGTATGGGTATGGTCTCCAATGAAGGCTTTAAGGAGTATGCCCAGAAATGGAGAGACTTGGCGGGAAGGGTGCAACCACCTCTATCTGAGAGAGAGCTTGATGATATGTTTTTGGGGACTCTGTCAGGTCCATTCTTTAATCACCTGATAGGAAGTTCGTCCACGGGGTTCACCAAGTTAATTCTAACTGGTGAAAGAGTTGAAGCCGGAATCAAGAGTGGTAAAATTCAAAAAGATGCACCCGCTTCCGCTGCCATCAAGAAGACCTTTCCAGCAAAGAAGGAAGTCTCAGCTGTCTACTCCTAAATAGGTCAAGGAAGAGTTGAGCGCCAACCAGCGGTGGGGGCCGTATTGATTCAGAAGTCTGCAGCTGACCAGCCCAGAAACAATCAACCTAGAACCAACCAGCAAAGGGTGGAAAGACCACAACGACAATATACCCGGATAAACATGACTCCTGCTCAAGTTTTACCCCATCTCTTGAAGTTAAACCTTACAACCTTGAAAGAGGCACCGAAGAATCCGAATACAACTTCTCCATACTACCATCCCAACGCCAAGTGTGCTTATCATTCAGATAGCCTGGGGCACGACACCAACAATTGTTGGGCCCTCAAGAATAAGATTCAGGATTTAATAGACGCTAAGGAAGTGGAATTCGACGCCCCTGAAAAGCCGAATGTGATCTCTGCTCCAATGCCAAGCATGGCCACAATGTCCATGCTGTTGAAGAAGATCTGTATGTTGCTACAGTTGATGATCTGATGACTCCGTTATCGATAATCAAGCTAAATTTGTTGAAGGCTGGGATTTTCCTAGGTTGTGAAAAAGATTGCTACCTTTGTTCATCCTTACCATCCGACTGACCGTTGTTGAAGTTAGGCATCCAAGGCCTAATGGATAATCAAGAAATTCTTTTTGAAAAGACTCTTGTTATACCGACTCCTTTCAATGATGTTGCTATAATTACCATTTCCGCCAATCTTTCCAAGGTCTCCAAAAGACCTGTTAAGATTACATCCGATCCAAAGATTGTACCTCTAAAGATAACTATGCCGGGGCCTATCCCGTACAAGTCTAACAAATAAATATCGTGGAACTATGGGGGAGAGATCTTCTACCACGGTATTAAGCATATTGAATCAGTTAAAGAAGGTTCTGATGAAGAGACTTCTGACATAGGAAATATTGCTGGAACGAGTAAAATCACCCGCAGCGGAAGAATTTTATCTCCGGAGATTGCTCCTCTAAGGGCAGTCTTTGGACCCTCAATTGCTCCTAAGGTTACTCTTGTACCGGTCAACATATCTATGAGAACTCCAGTTATTGAAGAAGTTGTGACTCTCGTGGTTGTACCCTCTGCTGTTGCTGCTGATAAAGGGAAGGGGATCCAAGAAGCGCCCGTCAGGACGAGGGCTCAGCCTTTGTTTATCCCTGAGACCACTCAAAAGGAAATGGAGGAGATTTTGAAAATAATTAAGAAAAGCGACTACGATGTTGTGGAACAACTGGGGAAACCCCCCTCAAAAATCTCTATGCTGGCCCTGTTGCTCTGTTCCGAAGCTCATGCCAAAGCTTTGATCAGATTCTTGAAGACGGCCCACGTGCCTCAAGAAACCTCCGCGGACCAGTTCCAGGAGTGTGTAGCGAGCCTAACGGCCGACAATGGTCTTGGCTTTACGATGCCGATTTAACATCTAAGGGGAGAAAGCATAATGACGCGCTGCATGTCTCGGTGGAATGCAGAGGGACTACTCTAGCTCACGTTCTGGTTGATATTGGGTCGTCTTTAAATGTCTTGCCAAAGAAAGCATTGGAAAAATTGGACTGTGAAGGTTTGACCCTGAAGCCCAGCAATATCATTGTCAGAGCCTTTGATGGTTCTAAAAGGATGGTCCACGGGGAGGTGGACATCCCGATTAAAGTGGGAACGGAAACTTTCAACTCCATATTTTATGTGATGGACATCCGTCCCTCCTATTATTGCTTGTTGGGAAGACCCTGGATTCATAATGCTGGGGCCGTCACTTCTTCTTTGCACCAAATGCTCAAATACCCAGTCCAGGGGAAAATTATAATAGTTCACGGTGAAGAGGAATATATGATAAGCCATCTTAATTCTTTCCGCTATATGGAATTAGATGGCGAATTCATAGAAACCCCTTTCCAACACTTCGAGGAAGTTTCTGAAGAGATTGCAGCAACCAAGACAGTGACTTTTGTACCCATCGTTACCAAACCTGTGTCCCGGATGTCATCCCTTAAAGATGCGAAGGATGTGATTGAAGAAGGAGGAAGCACAATTTGGGGTCAGCTACCAGACTTTCCTTTCAAGACAGATAAATTCGGCTTGGGTTTCACTGCTTCTACTCAAAAGGCTGTACGTCGCTCCCGAGATGGAGGGCCACCGTTGAAGATCACCCATCATGGAGTCAATTATTTAGAGGACGGTGAAGAGGAGAGCAACTTTGAAGACTGGATCTTTCCAACTGTTGACGGAGGACTAAACAACTAGGAGGCAAAGGAATTTGTTCCCATTACTTTCATAAATCAGTAATTTATCTTTCAAACATTTCTGTTGGTCTGTAATAATTCCTAAACAATTCGTACACTTTTTGCCTTGTGCCTTACCCGGGGTACATAGGTCCATTTGTAAGGGTTTGATTTTTCATCTTCATATGCCATTTTTAATGAATCAAGGACGTTTTCATATATAAACTTTTGTGTTCATTTTCCTTCTTTTTACATTTTATTTGTTTAAAGGTGGCTATCCCTTACACACACCCACACTCACAAAATGCAGGTACCCTTCCATTTCGGATTCCATGGGTAACAATTCTGCTATGGCCTTCAGTGACTTTGGAGATCTGGTCAATCATGCTGAATACGAAGGTGATAAAGACTGTGAAGTACTGGGAGAATTGGTTAGACTTCTACAACTGGAAGAAAGGGCTATTCTACCCCATGAAGAGCTGTTAGAGACAATCAACTTGGGTACTGCCGAAGACAGAAAAGAAGTCAGAGTGGGTGCCAACCTAGAGCCAAATGTTAAGGAGCGCTTAGTTCAGCTGTTGAATGAATATGTTGAGATCTTCGCCTGGTCTTAGGAAGACATGCCGGGACTCGTTGCAGATATTGTAGTTCACTGTCTCCCTACAAGAGAAGGCTATCCACCAATTAAACAGAAGGTCCACCGGATGAGGCCCGACGTGTCTGAAAAGATCAAAGCTGAAGTGATGAAGCAGTTCAATGTTGGGTTTCTTACTGTTACTTCCTATCCATAATGGGTTGCTAACATTGTGCCCGTGCCTAAGAAGGACGGCAAAGTCAGAATGTTCGTGGATTACAGAGACTTAAACAGGGCTAGCCCTAAAGATGACTTTCCACTTCCGCATATTGACATCTTGGTTGACAATACAGCTCAGCACAAGGTATTTTCTTTCATGGATGGATTTTCAGGGTACAACCATGTTGTACCCCAAAATTTTCCCTCCCATATTCTTCAAGACTTGTCAAGATCAAGCTTCAAAAGATTCAAAATCTCTCAAAGGTTGCACAATCCAATTGCCTCCTAACACAGTCAAAATTAGGGTTTTGGTTCTTGCAAAGTAATTGAAGTTTTCAAGGGTCCAATCAAGTCCCATATGCCCATGAACATTGTCAAGCATCCATATGCCAAGTTTCAAGACTCACAGCATCAAATTGCACAGTCAAAAACCCTAAATGCTTCACAGTCAACTACAGGGGCAAAATGGTCATTTGACAGCCAAAAGTCAAAATTTTTGGTCAACATCTTATTTTGAAGCCACAATCATCATCTGATCAATTCTTGATCATGATTTCTCAAAGCATGGCTCAAAAAGTCTCAAGATGCAAAAGTTTCTATTTTTGGACAGTTGAAAAGTCAACTGCAAATTGACAAAGGCATAACTTCTTCATGGTTTATCAGAAAAATACCATCCAAAGCTCATTTTGAATAGAATGACATTTCCTACAACTCATCTTCACACTTCAAGTCCAAGAAATGCTCTTACAAAAAGTTATCAATTTCAACATTATAGGTCATTTTCAAAAGTCAACAAAAAGGCACTTTAAGTCAAAGACCATAACTTGAGATTGGTAAATCAAAATGACATGGGACCAAAGGCATTGGTTAGAGGACTTCAAGACCTTTCCAAAATGTCCAAGAACATGATCATAGCTTCAAAATTGAGCAAGATATGCCTTGGAGAAGTTGGGAAATTTTTGGGAATTTTGAAAAGTCAACTTTGCACAAAAGACTTCAAAAATGCTAATGGGCCTCAATTTCTTTCATGAATCATTACCCAAAGGCTATGCACGACCCATTGACCTCAAAGGGATTTATTTTCTTATTTTTGATTAATTAATTGAATTTTTATTATTATTAATTCATTTAATTAGATTTAAATATGAAAAAATATCAAATAATACTTTTCAAATCTTTTTGTGAAGAAAATTCACTCATTATGTGCTAAAGATTTCGTTTCACATTCAAAAAGGCAATATCTTTCACAATTGGCAAGAGTTTCATGGCAAAAGATTGAAAAAAGATTGGATTTACATGATTGGAAATCAAACATCAAAATCATTAATTCATGGACTATGGGCTTGTTTTTTTGACCTAATCACGTTCAGATACAAAGGCACAACATAACCTAATGCACAAGGATACGAAAAGCTGCTCAGAAAACATAGAAAAAAGTTGCATTTTTTCATCAAAATTTTGGAAACTGAAATCCTAGTTACTGCACGTTTCAAAGCCTAAAATCTATTCCAACACATTACTGGACCATCCAGGAAGCTTTTGCAATCAAGAATCAATCAAAACGTGCCAAGAATCATAGAACACAGGCCATACGGTTTGCAACATTTTCTTGAATTCCATATCATGATTCATGCGCATTTGATGCATATCTTTGATTGTTTTGCATTCACAGGAACATGCTGAAGCTAATGATATGATTCAATTGTATTATAAGGCCCTATATCGTGAATTACCATTAACGTGTTTTAGGGTTTCAGAGCTCAAAAATTGGGGCTTTGCATAGGGGGTAAAATTGGACCATCAAACTTGTATAAGCAAACTCGTTGCAACAAGAAGAAGCTATTAATAACCTCGCGCTCAATTTGTATTTGGGCATCTTCTAATCGCTATTTTTCCTGGTTGTATTTAGTGGGGGTTTAAAACCCCCGCTACTTGTTTCATATTTGCAGGAATAATAAAGAAGAAGGCTAGCGTGTCCAGACATGGTTGGTTAGTTTAAATATTAGCGCGTTTTTTGGTTTGTTTCAGAATAATTGCTTTTTTTTCACATATAATAATCATGCTCCATTACATTAACAAATGCACGCGTTAGTTCAGTTGGTGGATGAGTTGTCTTGCAGGTATTGGGACCTGGGTTCGATTCCCAGGTCCCCCACATCTTGCATAATTTTTGTTTCAATATATTCCCATTCAGTTTCCATCCAATGTTCTACCATGCATCTTCATACGCTAGCCTGCCACGCGCCCATGAGCTTCAATCCAAAGGCTACAAGAGGATGTCTACCATGTACCTCAGTCAATGGACACGCACTCAAGCTGGAAAAGTCAAATAAGGCCTTGATTCAATGGGCCAAATTGCTTCACAAAAACCTCCTAAATGGGCCAGACACCCCCCTTGTTTGTATTCTTTTCAATTTTATTTTCCTTTCAATTTTTATTCTTTTAATTGTTTTCTTTAATTATTTTATTCAATTCACCAAAAATAATTTTCATAATATAAAAATCAGAAATCAAAAAAATTGTAATATATTTAATAATTATTATTTCACCATTAAAATATTTTTTTTTGTAAATAAATTCTAATAATTAATTTAGTAAATTAGGTTTCAAACTTTAATCTTTTCTTAATAAATAAAATAGATAGAATTAGGGTTTTTGACCTTTTCATTTTTTAATAAATAATTTTTTCTCATTATTATTATTAATTACTATTTATTTTTGTAAATAAATATGTAAATAATTGATTAGCGTAAATTAGGTTAACTTGTATATTTTCTTTAATAATTAAAAATAACTTAGAATTAGGGTTTCTCTTGATTTTTAATTTTCTTTATTCCATTAAAAACCCAAAAACACAAAAATAATTTCTTTTCTTTAATAATAATAATTAGCTTTTAATTCAATTTAATTTCAAAAGGGTCAAAACCCTCGGACATTCGATTCTAATTTCTTTTCGCGCATTTATTTTCTTTCGAATATTATGTAATTGCTCAAGGCTTGTAATAGTAATTAGGTCTTTTACTTTCCGCATTTTATTAAAACGGGTCTTTGTATTTTGGCGATGTATAGACCCGCGCCTTGTAATAGCGTAGGATTTATCTTTCCGCACTCTTAACTGCTAAATTGTATGAAAGAATGTATGGCTAAATTAAAAACAAGCGTAGCTCACAATGATGCATGATCAAAGATAATTGCTAAACTGAAAATAACACACAAATTCACACACCACTTCTAGGGTACGCCTCACTGTTGCCTTACCTTCGAAATGTGGTCGTCGAGTATAGGACGTTTTAGTAAGTCCTTATGTCCATGATCCAATTGCCTCGAAACGGTTGCCTCGGAATAAAAAAGGATCAATGGCATAAGGGTAGCTTCTAAGGTGTCCTACTGTTGCTCTGGTGACCACACTGTCCCTAAAACTCGAATTGACCCAAACACCTCCAACGGTGGTGCTACCTACCTCTCAATGATGGGATGGAACTACCTAAAGGACATTTACACAACCTAATTCCTTAGGGTAGGTAGATGACTCGTAGATACTTGCTCTCTAAAAAACAATCAAAACTCTTTTCACACCGACACCTTTCAAAAAGCTTTCAAAACAATTTTTCAAACACTCTTGAGGACTGATACAAGAGTTATTCAGAAAACTTTGACGAAACTTTTTCAAACCCACTCACACTTTGAAAAGCAAACACTTTTGAAAACACAATGAGCAAGTATCTAAGAGCCCATGGATAACCATGGATAGAAAGGGTTCTAACACCTTCCCTTTCTATAATTCTACCTCCCGAACCGAGAAACAATCTCATAAGGAATTTTGCTGTGCTTTTGTCCTGTCCATGTTGGAGAAAATAAAAGACGGTGGCGAATCTTGCTTCCGCGACATTTCGCGAACCAGCGTTAAACAGTCAGTTCTAAATCCACCGATCACAGAACTGGCGACTCTGCTGGGGACATACTTAAAGTGAGGTGTACCTTAGGATAGCTTAGACTTGTGTTTTCAATTGCTGTGTTTGTTTGCTTTATTATTTTGGGTACTGTTTCGGAGTTACATAGATCCTAACCCGGATCTGGGGATACCCTGTTAGGTAGCATAAAATGTGAGGGACCTGTCCGGCGTAGACCGACATGGGTGAAGCAGTGGCTACGTTGGTGTGGCACCTTGGTCTGTACCGATATCCCTTGTGTTGCAACGAGGAGAATATGGGTCTTCTGAGGAGTCATTAAGCACCAACCGACCTTAGAACCTTAAATGACCCAACTTGGCCAATAGAACAGTAGCAGTATGCTACGCCCATTGAGCCTAAACTCTCGTGATGGTTCTGGACACAAGAAAAGATTACGATGCTGGAGTTATGACCAATTGAGGGTAGTCAGTGATATTGGGATCCTCTAGAACCCGGTTACTTCTGATAGGACAGGTCTTAACCAACAAACTGAAAGAGGGTAATACCTAGACCCCATGCTGGCCTAAACTCTAAGGGCTTGTCTTGTGTGACTTGTGTGCCTTATCATGTTTGCCTTTGTGAATATTTGTGGTGTGCTTTATCATAACATCATGCCATCATAAACATTGCATGCATCCTGCATAAGGACTGACCATTTCAAAGACAAGAGGGTTTCACCTTTGTTCTGTTTTATAGGACATCATGATGCCTATGCGAAGGAATACTATCCGGTTCAACTTTGTTCACCCACCTGAGTTGCTTGAAGAATTGGTTAGCAGAATTCCAAATACTACTTCCTTCATCCAGAGGCATGGTTCTCTTCTCAGTTTAGTCATGGCAAAGTGGGACCAACAACTGATGAGTGTCCTGACCCAGTTTTATGACCCTCTGTACCAGTGCTTCACCTTTCAAGACTTCCAGCTGGTCCCTACCCTGGAAGAGTTCTCTGATTTTCTTGGTATCCCTATCTTGGATCAGACTCCCTACACTGGTTGGGAAAAGACTCTTAGGCTTAAGGAGATTGCTGCAGCTCTTCCTTTGACCCACAAGGAGGTAATGGACAACTGGGTGACTATAAGCAAAGTTAAGGGTTTCTTGGACAAGTTTCTGATTGGTAAAGCTAACAGTTTCTGGAATGACCTGGACTTTAGGGCGTATGAAGACATCCTGGCTCTCTTAATCTATGGTCTAGTCTTGTTTCCTAATCCTGATAACTTTGTTAACGTCACTGCCATAAGGATCTTCATGTCTCGGAACCCTGTGCCCACTCTCTTGGGCGATATTCTGCAACAACTTTATGCTCGTACTGCCCGAAGACGAGGAACTCTATGGTGTTGTATTCCTTTGTTAGTGAGGTGGTTTATTTCGCACCTCCCTAAGTTCGTGCTGAAGAACAAAGAAGAAAGAGGTTGGGCTCATAGGTTAATGTCTCTCACTGATAATGACATCATTTGGACTCTCAGGGGTTTGGATGAGGTAGCTGTTATTGATCGTTGCAAAGAATACCCTAATGTTCCTCTGATTGGCACCCAAGGAGGGATCTCTTATAATCCATGTCTAGCTCTCCGTCAGTTCGGAAGAGCCAGAAGAGCAGGGCCTCATGAGATGTTGGTGCCTCACATCAGTTTTGAGTTTCAGGTAGATAGTGACGAGCTGCGTCGTAGGTTCATCAAGGCTTGGGACAGAATTCACAAAGCTGACCCACAAGAGTTGGGACCAAAGACTTCTCTACCTATGGAAGCCTACTACAAATGGGTCCGTATCCGTGCTCAGAAGTTAGGTATGCCATATGAAGCTGTCAGACCCATCATTCTTGAATATCCTGATAGAGATGGGGCTCCTCCAACTGTTCTCCCTCCTCAGATACCTACTGATATTGATACACTAAAGAGATCTTGGGCGCAACTGCGAGAAGAACGGGATTCTTATCGGGAAAAGTTCAACGAGCAGGAATTGAAGATCCAGAAGCTGACAAAGCAGTTGGAGAACGAACGGGCCTTGAATGACTACATCCGTACTGAGAAAAGGAGACCCTGGGATCAATGATGAACTTTGGATATTCTTTTACAGTTTTATTTCCCTTTTCAGTATTTTCACTTTTATGTAACGCCTAAGGGCAACCTGTTGAACAATTTAAATTCCAAAGTTGAAACTAATGAAGTGTGTTCCTTTTTGTTTACCAAGTTGATTCCCGATTGTCTTTGAAAACATAAATCATACGCATTCAATTCATCATATGCATCACAGGTACTCTTCTTTTCAGGTTGCTTAATGTTCTTTGCTGTTTATTTCAGCATCATGAACCCTGAATCATCTACTGAGCAGTCCATAAAGGCCCTTCAGGCTCAGAACGCCCAATTCCAAGAGCTGATCATGAGTTTGGCCCAAGGACAGGAGGAATTGAAGGCTCTGCTGGTCAAGAAGAAGAAGAAGAGAACTGTACTATTCAACACTGGCCAGAGGTTTGGTAACACACTGCAGAATGAGATTGATCAAGCTGGTTCTTCTGTGGGAAAAGGCAGTCCCCAGGGGGGAAGGGTTCCTAGTCCGGTGGTCTCTGACAACGAGACTGATTTCAATGAGGAGCAGTATCCTCCAGCTGAAGATAAGTATAAGCAGTTAGAGGATCGTCTGAATGCCATGGAAATTCAACAAGTGCCTGGTTTGGATTTCGGAGACTTGGGTCTATCTTCTGGTGTGGTCATCCCACACAAGTTCAAAGCACCATCTTTCGCAAAGTATGACGGGGCGTCCTGCCCTAAGTTACATCTCAGATCTTATGTGCGGAAGATTCAGCCATATACTATGGACAAGAACTTGTGGATCCACTTCTTCCAGGAGAGTCTTTCAGGGACTCATCTCGAATGGTTCTATCAGCTGGATGGAACCAAGGTTCGTAACTGGGAGGAGTTGGCTACTGCTTTTTACAAGCAGTATCAGTATAATGCCGACCTCGCTCCTACACGTACCCAACTCCAGGGTATGTCACTAGGATTGGGAGAAGGTTTTAAAGAGTATGCGCAGAAGTGGAGGGACCTGGCTGGCAGGGTGCAGCCACCGTTAATAGACCGTGAACTTGTAGACATGTTCTTGGGGACCCTATCCGGGCCGTTCTTCAATCATCTCATTGGCAATTCGTCTGCAGGGTTTACAGATCTCATTCTGACTGGGGAAAGGATAGAGGCTGGCATGAAATCAGGAAAGATTCAGAAAGGTGCGTCCTCAAGTTCTGAGAAAAAGCCTTTCAAAAAGGAAGCCAGTGCTGTGTATGGGCCTAGAAGGCAAAACAAACCAGAGCGCCGCCAAGCTGTCAACGCGATGGTAATTGCAAAGCCTGCTGCCGCTCCTCGGCAACCCAACCAACCAAGGGCTGAGAGACCCAGAAGAGAATACACTCGGCTGAGTATGACCTTGTCGCAGATCTTGCCGCAACTACTATCGACCAACTTGGTGACCGTCAGAGAAGCTCCGAAGGTGGTGAACACGACCTATCCGAAGTATAATCCCAACGCCCGCTGTGCTTACCACTCTGATAGCCCGGGGCATTCTACTGATGATTGTTGGGCCCTGAGAAATAAGGTCCAGGACCTTATCGATGCCAAGGAGGTACAGTTTGAGGCGCCTGAGAAGCCTAATGTAGTGACAGCTCCCCTGCCTGATCATGGGGTGAATGCTATCAGGGATGGTGACGAAGTGGAGGAATCCGAGTTTAACAGTTGGATCTACCCAACGGCCGACAGTGGACCAACCAATTGGATTGCAAAAGACTACATACCTGTTACTTTTGTTACGCAGTAATGAATTCCTTTGTTTTAATTTTGTAATAAACAATAAATTGAAACTTTATGGTCCGGTGTCTTACCCGGGGCACCGTGGCTTCATTTGTGAGGGCATATTACTTGTTATTTCCATATATCATTGTTGTACCCCAAAATTTGCCCTCCCATATTCTCCAAGGTTTGCTAAGAGCATGCTTCAAAATCTCTCAAGGGTTGCACAGTCCAATTGCCTCCTAACACAGTCAAAATTAGGGTTTTGGTTCTTGCAAAGGAATTGAGATTTTTCAAGGGTCCAATCAAGTCCCATATGCCCATAAACATTGTCAAGCATCCATATGCCAAGGTTCAAGACTCACAGCACCAAATTGCACAGTCAAAAACCCTAATTGCTCAACAGTCAACTGCAGGGGCAAAATGGTCATTTGACAGTCAAAAGTCAAAAATTTTGGTCAACATCTTATTTTGAAGCCACAAACATCATTTGATCAATTCTTGATCATGATTCTCAAGGCATGGCTCAAAAAGTCTCAAGATGCAAATGTTTCGATTTTTGGACAGTAGAAAAAGTCAACTGCAAATTGACCAGGGCATAACTTCCACATGGTTTATCAGAAAAATTCCATTCAAAGCTCATTTTGAAGAGAAAGACATTTAATACAACTCATCTTCACACTTCAAGTCCAAGAAATGCTCTCACAAAAAGTTATCCATCTCAACATTATAGGTCATTTTCAAAAGTCAACAAAAAGGCACTTTAAGTCAAAGACCATAACTTGAGATTGGTAAATCAAAATGACATGGGACCAAAGGCATTGGTTAGAGGACTTCAAGAACTTTCTAAAAAGTCCAAGAACATGATCAAAGCTTAAAAATTGAGCAAGAAATGCCTTGTGGAAGTTAGGAAATTTTTGGGAATTTTGAAAAGTCAACTTTGCTTCAAATGCCTCAAAATAGCTAATGGGCCTCAATTTCTTCCATGAATCATCACCCAAAAGCTATGCACGATCCATTGACTTTAAAGGGAGTTATTTTCTTATTTTTAATTAATTAATTGAATTTTTAATCCTATTTATTCATTTAATTAAAATTAATTATGAGAAAAATACTAAAACATGTTTTCCAAATCTTTTTGTGCAACATATTCTCCCATTAAGACCTAAATATTTCGTGTACCACATCAAAGAGACCAAATCTTCCAAATAGGCAAGTTTTCATGGCAAAAAGGATTGAAAAAGATATGCAAAATCAAAAATTCAAAAGCATTGAAACAATGGATCATGGGCTTATTTTTCTGACCTAATCCATTCACATACATAAGCATAACATAACCCTAATGCACAAGAACAAGAAAGCTGCGCTGCAAGATCAAGAACAAACTTGCATTTTTTTCACAAAAATGTCAAAACTGTTTTCATAGCTAGAGGGTGATTCAAGGTCCAAAAAGTATTCCAATCCACTCCTGGCATTACCAGGAAGCTATTCCAATTGAAATCAGGTCTCCACGCACAGGGAATTGGTAGAACAAATTCACTTTTCTTTCAAAATTATTCATAATCGTATTCCATTTTCCATGCATTATCTGTGACTTTTAATCATTGATTTGTACTAACATGGGTATTCTGAAGCTAATGGCATGCTTTAATTGAATTAATAAGGCCTGTATGAGAATCCACCATGGAAGCTTTTTAGGGTTTCAGAGGTTTGAAATTAGGGTTTCTTTCATGTGGAAAAATTGAACCATAAGACCAGCACCATTGGAATCGTGACATCCAAACGGATTGAAATCACCCATCGCGCCCTTTTTCTTTTTGCTTATGAGCTAATCGCTATTATTCACTGTGCTATTTAGTGGGGGTTTAAAACCCCTGCTATCTATTTAATAATTTCAGGCAAAACGAAGAAGCCATGAAGAAGACACTGAGTTGTCTCAACCAGACTGGGCAATTCAAACATTCGCGCGTGTTTTTTTTGTGTGTTTACCAATAGCGCTTGTTCTCTCTCATAATATTCATGTCCCACTATAATATCAGATAAACGCGTTGGTTGAGTTGGTCGTTGCGTTGGCATGCAGGTATTGGGACCTGGGTTCGATTCCCAGGTCCCCCCACTTATTCATATATTTTTTCTTAACATGTTTCTATGCAGCTTCTCATCTAAAGACCACCATACAACTCCAGCTCCTGGTTTGCCACGCGCCCAGGAATTCAATCTGATGGCTACCAAAGAGCATCCATCATGTGCCTCAATTCATGAAGGAGTATCCAAGTGGGAAAAGTCAACGTGGCCAGCTTCCTAATGGGCCTAAATTCCTTGCATACACCTCCAAATTGGGCAGAAAACCCCCCTTTGTTTGTATTTTCTTTCTCTCATTTTTTTCTTTTATTTATTTTAATTTAATTATTTTCTTTTAATTCACCAAATTAATTTTTATAATACAAAAATACAAAAAAATCAGAAATCATAAAAATAAAAAATATGTTTTGTTTAATATTATTTTGTAAATAAATTTTGTTAATCAATTTAGTTTAATTTAGGTTTCTTTTTTAATTTTAATATTTTCTTAAATAAACTAAAAAAATGTAGAAATTAGGGTTTTAGTATTTTTATTCTTTTTCTTAATAAATAAATTTTTATTCTTATCATTCTTAATTATTAATTACTTTTGTAAATACTCTTGTAATTAAACAATTAGTAAATTAGGTTTAAACTTAAATATTTTCTTTAACAAGTAAAAATGATTTAGAATTAGGGTTTTATTTGATTTCTAATTTCAATTAATTTTCCTCTTTTCATAAATACCAAAAAACATAAAAATAATTTATTTTCTCATTAAATAATTAATTAACCTTCCAACTTCAATTTAATTTCTTTAAAGGGTCCAACGCCCTCGCATTCGATTCTAATTTCTTTTCGCATATTTATTTTTATTTATTTTTATTTCCTTTTTAAATATAATGTATTTGCCCCAAAGCTTTGTAATAGATAATTAGGACATTTACTTTCCGCACTTTTATTCAAAAACGGGTCTTTGTTTAATTTGGCGATGTATAGACCCGCGCCTTGTAATAGCGTAGGACTTTTATTTTCCGCATTTTAATTTCCGCACCTTTTAACTGCTAATCACATGAAAGAATGTATGCCCAAATAAAATCAATGCGTAGCTCACCAAATGCATGACAAGACAAATAATAACTGAAAATGACACACAATTCACACACCACTCCTAGGGTACGCCTCACTGTTGCCTTGCCCTTCGAAACGTGGTCGTCGAGTATAGGACGTCTTAGTGAGTCCTTATGTTCCATTGATCTAGTTGCCTCGAACAAGTTGCCTCGGAACGGTTGCCTCGGAATAAAAAGATCAATGGCATAAGGGTAGCTTCTAAGGTGTCTTACTGTTGCTCGGTGACCACACTGTCCCTAAACTCGAATTGACCCGAACACCTCCAACGGTGGTGCTACCTACCTCTCAATGGTGGGATGCCACTACCTTAAGGACATTTACACAGCCTAATTCCTTAGGGTAGGTAGATGACTCATAGATACTTGCTCTAATTCAAAACAAATCAAAAACTCTTTTCACACCGACACTTTTCAAAAAGCTTTCAAAACAACTTTTCAAACACTCTTGAGGACTGATACAAGAGTCGATCTGAAACTTTAAATGAAACTTTTTCAAACCCATTCACAATTGAAAAGCAAACACATTTTGAAAACACAATGAGCAAGTATCTAAGAGCCCATGGATAACCATGGATAGAAAGGGTGCTAACACCTTCCCTTTCTATAAATCTAGCTCCCGAACCGAGAGCAATCTCATAAGGAATTTTTCTGTGCTTTTGTCCTTTCCTTGTTGGAGAAAATAAAAGACGGTGGCGACTCTTGCTTCCGCGACATTTCGTGAACCAGCGTTAAACAGTCAGTTCCAGATCCACCGATCACAGAACTGGCGACTCTGCTGGGGAGACTTATAAAGTGAGGTGTACCTTAGGACTAAGATCACTGTATTTTCAATTGCTTTGACTTGCTTGCTTTATTATTGTGGGACTGTCTTGGGAGTTCTATATATCCTAACCCGGATCTGGGGATACCTTCTTAGAAAGTAGCAACAAGACTGTGAGGGAACTGTGCAGGGTATACCGACATGGTTGAAGCAGTCTGCTACGTTGATGTGGCACTTTGGTGTGTACCGGTAACCCTTGAGTTCAGCCAAGGAGAGTACGGGGCCTCCGCGTGGTGTCGTGAAGCATCAACTGACCTTAGGAACCTTAATTGAACCATCTTGGCCTCTTTAGGGTAGTGAGATAACTGACTTTGGTGCAGTCCGAGGTTGGTTGATACTCGATACTACACTCAATTGAGGGTTGCTTTCCTGGAATATTTCGGTCGCCAGTTCAGTGGCTAAATCGAAACGATGAACAATGAAAGCAATCCAGTGATATTGGGACCCTTAGAACCCGGTACCTCTGATAGGACAGGTTGAGCCCACCAACTTTAAGAGGGTAATACCCAGACCCCATGCAGGCCTAAACTCTAAGGGCTTGTCTTGTGTGACTTGTGTGCCTTATCATGTTTGCCTTTGTGAATATTTGTAGTGTGTTTAATCATAACATCATGACATCATCCAGCATCATATGTATTCACTAACCATTTCAGGGGTTCGAATCTTCATCTTTGTTCTTATTTTGTAGGACATGGAAATTGTTCGCAGAAAGACAATTCAGATCAGCCTTGTAAGGATCCCTCCTAAGCTTAAGGAGTTTATATCCAGAATTCCTGAGAGCTCTTCATTCAGTGAAAGACATGGAAGACTCATCAGCTTGGTCAACACCAACATTGAGGAAGACATGATAAAGGTCCTGTTCCAGTTCTTTGACCCTCTGCATCACTGTTTCACTTTCCTGGATTACCAACTGGTACCTACATTGGAAGAGTTCTCCCGGCTCTTGAAGATCCCTATCCTTGATCAACTACCCTACAACGGTACGTAAAAGGAACCCAAGCTTGAAGAGATTGCTAAAGCCTTACACTTACAACCATCTGACCTCAAGGGACATTGGGAAGTTAGAAGTGGTATCAAAGGGTTCTTAGCCAGGTTTCTGTTTGAGAAGGCCCAAGAATGTTGGAACTCCCTTGACCTACAAGCTTTTGAAGAAGTTGTGGCCCTCCTTGTCTATGGTTTGGTGTTATTCCCTAATCCAGACCAGCTTATAGATATCAGTGCTGTCCAGATCTTCATGTCCAGGAACCCTATACCTACATTGCTTGGGGACATCCTTCACTCATGTTACACTCGAACCATGAGAAAAAGAGGTGTTCTTATGTGCTGCACTCCTCTCCTGGGAAGGTGGTTTATTTCGCACCTTCCACAATCAGTCTTGAAGAATGAGCGGGGTTTGAGATGGTCACAACGATTGATGACTCTTACACATGCAGATATACATTGGTGCTCTCGGTCTAGAGAGGATGTCACTATCATTGATCGTTGCGGGGAGTATCCTAATGTTCCTTTACTTGGAATCAGGGGAGGTATTACTTACAACCCGTGTCTGGCTTGGAGACAGTTTGGTTATGCTCGGAGGGACGGCCCTCATGACATGTTAATTCCTGACATAGTTTTTGACTTCGACAACGATGCACAAGGACTTCGCCAGAGATTTATTAGAGCTTGGAGGATGCCAAGTAGGATAGACAGCAAGACCCTGGGGCACAGGAATTCCATCCCATTGGAACCTTATCTCAAGTGGGTACGAGCCCGCTCCCAGAAGTTAGTAATGCCTTATCCTCATGTTCTCCCTGTGATCAAAGAGCCAGTCTTGGAAGGAGAGGTGTCCTACACCATTCAACATCCTGACATGCCCACATCCTGGGAAGAGATGCAGAAGAGCTGGATCCAGCTTAAGGAAGAACGGAATTCTCTTGAGACCAGTCTACATGCTAGTGAAAAGAAGGTCTTGGAGCTCACCCGCCTACTGCACGAGGAGAGGAATCTCAACACTTACATAGCTCCAAAGAGGATGCGTAGTGTCTTCTGGGATTGATTTGCTTTTGTAATATTTTTCCCATGAGGCTTTGATGTACCAAACAATTATTTCCTTAATGATAACGTGTGTTCCTTTTTGTCTACAACAAATTTTAACTTTCAAACCCTTGAATGCATTGCATGAACACATATCATTCATCATGTGCATAGTAGGTACTCTTCTTTTCAGGTTGCTTACTGTTCTTCGCTGTTTATTTCAGCATCATGAACCCTGAATCATCTACCGAGATGTCTATCAAGGCCCTTCAGGCGCAGAACACACAATTTCAGGAGCTAATCATGAGTTTGGCTCAAGGTCAAGAAGAGCTGAAGGCTTTGCTCCTAAAGAAGGAGAAGAAGAAGAAGACAATTGTTCTATTCAACACGGGCCGGAGATTTGGTAACACTCTGCAGAATGAGGAAGCTGGTTCTTCTATAGGCAAAGACAGTCCCCAGGGGGGAAGGGCTCCAAGTCCGGTGGTCTCTGACAATGAGACTGATTTTAATGAGGAACAGTATCCTCCAGCTGAAGACCGGTACAAGCAGTTGGAAGACCGTCTGAACGCCATGGAAATTCAACAAGTGCCTGGCTTGGATTTCGGAGACTTGGGTTTATCTTCTGGTGTGATCATCCCTCACAAGTTTAAAGCACCATCCTTCACCAAGTATGACGGTGCGTCCTGCCCTAAGCTACACCTCAGATCCTATGTGCGGAAGACTCAGCCGTATACAGTGGATAAGAACTTGTGGATCCACTTCTTCCAGAAGAGTTTTTCAGGGACTCATCTCGAATAGTTCTATCAGCTGGATGGGACCAAGATTCGTAACTGGGAGGAGTTGGCTACTGCCTTTTACAAGCAGTATCAATATAATGCCGACCTTGCTCCTACACGTACCCAACTCCAGGGTATGTCTCTAGGATCAAGCGGAGGTTTTAAAGAGTATGCACAGAAGTGGAGGGACCTGGCTGGCAGGGTGCAGCCTCCGTTAACAGACCGTGAGCTAGTGGATATGTTCTTGGGAACCCTCTCCGGGCCGTTCTTCAATCATCTTATCGGTAATTCGTCTGCAGGGTTTACTGACCTCATTCTGACAGGGGAAAGGATAGAGGCTGGTATGAAGTCAGGAAAGATTCAGAAAGGTGCGTCTTCTAGTGCTGAGAAGAAACCCTTTAAAAAGGAGGCCAGTGCTGTGTATGGGCCTAGAAGGCAAGATAACCAGAGCGCCGCCAAGCTGTCAATGCGGTGGTGATTGCTAAGCCTGCTGCCGCTCCTCGGTAACTCAACCAACCAAGGGCTGAAAGACCCAGAAGAGAATTTACCCGGCTGAGTATGACCTTGTCACAAATCTTGCCACAATTGCTATCAACTAACTTGGTGACTGTCAGAGAGGCTCCAAAGGTTGTGAATACTGCATCCCCCAAGTATAATCCAAATGCCCGCTGTGCTTATCACTCCGATAGCCCGGGGCATTCTACTGATGATTGTTGGGCCCTGAGGAACAAGGTGCAAGACCTTATTGATGCAAAGGAGGTCCAGTTTGAGGCACCTGAGAAGCCCAATGTGGTGACAGCTCCCCTGCCTGATCATAGAGTGAATGCTATCAGGGATGATGACGAGGTGGAAGAGTCTGAGTTCAACAACTGGATTTATCCGACGGCCGACAATGGACCTAGCAATTGGATTGCAAAAGACAACCTACCTGTTACTTTTGTTACGCAGTAATGAATTCCTTTATTTTTGTTAATTGTAATAAACAATGAATTGAAACTTTATGGCCCGGTGTCATACCCGGGGCACCGTTGGCTTCATTTGTGAGGGCTTATAACTGTCATTTACATATATCATGAATAAAGATCTTGGACGTTTTTTCGCATTTCAAATCTTGTGCTCCGTTTCTTTCTTTCTTTCTTTCTTTATATATTGCAAAACAGCTGTATTTACACACACACTCACCTATACAGGTTTCAATCCACTCTGGATCTCACTGGTAACGACTCTGCTACTGCCAGTTATGACTTCGAAAATCCGATCAACTTAGCCGAAGACGAAGGTGAAGATGATTGCGAAGTTCCTGGCGAGCTTGCAAGACTGTTACTCCAGGAAGAGAGGGCAATTCAACCACATGAAGAGCCAGTGGAGACGATAAATCTGGGTACTGAGGCAGACAGAAAGGAAGTCAAGATTGGTGCCAATCTGGAGCTCAGCGTGAAACAACGGTTGACTCAGATGTTACATGATTATGTGGAGATCTTCGCCTGGTCCTACGAAGACATGCCTGGGTTGGATACTGACATTGTGGTCCATCATTTGCCTACCAAGGAATACTGCCCTCCGGTTAAGCAAAAGGTCCGTCGTATGCGTCCAGAGATGTCTGAGAAGATCAAAGCTGAGGTTATGAAGCAATTCGATGCCGGGTTTCTTGCAGTGACTTCTTACCCTCAGTGGGTTGCTAATGTGGTGCCGGTACCAAAGAAAGATGGCAAGGTCAGAATGTGTGTTGATTACAGGGATCTGAACAGGGCCAGCCCCAAGGATGACTTCCCCCTACCTCACATTGACGTTCTGGTTGACAATACTGCTCAGCACAAGGTGTTCTCCTTCATGGATGGCTTTTCAGGTTATAATCAGATCAAGATGGCTCCTGAAGACATGGAAAAGACTACCTTTGTTACTCAGTGGGGCACCTTCTGCTACAAGGTCATGACTTTTGGACTGAAAAATGCTGGGGAAACCTACCAACGTGCCATGGTTGCTTTATTTCATGATATGATCCATCATGAGATTGAAGTGTATGTCGATGATATGATCGCAAGGTCTCAAACTGAGGAGGAACACCTTGATCATCTGCAGAAGTTGTTTGACCGTCTGAAGTTGTACAAACTGAGGTTGAGCCCGAACAACTGCACCTTCGGGGTAAGATCTGGAAAGTTGCTAGGCTTCGTTGTAAGTGATAAGGGTATTCAAGTGGACCCTGCCAAGGTCAAGGCCATTCAAGAGATGCCAGTTCCCAAGACAGAGAAAGAAGTCAGAGGCTTTCTAGGACGTCTGAATTACATCGCCCGATTCATCTCGCACCTAACAGCTACCTGTGAACCAATCTTCAAGCTGCTGAAGAAAGATTAGGTCGTACGTTGGAATGATGAATGTCAGACCGCTTTTGACAGAATCAAAGAGTATCTCCAAGAGCCACCCATCCTTATGCCACCAGTTGAAGGGAGACCTCTGATACTATACCTGACAGTATTTGACAACTCAATGGGGTGTGTGCTGGGGCAGCATGACGAGTTTGGCCGAAAAAAGCACGCCATTTATTACCTTAGCAAAAAGTTTACCGACTGTGAGACCCGATACTCACCGCTTGAGAAAACTTGCTGCGCTTTGGTATGGGCTGCTCGCCGATTGAGACAGTATATGCTGACTCACACTACCTTGTTGATCTCAAAGATGGATCCAATAAAGTACATATTTGAAAAGCCTGCTCTGTCTGGGAGAATAGCAAGATGGCAAATGATCTTGACAGAATACGACATCCAATACACAACTCAGAAAGCTATCAAGGGAAGTGTATTGGCAGACCACCTGGCACACCAGGCAGTAGACGACTATCAGTCAATGAACTTTGAATTTCCGGACGAGAGCATCATGATTGTGACTGATTGTGAAGTACCTGGACCGGATGAAGGACCTGAGGAAGGATCCCGATGGTCTATGCACTTTGACGGAGCCTCCAATGCTTTGGGTAACGGTATTGGCGCTGTGATCATATCCCCTCAAGGCACTCATACTCCACTCACTGCCCAACTATGTTTCAACTGCACCAACAACATGGCGGAGTATGAGGCATGCATCATGGGTCTTCAAGCTGCGATCGACTTAAGGATCAAGTTTCTGAGTGTCTTCGGAGATTCCGCTCTCGTGATCAATCAGATCAAAGGCGAGTGGGATACGAAACATCCGAATCTTATTCCTTACAAGGAATGTGTGTTGACATTGATCCCCCATTTCACAGAGATAACTTTTGAACACTTCCCAAGAGAGGAGAATCAGTTGGCGGACGCGTTAGCTACGATGTCTTCTATGTTCAAAGTCAAATGGGACAATGAGGCTCCCGGGTCATTATCTGGAAACTGGATAAACCAGCATACTGTTGTGATCTTGAGGCTGAAGTAGTGACTGAGAAACCTTGGTACCATGAGGTGAAGAGATACTTGGAAGCTCAAGAATACCCTGAGGGTGCGTCTGTCAACGACAAGAAGTTTCTGAGAAGATTCGCAGCAAAGTTCTTCCTTAGCAACGACATTCTGTACAAACGAAACCATGATTCGACCTTATTGCGTTGTGTGGATAAGACTGAAGCAGAAAGGATCATGGCGGAGCTGCACGAAGGTACCTTCGGAACACATTCCAGTGGGCACACTATGGCAAAGAAAATCCTTCGGGCAGGGTATTTCTTGTCTACAATGGAAGCCGACTGTTACCAGCATTCTCGGACATGTCACAAGTGCCAGATATATGCAGATAAGGTGCACGTTCCTCCGGTTCCCCTGAATGTCTTGACAGCACCTTGGCCGTTTGCAATGTGGGGCATAGATATGATCGGCGAGATTAAACCTATGGCATCCAATGGGCATCGCTTCATCCTAGTGGCGATTGATTACTTCACGAAGTGGGTTGAAGCAGCTTCCTACGCCACGGTAACCAAGAACGTTGTGACACGGTTCATTCGGCATAACCTGATCTGTCGATACGGCGTCCCAGAAAGGATCATTACAGACAACGGTACCAATCTCAATAACAAGATGATCACTAAGCTCTGCGAGCAATTTAAGATACAGCACCACAACTCTTCTCCTTACCGGCCGAAGATGAATACGGTTGTAGAAGCAGCGAATAAGAATATCAAGAAAATTGTGCAGAAGATGACAGTGACCTATAAAGATTGGCACGAGATGTTACCGTTTGCTCTACATGGGTACCGTACCTCAGCAAGGACGTCAATCGGGGCAACTCCTTTCTCCTTGGTCTACGGCATGGAGGCAGTCTTACCGATCGAAGTGCAGATACCCTCTCTCCGGGTAATGAAGGATGCAGATCTGAGCGAAGATGATTGGATCCAGACACGACTTGATCAGTTAAATCTAATCGACGAAAAGAGACTTGCTGCTATTTATCATGGTCAGACGTACCAAAAACGGATGATCAGGCCATTTAACAAAAAGGTCAGACCACAAGAATATCAAGTTGGGGATCTGGTAATCAAACGTATTATCCTTCCTCAGAGTGATCCAAGGGGAAAATGGACCCCTACGTACGAAGGACCATTTATGGTTAAACAGGTGTTCTCAGGAGGAGCCATGATCCTAACCACCATGGATGGTGACGATCTTCCTCACCCCGCCAATGCAGACATAGTAAAAAGATACTACGCATGATAAAAGACCCGCTAGGTTGACATACCTAGGCAAAAATTAGGGCTTCCCGGCGAACCAAAAGGGTTCGGGCAAAATGAGGGATGAAATAAAAAAAATCTGTACACCCGGCAAGTCGAAAACCTGAAAAGGCGGCTTGGGCAAAAATGGGTATCCCGGTGGACTGAAAACCCGAAAGGGCGGTCCAGGAAAAAGTTAGGGATAAAGCGTAATACTATGTCTCATTGGATCACCTTGCATCCAGAATCCGGTATCAACATCAAGTTCAGACAGCATCAATCAATCAGCTTCATCTTCAGCTAGGTCATCAAGTGATGAGACGCTCGAAGATATAAAGGCGATAGCAGAGTTGGAACCCAGTGGGATCATTCTTTTCACATAGCTGTTTTGTTTTCCCTTTGTACAAATTTGTATAAACTCTTTCATTCGGCGGCGTTCTCTTACTAGGACGTCAGCCTCTTGTACATAAAACGCCTATTTACAGGCAAATTCAAAAATCAATCTAAATACACTTTTCAGACAAATTGCCTTTTGTTTTTTCCTTTTTCTGTTTTGTTTTGCGAAGAACGTCCAAGGTTCAATTTGTGATATATGCATTTGACACTAATTGCTAACTCATAAATATTTGCATACGAAACAAAGGATTAATTACAGGTAACATTAGAAACAGGGGCAATAATGAGTTGTCTAAGCGATCTAATTGCTCTATCCACCAAGGTACCAAGGTAGGTTCAGCTGAAGAACATAACCAGTATATATTAACTCCCCAGAGAGTGAGCTAGCAAGTCAATGCACTCTCCCCAAGCAAAGCTATACTATCAGCCTTAAGGAATTCGGGTATCTTCCAGCAGATCTCAACATTCCTCAGCACAATATACAAACATTCCTTAACAAGCATCCCCGGCAGTCTTGATCTAAGATTGTTCCCCGGTGGTATATCAGACATTCGGTGGAGCCGCTTCCCCAATATATCACAAAAATTTCCCCAGGAGAGTCCAGTCTGAAGATTTCCCCAGGAAAGTTTGAATCATCTCCCCAGCAGGAAGCTTATCCCCAGTAGATTCTGGAAGCTCCCCCCCCCCCCCCCCCCCCCCCCCCGCAGAGCATGAACGCGTTTCCCGGCTTTATTCAAAGGTTATTTCCCTACCAGGATATAACTGGGTTATCCTCAGCCAAAAGCCACAGGAAGATCGTCGTCGACAAAGTCTTCTTATCCCCAGCGGAGTCTATTAAAACTTCCAACATAACAACGGTATCCCCAGCGGAGTTCTCATCAATATATCAGCAAAGTATCTCTCTTCCCACTGAGTATTATTCCCCAGCAAGATCGCTAGAGTAATTTTCTCCCCGCAGAGTAAATCATTCGCCAAGTTTATTCCCCAACGGAGTTATCTTCTCCTACCGGTATTCTTGCAACCATCATCCCCAGCGAAAACAACAAAGCACTATTCTTCAACATTAGCCCAGGATGTGACTTCCCGACACCCGTCAAGGATTTACTTTCCTAGACGAAAACATACATTCATAAACATCATATTTTCATACATTATAGCATGCATATACGCATCATGAACATACAATCTCATTTATCACATCTCGCATGTCATACATCATGACATCGCACACAACTAACGTTTTGTCTTTTCAGGGCAAAGGTTAATACCAAGATGATTACCATCAACGGTCGCAACTAAAGATCCGATTCCTGTATCTCGCCAGGGTGTATCTGTTGACGATCGATTCCAGACCCGATTCCTGTATCTTGCCAGGGTGCATCTGAAGAGTTTGAGGATCCGATGCCTGTATCTTGCCAGGGTGTATCCGTTGAAGACTAACATTACCAGATCCGATTCCTGTATCTTGCCAGGGTGTGTCTGAAGAGTTCGAGGATCCGATGCCTGTATCTTGCCAGGGTGTATCCGTTGACGACTAACAATACCAGATCCGATTCCTGTATCTTGCCAGGGTGTGTCTGAAGAGTTCGAGGATCCGATGCCTGTATCTTGCCAGGGTGTATCCATTGAAGACTAACATTACCAGATCCGATTCCTGTATTTTGCCAGGGTGTGTCTGAAGAGTTCGAGGATCCGATGCCTGTATCTTGCCAGGGTGTATCCGTTGAAGACTAGCATTACCAGAACCGATTCCTGTATCTTGCCAGGGTGCGTCTGAAGAGTTCGAAGATCCGATTCCTGTATCTCGCCAGGGTGTATCCGTTGAAGACTAGCATTACCAGATCCGATTCCTGTATCTTGCCAGGGTGCGTCTGAAGAGTTCGAGGATCCGATGCCTGTATCTTGCCAGGGTGTATCCGTTGACGACTAGCATTACCAGACCCGATTCCTGTATCTTGCCAGGGTGCGTCTGAAGAGTTCGAAGATCCGATTCATGTATCTCGCCAGGGTGTATCTGTTGACGACTGTATTCTCCGGACTCGATTCCTGTATCTCGCCAGGGCACGTCTGAAGAGTTTAAAGATCCGATTCTTGTAACCAGCCAGGGCGCATCTACATAAAATTTTTGAAGATCAACTCCTGTAATAAGCCAGGTAATTATCTTTCTTTTTCAGGTACGCAAGTTCTCGCTAAGGAAACTCTTACGCGATCAACATCCAAATGGCATCTGTAAGCCCATTCCCGACAAAGTTCAGTCACCACACCAGATGGCATCTATAAGCCCATCCCCCTATCCAGCATCTCTCCAAATGGCATCTGTAAGCCCATTCCCTGCATCATATTGCTGATACTCTACTATGTGAGTGCAAATTTCTGGGCACTCTAGTGTTCAATCATCTTCCACCTTCGGATTGCGAAAGGCACGTCAGCCAATCTACATCCTCATGTCTAAGAAGATTGAACAGGGGCAACTGTTGTACCCCAAAATTTTCCCTCCCATATTCTCCAAGGTTTGCTAAGAGCATGCTTCAAAATCTCTCAAGGGTTGCACAGTCCAATTGCCTCCTAACACAGTCAAAATTAGGGTTTTGGTTCTTGCAAAGTGTTGTACCCCAAAATTTGCCCTCCCATATTTCTCAAAAAAACATTTCAAGAAAAATTCACAAGTCCAACCTGGCGCGTCATATTCAGGTATTCTTTCGCCAAGATATCTCTGATAACGTATTCTCAAATTCAGGTTCGGCTCAAGAGTCAATTCTTTAAAGAAGGTATCCGAATGTGTGAGTTTTCTTGAAGAAATATAGCGAAAAAGTGTGCTGAAAGTGCAGTTTTTACGCGCTAAAAAATTCATAACTTGAAGATCGTGACTCGTTTTGAACCCGTTCCGGTGGCCAAAATTCCGTCTTGACATTATCTACGTTTTCATCTCTCACGGCTGGAAGCCAATTTCGATCAGAAGGTCTTCAAAAATGTGGATTTATCAAGTATTTTCGTGCAGAAATTTGTGACAGAAGTTTATTTGCGTCATGTTCAAAAAATCATAACTTGGTCGATTTTCATCGTATCGAGCTGGTTCTGGCGCCAAAATTTCACAAATTGAGTTGACTACATTTTCACAGAAGGTATTGAGTTCAAACGGTATTCAAAAGGCCTTCGTTTTTTGCTCAGAGTGCGTGACACGCTGAAAATCCTGAATGCTGAATATTATTTCATCTGAGCCGAAACTTCGAAAATTCATAACTCGGTCAATTTTTATCGGATTGGACTCATATTTTTACACAAGGTCACTGACTCATAGATCTACAACTTTGCTTCAAAAGTCGAGACCAAATTATGCACCGATCAATACCAGTTATTTATTGAAGAACGTGTCAGAGCCGACACTGGAGCCCAAAATAAGTTTGTCTGAGCTGAAACTTCAAAAATTCATAACTAATTCACCGTTTATCCGATTGAGTCGATTTTCGGACAGGAGTTAGTTCTCGATGTCGGCTACATTTTGTCTTCACATTTCAACTTCAAAAAATGCACTTAAGTCCCTGCGATTTAGCCTGGAAAGTGACGAATTCAAGTGAATATTGGAGGCCCAATTGCACATTCAAAGCCCATTTTCTTTACCCTAATTTCCACTATATAATCACCTTCTTTTCACACAAACCAGGGGAAGAGAAAAAGGGGAGAAAAAAAAGAAAAAAGAGGGAAGAAAAAAAGAGAGAAAAAACCTTGCCACAACACTGTTGGAATATCAAATTCTCTCAAGAATCCTAAAAACCTTGAAATCCTTATTACAAATCCCTCTCTCACTACAAACAAGTCATCTCAGTTACAAACTAACATCTTATTACTTCTTCAGTAAGGGTAAGGCTGGCTTGGTCTCCATGATCCAAAGGGCATAAAAGCATTCATGTCACTACTTTTCCAGTAAGGGTAAGGTTGATTTGATCTCCATGATCAAAAGGGTATAATCATTCATACATGCCATATTGTGCCTAAACATTAAATTTCTTCATATATTGGCTTTATTTGCATTTTATGATTTTATTTGATGTGTTTGTGAGATTCAACACTGCAGATTTAGACAGGATCTCAGGCAGGTTCATTAAGGAACGTTGAGGCCAAAAGCCAAATGACCAAAAGCCAAAAGCCAAATGGCCAGACTAGAAAAACTTATGCATGACACCAATACATGGCGAGACAGACATTAAGCCAGACATTAAGGAACGTTGAAGCCAGAACACAAATGGCCAAAAGCCAAAAGCCAAAAGCCAAATGGCCAAAGTAGAACAACTTATGCATGAAACTCAATCCAATGGCCAAAGAATGCAGACCACGGTACTCAGGAGTCAATACTTCAAAAAACCTCCCCTTGGGCCAGACACCCCCGATGGTTTGCTCAATTTTTAATTTTTATTTGTTTTTCCTTTTTATTCTTTTAATTGTTTTTTAATTGTTTTCTTTTAATTCCATAAAATAATTTTCATAATAAATATAAAATACAGAAAAATCAAAAAAATGTTTATTTTATTAATATTAATTTCACTATTATTATTTTTGTAAATAAACTTTAAACAATTAATTAGATTAATTTAGGTTTCAAAACTTTAATATTTTTCTTAATAAATTAAATATGTAGAAATTAGGGTTTTTAACTTTTTCATCATTTTTTTTAATAAATAACTTTCTCATCATCATTATTATTATTATTAATTACTAATTTATTTTGTAAATAAACATGTACATAAATTCTTTAGTAAATTAAGTTAAACTTTAACGTTTTTCTCAAATAATTAAAAATAACTTAGAATTAGGGTTTCTTTTAATTTTAATTTTAATTTTCTTATTTCATAAATACAAAAAAAAACCTAAAAAACACTTCTTTTATTTCAATAAATAATTAATTAATTTTTAATTTCAATTTAACTTCAAAAGGGTCCAACGCTCTCGTTTTCAATTTTAATTCAATTCGCGCATTTATTTTCTTTTCGTATAATTTTTATGTACTTCTCCCAAAGCCGTGTAAATATTTATCTTCCGCACTTTACTTTATTTCTTTATTTTCTGTCAAATCGGGTCCTGGATTAATTTTGGCGATGTGGACCCGCGCCTTTGTAATAGTTTAGAACTTTTAATTTTCCGCATCTTTTTAACTGCTAATAAAATGCATGCAAGAATGAATGACAAAAAAATAAACAAACGCATAGATCACCCATAACCTGACAAGACAAAAATAAATGAATCTGACACACAAATCACACACCACCCCTAGGGTACGCCTCACTGTTGCCTTGCCTCGAAAGGTGATCGTCGAGTAGAGGATGTCTTAGTAAGTCCTCATGATCCGGGAACCTGGCATGAGGGTAGCTTCTAAGGTGTCTTCCCATTGCTCTGGTGATCACCATGTCCCGAACCTCGAATTGACCCGAACACCTCCAACGGTGGTGCTACCTACCTCTCAATGGTGGGATGGCACTACTTTAAAGGACATTTACACAGACGAATTCCTTAGGGTAGGTAGACAACTCTAGATACTTGCTCTAAATTTCAAAACAAATCAAAAATACTTTTCACACCAACACATTTTCAAAAAGCTTTCGAAAGCAATTTTTCAAACACTCTTGAGGACTGATACAAGAGTCGAACTGGAATTTTCAAAGAAACTTTTTAAAACCCACAGTTGAAAAGCAAACAAACCATTTTTGAAAACACAAGTGAGCAAGTATCTAAGAGCCCATGGATAACCATGGATAGAAAGGGTGCTAACACCTTCCCTTTCTATAATCTACCTCCCGAACCGAGAGCAATCTCTATAAGGAATTTTTCTGTGCTTTTGTCCTTTCCATTTGGAGAAAATAAAAGACGGTGGCGACTCTTGCTTACCGCGACATTTCGCGAACCAGCGTTAAAAAGTCAGTTCCAGATCCACCGATCACAGAACTGGCGACTCTGCTGGGGATACCTTTATAAAGTGAGGTGTACCTTAGGGTTAGTTCATAACTGTGTTTTCAATTGTCTTCTTTGCTTGCTTTACTATTGTGGGTTGTATCGGAGTTACATAGATCCTAACCCGGATCTGGGGATACCCTGTTTAGGTAGCATAAGCTGTGAGGGATCTGTCCGGCGTATACCGACATGGGTGAAGCAGTGGCTACGTTGGTGTGGCGCCTTGGTCTGTACCGATATCCCTCGTGTTGAAACGGGGAGAATATGGGTCTTCCAAGGAGTCATTAAGCACCAACAGACCTTAGAACCTTAAATGACACAACTTGGCCATTAGAACAGTAGCAGTATGCTACGCCCATTGAGGCTAAACTCTCGTGATGGTTCTGGCCGCAAGAAAAGATTGCGATGCTGGAGTTATGACCGATTGAGGTTAGTCAATGATATTGGGATCCTCTAAGAACCCGGTTACTTTGATAGGACAGGTATGAACCAACCAACTGAAAGAGGGTAATACCTAGACCTCATGCTGGCCTAAACTCTAAGGGCTTCTCTTGTGTGACTTGTGTGCCTTCGTATTTGACTATCTGCATGCTTGTTACCTGACACTTGTTTCTTGCAGGTTTTGTTTGTAGTCCTTAATTGGGACTCATGACAGGGTTTACTAAGTTTCTTGCAGGTTTTGGTTTGCAGTCCTTAATTGGGACTCATAACAGGGTTACTTGCATTACCCCATGCATAGCATAACATCATACCATTGCATACATCCTAACCCATTTCAAGGATCTCAAAGGCTTGTGATGCAGGTCATGATGAATCAAACACCCAGCAAGGGGAAAAGAGGATTTATTTTCCTCTAGATAAGGTTGTCAGGGGCTATGACCCACTTGATATGGTGAGCTCTGACTCCTGAAGAAGGTTCCCTTAACCAAGGTCACTGGGAAATCAAAACTAGACATGATGACTAAAGTCAGAGGCTATGACCCACTGGATATGGTGAGCCTTTGACCCTTGAAGAAGAGTTCTCAACAACATGGGTGTCCTTCAATCAAGCTATAAATTCCAATGCTAACAAATTTTCTTGTTTACCCCGCGAGGTCCTTGAAAACATTGCATACATGTCATACTCATCATTGCATTACAGGTATCCCTTTTGCAGGTCACTCACCTTTCTCGCTGTTTATTTCAGCAATGGCCTTCCAACCAGATAACCAGGACCTTCTCGCTCAAGAAACTCAGTTCAGGGAAATCCTCCTGAATCTATCCGAGGGGCAAGAGGAGCTAAGGACACTTCTCATGGAGACCTTTGTCAGGAACAGTGCTGAGGATGAAAGGCTGAAACACCTACAAGCTGAGATGGATGCAATGAAAGCCCAAATGCTGGGGCAGAGGAATGCCATTCAAGGTTTAGCTCAAAGACAAGATGAGCTCCGGTTTCTCGTCAACCAACTGCTTCAGGGTAACCAACTGGGACAAACGTCTAAGGGTAAAAAGCCAGTCGTCGTTCGACCATCCTTGAGACAAAGAGGCAAGGAGAAAGCTCCTCATATGGCTTCAGTATCACCAATTCAGTATCGACCTCACCAACTTCAGCCAGACAAGCCCAAAAGGCAATTCACCAAGCTCAACGTGTCGCTGCCTCAAGCCTTACAACAACTGCTGAGGTTGAACTTGTTAACTCTAAAGGATCCTCCTAAGAATCCCAACAGGACACCTTCAAGGTATGACCCCAATGCTCACTGCGCTTATCATTCTGACAGCCCGGGGCATGCTACAGAGGATTGTTGGACTTTGAAGAATAAAATCCAGGATCTGATTGAGGAAGGAGCTGTGGAATTCACCCAAGATGGCCAGGCTGAGTGCTTCTACCATCCCTACAGGAGGCACTATTTGAAGTGACAAACCCTGAGATTAGGAAATTTTTGTTCATTCGAATGTTCAAGTTGCAATTTTCTTTTGTTCAAACATTTATTCATGTTAAACATTGTTATCACATTAATGCATCGCTTATGCCTATTCTGAAGCAATATATTCGTATTCACTCTATGCAAATTATTTTCATATTTTTTCTGATGTCAACTCTTGATCTAAAATTCTAAGCCTCTTGAGGGAGGATGACGAAAACGATACCATAATCCACAATATGCTTTTGAACAGACCCCGCTGATGAGGTACAGGCATTGTTTCAATCCCTAAACACTGGAGTTATAAGGATGATAATCCCTCGTCAACCCCTCTGAGCCAAAGAAGTAGGAGTTTTTCTTTTCGAAATTTAAAACCCTTAATCATAACCTGGGGCAGGGTAGTCTCTCAGTTGATCCAAGTGCATAACGAATGGCACCAAAGAGATCCTCACGAAAAAATAAAGACAGTGATGGTTCAGAACAATCAAAAGGACAGGCAGTTATTATCAAAAAAATCATAAACGAAAAGCCCAAAAAGTCAAAACCAATGAAGGAGACTTACCAAACTGGGGCATCCCGCCGACTGTAATTCCAAAAAGGAAACAGTTCAGGCAAAAAAAATAGGGATAACGAAATCAAAAAAGAAAGAGGTCCTACAAACCTTCAACAAAAAAGGAAATGACTACCTAACCAAAATATACTGTCAATATCCGAACCATCGCTGGTATATCAAAGCAAGGACTCAACCAAGGTCTAACGCACGATCAACTGAGTTTAGGTTTGAAGAACATCACGAAGAGCGGGTGGGTACAAATAATTTGAGCCTTTATCCTTTGTTTCTTAAACCGTGAACCAGGCCACGTTATAACCCTCAAAAGTCCTAGCTGAAGCAAGGGTTAGTTCGAAAGCATACTGTTATGAAGGTATCCTGACTCCTTAAGGCCTACGGTAAATACGGAGTTGACATCACGTTTTACAAACATTCATTTGTTTTATGAAAAAAGAATGCATTTTCAAAATCTTCAAGACAGACATAGGCTTTGCATTTTTAACATAACTTTGTTTGCATATGACTTTTTGTTTGAACAGCATAGAAGTTCGCACGACGAATGCCTAATGAACAGAAGTACCTCCAATCAAGGGGCACGACATGATCATGGTCCATCATCTGGGGCAATCCAATCAAGATTCGGAGAATCTCTCAAAGGCCAAATAGCCTGGGGCAAGTCTCCGCCTGAGTCACTTGGGGCATTCCAACAACGAATCTTGCCTGATCAAATACCTTCCGGTGGCATGACAAAACACTTCTAACAGGGGCAACTCCCTACTTTCTGAGAACGGACATAGTCGGAAAAAATACTACGCAAAATCAAAGACCCGCTAGGTTGACACACCTAGGCAAAAATAAGGGCTTCCCGGTGAACCAAAAGGGTTCGGGCAAAATGAGGGATGAAATGAAAAAATATGTACACCCGGCAAGTCGAAAACCTGAAAAGGCGGCTTGGGCAAAAATGGGTATCCCGATGGACTGAAAACCCGAAAGGGCGGTCCAGGCAAAAGTTAGGGATCAAAGCGTACGACTATGTCCTGTCATCTTATCACCTGCCTACCAGAAGAAGGTTTGTCCATCAACCACTATCAGCGCCTCACAGGTCTCCCTATCCCACCTCGGAAACAGGGGCAATAAAGAGTTGTCCAAGCAATCTAATTGTTTTGTCCTCCAAGGTACCAAGGTAGGTTCAGCTAAAGAACATGACCAGCATATCTTAATTCCCCAGAGAGTAAGTCAGCAGGCAATGCATTCTTCTCCAAGCAGAGTCATCAAATCTCAAGGAAGTTGAGTATCCTCCAGCCGATCTCAAACATTCCCCAGCAGCATATATTCTTAACAAGCATCCCCGACAGTCTTGGTCTAAAGATTGTTCCCCGGCGGTATATTAACATTCAAAGGAATCAATTCCCCGATGCATCTCAAAACTTCCCCAAGAGAGTCCAATCTAGTTCCCGAGGAAAGTTGGAATCATCTCCCCAGCAGTAAGCTTATCCTCAGTAAATTCTGGAAGCTTATCCACGCAAGAGCACGAACGCGTCGTCCGGCTTTATTTAAAGAGTTATTTCCTTAATAGGATATAACTGGGTTATCCTCAGCCAAAAGCCACGGAAAGAGCGTCCTCGACGAAGTCTTCTTACCCCAGCGAAGTCCATCAACACTTCCAACAACAAGGGTATCCCCAGCAAATTATTATCAACACTCAGCAAGGCATCCTTATCCCCACAGAGCATTACTCCCCAAGCATGGTCGCTAGAGCATTTTTTCTCCCTGCAGAATCTTCCATTTGCCAAGTTTATTCCGCAACGGAGTCATCTTCTCCTACCGGTACTCTTGCAGTTATCATCCCCAGCGGAAGCAAAAATCTATTCTCCAACATCAGCCCAGGAATGACTTCCCGGCACCCGTCAAGGATTTACTTTCCTAGACGAAAAACATTCATAAAACATCACATACATCATTATAGCATGCATAGACGCATCATATCATACGAATCTCATTTATGGTGAGAACATCATTGCTTGGTCCATATCATGCATTGCATATGACTGACCTTTACCTTTCAGGAAGGATGCGGTGGAAATTCTCAATCATATTTCACGGCCTAGACCGGTTCAGTTAATCGACTCCAAAGATTTCTTATCCAGTCCCAGGCCTTCTCTAGTCCAGCTAAATCGACTCCCAACAGATTTTTCTGATAAAGACTCAGTAGAAGTTATCCCAGATTATAAATTCCTATTGGTCCCCTCTCCGACGGTGAGTGAGGTGGTAATTCCTTTTCAGATGTTTCCCTCTCCGACGATGAGTGTGAGGTGATAGTCTCCTATGGTTCCCTCTCCGACGGTGAGTGAGGTGGTAAGTCCTTTTCAGATGTTTCCCTCTCCGACGATGAGTGTGAGGTGATAGTCTCCTATGGTCCCCTCTCCGACGGTGAGTGAGGTGGTAATTCCTTTTCAGATGTTTCCCTCTCCGACGATGAGTGTGAGGTGATAGTCTCCTATGGTTCCCTCTCCGACGGTGAGTGAGGTGGTAAGTCCTTTTCAGATGTTTCCCTCTCCGATGATGAGTGTGAGGTGATAGTCTCCTATGGTCCCCTCTCCGGCGGTGAGTGAGGTGGTAATTCCTTTTCAGATGTTTCCCTCTCCGACGATGAGTAAGAGGTGATAGTCTCCTATGGTTCCCTCTCCGACGGTGAGTGAGGTGGTAAATCCTTTTCAGATGTTTCCCTCTCCGAGGGTGAGTGAGGTTATAGTCTCCTATGGTTCCCTCTCCGACGGTGAGTGAGGTGGTAAGTCCTTTTCAGATGTTTCCCTCTCCGACGGTGAGTGAGGTGATAGTCTTCTATGGTCCCCTCTCTGACGGTGAGTGAGGTGGTAATTCCTTTTCATATGTTTCCCTCTCCGACGATGAGTAAGAGGTGATAGTCTCCTATGGTTCCCTCTCCGACGGTGAGTGAGGTGGTAAATCCTTTTCAGATGTTTCCCTCTCCGACGGTGAGTGAGGTGATAGTCTCCTATGGTTCCCTCTCCGACGGTGAGTGAGGTGGTAAGTCCTTTTCAGATGTTTCCCTCTCCGACGGTGAGTGAGGTGATAATCTCTTATGGTTCCCTCTCCGACGGTGAGTGAGGTGACAATTCCCTTTCAGATTATAATTGCCTATGGTTATCTTCCTGATACTGCAAAGATGGTAATTCCCACTAAGATTTTCTCAACGAGCGTTGTTGAAGTTAAAGTCGCCCAAGGTTCTCTTACCGTTCATGCTAAGGTAGTAACCATCCCTGGTTTATTCATCATCTTGTGAAGCTCCAGACCCAGCTCCTGTAACCAGTCAGGACATAACTATACCAAGCATCTGAAAACAGCTCCTACAACATGTCAGGTACTCATTTTTATTTTGCAGGTATGCAGGTTCTCGCTAAGGAATCTCTTACGCGATCAACATTCAGATGACATCTATAAGCCCATCATCCTATTCACCAACCTCTAAATGGCATCTATAAGCCCATTCCATCATCGCACTGCTACTATGTGAGCGCAAATTTCTGGGCACTCTAGTGTTCAATCATCTTCCACCCTCGGATTACGAAAGGCACGTCAGCCAATCTGCATCCTCAGGTTTAAGAAGACTGAACAGGGGCAACTGTTGTACCCCAAAATTTGCCCTCCCATATTTCTCAAAAAAACATTTCAAGAAAAATTCACAAGTCCAACCTGGCGCGTCATATTCAGGTATTCTTTCGCCAAGATATCTCTGATAACGTATTCTCAAATTCAGGTTCGGCTCAAGAGTCAATTCTTTAAAGAAGGTATCCGAATGTGTGAGTTTTCTTGAAGAAATATAGCGAAAAAGTGTGCTGAAAGTGCAGTTTTTACGCGCTAAAAAATTCATAACTTGAAGATCGTGACTCGTTTTGAACCCGTTCCGGTGGCCAAAATTCCGTCTTGACATTATCTACGTTTTCATCTCTCACGGCTGGAAGCCAATTTCGATCAGAAGGTCTTCAAAAATGTGGATTTATCAAGTATTTTCGTGCAGAAATTTGTGACAGAAGTTTATTTGCGTCATGTTCAAAAAATCATAACTTGGTCGATTTTCATCGTATCGAGCTGGTTCTGGCGCCAAAATTTCACAAATTGAGTTGACTACATTTTCACAGAAGGTATTGAGTTCAAACGGTATTCAAAAGGCCTTCGTTTTTTGCTCAGAGTGCGTGACACGCTGAAAATCCTGAATGCTGAATATTATTTCATCTGAGCCGAAACTTCGAAAATTCATAACTCGGTCAATTTTTATCGGATTGGACTCATATTTTTACACAAGGTCACTGACTCATAGATCTACAACTTTGCTTCAAAAGTCGAGACCAAATTATGCACCGATCAATACCAGTTATTTATTGAAGAACGTGTCAGAGCCGACACTGGAGCCCAAAATAAGTTTGTCTGAGCTGAAACTTCAAAAATTCATAACTAATTCACCGTTTATCCGATTGAGTCGATTTTCGGACAGGAGTTAGTTCTCGATGTCGGCTACATTTTGTCTTCACATTTCAACTTCAAAAAATGCACTTAAGTCCCTGCGATTTAGCCTGGAAAGTGACGAATTCAAGTGAATATTGGAGGCCCAATTGCACATTCAAAGCCCATTTTCTTTACCCTAATTTCCACTATATAATCACCTTCTTTTCACACAAACCAGGGGAAGAGAAAAAGGGGAGAAAAAAAAGAAAAAAGAGGGAAGAAAAAAAGAGAAAAAAAACCTTGCCACAACACTGTTGGAATATCAAATTCTCTCAAGAATCCTAAAAACCTTGAAATCCTTATTACAAATCCCTCTCTCACTACAAACAAGTCATCTCAGTTACAAACCAACATCTTATTACTTCTTAAGTAAGGGTAAGGCTGGCTTGGTCTCCATGATCCAAAGGGCATAAAAGCATTCATGTCACTACTTTTCCAGTAAGGGTAAGGTTGATTTGATCTCCATGATCAAAAGGGTATAATCATTCATACATGCCATATTGTGCCTAAACATTAAATTTCTTCATATATTAGCTTTATTTGCATTTTATGATTTTATTTGATGTGTTTGTGAGATTCAACACTGCAGATTTAGACAGGATCTCAGGCAGGTTCATTAAGGAACGTTGAGGCCAAAAGCCAAATGACCAAAAGCCAAAAGCCAAATGGCCAGACTAGAAAAACTTATGCATGACACCAATACATGGCGAGACAGACATTAAGCCAGATATTAAGGAACGTTGAAGCCAGAACACAAATGGCCAAAAGCCAAAAGCCAAAAGCCAAATGGCCAAAGTAGAACAACTTATGCATGAAACTCAATCCAATGGCCAAAGAATGCAGACCACGGTACTCAGGAGTCAATACTTCAAAAAACCTCCCCTTGGGCCAGACACCCCCGATGGTTTGCTCAATTTTTAATTTTTATTTGTTTTTCCTTTTTATTCTTTTAATTGTTTTTTAATTGTTTTCTTTTAATTCCATAAAATAATTTTCATAATAAATATAAAATACAGAAAAATCAAAAAAATGTTTATTTTATTAATATTAATTTCACTATTATTATTTTTGTAAATAAACTTTAAACAATTAATTAGATTAATTTAGGTTTCAAAACTTTAATATTTTTCTTAATAAATTAAATATGTAGAAATTAGGGTTTTTAACTTTTTCATCATTTTTTTTAATAAATAACTTTCTCATCATCATTATTATTATTAATTACTAATTTATTTTGTAAATAAACATGTACATAAATTCTTTAGTAAATTAAGTTAAACTTTAACGTTTTTCTCAAATAATTAAAAATAACTTAGAATTAGGGTTTCTTTTAATTTTAATTTTAATTTTCTTATTTCATAAATACAAAAAAAAACCTAAAAAACACTTCTTTTATTTCAATAAATAATTAATTAATTTTTAATTTCAATTTAACTTCAAAAGGGTCCAACGCCCTCGTTTTCAATTTTAATTCAATTCGCGCATTTATTTTCTTTTCGTATAATTTTTATGTACTTCTCCCAAAGCCGTGTAAATATTTATCTTTCGCACTTTACTTTATTTCTTTATTTTCTGTCAAATCGGGTCCTGGATTAATTTTGGCGATGTGGACCCGCGCCTTTGTAATAGTTTAGAACTTTTAATTTTCCGCATCTTTTTAACTGCTAATAAAATACATGCAAGAATGAATGACAAAAAAATAAAAACAAACGCATAGATCACCCATAACCTGACAAGACAAAAATAAATGAATCTGACACACAAATCACACACCACCCCTAGGGTACGCCTCACTGTTGCCTTGCCTCGAAAGGTGATCGTCGAGTAGAGGATGTCTTAGTAAGTCCTCATGATCCGGGAACCTGGCATGAGGGTAGCTTCTAAGGTGTCTTCCCATTGCTCTGGTGATCACCATGTCCCGAACCTCGAATTGACCCGAACACCTCCAACGGTGGTGCTACCTACCTCTCAATGGTGGGATGGCACTACTTTAAAGGACATTTACACAGACGAATTCCTTAGGGTAGGTAGACAACTCTAGATACTTGCTCTAAATTTCAAAACAAATCAAAAATACTTTTCACACCAACACATTTTCAAAAAGCTTTCGAAAGCAATTTTTCAAACACTCTTGAGGACTGATACAAGAGTCGAACTGGAATTTTCAAAGAAACTTTTTAAAACCCACAGTTGAAAAGCAAACAAACCATTTTTGAAAACACAAGTGAGCAAGTATCTAAGAGCCCATGGATAACCATGGATAGAAAGGGTGCTAACACCTTCCCTTTCTATAATCTACCTCCCGAACCGAGAGCAATCTCTATAAGGAATTTTTCTGTGCTTTTGTCCTTTCCATTTGGAGAAAATAAAAGACGGTGGCGACTCTTGCTTACCGCGACATTTCGCGAACCAGCGTTAAAAAGTCAGTTCCAGATCCACCGATCACACAAAGGAATTGAGATTTTTCAAGGGTCCAATCAAGTCCCATATGCCCATAAACATTGTCAAGCATCCATATGCCAAGGTTCAAGACTCACAGCACCAAATTGCACAGTTAAAAACCCTAATTGCTCAACAGTCAACTGCAGGGGCAAAATGGTCATTTGACAGTCAAAAGTCAAAATTTTTGGTCAACATCTTATTTTGAAGCCACAAACATCATTTGATCAATTCTTGATCATGATTCTCAAGGCATGGCTCAAAAAGTCTCAAGATGCAAAAGTTTCTATTTTTGGACCGCAGAAAAAGTCAACTGCAAATTGACCAGGGCATAACTTCCACATGGTTTATTAGAAAAATTCCATTCAAAGCTCATTTTGAAGAGAAAGACATTTCCTACAACTCATCTTCACACTTCAATTCCAAGAAATGCTCTCACAAAAGTTATCCATCTCAACATTATAGGTCATTTTCAAAAGTCAACAAAAAGGCACTTTAAGTCAAAGACCATAACTTGAGATTGGTAAATCAAAATGACATGGGACCAAAGGCGTTGGTTAGAGGACTTCAAGACCTTTCTAAAAAGTTCAAGAACATGATCAAAGCTTAAAAATTGAGCAAGATATGCCTTGTGGAAGTTAGAAAATTTTTGGGAATTTTGAAAAGTCAACTTTGCTTCAAATGCCTCAAAATAGATAATGGGCCTCAATTTCTTCCATGAATCATCACCCAAAAGCTATGCACGACCCATTGACTTTAAAGGGAGTTATTTTCTTATTTTTAATTAATTAATTGAATTTTTAATCCTATTTATTCATTTAATTAAAATTAATTATGAGAAAAATACTAAAACATGTTTTCCAAATCTTTTTGTGCAGCATATTCTCCCATTAAGACCTAAATATTTCGTGTACCACATCAAAGAGACCAAATCTTCCAAATAGGCAAGTTTTCATGGCAAAAAGGATTGAAAAAGATATGCAAAATCAAAAATTCAAAAGCATTGAAACAATGGATCATGGGCTTATTTTTCTGACCTAATCCATTCACATACATAAGCATAACATAACCCTAATGCACAAGAACAAGAAAGCTGCGCTGCAAGATCAAGAACAAACTTGCATTTTTTTCACAAAAAGGTCAAAACTGTTTTCATAGCTAGAGGGTGATTCAAGGTCCAAAAAGTATTCCAATCCACTCCTGGCATTACCAGGAAGCTATTCCAATTGAAATCAGGTCTCCACGCACAGGGAATTGGTAGAACAAATTCACTTTTCTTTCAAAATTATTCATAATCGTATTCCATTTTCCATGCATTATCTGTGACTTTTAATCATTGATTTGTACTAACATGGGTATTCTGAAGCTAATGGCATGCTTTAATTGAATTAATAAGGCCTGTATGAGAATCCACCATGGAAGCTTTTTAGGGTTTCAGAGGTTTGAAATTAGGGTTTCTTTCATGTGGAAAATTGAACCATAAGACCAACACCATTGGAATCGTGACATCCAAACGGATTGAAATCACCCATCGCGCCCTTTTTCTTTTTGCTTATGAGCTAATCGCTATTATTCACTGTGCTATTTAGTGGGGGTTTAAAACCCCCGCTATCTATTTGATAATTTCAGGCAAAACGAAGAAGCCATGAAGAAGACGCTGAGTTGTCTCAACCAGACTGGGCAATTCAAACATTCGCGCGTGTTTTTTTTTGTGTTTACCAATAGCGCTTGTTCTCTCTCATAATATTCATGTCCCACTATAATATCAGATAAACGCGTTGGTTGAGTTGGTCGTTGCGTTGGCATGCAGGTATTGGGACCTGGGTTCGATTCCCAGGTCCCCCCACTTATTCATATATTTTTTCTTAACATGTTTCTATGCAGCTTCTCATCTAAAGACCACCATACAACTCCAGCTCCTGGTTTGCCACGCGCCCAGGAATTCAATCTGATGGCTACCAAAGAGCATCCATCATGTGCCTCAGTCCATGAAGGAGTATCCAAGTGGGAAAAGTCAACGTGGCCAGCTTCCTAATGGGCCTAAATTCCTTGCATACACCTCCAAATTGGGCAGAAAACCCCCCTTTGTTTGTATTTTCTTTCTCTCATTTTTTTTCTCTTTTATTTATTTTAATTTAATTATTTTCTTTTAATTCACCAAATTAATTTTTATAATACAAAAATACAAAAAAAATCAGAAATCATAAAAATAAAAAATATGTTTTGTTTAATATTATTTTATAAATAAATTTTGTTAATCAATTTAGTTTAATTTAGGGTTTTTTTTTAATTTTAATATTTTCTTAAATAAACTAAAAAAATGTAGAAATTAGGGTTTTAGTATTTTTATTCTTTTTCTTAATAAATAACTTTTTATTCTTATCATTCTTAATTATTAATTACTTTTGTAAATACTCTTGTAATTAAACAATTAGTAAATTAGGTTTAAACTTAAATATTTTCTTTAACAAGTAAAAATGATTTAGAATTAGGGTTTTATTTGATTTCTAATTTCAATTAATTTTCCTCTTTTCATAAATACCAAAAAACATAAAAATAATTTATTTTCTCATTAAATAATTAATTAACCTTCCAACTTCAATTTAATTTCTTTAAAGGGTCCAACGCCCTCGCATTCGATTCTAATTTCTTTTCGCATATTTATTTTTATTTATTTTTATTTCCTTTTTAAATATAATGTATTTGCCCCAAAGCTTTGTAATAGATAATTAGGACATTTACTTTCCGCACTTTTATTCAAAAACGGGTCTTTGTTTAATTTGGCGATGTATAGACCCGCGCCTTGTAATAGCGTAGGACTTTTATTTTCCGCATTTTAATTTCCGCACCTTTTAACTGCTAATCACATGAAAGAATGTATGCCCAAATAAAATCAATGTGTAGCTCACCAAATGCATGACAAGACAAATAATAACTGAAAATGACACACAATTCACACACCACTCCTAGGGTACGCCTCACTGTTGCCTTGCCCTTCGAAACGTGGTCGTCGAGTATAGGACGTCTTAGTGAGTCCTTATTGTTGTACCCCAAAATTTGCCCTCCCATATTTCTCAAAACATCTCAAGAAAAATTCACAAGTCCAACCCGGCGCGTCATATTCAGGTATTCTTTCGCCAAGATATCTCTGATAACGTATTCTCAAATTCAGGTTCGGCTCAAGAGTCAATTCTTTAAAGAAGGTATCCGAATGTGTGAGTTTTCTTGAAGAAATATAGTGAAAAAGTGTGCTGAAAGTGCAGTTTTTACGCGCTAAAAAATTCATAACTTGAAGATCGTGACTCGTTTTGAACCCGTTCCGGTGGCCAAAATTCCATCTTGACATTATCTACGTTTTCATCTCTCACGGCTGGAAGCCAATTTCGATCAGAAGGTCTTCAAAAATGTGGATTTATCAAGTATTTTCGTGCAGAAATTTGTGACAGAAGTTTATTTGCGTCATGTTCAAAAAATCATAACTTGGTCGATTTTCATCGTATCGAGCTGGTTCCGGCGCCAAAATTTCACAAATTGAGTCGGCTACATTTTCACAGAAGGTATTGAGTTCAAACGGTATTCAAAAGGCCTTCGTTTTTTGCTCAGAGTGCATGACACGCTGAAAATCCTGAATGCTGAATATTATTTCATCTGAGCCGAAACTTCGAAAATTCATAACTCGGTCAATTTTTATCGGATTGGACTCATATTTTTACACAAGGTCACTGACTCATAGATCTACAACTTTGCTTCAAAAGTCGAGACCAAATTATGCACCGATCAATACCAGTTTTTTATTGAAGAACGTGTCAGAGCCGACACTGGAGCCCAAAATAAGTTTGTCTGAGCTGAAACTTCAAAAATTCATAACTAATTCACCGTTTATCCGATTGAGTCGATCTTCAGACAGGAGTTAGTTCTCGATGTCGACTACATTTTGTTTTCACATTTCAACTTCAAAAAATGCACTTAAGTCCCTGCGATTTAGCCTGGAAAGTGACGAATTCAAGTGAATATTGGAGGCCCAATTGCACATTCAAAGCTCATTTTCTTTACCCTAATTTCCACTATATAATCACCTTCTTGTCACACAAACCAAAAAGAAAAAAAAAGAGAAGAGAAAAAGAGAGAAAAAACCTTGCCACAACACCAACACTGTTAGAATATCAAACTCTTTCAAGAACCCTAAAACCTTGAAATCCTTATTTACAAATCCCTCTCTCACTACAAGCAAGCCATCACAGTTATAAACCAATACCTCACTACTTCTTCAGTAATGATAAGGCTGGCTTGATCTCCATGATCCTAATCTTCCAGTAAGGCATAAAAGCATTCAGGTCACTAATCTTCCAGTAAGGGTAAGATTGATTTGATCTCCATGATCAAAAGGGTATAATCATTCATACATGCCATATTGTGCCTAAACATTAAATTTCTTCATATGTTGGTTTTATTTGAATTTTTATGATTTTATTTAATGTGTTCATGAGGTTCAACACTGCAGATTTAGACAGGATCCCATGCAGGTTCATTAAGGGACGTTGAGGCCAAAAGCCAAATGGCCAAAAGTCAAAAGCCAAAAGGCCAAAAGCCAAAAGTCAAATACATGGCGAGGCAGACATTAAGCCAGACATTAAGGGAACGTTGAAGCCAGAACACAAATGGCCAAAAGCCAAAAGCCAAAAGCCAAATGGCCAAAGTAGAACAACTTATGCATGAAACTCAATCCAATGGCCAAAGAATGCAGACCACGGTACTCAGGAGTCAATACTTCAAAAAAACCTCCCCTTGGGCCAGACACCCCCTATGGTTTGCTCAATTTTTAATTTTTATTTGTTTTTCCTTTTTATTCTTTTAATTGTTTTTAATTGTTTTCTTTTAATTCCATAAAATAATTTTCATAATAAATATAAAATACAGAAAATCAAAAAAATGTTTATTTTATTAATATTAATTTTACTATTATTATTTTTGTAAATAAACTTTAAACAATTAATTAGATTAATTTAGGTTTCAAAACTTTAATATTTTTCTTAATAAATTAAATATGTAGAAATTAGGTTTTTTTTAACTTTTTCATCATTTTTTTAATAAATAATTTTCTCATCATTATTATTATTATTAATTACTAATTTATTTTGTAAATAAACATGTACATAAATTCTTTAGTAAATTAAGTTAAACTTTAACATTTTTCTCAAATAATTAAAAATAACTTAGAATTAGGGTTTCTTTTAATTTTAATTTTAATTTTCTTATTTCATAAATACAAAAAACCTAAAAAACACTTCTTTTATTTCAATAAATAATTAATTAATTTTTAATTTCAATTTAACTTAAAAAGGGTCCAACGCCCTCGTTTCCAATTTTAATTCCTATTCGCGCATTTTTATTTATTTCCTTCTTGTAAATATTAATGTAATTCTCCCAAAGCCTTGTAAACTCGGACATTTTATTTCTCGCACTTTATTTACTTTCTGTCAAATCGGGTCCTGGATTAAATTTGGCGATGTGGACCCGCGCCTTTGTAATAGTTTAGGAACTTTTAATTTCCGCATCTTTTTAACTGCTAATAAATCGCATGCAAGAATGAATGACAAAAAAATAAAAACAAACGCATAGATCACTAATAACATGACAAGATAAAATATTTGAATCTGACACACGAATCACACACCACCCCTAGGGTACGCCTCACTGTTGCCTTGCCTCGAAAGGTGATCGTCGAGTAGAGGATGTTTTAGTAAGTCCTCATGATCCGGGAACCTGGCATGAGGGTAGCTTCTAAGGTGTCTTCCTATTGCTCCGGTGATCACCATGTCTCGAACCTCGAATTGACCCGAACACCTCCAACGGTGGTGCTACCTACCTCTCAATAGTGGGATGGCACTACTTTAAAGGACATTTACACAGACGAATTCCTTAGGGTAGGTAGGTTCTCATAGATACTTGCTCTAAATTGCAAAACAAAATTCAAAAATACTTTTCACACCGACACTTTTCAAAAAGCTTTCGAAAGCAACTTTTCAAACACTCTTGAGGACTGATACAAGAGTCGAACTGAAATTTTCAAAGAAACCTTTTTTAAAACCCACAATTGAAAAGCAAACAAACCATTTTTGAAAACACAATGAGCAAGTATCTAAGAGCCCATGGATAACCATGGATAGAAAGGGTGCTAACACCTTCCCTTTCTATAACCTACCTCCCGAACCGAGAGCAATCTCTTTAAGGAATTTTTCTGTGCTTTTGTCCTTTCCATTTGGAGAAAATAAAAGACGGTGGCGACTCTTGCTTCCGCGACATTTCGCGAACCAGCGTTAAACAGTCAGTTCCAGATCCACCGATAACAGAACTGGCGACTCTGCTGGGGACTAAACTTATAAAGTGGGGTGTACCTTAGGATTAAGATCAATGTGTTTTCAATTGTCTTCTTTGCTTGCTTTATTATTGTGGTTTGCTTGGGAGTTCTATAGACCCTAACCCGGATCTGGGGGATACCTTTCTTAGAAAGTAGCAACAAGACTGTGAGGGAACTGTGCGGGGTATACCGACATGGTTGAAACAGTCTGCTACGTTGATGTGGCACTTTGGTGTGTACCGGTAACCCTTGAGTTCAGTCAAGGAGAGTACGGGGCCTCCGCGTGGTGTCGTGAAGCATCAACAGACCTTAGGAACCTTAATTGAACTATCTTGGCCTCTTTAGGGTAGTGAGATAACTGACTTTGGTGCAGTCCGAGGTTGGTTGATACTCGATACTACACTCAATTGAGGGTTGCTTTCCTGGAATATTTCGGTCGCTAGTTCAGTGGCTAAATCGAAACGATGAACAATGAAAGCAATCCCGTGATATTGGGACCCTTAGAACCCGGTTACTTCTGATAGGACAGGTTTTGAGCCCACCAACTTCAAGAGGGTAGTACCCCAAACTTCATGCTGGCCTAAACTCTAAGGGCTTCTCTTGTGTGACTTGTGTGCCTTCGTACTTGACTATTTGCATGCTTGTTATCTAACACAGGAATTACTTGCAGGGTTTGCTTATAGTCCTTAATGGGGACTCATAGCAGGGTTTGCTAAGTTTTGCAGGTTTTGTCCATAGTCCTTAATTAGGACTCATGACAGGTTTACTGAGCTTGCTTGCAGGTTTTGTTTATAGTCCTTAACTAGGACTCATAACAGGGTTTACTGAATTTCCTACAGGTTTTTGTTTTAGTCCTTAACTGGGGCTTATAACAAGGTTTTTGCAGGGTTTGTTCTAGTCCTTAATTGGGACCCCTAACAGAGTGTACTGAGTTTCTTGCAGGTTTTGGTTTGCAGCCCTTAATAAGGGCTCATAACAGGGTTTACCTACATTACCCCATGCATAGCATGACATCATACCATTGCATATATCCTAACTCATTTCAAGGACCTCAAGGGCTTGTGGTGCAGGTCATGACGAACCAGAACATCTAGCAAGGGGCAAAGAGGATTTATTTCCCTCTAGATAGAGTTATCAGGGGCTATGACCCACTTGATATGGTGAGCTTTGACTCTTAAAGAAAGGCCCCTTAACCAAGGTTGCTGGGAAATCAAAACTAGACATGATGACTAAAGTCAGAGGCTATGACCCACTGGATATGGTGAGCCTTTGACCCTTGAAGAAGAGTTCTCAACAACATGGGTGTCCTTCAATCAAGCTATAAATTCCAATGCTAACAAATTTTCTTGTTTACCCCGCGAGGTCCTTGAAAACATTGCATGCATATCATACATATCATCGCATAACAGGTACCCTTGTTGCAGGTTACTTACCTTTCCCGCTGTTTATTTCAGCAATGGCTTCCCAACCAGACAACCAGGGCCTTCTTTCTCAAGAGACTCGGTTCGGGGAAATCCTCCTGAATCTATCCAAGGGGCAGGAGGAGCTAAGGACACTTCTCATGGAGACTCCAGTCAGGAACAGTGCTGAGGATGAAGGGCTGAAACACCTACAAGCGGAGATGGATGCAATGAAAGCCCAGATGCTGGGGCAGAGGAATGCCATTCAAGGTTTAGCTCAAAGACAAGATGAGCTCCGGTTTCTCGTCAACCAACTGCTTCAGGGTAACCAACTGGGGCAAACATCTAAGGGTAAAAAGCCAATCATCGTTCAACCATCTTTGAGACAAAGAGGCGAGGAGAAAGCTCCTCATATGGCTCCAGTATCACCAATTCAGTATCAACCTCACCAGCTTCATCCAGACAAGCCCAAAAGGCAATTCACCAAGCTCAGCGTGTCGTTGCCTCAAGCCTTACAACAACTGCTGAGGTTGAACTTGGTAACTCTAAAGGATCCTCCTAAGAATCCCAACAGGACACTCTCAAGATATGACCCCAACGCTCACTGCGCTTATCATTCTGACAGTCCGGGGCATGCCACAGAGGACTGTTGGACTCTGAAAAATAAAATCCAGGACCTGATTGAGGAAGGAGCTGTGGAATTCACCCAAGATGGCCAGGCTGAGTTCTTCTACTACCCCTGCAAGACTCACCATTTGGAGTGACAAATCCTGAGACTGGAAAACCTTTGTTCATTCGAATGTTCAAGTTGCAATTTCCTTTTGTTCAAACATTTATTCATGTTAAACATTGTTATCACATTAATGCATCGCTTATGTCTATTTTGAAACAATATATTCGTATTCACTATATGCAAATTATTTTCATATTTTTTCTGATGTTAACTCTCGATTAATAATTCTAAGCCTCTTGAGGGAGGATGACGAAAACGATACCGCGATCATTACAGTATGCTTTTGAACAGACCTGGCTGATGAGGTACAGGCATTGTTTCAAATCCTAAACACTGGAGTTATAAGGAAGATAATCCCTCGTCAACCCCTCTGAGCCAAAGAAGTAGGAGTTTTTCTTTTCGAAATATAAAACCCTTAATCATAACCTGGGGCAGGGTAGTCTCTCAGTTGATCCAAACGTATAACGAACGGCACCAAAAGAGATCCTTACGAAAAAAGAAAGACAGTGATGGTTCAGAACAATCAAAAGGACAGGCAGTCATCATCAAAAAAATCATAAACGAAAAACCCAAGAAGTCAAAACCTATAAAAAGGGACTTATGAAACTGGGGCATCCCGCTGACTGTAATTCCAAAAAGAAACAGTTCAGGCAAAAAATAGGGATAACGAAATCAAAAAGAAAGAGGTCCTACAAACCCTCAACAAAAAAGAAATGACTGCTCATTCAAAATAAATCATCAGTATCCGAACCATCATTGGAACATTAGGACAAAGACTCAAACAAGGTCTAACGTATGATCAACTGAGTTTAGGTTTGGAGAACATCACGAAGAGCGAGTGGGTACAAATAATTTGAGCCTTTATCCTTTGTTTCTTAAACCGTGAACCAAGCCACGTTATAACCCTTAAAAGTCCTAGCTGAAGCATGGGTTAGTTCGAAAGCATATTGTTACGAAAGGTATCCTGACTCCTTAAGGCCTACGGAAAATATTGAGTTGACATCACGTTTTACAAACATTCATTTGTTTTATGAAAAAGAATGCATTTTCAAAATCTTCAAGACAGACATATGCTTTGCATTTTTAACATAACTTTGTTTGCATATGACTTTTTGTTTGAACATCAGGGAAATTCGCACGATGAATACCTAATGAACAAAAGCACCTCCAATCAAGGGGAAGACATGACCATGGTCCATTATCTGGGGCAATCCAATCAAGATTCGGAGAATCTCTCAAGAGCCAAATAATCTGAGGCAAATCTCCGCCTGAGTCACTTGGGGCATTCCAACGACGAATTTCGCCTTATTAAACACCTTCTGGTGGCATGACAAAACACTTCTAGCAGAGGCAACTCCCTACATTCTAAGAGCATGGACATAGTCGAAAAAATACTACGCCCAATCAAAGACTCGCTAGGTTGACATACCTAGGCAAAAAATAGGGGCTTCCCGGCGAACCAAAAGGGTTCGGGCAAAATGAGGGATGAAATGAAAAAATCTGTACACCCGGCAAGTCGAAAACCTGAAAAGGCGGCTTGGGCAAAAATGGGTATCCCGGTGGACTGAAAACCCGAAAGGGCGGTCCAGGCAAAAGTTAGGGATTAAAGCGTACGACTATGTCCTGTTATCTCGTCACCTGCCTACCAGAAGAAGGTTTGCTCATCAACAATTATCAGCACCTCACAGGTCTTCCTCTCCCCCATAGAACAGGGGCAATAAGAGTTGTCTAAGCAATCTAATTGTTCGATCCTCCAAAGTACCAAGGTAGGTTCAGCTAAAGAACATAACCAGACATCCTAATCCCCCCAGAGAGTGAGCCAACAAGCAATACACTTTCCCCGAGCAAAGCTACAATCAAACTTAAAGAAGTTGGGTATCCTCCAGCAGATCTCAACCTTCCCCAGCAGCATATGTATTCTTAACAAGCATCCCCGGCAGTCTTGGCCTAAAGATTGTTCCCCGGCGGTATATTAACATTCAAAGGAATCACTTCCCCCGCAGTTCAAAACTTCCCAGAAGAGTCCAATCCAGTGTCCCCAGGAAAGTGGAATCCATCTCCCCCAAGCAGTAAGCTTATCCCCAGTAGATTCTGGAAGCTTATCCTCACAGAGCACGAACGCGTCGTCCGGCTTTTTCAAAGAGTTATGCCCTTACCAAGATATAACTGGGTTATCCTCAGCTAAAAGCCACAGAAAGGTCGTCGTCAACACCGTTCTTTCTTATCCCCAGCGAAGTCTATTCATACTCCCAATACAACAAGGATATCCTCAGCAAGGTATTATCAACAATTCAGCAAAGTATCTCTCTCCCCACAGAGTATTGCTTCCCAGCCTGGTCGTCAGAGTATTTTTTCTCCCCGCAGAATCTTCCATTTGCCAAGTTTATTCCGCAACGGAGTCATCTTCTCCTACCGGTATCCTTGCAACTATCATCCCCAGCGGAAGCAAAAATCTATTCCTCAATATCAGCCCAGGATATGACTTCCCGGCACCCGTCAAGGATCTACTGTCCTAGACGAAAACATACATACAAAAACATCACATACATCATTATAGCATGCATAGACGCATTATATCATACGAACTTCATTTACGTTGAGAACATCATTGCTTGGTCCATATCATGCATTGCATATGACTGACCTTTACCTTTCAGGAAAGATGCAGTTGAAATTCTCAAACATATTTCAAGGCCTTCTCTAGTCCAGCTAAATCGACTCCCAACAGATTTTTCTGATGAAGACTCAGCAGAAGTTATCCCAGATGTTTCCCTCTCCGACGGTGAGTGAGGCGATCATTCCTTTTCAGATGGTTCCCTCTCCGACGGTGAGTGAGGTGGTAAGTCCTTTTCAGATGTTTCCCTCTCCGACGGTGAGTGTGAGGTGATAGTCTCCTATGGTTCCCTCTCCGACGGTGAGTGAGGTGGTAAGTCCTTTTCAGATGTTTCCCTCTCCGACGGTGAGTGTGAGGTGATAGTCTCCTATGGTTCCCTCTCCGACGGTGAGTGAGGTGGTAAGTCCTTTTCAGATGTTTCCCTCTCCGACGGTGAGTGTGAGGTGATAGTCTCCTATGGTTCCCTCTCCGACGGTGAGTGAGGTGGTAAGTCCTTTTCAGATGTTTCCCTCTCCGACGGTGAGTGTGAGGTGATAGTCTCCTATGGTTCCCTCTCCGACGGTGAGTGAGGTGGTAAGTCCTTTTCAGATGTTTCCCTCTCCGACGGTGAGTGTGAGGTGATAGTCTCCTATGGTTCCCTCTCCGACGGTGAGTGAGGTGGTAAGTCCTTTTCAGATGTTTCCCTCTCCGGCGGTGAGTGTGAGGTGATAGTCTCCTATGGTTCCCTCTCCGACGGTGAGTGAGGTGGTAAGTCCTTTTCAGATGTTTCCCTCTCCGACGGTGAGTGTGAGGTGATAGTCTCCTATGGTTCCCTCTCCGACGGTGAGTGGGGTGGTAAGTCCTTTTCAGATGTTTCCCTCTCCGGCGGTGAGTGTGAGGTGATAGTCTCCTATGGTTCCCTCTCCGACGGTGAGTGAGGTGGTAAGTCCTTTTCAGATGTTTCCCTCTCCGACGGTGAGTGTGAGGTGATAGTCTCCTATGGTTCCCTCTCCGACGGTGAGTGAGGTGGTAAGTCCTTTTCAGATGTTTCCCTCTCCGACAGTGAGTGTGAGGTGATAGTCTCCTATGGTTCCCTCTCCGACGGTGAGTGAGGTGGTAAGTCCTTTTCAGATGTTTCCCACTCTGATGGTGAGTGTGAGGTGATAGTCTCCTACGGTTCCCTCTCCGACGGTGAGTGAGGTGGTAAATCCTTTTCAGATGTTTCCCTCTCCGACGGTGAGTGAGGTGATAGTCTCCTACGGTTCCCTCTCCAACGGTGAGTGAGGTGGTAAGTCCTTTTCAGATGTTTCCCTCTCCGACAGTGAGTGAGGTGATAGTCTCCTACGGTTCCCTCTCCAACGGTGAGTGAGGTGGTAAGTCCTTTTCAGATGTTTCCCTCTCCGACGGTGAGTGAGGTGATAGTCTCTTACAGTTCCCTCTCCAACGGTGAGTGAGGTGGTAAGTCCTTTTCAGATGTTTCCCTCTCCGACGGTGAGTGAGGTGATAGTCTCCTACGGTTCCCTCTCCAACGGTGAGTGAGGTGGTAAGTCCTTTTCAGATGTTTCCCTCTCCGACGGTGAGTGAGGTGATAGTCTCCTATGGTTCCCTCTCCGGTGGTGAGTGAGGTGATAATCCCTTTCAGATTATAATTTCCTATAGTTCCCTCTCCGACGGTGAGTGAGGTGACAATTCCCTTTCAGATTATAATTGCCTATGGTTCTCTCCCCGATACTGCGAAGATGGTAATTCCCACCAAGATTTTCTCAACGAGCGTTGTTGAAGTTAAAGTCACCCAAGGTTCTCTGACCATTCATGCTAAGGTAGTAACCATCCCTGGTTCATTCATCATCTTTTGAAGCTCCAGACCCAGCTCCTGTAACCAGTCAGGACATATTTATACCAAGCATCTAAAAATCAGCTCCTGCAACGTGTCAGGTACTCATTTTCTGTTTTGCAGGTACGCAAGTTCTCGCTAAGGAATCTCTTACGCGATCGACATCCAGATGGCATCTATAAGCCTATCATCCTACCCATCAATCTCCAAATGGCATCTATAAGCCCATTCCATCATCACACTGCTACTATGTGAGCGCAAATTTCTGGGCACTCTAGTGTCCAATCATCTTCTACCTTCGGATTACGAAAGGCACGTCAGCCAATCTGCATCCTCAGGTCTAAGAAGATTGAACAGGGGCAACTGTTGTACCCCAAAATTTGCCCTCCCATATTTCTCAAAACATCTCAAGAAAAATTCACAAGTCCAACCCGGCGCGTCATATTCAGGTATTCTTTCGCCAAGATATCTCTGATAACGTATTCTCAAATTCAGGTTCGGCTCAAGAGTCAATTCTTTAAAGAAGGTATCCGAATGTGTGAGTTTTCTTGAAGAAATATAGTGAAAAAGTGTGCTGAAAGTGCAGTTTTTACGCGCTAAAAAATTCATAACTTGAAGATCGTGACTCGTTTTGAACCCGTTCCGGTGGCCAAAATTCCATCTTGACATTATCTACGTTTTCATCTCTCACGGCTGGAAGCCAATTTCGATCAGAAGGTCTTCAAAAATGTGGATTTATCAAGTATTTTCGTGCAGAAATTTGTGACAGAAGTTTATTTGCGTCATGTTCAAAAAATCATAACTTGGTCGATTTTCATCGTATCGAGCTGGTTCCGGCGCCAAAATTTCACAAATTGAGTCGGCTACATTTTCACAGAAGGTATTGAGTTCAAACGGTATTCAAAAGGCCTTCGTTTTTTGCTCAGAGTGCATGACACGCTGAAAATCCTGAATGCTGAATATTATTTCATCTGAGCCGAAACTTCGAAAATTCATAACTCGGTCAATTTTTATCGGATTGGACTCATATTTTTACACAAGGTCACTGACTCATAGATCTACAACTTTGCTTCAAAAGTCGAGACCAAATTATGCACCGATCAATACCAGTTTTTTATTGAAGAACGTGTCAGAGCCGACACTGGAGCCCAAAATAAGTTTGTCTGAGCTGAAACTTCAAAAATTCATAACTAATTCACCGTTTATCCGATTGAGTCGATCTTCAGACAGGAGTTAGTTCTCGATGTCGGCTACATTTTGTTTTCACATTTCAACTTCAAAAAATGCACTTAAGTCCCTGCGATTTAGCCTGGAAAGTGACGAATTCAAGTGAATATTGGAGGCCCAATTGCACATTCAAAGCTCATTTTCTTTACCCTAATTTCCACTATATAATCACCTTCTTGTCACACAAACCAAAAAGAAAAAAAAAGAGAAGAGAAAAAGAGAGAAAAAACCTTGCCACAACACCAACACTGTTAGAATATCAAACTCTTTCAAGAACCCTAAAACCTTGAAATCCTTATTTACAAATCCCTCTCTCACTACAAGCAAGCCATCACAGTTATAAACCAATACCTCACTACTTCTTCAGTAATGATAAGGCTGGCTTGATCTCCATGATCCTAATCTTCCAGTAAGGCATAAAAGCATTCAGGTCACTAATCTTCCAGTAAGGGTAAGATTGATTTGATCTCCATGATCAAAAGGGTATAATCATTCATACATGCCATATTGTGCCTAAACATTAAATTTCTTCATATGTTGGTTTTATTTGAATTTTTATGATTTTATTTAATGTGTTCATGAGGTTCAACACTGCAGATTTAGACAGGATCCCATGCAGGTTCATTAAGGGACGTTGAGGCCAAAAGCCAAATGGCCAAAAGTCAAAAGCCAAAAGGCCAAAAGCCAAAAGTCAAATACATGGCGAGGCAGACATTAAGCCAGACATTAAGGGAACGTTGAAGCCAGAACACAAATGGCCAAAAGCCAAAAGCCAAAAGCCAAATGGCCAAAGTAGAACAACTTATGCATGAAACTCAATCCAATGGCCAAAGAATGCAGACCACGGTACTCAGGAGTCAATACTTCAAAAAAACCTCCCCTTGGGCCAGACACCCCCTATGGTTTGCTCAATTTTTAATTTTTATTTGTTTTTCCTTTTTATTCTTTTAATTGTTTTTAATTGTTTTCTTTTAATTCCATAAAATAATTTTCATAATAAATATAAAATACAGAAAATCAAAAAAATGTTTATTTTATTAATATTAATTTTACTATTATTATTTTTGTAAATAAACTTTAAACAATTAATTAGATTAATTTAGGTTTCAAAACTTTAATATTTTTCTTAATAAATTAAATATGTAGAAATTAGGTTTTTTTTAACTTTTTCATCATTTTTTTAATAAATAATTTTCTCATCATTATTATTATTATTAATTACTAATTTATTTTGTAAATAAACATGTACATAAATTCTTTAGTAAATTAAGTTAAACTTTAACATTTTTCTCAAATAATTAAAAATAACTTAGAATTAGGGTTTCTTTTAATTTTAATTTTAATTTTCTTATTTCATAAATACAAAAAACCTAAAAAACACTTCTTTTATTTCAATAAATAATTAATTAATTTTTAATTTCAATTTAACTTAAAAAGGGTCCAACGCCCTCGTTTCCAATTTTAATTCCTATTCGCGCATTTTTATTTATTTCCTTCTTGTAAATATTAATGTAATTCTCCCAAAGCCTTGTAAACTCGGACATTTTATTTCTCGCACTTTATTTACTTTCTGTCAAATCGGGTCCTGGATTAAATTTGGCGATGTGGACCCGCGCCTTTGTAATAGTTTAGGAACTTTTAATTTCCGCATCTTTTTAACTGCTAATAAATCGCATGCAAGAATGAATGACAAAAAAATAAAAACAAACGCATAGATCACTAATAACATGACAAGATAAAATATTTGAATCTGACACACGAATCACACACCACCCCTAGGGTACGCCTCACTGTTGCCTTGCCTCGAAAGGTGATCGTCGAGTAGAGGATGTTTTAGTAAGTCCTCATGATCCGGGAACCTGGCATGAGGGTAGCTTCTAAGGTGTCTTCCTATTGCTCCGGTGATCACCATGTCCCGAACCTCGAATTGACCCGAACACCTCCAACGGTGGTGCTACCTACCTCTCAATAGTGGGATGGCACTACTTTAAAGGACATTTACACAGACGAATTCCTTAGGGTAGGTAGGTTCTCATAGATACTTGCTCTAAATTGCAAAACAAAATTCAAAAATACTTTTCACACCGACACTTTTCAAAAAGCTTTCGAAAGCAACTTTTCAAACACTCTTGAGGACTGATACAAGAGTCGAACTGAAATTTTCAAAGAAACCTTTTTTAAAACCCACAATTGAAAAGCAAACAAACCATTTTTGAAAACACAATGAGCAAGTATCTAAGAGCCCATGGATAACCATGGATAGAAAGGGTGCTAACACCTTCCCTTTCTATAACCTACCTCCCGAACCGAGAGCAATCTCTTTAAGGAATTTTTCTGTGCTTTTGTCCTTTCCATTTGGAGAAAATAAAAGACGGTGGCGACTCTTGCTTCCGCGACATTTCGCGAACCAGCGTTAAACAGTCAGTTCCAGATCCACCGATAACACTTATGTTCCATTGATCTAGTTGCCTCGAACAAGTTGCCTCGGAACGGTTGCCTCGGAATAAAAAGATCAATGGCATAAGGGTAGCTTCTAAGGTGTCTTACTGTTGCTCGGTGACCACACTGTCCCTAAACTCGAATTGACCAGAACACCTCCAACGGTGGTGCTACCTACCTCTCAATGGTGGGATGGCACTACCTTAAGGACATTTACACAGCCTAATTCCTTAGGGTAGGTAGATGACTCATAGATACTTACTCTAATTCAAAACAAATCAAAAACTCTTTTCACACCGACAGTTTTCAAAAAGCTTTCAAAACAACTTTTCAAACACTCTTGAGGACTGATACAAGAGTCGATCTGAAACTTTAAACGAAACTTTTTCAAACCCACTCACAATTGAAAAGCAAACACATTTTGAAAACACAATGAGCAAGTATCTAAGAGCCCATGGATAACCATGGATAGAAGGGGTGCTAACACCTTCCCTTTCTATAAATCTAGCTCCCGAACCGAGAGCAATCTCATAAGGAATTTTTCTGTGCTTTTGTCCTTTCCTTGTTGGATAAAATAAAAGACGGTGGCGACTCTTGCTTCCGCGACATTTCGCGAACCAGCGTTAAACAGTCAGTTCTTGATCCACCGATCACAGAACTGGCGACTCTGCTGGGGAGACTTATAAAGTGAGGTGTACCTTAGGACTAAGATCACTGTGTTTTCAATTGCTTTCACTTGCTTGCTTTATTATTGTGGGACTGTCTTGGGAGTTCTATATATCCTAACCCGAATCTGGGGATACCTTCTTAGAAAGTAGCAACAAGACTGTGAGGGAACTGTGCGGGGTATACCGACATGGTTGAAGCAGTCTGCTACGTTGATGTGGCACTTTGGTGTGTACCGGTAACCCTTGAGTTCAGTCAAGGAGAGTACGGGGCCTCTGCGTGGTGTCGTGAAGCATCAACTGACCTTAGGAACCTTAATTGAACCATCTTGGCCTCTTTAGGGTAGTGAGATAACTGACTTTGGTGCAGTCCGAGGTTGGTTGATACTCGATACTACACTCAATTGAGGGTTGCTTTCCTGGAATATTTCGGTCGCCAGTTCAGTGGCTAAATTGAAACGATGAACAATGAAAGCAATCCAGTGATATTGGGACCCTTAGAACCCGGTACCTCTGATAGGACAGGTTGAGCCCACCAACTTCAAGAGGGTAATACCCAGACCCCATGCAGGCCTAAACTCTAAGGGCTTGTCTTGTGTGACTTGTGTGCCTTATCATGTTTGCCTTTGTGAATATTTGTAGTGTGTTTAATCATAGCATCATGACATCATCCAGCATCATATGTATTCACTAACCATTTCAGGGGTTCGAATCTTCATCTTTGTTCTTGTTTTGTAGGACATGGAAACTGTTCGCAGAAAGACAATTCAGATCAGCCTTGTAAGGATCCCTCCTCAGCTTAAGGAGTTTATATCCAGAATTCCCGAGAGCTCTTCATTCAGTGAAAGACATGGAAGACTCATCAGCTTGGTCAACACCAACATTGAGGAAGACATGATAAAGGTCCTGTTCCAGTTCTTTGACCCTCTGCATCACTGTTTCACTTTCCTGGATTACCAACTGGTACCTACATTGGAAGAGTTCTCCCGGCTCTTGAAGATCCCTATCCTTGATCAACTACCCTACAACGGTACGGAAAAGGAACCCAAGCTTGAAGAGATTGCTAAAGCCTTACACTTACAACCATCTGACCTCAAGGGACATTGGGAAGTTAGAAGTGGTATCAAAGGGTTCTTAGCCAGGTTTCTGTTTGAGAAGGCCCAAGAATGTTGGAACTCCCTTGACCTACAAGCTTTTGAAGAAGTTGTGGCCCTCCTTGTCTATGGTTTGGTGTTGTTCCCTAATCCATACCAGCTTATAGATATCAGTGCTGTCCAGATCTTCATGTCCAGGAACCCTATACCTACATTGCTTGGGGACATCCTTCACTCATGTTACACTCGAACCATGAGAAAAAAAGGTGTTCTTATGTGCTGCACTCCTCTCCTGGGAAGGTGGTTTATTTCGCACCTTCCACAATCAGTCTTGAAGAATGAGCGGGGTTTGAGATGGTCACAACGATTGATGACTCTTACACATGCAGATATACATTGGTGCTCTCGGTTCAGAGAGGATGTCACTATCATTGATCGTTGCGGGGAGTATCCTAATGTTCCTTTACTTGGAATCAGGGGAGGTATTACTTACAACTTGTGTCTGGCTTGGAGACAATTTGGTTATGCTCGGAGGGACGGCCCTCATGACATGTTAATTCCTGACATAGTTTTTGACTTCGACAACGATGCACAAGGACTTCGCCAGAGATTTATTAGAGCTTGGAGGATGCCAAGTAGGATAGACAGCAAGACCCTGGGGCACAGGAATTCCATCCCATTGGAACCTTATCTCAAGTGGGTACGAGCCCGCTCCCAGAAGTTAGTAATGCCTTATCCTCATGTTCTCCCTGTGATCAAAGAGCCAGTCTTGGAAGGAGAGGTGTCCTACACCATTCAACATCCTGACATGCCCACATCCTGGGAAGAGATGCAGAAGAGCTGGATCCAGCTTAAGGAAGAACGGAATTCTCTTGAGACCAGTCTACATGCTAGTGAAAAGAAGGTCTTGGAGCTCACCCGCCTACTGCACGAGGAGAGGAATCTCAACACTTACATAGCTCCAAAGAGGATGCGTAGTGTCTTCTGGGATTGATTTGCTTTTGTAATATTTTGCCCATGAGGCTTTGATGTACCAAATAATTATTTCCTTAATGATAACGTGTGTTCCTTTTTGTCTACAACAAATTTGAACTTTCGAACCCTTGAATGCATTGCATGAACACATATCATTCATCATGTGCATAGCAGGTACTCTTCTTTTCAGGTTGCTTACTGTTCTTCGCTGTTTATTTCAGCATCATGAACCATGAATCATCTACCGAGATGTCTATCAAGGCCCTTCAGGCGCAGAACGCACAATTTCAGGAGCTAATCATGAGTTTGGCTCAAGGTCAAGAAGAGCTGAAGGCTTTGCTCCTAAAGAAGGAGAAGAAGAAGAAGAGAATTGTTCTATTCAACACGGGCCGAAGATTTGGTAACACTCTGCAGAATGAGGAAGCTGGTTCTTCTATAGGCAAAGACAGTCCCCAGGGGGGAAGGGATCTAAGTCCGGTGGTCTCTGACAATGAGACTGATTTTAATGAGGAACAGTATCCTCCAGCTGAAGACCGGTACAAGCAGTTGGAAGACCGTCTGAACGCCATGGAAATTCAACAAGTGCCTGGCTTGGATTTCGGAGACTTGGGTTTATCTTCTGGTGTGATCATCCCTCACAAGTTTAAAGCACCATCCTTCACCAAGTATGACGGGGCGTCCTGCCCTAAGCTACACCTCAGATCCTATGTGCGGAAGACTCAGCCGTATACAGTGGATAAGAACTTGTGGATCCACTTCTTCCAGGAGAGTTTTTCAGGGACTCATCTCGAATGGTTCTATCAGCTGGATGGGACCAAGATTCGTAACTGGGAGGAGTTGGCTACTGCCTTTTACAAGCAGTATCAATATAATGCCGACCTTGCTCCTACACGTACCCAACTCCAGGGTATGTCTCTAGGATCAAGCGAAGGTTTTAAAGAGTATGCACAGAAGTGGAGGGACCTGGCTGGCAGGGTGCAGCCTCCGTTAACAGACCGTGAGCTAGTGGATATGTTCTTGGGAACCCTCTCCGGGCCGTTCTTCAATCATCTTATCGGTAATTCGTCTGCAGGGTTTACTGACCTCATTCTGACAGGGGAAAGGATAGAGGCTGGTATGAAGTCAGGAAAGATTCAGAAAGGTGCGTCTTCTAGTGCTGAGAAGAAACCCTTTAAAAAGGAGGCCAGTGCTGTGTATGGGCCTAGAAAGCAAGATAACCAGAGCGCCGCCAAGCTGTCAATGCGGTGGTGATTGCTAAGCCTGCTGCCGCTCCTCGGCAACTCAACCAACCAAGGGCTGAAAGACCCAGAAGAGAATTTACCCGGCTGAGTATGACCTTGTCACAAATCTTGCCACAATTGCTATCAACTAACTTGGTGACTGTCAGAGAGGCTCCAAAGGTTGTGAATACTGCATCCCCCAAGTATAATCCAAATTCCCGCTGTGCTTATCACTCCGATAGCCCGGGGCATTCTACTGATGATTGTTGGGCCCTGAGGAACAAGGTGCAAGACCTTATTGATACAAAGGAGGTCCAGTTTGAGGCACCTGAGAAGCCCAATGTGGTGACAGCTCCCCTGCCTGATCATAGAGTGAATGCTATCAGGGATGATGACGAGGTGGAAGAGTCTGAGTTCAACAACTGGATTTATCCGACGGCCGACAATGGACCTAGCAATTGGATTGCAAAAGACAACATACCTGTTACTTTTGTTACGCGGTAATGAATTCCTTTATTTTTGTTAATTGTAATAAACAATGAATTGAAACTTTATGGCCCGGTGTCTTACCCGGGGCACCGTTGGCTTCATTTGTGAGGGCTTATAACTGTCATTTACATATATCATGAATAAAGATCTTGGACGTTTTTTCGCATTTCAAATCTTGTGCTCCGTTTCTTTCTTTATTTCTTTCTTTATATATTGCAAAACAGCTGTATTTACACACACTCACCTATACAGGTTTCAATCCACTCTGGATCTCACTGGTAACGACTCTGCTACTGCCAGTTATGACTTCGAAAATCCGATCAACTTAGCCGAAGACGAAGGTGAAGATGATTGTGAAGTTCCTGGCGAGCTTGCAAGACTGTTACTCCAGGAAGAGAGGGCAATTCAACCACATGAAGAGCCAGTGGAGACGATAAATCTGGGTACTGAGGCAGACAGAAAGGAAGTCAAGATTGGTGCCAATCTGGAGCTCAGCATGAAACAACGGTTGACTCAGATGTTACATGATTATGTGGAGATCTTCGCCTGGTCCTACGAAGACATGCTTGGGTTGGATACTGACATTGTGGTCCATCATTTGCCTACCAAGGAATACTGCCCTCCGGTTAAGCAAAAGGTCCGCCGTATGCGTCCAGAGATGTCTGAGAAGATCAAAGCTGAGGTTATGAAGCAATTCGATGCCGGGTTTCTTGCAGTGACTTCTTACCCTCAGTGGGTTGCTAATGTGGTGCCGGTACCAAAGAAAGATGGCAAGGTCAGAATGTGTGTTGATTACAGGGATCTGAACAGGGCCAGCCCCAAGGATGACTTCCCCCTACCTCACATTGACGTTCTGGTTGACAATACTGCTCAGCACAAGGTGTTCTCCTTCATGGATGGCTTTTCAGGTTATAATCAGATCAAGATGGCTCCTGAAGACATGGAAAAGACTACCTTTGTTACTCAGTGGGGCACCTTCTGCTACAAGGTCATGCCTTTTGGACTGAAAAATGCTGGGGAAACCTACCAACGTGCCATGGTTGCTTTATTTCATGATATGATCCATCATGAGATTGAAGTGTATGTCGATGATATGATCGCAAGGTCTCAAACTGAGGAGGAACACCTTGATCATCTGCAGAAGTTGTTTGACCGTCTGAAGTTGTACAAGCTGAGGTTGAACCCGAACAAGTGCACCTTCGGGGTAAGATCTAGAAAGTTGCTAGGCTTCGTTGTAAGTGATAAGGGTATTCAAGTGGACCCTGCCAAGGTCAAGGCCATTCAAGAGATGTCAGTTCCCAAGACAGAGAAAGAAGTCAGAGGCTTTCTAGGACGTCTGAATTACATCGCCCGATTCATCTCGCACCTAACAGCTACCTGTGAACCAATCTTCAAGCTGCTGAAGAAAGATCAGGTCGTACGTTGGAATGATGAATGTCAGGCCGCTTTTGACAGAATCAAAGAGTATCTCCAAGAGCCACCCATCCTTATGCCACCGGTTGAAGGGAGACCTCTGATACTATACCTGACAGTAGTTGACAACTCAATGGGGTGTGTGATGGGGCAGCATGACGAGTTTGGCCGAAAAAAGCACGCCATTTATTACATTAGCAAAAAGTTTACCGACTGTGAGACCCGATACTCACCGCTTGAGAAAACTTACTGCGCTTTGGTATGGGCTGCTCGCCGGTTGAGACAGTATATGCTGACTCACACTACCTTGTTGATCTCAAAGATGGATCCAATAAAGTACATATTTGAAAAGCCTGCTCTGTCTGGGAGAATAGCAAGATGGCAAATGATCTTGACAGAATACGACATCCAATACACAACTCAGAAAGCTATCAAGGGAAGTGTATTGGCAGACCACCTGGCACACCAGGCAGTAGACGACTATCAGTCAATGAACTTTGAATTTCCGGACGAGAGCATCATGATTGTGACTGATTGTGAAGTACCTGGACCGGATGAAGGACCTGAGGAAGGATCTCGATGGTCTATGCACTTTGACGGAGCCTCCAATGCTTTGGGTAACGGTATTGGCGCTGTGATAATATCCCCTCAAGGCACTCATACTCCACTCACTGCCCAACTATGTTTCAACTGCACCAACAACATGGCGGAGTATGAGGCATGCATCATGGGTCTTCAAGCTGCGATCGACTTAAGGATCAAGTTTCTGAGTGTCTTCGGAGATTCCGCTCTCATGATCAATCAGATCAAAGGCGAGTGGGATACGAAACATCCGAATCTTATTCCTTACAAGGAATGTGTGTTGACATTGATCCCCCATTTCACAGAGATAACTTTTGAACACTTCCCAAGAGAGGAGAATCAGTTGGCGGACGCGTTAGCTACGATGTCTTCTATGTTCAAAGTCAAATGGGACAATGAGGCTCCTCGGGTCATTATCTGGAAACTGGATGAACCAGCATACTGTTGTGATCTTGAGGCTGAAGTAGTGACTGAAAACCTTGGTACCATGAGGTGAAGAGATACTTGGAAGCTCAAGAATACCCTGAGGGTGCGTCTGTCAACGACAAGAAGTTTCTGAGAAGATTCGCATCAAAGTTCTTCCTTAGCAACGGAATTCTGTACAAATAAAACCATGATTCGACCTTACTGCGTTGTGTGGATAAGACTGAAGCAGAAAGGATCATGGCGGAGCTGCACGAAGGTACCTTCGGAACACATTCCAGTGGGCACACTATGGCAAAGAAAATCCTTCGGGCAGGGTATTTCTGGTCCACAATGGAAGCCGACTGTTACCAGCATTCTCGGACATGTCACAAGTGCCAGATATATGCACATAAGGTGCACGTTCCTCCGGTTCCCCTGAATGTCTTGACAGCACCTTGGCCGTTTGCAATGTGGGGCATAGATATGATCGGCGAGATTAAACCTATGGCACCCAATGGGCATCGCTTCATCCTAGTGGCGATTGATTACTTCACGAAGTGGGTTGAAGCAGCTTCCTACGCCACGGTAACCAAGAACGTTGTGACACGGTTCATTCGGCATAACCTGATCTGTCGATACGGCATCCCAGAAAGGATCATTACAGACAACGGTACCAATCTCAATAACAAGATGATCATTAAGCTCTGCGAGCAATTTAAGATACAACACCACAACTCTTCTCCTTACCGGCCGAAGATGAATGGGGCTGTAGAAGCAGCGAATAAGAATATCAAGAAAATTGTGCAGAAGATGACAGTGACCTATAAAGATTGGCACGAGATGTTACCGTTTGCTCTACATGGGTACCGTACCTCAGCAAGGACGTCAACCGGGGCAACACCTTTCTCCTTGGTCTACGGCATGGAGGCAGTCTTACCGATCGAAGTGCAGATACCCTCTCTCCGGGTAATGAAGGATGCAGATCTGAGCGAAGATGATTGGATCCAGACACAACTTGATCAGTTAAATCTAATCGACGAAAAGAGACTTGCTGCTATTTATCATGGTCAGACGTACCAAAAACGGATGATCAGGGCATTTAACAAAAAGGTCAGACCACAAGAATATCAAGTTGGGGATCTGGTAATCAAACGTATTATCCTTCCTCAGAGTGATCCAAGGGGAAAATGGACCCCTACGTACGAAGGACCATTTATGGTTAAACATGTGTTCTCAGGAGGAGCCATGATCCTAACCACCATGGATGGTGACGATCTTCCTCACCCCGCCAATGCAGACATAGTAAAAAGATACTACGCATGATAAAAGACCCGCTAGGTTGACATACCTAGGCAAAAATTAGGGCTTCCCGGCGAACCAAAAGGGTTCGGGCAAAATGAGGGATGAAATAAAAAAAATCTGTACACCCGGCAAGTCGAAAACCTGAAAAGGCGGCTTGGGCAAAAATGGGTATCCCGGTGGACTGAAAACCCGAAAGGGCGGTCCAGGAAAAAGTTAGGGATAAAGCGTAATACTATGTCTCATTGGATCACCTTGCATCCAGAATCCGGTATCAACATCAAGTTCAGACGGCATCAATCAATCAGCTTCATCTTCAGCTAGGTCATCAAGTGATGAGACGCTCGAAGATATAAAGGCGATAGCAGAGTTGGAATCCAGTGGGATCATTCTTTTCACATAGCTGTTTTGTTTTCCCTTTGTACAAATTTGTATAAACTCTTTCATTCGGCGGCGTTCTCTTACTAGGACGTCAGCCTCTTGTACATAAAACGCCTATTTACAGGCAAATTCAAAAATCAATCTAAATACACTTTTCAGACAAATTCCCTTTTGTTTTTTCCTTTTTCTGTTTTGTTTTGCGAAGAACGTCCAAGGTTCAATTTGTGATATATGCATTTGACACTAATTGCTAACTCATAAATATTTGCATACGAAACAAAGGATTAATTACAGGTAACATTAGAAACAGGGGCAATAATGAGTTGTCTAAGCGATCTAATTGCTCTATCCACCAAGGTACCAAGGTAGGTTCAGCTGAAGAACAAAACCAGTATATCTTAACTCCCCAGAGAGTGAGCTAGCAAGTCAATGCACTCTCCCCAAGCAAAGCTATACTATCAGCCTTAAGGAATTCGGGTATCTTCCAGCAGATCTCAACATTCCTCAGCACAATATACAAACATTCCTTAACAAGCATCCCCGGCAGTCTTGATCTAAGATTGTTCCCCGGCGGTATATCAGACATTTGGTGGAGCCGCTTCCCCAATATATCACAAAAATTTCCCCAGGAGAGTCCAGTCTGAATATTTCCCCAGGAAAGTTTGAATCATCTCCCCAGCAGGAAGCTTATCCCCAGTAGATTCTGGAAGCTCCCCCCCCCCCCCCCCGCAGAGCACGAACGCGTTTCCCGACTTTATTCAAAGGTTATTTCCCTACCAGGATATAACTGGGTTATCCTCAGCCAAAAGCCACGGGAAGATCGTCGTCGACAAAGTCTTCTTATCCCCAGCGGAGTCTATTAAAACTTCCAACATAACAACGGTATCCCCAGCGGAGTTCTCATCAATATCTCAGCAAAGTATCTCTCTTCCCACTGAGTATTGTTCCCCAGCAAGATCACTAGAGTAATTTTCTCCCCGCAGAGTAAATCATTCTCCAAGTTTATTCCCCAACGGAGTTATCTTCTCCTACCGGTATTCTTGCAACCATCATCCCCAGCGAAAACAACAAAGCACTATTCTTCAACATTAGCCCAGGATGTGACTTCCCGGCACCCGTCAAGGATTTACTTTCCTAGACGAAAACATACATTCATAAACATCATATTTTCATACATTATAGCATGCATATACGCATCATGAACATACAATCTCATTTATCACATCTCGCATGTCATACATCATGACATCGCACACAACTAACGTTTTGTCTTTTCAGGGCAAAGGTTAATACCAAGATGATTACCATCAACGGTCGCAACTAAAGATCCGATTCCTGTATCTCGCCAGGGTGTATCTGTTGACGATCGATTCCAGACCCGATTCCTGTATCTTGCCAGGGTGCGTCTGAAGAGTTTGAGGATCCGATGCCTGTATCTTGCCAGGGTGTATCCGTTGAAGACTAACATTACCATATCCGATTCCTGTATCTTGCCAGGGTGTGTCTGAAGAGTTCGAGGATCCGATGCCTGTATCTTGCCAGGGTGTATCCGTTGACGACTAACAATACCAGATCCGATTCCTGTATCTTGCCAGGGTGTGTCTGAAGAGTTCGAGGATCCGATGCCTGTATCTTTCCAGGGTGTATCCATTGAAGACTAACATTACTAGATTCAATTCCTGTATTTTGCCAGGGTGTGTCTGAAGAGTTCGAGGATCTGATGCCTGTATCTTGCCAGGGTGTATCCGTTGAAGACTAGCATTACCAGAACCGATTCCTGTATCTTGCCAGGATGCATCTGAAGAGTTCGAAGATCCGATTCCTGTATCTCACCAGGGTGTATCCGTTGAAGACTAGCATTACCAGATCCGATTCCTGTATCTTGCCAGGGTGCGTCTGAAGAGTTCGAGGATCCGATGCCTGTATCTTGCCAGGGTGTATCCGTTGACGACTAGCATTACCAGACCCGATTCCTGTATCTTGCCAGGGTGCGTCTGAAGAGTTCGAAGATCCGATTCCTGTATCTCGCCAGGGTGTATCTGTTGACGACTGTATTCTCCGGACTCGATTCCTGTATCTCGCCAGGGCACGTCTGAAGAGTTTAAAGATCCGATTCCTGTAACCAGCCAGGGCGCATCTACATAAAAATTTTGAAGATCAACTCCTGTAATAGGCCAGGTAATTATCTTTCTTTTTCAGGTACGCAAGTTCTCGCTACGGAAACTCTTACGCGATCAACATCCAAATGGCATCTGTAAGCCCATTCCCGACAAAGTTCGGTCACCACACCAGATGGCATCTATAAGCCCATCCCCCTATCCAGCATCTCTCCAAATGGCATCTGTAAGCCCATTCCCTGCATCATATTGCTGATACTCTACTATGTGAGTGCAAATTTCTGGGCACTCTAGTGTTCAATCATCTTCCACCTTCGGATTGCGAAAGGCACGTCAGCCAATCTACATCCTCATGTCTAAGAAGATTGAACAGGGGCAACTGTTGTACCCCAAAATTTTCCCTCCCATATTCTCCAAGGTTTGCTAAGAGCATGCTTCAAAATCTCTCAAGGGTTGCACAGTCCAATTGCCTCCTAACACAGTCAAAATTAGGGTTTTGGTTCTTGCAAAGGAATTGAGATTTTTCAAGGGTCCAATCAAGTCCCATATGCCCATAAACATTGTCAAGCATCTATATGCCAAGGTTCAAGACTCACAGCACCAAATTGCACAGTTAAAAACCCTAATTGCTCAACAGTCAACTGCAGGGGCAAAATGGTCATTTGACAGTCAAAAGTCAAAATTTTTGGTCAACATCTTATTTTGAAGCCACAAACATCATTTGATCAATTCTTGATCATGATTCTCAAGGCATGGCTCAAAAAGTCTCAAGATGCAAAAGTTTCTATTTTTGGACCGCAGAAAAAGTCAACTGCAAATTGACCAGGGCATAACTTCCACATGGTTTATCAGAAAAATTCCATTCAAAGCTCATTTTGAAGAGAAAGACATTTCCTACAACTCATCTTCACACTTCAATTCCAAGAAATGCTCTCACAAAAGTTATCCATCTCAACATTATAGGTCATTTTCAAAAGTCAACAAAAAGGCACTTTAAGTCAAAGACCATAACTTGAGATTGGTAAATCAAAATGACATGGGACCAAAGGCGTTGGTTAGAGGACTTCAAGACCTTTCTAAAAAGTTCAAGAACATGATCAAAGCTTAAAAATTGAGCAAGATATGCCTTGTGGAAGTTAGAAATGTTTTGGGAATTTTGAAAAGTCAACTTTGCTTCAAATGCCTCAAAATAGCTAATGGGCCTCAATTTCTTCCATGAATCATCACCCAAAAGCTATGCACGACCCATTGACTTTAAAGGGAGTTATTTTCTTATTTTTAATTAATTAATTGAATTTTTAATCCTATTTATTCATTTAATTAAAATTAATTATGAGAAAAATACTAAAACATGTTTTCCAAATCTTTTTGTGCAGCATATTCTCCCATTAAGACCTAAATATTTCGTGTACCACATCAAAGAGACCAAATCTTCCAAATAGGCAAGTTTTCATGGCAAAAAGGATTGAAAAAGATATGCAAAATCAAAAATTCAAAAGCATTGAAACAATGGATCATGGGCTTATTTTTCTGACCTAATCCATTCACATACATAAGCATAACATAACCCTAATGCACAAGAACAAGAAAGCTGCGCTGCAAGATCAAGAACAAACTTGCATTTTTTTCACAAAAAGGTCAAAACTGTTTTCATAGCTAGAGGGTGATTCAAGGTCCAAAAAGTATTCCAATCCACTCCTGGCATTACCAGGAAGCTATTCCAATTGAAATCAGGTCTCCACGCACAGGGAATTGGTAGAACAAATTCACTTTTCTTTCAAAATTATTCATAATCGTATTCCATTTTCCATGCATTATCTGTGACTTTTAATCATTGATTTGTACTAACATGGGTATTCTGAAGCTAATGGCATGCTTTAATTGAATTAATAAGGCCTGTATGAGAATCCACCATGGAAGCTCTTTAGGGTTTCAGAGGTTTGAAATTAGGGTTTCTTTCATGTGGAAAAATTGAACCATAAGACCAACACCATTGGAATCGTGACATCCAAACGGATTGAAATCACCCATCGCGCCCTTTTTCTTTTTGCTTATGAGCTAATCGCTATTATTCACTGTGCTATTTAGTGGGGGTTTAAAACCCCCGCTATCTATTTGATAATTTCAGGCAAAACGAAGAAGCCATGAAGAAGACGCTGAGTTGTCTCAACCAGACTGGGCAATTCAAACATCCGCGCGTGTTTTTTTTTGTGTTTACCAATAGCGTTTGTTCTCTCTCATAATATTCATGTCCCACTATAATATCAGATAAACGTGTTGGTTGAGTTGGTCGTTGCGTTGGCATGCAGGTATTGGGACCTGGGTTCGATTCCCAGGTCCCCCCACTTATTCATATATTTTTTCTTAACATGTTTCTATGCAGCTTCTCATCTAAAGACCACCATACAACTCCAGCTCCTGGTTTTCCACGCGCCCAGGAATTCAATCTGATGGCTACCAAAGAGCACCCATCATGTGCCTCAGTCCATGAAGGAGTATCCAAGTGGGAAAAGTCAACGTGGCCAGCTTCCTAATGGGCCTAAATTCCTTGCATACACCTCCAAATTGGGCAGAAAACCCCCCTTTGTTTGTATTTTCTTTCTCTCATTTTTTTTCTCTTTTATTTATTTTAATTTAATTATTTTCTTTTAATTCACCAAATTAATTTTTATAATACAAAAATACAAAAAAAATCAGAAATCATAAAAATAAAAAATATGTTTTGTTTAATATTATTTTATAAATAAATTTTGTTAATCAATTTAGTTTAATTTAGGGTTTTTTTTAATTTTAATATTTTCTTAAATAAACTAAAAAAATGTAGAAATTAGGGTTTTAGTATTTTTATTCTTTTTCTTAATAAATAACTTTTTATTCTTATCATTCTTAATTATTAATTACTTTTGTAAATACTCTTGTAATTAATCAATTAGTAAATTAGGTTTAAACTTAAATATTTTCTTTAACAAGTAAAAATGATTTAGAATTAGGGTTTTATTTGATTTCTAATTTCAATTAATTTTCCTCTTTTCATAAATACCAAAAAACATAAAAATAATTTATTTTCTCATTAAATAATTAATTAACCTTCCAACTTCAATTTAATTTCTTTAAAGGGTCCAACGCCCTCGCATTCGATTCTAATTTCTTTTCGCATATTTATTTTTATTTCCTTTTTAAATATAATGTATTTGCCCCAAAGCTTTGTAATAGATAATTAGGACATTTACTTTCCGCACTTTTATTCAAAAACGGGTCTTTGTTTAATTTGGCGATGTATAGACCCGCGCCTTGTAATAGCGTAGGACTTTTATTTTCCGCATTTTAATTTCCGCACCTTTTAACTGCTAATCACATGAAAGAATGTATGCCCAAATAAAATCAATGCGTAGCTCACCAAATGCATGACAAGACAAATAATAACTGAAAATGACACACAATTCACACACCACTCCTAGGGTACGCCTCACTGTTGCCTTGCCCTTCGAAACGTGGTCGTCGAGTATAGGACGTCTTAGTGAGTCCTTATGTTCCATTGATCTAGTTACCTCGAACAAGTTGCCTCGGAACGGTTGCCTCGGAATAGTTGCCTCGAAACAGTTTCCTCAGAATAAAAAGATCAATGGCATAAGGGTAGCTTCTAAGGTGTCTTACTGTTGCTCGGTGACCACACTGTCCCTAAACTCGAATTGACCCGAACACCTCCAACGGTGGTGCTACCTACCTCTCAATGGTGGGATGGCACTACCTTAAGGACATTTACACAGCCTAATTCCTTAGGGTAGGTAGATGACTCATAGATACTTGCTCTAATTCAAAACAAATCAAAAACTCTTTTCACACCGACACTTTTCAAAAAGCTTTCAAAACAACTTTTCAAACACTCTTGACGACTGATACAAGAGTCGATCTGAAACTTTAAACGAAACTTTTTCAAACCCACTCACAATTGAAAAGCAAACACATTTTGAAAACACAATGAGCAAGTATCTAAGAGCCCATGGATAACCATGGATAGAAAGGGTGCTAACACCTTCCCTTTCTATAAATCTACCTCCCGAACCGAGAGCAATCTCATAAGGAATTTTTCTGTGCTTTTGTCCTTTCCTTGTTGGAGAAAATAAAAGACGATGGCGACTCTTGCTTCCGCGACATTTCGCGAACCAGCGGTAAACAGTCAGTTCCATATCCACCGATCACAATCATGAATAAAGACATTGGACGTTTTTCGCATTTCAAATCTTGTGCTCCCTTTCTTTCTTTCTTTATATATTGCAAAACAGCTATATTTACACACACTCACCTATACAGGTTTCAATCCACTCTGGATCTTACTGGTAACGACTCTGCTACTGCCGGTTATGACTTCGAAAATCTGATCAACTTAGCCGAAGACGAAGGTGAAGATGATTGCGAAGTGCCTGGCGAGCTTGCAAGACTGTTACTCCAGGAAGAGAGGGCCATTCAGCCACATGAAGAGCCAGTGGAAACAATAAATCTGGGTACTGAGATAGACAGAAAGTAAGTTAAGATTGGTGCCAATCTGGAGCTCAGTGTGAAACAATGGTTGATTCAGATGTTGCATGACTATGTGGAAATATTTTCCTGGTCCTATGAAGACATGCCTGGGTTGGATACTGACATTGTGGTCCATCACTTGCCTACCAAGGAAGAATGCCCTCCGGTTAAGCAAAAGGTCCGCCGTATGCGTCCAGAGATGTCTGAGAAGATCAAAGCTGAGGTTATGAAACAATTTGATGTCGGGTTTCTAGTAGTGACTTCTTACCCCCAGTGGGTTGCCAACATGGTTCCGGTGCCGAAGAAAGATGGTAAGGTCAGAATGTGTGTCGATTACAGGGATTTGAACAGGGCCAGCCCCAAGGATGACTTCCCCTACCTCACATTGATGTTCTGGTTGACAATACTTCTCAGCACAAGGTGTTCTCCTTCATGGATGGTTTTTAGGTTATAATCAGATCAAGATGGCTCCTGAAGACATGGAGAAGACTACCTTTGTTACTCAGTGGGGCACCTTCTGTTACAAGGTCATGCCATTCGGGTTGAAAAATGCTGGGGCAACCTACCAACGTGCCATGGTTGCTTTATTTCATGACATGATCCACCATGAGATTGAAGTGTATGTCGACGACATGATTGCAAGGTCCCAAACTGAGGAGGAACACCTTGACCATCTGCAAAAGCTGTTTGACCGTCTTAAGTTGTACAAGCTGAGATTGAACCCGAACAAGTGCACCTTTGGGGTGAGATCTGGAAAGTTGCTAGGCTTCGTCGTAAGCGACAAGGGTATTCAAGTGGACCCTGCCAAGGTTAAAGCCATACAAGAGATGCCAGTTCCCAAGACAGAGTAAGAAGTCAGAGGCTTTCTAGGACGTCTGAATTACATTGCCCGATTCATCTCGCACCTAACTGCTACCTGTGAACCAATCTTCAAGCTGCTGAAGAAAGATCAGGTAGTACGTTGGAACGATGAATGTCAGGCCGCTTTTGATAGAATCAAAGAGTATCTCCAAGAACCACCCATCCTTATGCCACCGGTTGAAGGGAGACCTCTGATACTATACCTGACAGTACTTGACAGCTCAATGGGGTGTGTGCTGGGGCAGCATGACGAGTCTGGCCGAAAAGAGCATGCCATTTATTACCTTAGCAAAAAGTTTACCGACTGTGAGACCCGATACTCACTACTCGAGAAAACTTACTGCGCTTTGGTATGGGCTGCTCGCCGGCTGAGACAGTATATGCTGACTCACACTACTCTGTTGATTTCAAAGATGGATCCGATAAAGTACATATTCGAAAAGCCTGCTCTGTCTGGGAGAATAGCAAGATGGCAAATGATCTTGACAGAATACGACATCCAGTACACGACTCAGAAAGCTATCAAGGGAAGTGTATTCGCAGACCACTTGGCACACCAGGCGGTAGATGACTACCAATCAATGAACTTTGAGTTCCCTGACGAGAGCATCATGATAGTGACTGATTGTGAAGTACCTGGACCGGATGAAGGACCTGAGGAAGGATCCCGATGGTCTATGCACTTTGACGGAGCCTCCAACGCTTTGGGTAACGGCATTGGCGCTGTGATTATATCCCCTCAAGGCACTCATACTCCACTCACTGCCCGGCTATGTTTCAGCTGCACCAACAACATGGCGGAGTATGAGGCATGCATCATGGGTCTTCAAGCTGCGATTGACTTAAGGATCAAGTTTCTGAGTGTCTTCGGAGATTCCGCTCTCGTGATCAATCAGATCAAAGGCGAGTGGGATACGAAACATCCAAATCTTATTCCTTACAAAGAATGTGTGTTGACATTGATCCCTCATTTCACAGAGATAACTTTTGAACATTTTCCAAGAGAGGAGAATCAGTTGGCGGACGCGTTGGCTACGATGTCTTCTATGTTCAAAGTCAAATGGGACAATGAGGCTCCCCGGATCATTATCTGGAAACTGGACGAACCTGCATACTGTTGTGATCTTGAGGCTGAGGTAGTAACTGAAAAACCCTGGTACCATGAAATGAAGAGGTACTTAGAAGCTCAAGAATACCCCGAGGGCGCATCTGTTAACGACAAGAAGTTTCTGAGAAGGATCGCAGCAAAGTTCTTCCTCAGCAACGACATTTTGTACAAGCGAAACCATGATTCAACCTTACTGCGTTGTGTGGATAAGACTGAAGCAGAAAGGATCATGGCAGAACTGCATGAAGGTACCTTCGGAACACATTCCAGTGGACACACCATGGCAAAGAAGATCCTTCGGGCAGGATATTTCTGGTCCACAATGGAAGCCGACTGTTACCAACATTCTCGGACATGTTATAAGTGCCAGATATATGCAGATAAGGTGCACGTCCCTCCAGTTCCTCTGAATGTCTTGACTGCACCTTGGCCTTTTGCAATGTGGGGTATTGATATGATCGGCGAGATTAAACCTACGGCATCCAACGGGCATCGCTTCATCCTAGTAGCGATCGATTACTTTACAAAGTGGGTCGAAGCAGCTTCCTACGCTACAGTAACCAAGAACGTTGTGGCACGGTTCATTCGACACAATCTGATCTGTCGATACAGCGTCCCGGAAAGGATCATTACAGACAATGGTACCAATCTTAATAACAAGATGATCACTGAGCTCTGCGAGCAATTCAAGATACAGCACCACAACTCTTCTCCTTACCGGCCGAAGATGAATGGGGCTGTAGAAGCGACTAATAAGAATATTAAAAAGATTGTGCAGAAGATGACAGTGACCTATAAATATTGGCACGAGATGTTACCGTTCACTCTTCATGGGTACCGTACCTCAGCAAGAACGTCAACCGGGGCAACACCCTTTTCTTTGGTCTATGGCATGGAGGCAGTCTTACCGATTGAAGTGAAGATACCCTTTCTCCGGATAATGAAGGATGCAGATCTGAGCGAAGATGACTGGATCCAAACTCGACTTGATCAATTAAACCTAATTGACGAAAAGAGACTCACTGCTATTTGTCATGGTCAGACGTACCAAAAACGGATGATCAGGGCATTTAACAAGAAGGTCAGACCACAAGAGTATCAAGTTAGGGACCTGGTAATCAAACGCATCATCCTTCCTCAGAGTGATCCCAGGGGCAAATGGACCCCTACGTACGAAGGGCCATTTGTGGTTAAACATGTCTTCTCAGGAGGAGCCATGATCCTGACCACCATGGACGGTGACGACCTTCCTCACTCCGTCAATGCAGACATAGTAAAAAGATACTACGCATGATAAAATACCCGCTAGGTTGACATACCTAGGCAAAAATTAGGGCTTCCTGGAAAACCAAAAGGGTTCGGGCAAAATGAGGGATGAAATGAAAAAAAATTTGTACACCCGGCAAGTCGAAAACCTGAAAAGGCGGCTTGGGCAAAAATGGGTATCCCGGTGGACTGAAAACCCGAAAGGGCGGTCCAGGCAAAAGTTAGGGATAAAGTGTAATACTATGTCTCATTGGATCACCTTGCATCCAGAATCCGGTATCAACATCAAGTTCAGACGGCATCGATCAATCAGCTTCATCTTCAACTGAGCAGCCAAGTGATGAGACGCTCGAAGATATAAAGGTGATAGCATAGTTGGAACCTAGTGGGATTATTCTTTTCACATAGCTGTTTTGTTTTCCCTTTTCGTAAAAATTGTATAAACTCTGTCGTTCGGTGGCGTTCTCTTACTAAGACGTCAGCCTCTTGTACATAAACGCCTATTTTCAGAAAAATTCAAAAATCAATACAAATTCACTTTTCAGACCAATTGCCAATTGTTTTTCCTTTTTCTGTTTTGTTTGCAAAGAACGTCAAATGTTCAATTTTTGATATATGCATTTGACACTAATTGCTAACTCATAAATATTTGCATACGAAACAAAGGATTAATTACAGGTAACATTAGAAACAGGGGCAATAATGAGTTGTCTAAGCGATCTAATTGCTCTGTCCACCAAGGTACCAAGGTAAGTTCGGCTGAAGGGTGTAACCAAGATGCCTTAATTCCCCCAGAGAGTGAGACAAGATTCAACCATTCCCCCAAGCAGAGTTGGTCTCCCGTCAGCCCTGAACAAGGCACAGTATTCTCAGCAAGTCAACACACTCTCCCCAAGCAGAGTTATCCTGTCATCCTTAAGAAAGTTGGGTATCCCCAGCAGATCTCAACATTCCCTAACGGAGTATACAAACATTCTTAACAAGCATCCCTGGCAGTCTTGATCTAAGATTGTTCCCCGGCGGTATACTGAACATTCAGTGGAGCCACTTCCCCAGTACACCTCAAAAATTTCCCCAGGAGAGTGGAATCCATATCCCCAGCAGGTCTTGAAGCTTCTCCCCAGTAGATTCTGGAAGCTTGTCACCTGCAGAGTACGGACGCATCTCCCCGGCTTTATTCAAAGGTTATTCCCCACCAGGATATAACTGGGTTATCCTCAGCCAATTGCCATGGAAAGATCGTCCCCGACGAAGTCTTCCTATCCCCCAGCGGAGTTCATCAATTCCTTCAACATAACACATCAATGGTATCCCCAGCGGAGTTATCATCAACATCTCAGCAAAGTACTTCTCCTTCCCCACAGAGTTATCTCCCTGCAGAGTAATCTATTCGCCAAGTTTATTCCCCAACGGAGTCATCTTCTCCTACCGGTATTCTTGCAATCATCACTCCCCAGCGGAAACAAAGCACTATCCTTCAACATCAAGCCCAGGATTTAAATTCCCGGCACCCGTCAAGGATTTGTTTTCCTAGACGAAAACACATTCATAAACATCACATCTTCATACATTATAGCATGCACATACACATCATGAACATACAATCTCATTTATTCTGAGAACATCACGCATGTCATACATCATGACATCGCATGCAACTAACATTTTGTCTTTTCAGGACAAAGGTCAATACAAAGATAATTGCTATCAATTGTCGTGATTCCAGATCCGATTCCTGTATCTTGCCAGGGTGTATCTGTTGACGACTAATTCCAGACTCGATTCCTGTATCTTGCCAGGGCACGTCTAAAGAGCTCGAAGATCCGATTCCTGTATCTCGCCAGGGTGTATCTGTTGACGACTATATTCCAGACTCGATTCCTGTATCTTGCCAGGGCACGTATGAAGAGTTCGAAGATCCGATTCCTGTATCTCGCTAGGGTGTATCTGTTGACGACTATATTCCAGACTCGATTCCTGTATCTTGCCAGGGCACGTCTGAAGAGTTCGAAGATCCGATTCTTGTATCTCGCCAGGGTGTATCTGTTGACGACTATATTCCAGACTCGATTCCTGTATCTTGCCAGGGCACGTCTGAAGAGTTCGAAGATCCGATTCCTGTATCTCGCCAGGGTGTATCTGTTGACGACTACATTACCAGACTCGATTCCTGTATCCTGCTAGGGCACGTCTGAAGAGTTCGAAGATCCGATTCTTGTATCTCTCCAGGGTGTATCTGTTGACGACTACATTACCAGACTCGATTCCTGTATCCTGCCAGGGCACATATGAAGAGTTTGAAGATATGATTCCTGTATCTTGCCAGGGTGTATCTGTTGACGACTATATTCTCCGGACTCGATTCCTGTATCTTGCCAGGGCACGTCTGAAGAGTTTAAAGATTCGATACCTATATCCATCCAGGGCACATCTACATAAAGGGTTTGAAGATCAACTCCTGTAACAGGCCAGGTAATCATTTTCTTTCTCAGGTGCGCAAGTTCTCGCTAAGGAATCTCTTACGCGATCGACAACCTCCCGATGGCACCTATAAGCCCATCCATATACCGACAGTCTCCAAATGGCATCTATAAGCCCATTCCCGACAAGGTACTGTCACACTTCCAGATGGCATCTATAAGACCATCTTCCTATCCATCTCTCCAAATGGCATCCGTAAGCCCATTCCCGTCATCACACTGCTGACACTCTACTATGTGAGTGCAAATTTCTGGGCACTCTAGTGTTCAATCATCTTCCACCTTCGGATTACGAAAGGCACGCCAGCCAATCTACATCCTCAGGTCTAAGAAGATTGAACAGGGGCAACTGTTGTACCCCAAAATTTTCCCTCCCATATTCTTCAAGACTTGTCAAGATCAAGCTTCAAAAGATTCAAAATCTCTCAAAGGTTGCACAGTCCAATTGCCTCCTAACACAGTCAAAATTAGGGTTTTGGTTCTTGCAAAGAAATTGAAGTTTTCAAGGGTCCCATCAAGTCCCATATGCCCATGAACATTGTCAAGCATCCATATGCCAAGTTTCAAGACTCACAGCATCAAATTGCACAGTCAAAAACCCTAAATGCTTCACAGTCAACTGCAGGGGCAAAATGGTCATTTGACAGTGAAAAGTCAAATTTTTTGGTCAACATCTTATTTTGAAGCCACAATCATCATCTGATCAATTCTTGATCATGATTTCTCAAAGCATGGCTCAAAAAGTCTCAAGATGCAAAAGTTTCTATTTTTGGACAATTGAAAAGTCAACTGCAAATTGACCAAGGCATAACTTCTTCATGGTTTATCAGAAAAATCCCATCCAAAGCTCATTTTGAAGAAAATGACATTTCCTACAACTCATCTTCACACTTCAAGTCCAAGAAATGCTCTCACAAAAAGTTATAAATTTCAACATTATAGGTCATTTTCAAAAGTCAACAAAAAGGAACTTTAAGTCAAAGACCATAAGTTGAGATTGATAAATCGAAATGACATGGGACCAAAGGAATTGGTTAGAGGACTTCAAGACCTTTCCAAAATGTCCAAGAACATGATCATAGCTTCAAAATTGAGCAAGATATGCCTTGGAGAAGTTGGGAAATTTTTGGGAATTTTGAAAAGTCAACTTTGCACAAAAGGCTTCAAAAATGCTAATGGGCCTCAATTTCTTTCATGAATCATTACCCAAAGGCTATGCACGACCCATTGACCTCAAAGGGATTTATTTTCTTATTTTTGATTAATTAATTGAATTTTTATTATTATTAATTCATTTAATTAGATTTAAATATGAAAAAATATCAAATAATACTTTTCAAATCTTTTTGTGCAGAAAATTCACTCATTATGTGCTAAAGATTTCGTTTCACATTCAAAAAGGCAATATCTTTCACAATTGGCAAGAGTTTCATGGCAAAAGATTGAAAAAAGATTGGATTTACATGATTGGAAATCAAATATCAAAATCATTAATTCATGGACTATGGGCTTGTTTTTTTGACCTAATCACGTTCAGATACAATGGCACAACATAACCTAATGCACAAGGACACGAAAAGCTGCTCAGAAAACATAGAACAAAGTTGCATTTTTTCATCAAAATTTTGGAAACTGAAATCCTAGTTACTGCACGTTTCAAAGCCTAAAATCTATTCCAACACATTGCTGGACCATCCAGGAAGCTTTTGCAATCAAGAATCAATCAAAACGTGCCAAGAATCATAGAACACAGGCCATACGGTTTGCAACATTTTCTTGAATTCCATATCATGATTCATGCGCATTTGATGCATATCTTTGATTGTTTTACATTCACAGGAACATGCTGAAGCTAATGATATGATTCAATTGTATTATAAGGCCCTATATCGTGAATTACCATTAACGTGTTTTAGGGTTTCAGAGCTCAAAAATTAGGGCTTTGCATAGAGGGTAAAATTGGACCATCAAACTTGTATAGGCAAACTCGTTGCAACAAGACGAAGCTATTAATAACCTCGCGCTCAATTTATATTTGGGCATCTTCTAATAGCTATTTTTCCTGGTTGTATTTAGTGGGGGTTTAAAACCCCCGCTACTTGTTTCATATTTGCAGGAATAATGAAGAAGAAGGCTAGCGTGTCCAGGCATGGTTGGTTAGTTTAAATATTAGCGCATTTTTTGGTTTGTTTCAGAATAATTGCTTTTTTTTTTCACATATAATAATCATGCTTCATTACATTAACAAATGCACGCGTTAGTTCAGTTGGTGGATGAGTTGTCTTGCAGGTATTGGGACCTGGGTTCGATTCCCAGGTCCCCCACATCTTGCATAATTTTTGTTTCAATATATTCCCATGCAGTTTCCATCTAATGTTCTACCATGCATCTTCATACGCTAGCCTGCCACGCGCCCATGAGCTTCAATCCAAAGGCTACAAGAGGATGTCTACCATGTACCTCAGTCAATGGACACGCACTCAAGCTGGAAAAGTCAAATAAGGCCTTGATTCAATGGGCCAAATTGCTTCACAAAAACCTCCTAAATGGGCCAGACACCCCCCTTGTTTGTATTCTTTTCAATTTTATTTTCCTTTCAATTTTTATTCTTTTAATTGTTTTCTTTAATTATTTTATTCAATTCACCAAAAATAATTTTCATAATATAAAAATCAGAAATCAAAAAAATTGTAATATATTTAATAATTATTATTTCACCATTAAAATATTTTTTTTTTGTAAATAAATTCTAATAATTAATTTAGTAAATTAGGTTTCAAACTTTAATCTTTTCTTAATAAATAAAATAGATAGAATTAGGGTTTTTGACCTTTTCATTTTTTAATAAATAATTTTCTCTCATTATTATTATTAATTACTATTTATTTTTGTAAATATGTAAATAATTGATTAGCGTAAATTAGGTTAACTTGTATATTTTCTTTAATAATTAAAAATAACTTAGAATTAGGGTTTCTCTTGATTTTTAATTTTCTTTATTCCATTAAAAAACCAAAAACACAAAAATAATTTCTTTTCTTTAATAATAATAATTAGCTTTTAATTCAATTTAATTTCAAAAGGGTCAAAACCCTCGGACATTCGATTCTAATTTCTTTTCGCGCATTTATTTTCTTTCGAATATTATGTAATTGCTCAAGGCTTGTAATAGTAATTAGGTCTTTTACTTTCCGCATTTTATTAAAACGGGTCTTTGTATTTTGGCGATGTATAGACCTGCGCCTTGTAATAGCGTAGGATTTATCTTTCCGCATTTAAATTTCCGCACTCTTAACTGCTAAATTGTATGAAAGAATGTATGGCTAAATTAAAAACAAGCGTAGCTCACAATGATGCATGATCAAATATAATTGCTAAACTGAAAATAACACACAAATTCACACACCACTTCTAGGGTACGCCTCACTGTTGCCTTACCTTCGAAACGTGGTCGTCGAGTATAGGACGTTTTAGTAAGTCCTTATGTCCATGATCCAGTTGCCTCGAAACGGTTGCCTCGGAATAAAAAAAGATCAATGGCATAAGGGTAGCTTCTAAGGTGTCCTACTGTTGCTCTGGTGACCACACTGTCCCTAAAACTCGAATTGACCTGAACACCTCCAACGGTGGTGCTACCTACCTCTCAATGATGGGATGGCACTACCTAAAGGACATTTACACAGCCTAATTCCTTAGGGCAGGTAGATGACTCGTAGATACTTGCTCTCTAAAAAACAATCAAAACTCTTTTCACACCGACACCTTTCAAAAAGCTTTCAAAACAATTTTTCAAACACTCTTGAGGACTGATACAAGAGTTATTCAGAAAACTTTGACGAAACTTTTTCAAACCCACTCACACTTTGAAAAGCAAACACTTTTGAAAACACAATGAGCAAGTATCTAAGAGCCCATGGATAACCATGGATAGAAAGGGTGCTAACACCTTCCCTTTCTATAATTCTACCTCCCGAACCGAGAAACAATCTCATAAGGAATTTTGCTGTGCTTTTGTCCTGTCCATGTTGGAGAAAATAAAAGACGGTGGCGACTCTTGCTTCCGCGACATTTCGCGAACCAGCGTTAAACAGTCAGTTCTAAATCCACCGATCACAAACCAGATCAAAATGGCCCCTGAAGACATGGAGAAAACTACTTTTGTTACACAGTGGGGTACTTTCTGCTATAAAGTGATGCCATTCGGACTAAAGAATGTCGGAGCAACCTATCAGCGCGCCATGGTAGCTTTGTTTCATGACATGATACATCATGAAATTTAAGTCTATATAGACGACATGATAGCCCATTCACAAACATAAGAAGAACACCTCGACCATTTACAAAAGCTGTTTGTCAGGTTGAAGGAGTACAAGCTCAGACTAAACCCTAACAAGTGCACTTTCGGAGTCAGGTCTGGTAAACTCTTAGGATTCATCATCAGCAACAAAGGCATCAAAGTTGATCTGGCCAAAGTCAAAGCTATACCTAAAATGCCTGCCCCTCGCACTGAGAAGGTGGTTAGAGGTTTCTTGGGATGCCTAAACTACATTGCAAGGTTCATTTCTCACCTAACATCTACCTGTGAGCCAATCTTCAAGCTGTTGAAGAAAGATCAGGTGGTTGAATGGAATGATGACTGTCAAGTTTCTTTCGATAAAATTAAGGAGTATTTGCTAGAATCTCTTATCTTAATGCCTCCCGTCGAAGGAACACCGCTAATCATGTATCTGACTGTCCTAGAAAATTAAATAGGGTGCGTATTAGGCCAACATGACGAGTCTGGCCGAATAGAGCATGCCATTTATTACCTTAGCAAAAAGTTTACCGACTGTGAGACCCAATACTCACTGCTCGAGAAAACTTGTTGTGCTTTGGTATGGGCTGCTCGCCGGCTAAGGCAGTATATGTTGACTCATACCACTCTGCTGATATCTAAGATGGATCCGATAAAGTACATCTTCGAAAAGCCTGCTCTATCTGGAAGAATAGCTAGATGGCAGATGATCCTGACAGAATACGACATACAGTACACGACCCAAAAAGCTATAAAGGGAAGTGTGCTAGCTGACCATCTGGCTCATCAAGCTGTCGAAGATTACCAATCCATGAAGTTTGACTTCCCTGACGAGGACATTATGACATTGGACAATATTGAAGATTTCAGACCATATGACGGACCTGAACAAAGATCCTGATGGACCCTGTACTTTGATGGGGCCTCCAATGCACTTGGAAACGGTATCGGCGTGGTACTCATCTCCCCAGAAGGATGCCATACTCCTTTCACCGCCAGACTTTGCTTTAACTGCACCAACAACATGGCCGAGTATGAAGCTTGCATCTTTGGACTCAAGGATGCCATAGACTTGGGAATCAAATCTTTGATTGTGTTTGGGGACTCAGCTTTGGTCATCAGCCAGATCAAAGGAGAGTGGGACACTAAGCATCCAAACCTCATCCCTTACAAAGAACATGTCTTGACATTGTTACCACATTTCGAGAAGATTACCTTCGAGCACTTCCCGCGAGAAGAAAATCAGCTAGCAAATGCTCTAGCTACAATGTCATCCATGTTTAAACTTAACTGGGATAATGGGGCTCCCCAGATCACCATCTTCATCTTCTTTGTTGAACCGTGGCTAAAACATCCAGATCTATACCAACGGACAACAGTCCGTAGCTATAAGCCAGGCCATCTCCAAAACTTGCTACAAGCCACAAAAATTCCTTCCAAGGGTATGGTCATACTCGTTTCAACCTCCCGGTTCTAACCATGCCCTTCTTGATGGCCAATTTTCCCTGAAACGAAAACACTCAAAACTATCCACGAAACCCTAACTATGGCACTTTGCAGTATGAGTCAGATAAACAAAATTGAGTAATGCTAAAAGATTTGAAATGTCATGAGGATCACAAATATGGCAATGATTTGTTCAAATGATGTAAGAATGAAGATTTACAGTTTCAAGAACAGGGCGGGTTGTCGTGCTACTTACAGTGCTTTTGAACAACGGAGTATAATTCTGTTGAGATTTTAGAACTTGTCCACACTACGACGGAGGAAAATTGTCGAGATTGAGAACCTTATCTGTAATTCAACAGAGAATAATTCAGTTGAGATTTAAGAGCCGGTCAGGTCTTCGATTGAGGGAAACATCTTCATCAAGATCTAGGATTGTCTGGTCTTCAACGGAGTATAATTCTGTTGAGATTTTAGAACTTGTCCACACTACGATGGAGGAAAATTATCGAGATTGAGAACCTTATCTGTAATTCAACCGAGAATAATTCAAATGAGATTTAAGAGCCGGTCAGGTCTTCGACTGAGGGAAACATCTTCATCAAGATCTAGGACTGTCTGGTCTTCAACGGAGTATAATTCTGTTGAGATTTTAGAACTTGTCCACACTACGACGGAGAAAAATTGTAAAGATTGAGAACCTTATCTGTAATTCAACCGAGAATAATTCAGTTGAGATTTAAGAGCCGGTCAGGTCTTCGACTGAGGGAAACATCTTCATCAAGATCTAGGACTGTCTGGTCTTCAACGGAGTATAATTCTGTTGAGATTTTAGAACTTGTCCACACTACGACGGAGGAAATTGTCGAGATTGAGAACCTTATCTGTAATTCAACCGAGGATAATTTAGTTGAGGTTTAAGAACCAGTTAGGTCTTCGACATAACTGAGAACTTAACTGCATCTTTCCTGAAAGGTAAAGGTCAGTCTTATGCAATGAATGATATATATCAAGCAATGATGTTCTCAAAGTAAATGAGATTGTGTTATATGATGCGTATATGCATGTATCATGATGTATGGAAATGTAATGTTTTAGCCGGGGAAAATAAATCCCGTATAGCTGCGGGAGAATAGAATTGGATTCTTCATTTCTGCTGGGGATGCCGAACGAAGATGATTGTGAGAATAAACCTGCAGGAGAGGATAACTCCGTTGGGGAATAAACTGATGAGGAGATTACTCTGTGGGGAAGAGATGCTCTGCTGAGGATTCCACCGATAAATTCTGCTTGGGATGAATTACCTTTGCTGGTGATACTGAATCCTGTTGGGGATTGAATTCTTGTTTGTGAAAGGAAAGAACTCCGTTGGGGGTGATCTTTCAGTTGCGACTTCACTGGGGATAACCCTTTAGGCTCTAATGGGGATAATCCTTTGAACTTTGATGGGGACATTCTTCCTTTGAACTCGGCTAGGGATATTTATTTTTATACTCCGTCGGGGACGAACTTCCAGAGTCTACTGGGGATGATTCTTCAACTCCACTGGGGAAGCTTTTTCAGACTGCGCTGGGAATTTTTTTAACTCCACTGGGGATATCTTGTATTCTGCGGGGGATATTCTTATACTCCGTTGGAGAATATTAAGACTTCCGGGGAGATTAAACCTTTTCAGTGTTGATGGTAGATAAACTCTTCTTAGGGAGAATATTACCGATTCATTCACAGTTTCAAGTCTCAGCTGGGGAGAGTTATCATTAATGTCTTACTCTACGAGGAGTGAAAGTACCTTGGTCATATTATTCAACTGAATCTACCTTGGTACCTGGTGGACAGAGCAACTGTATAGTTTGGACAATTCTTATTTGCCCTTGTTTCTGATATTACCAGTAATCGTCTTTTGTTTCGCATGTAAATATTCATGAGCAGCAATTAATGTCAAATGCATATATCAAAAATAAACATTGGACGTTCTTTGCGAAACAAAACAGATAAAGGAACAACAGTTTGAAATTTCTTTGAAGATGAACTGTATTGATTTTGAAATTTGGCCTGTAAATAAGCGTTTTTGTACAAGAGGCTGGCGTCCTAGTAAGAGAACACCGACGAATAATAGAATTTACACTATTTGTAAAAAAAACTAAACAAAACAGCTATGTGAATAATCCTACTGGGTTCTAACTCTGTTATTGCCTTTATGTCCTCGAACATCTCATCACTTCGCTACTGGGTTGAAGGTAGATCATATTGATTAGTGCCGTCCGAGCTTGATAGTCGATTCCGAAGTCTGGTTGTAGGTGATCAAATGAGACATAATGTTACGCTTTAATCCCTAACTTTTGCCTGGACCGCCCTTTCGGGTTTTCAGTCCATCGGGATACCCTTTTTTACCCAAGCCGCCTTTTCAGGTTTTCGACTTGCCGGGTGTACAAATTTTTTTTATTTTTATCCCTTATTTTTGCCCGAACCCTTTTGGTTCACCGGGAAGCCCTTATTTTTGCCTAGGCCAGTCAACCTAGCGGGTCTTTGATTATGCGTAGTATCTTTTCACTATGTCTGCATTGACGGGGTGAGGAAGGTCGTCACCATCCATGGTGGTTAGAATCATAGCTCCTCCTGAGAAAATGTTCTTAACCACAAATGGCCCTTCGTAAGTAGGGTTCCATTTGCCCCTGGGATCACCTTGAGGTAGTATGATGCGCTTGATAACCAGGTCACCAACTTGATACTCTTGTCGTCTAACTTTCTTGTTAAATGTCTTGATCATTTGCTTTTGATACGTTTGTTCATGACAAATAGAAGTAAGTCTCTTTTCGTTGATTAGGTTCAGCTGATCAAGCCGGGTCTGAATCCAGTCATCTTCGCTCAAACCTGCATCCTTCATAATCCGAAGAGAGGGTATCTGAACTTCAATGGGCAAGACTGCCTCCATGCCATAAACCAAGGAATGGGGGGTTGCCCCTGTTGACGCCCGTGCTGGGGTACGGTACCCATGAAGAGAAAACAGTAACATCTCGTACCAATCTTTGTATGTCACCGTCATCTTCTGCACAATCTTCTTAATGTTCTTATTAGTTGCTTCTACAGCCCCATTCATCTTCGCCCGATAGGGAGAAGAATTGTGATGTTGTATCTTGAACTGCTTGCAGAGTTCAGTGATCATATTATTGTTGAGATTGGTACCATTGTCCATAATGATCCTCTCTGGTACACCATATCGACAGATCAGATTGTGCTGAATGAACCGTGCCATGACGTTCTTGGTCACAATAGCAAAAGAAGTTGCCTTAACCCACTTCGTAAAGTAATCAATAGCTACCAGGATGAAGCGATGCCCGTTGGATGCCGTAGGTCTGATCTCTCTAATCATGTCAATGCCCCACATTGCAAAAGGCCAAGGAGCTGTCAGAACGTTCACATATTTTGGTATCAAAAAAGGTAGTATGAGCCAGCATGTACTATCTCAGCCGACGAGCAACCCATGCCAAAGCGCAACAAGTTCTCTCGAGCAGTGAGCATTGGGTCTCACAGTCGGTAAACTTTTTGCTAAGGTAATAAATATCATGCTCTTTTTGGCTAGACTCGTCATGCTGCCCCGGCACACCTCTTTGTATTATCCAGCATTTTTAAGTATAAGATCAACGAACTTCCTGCAATTGGAGGCATCAGAATTGATGGCTTGGAGGTGGTGAGCCCCTTTCTTCTTGAAGCAGTAGTCTAACAAGTTTCCCAGGCACTTCACAATCATCCTCACCTTCGTCCTCGGCTTGGTTGATCGGACTTTCGAAGTCATAACCGGCAATAGCAGAGTCGTTATCAGTGGGATCCATAGTGGATGTAGATCATGATACGTGAGTGTGTGTAAAATAGATGTTTTGCAATATGTAATAATAGAAAAACAAGGAGCGCAAAATTTGAAATGCAAGAAAACGTCCAATGCTTTTATTAATGATATATGTAGATGACACACATAAAGCCCTCACAAATGAAGCCACGGTGCCCCGGGTAAGACACCGGGCCATAAAATTTGAAAATTGTCTGTTACAAATACAAAAACAAAAGTCTCATTACTGGGTAACAAAAGAAATTGGGATGAAGTCCTTTGTTGTCCAGTTGCTTAGTCCACCATCAGTAGTAGGATAGATCCAACTTTCGAACTCAGATTCTTCAACATCATCCTCAATGGCATTCACTCCTGAATTACTGATAAACATGGAAGGTCTTTCGATCCGTGCACTCCGAACAACCCTTTGAGCTTCTGCAGTGAAACCCAAACCAAACTTGTTAGTCTTATGTGCAAAATCAGGGAGTTGGCCCCAATTTTCATATCCACCTTTCTCAACAACATCCCGAGCATCCTTAAAGGAAGCCATCTTCATTGGAGGATCTTCAACAACAGTCTCGGTTGATGCCAGCGTCTGGGGAACCTCTTCAAAATGCTGAAATGGGGTCTCAATGAACTCCCAATCCATCTCTACATATCGGAAAGAGTTGAGGTGGCTCACCATGTACTCCTCCTCTCCTTGTACTGTCACAATTTTCCCTTTCACCGGGTACTTTAGCTTCTGGTGGAACGTTGATGTCACTGCCCCAGATTTGTGGATCCATGGACGACCCAGCAAACATGAATAAGATGGTCGAATATCCATCACATAGAATGTAGAGGCGAAAACCTGAGAACCAACCATAATTGGAATATCCACTTCTCCGTGTACCATTCTCTTGGACCCATCAAAAGCCCTGACTATAATGTTACTCGGCTTCAACTCTAACCCTTCACAGTCCAATCGGTCTAGAGCTTTCTTAGGCAAAATGTTCAATGAGGAACCAGTGTCCACCAATACATGAGCAAGAGTAGTTCCCCTGCATTCAATGGAGACATGCAGGGCGTCATTGTGATTCTTCCCCTTAGCAGTCAAGTCGGCATCAGAGAAACCCAACCCATTATAAGAAGTCGGACTAGCCACACAATCTTTAAACTGGTCAGCTGATGTTTCTTGCGGTACATGCGCGGTCTTTAGGAAAGCAATCAGAGCCTTGGCGTGGGCTTCTGAGCAAAGTAACAAAGAGAGCATGGAGATTTTGGATGGGGTTTCCCCAACTGCTCGACTATATTATAGTCGCTCTTTTTGATGATCTTCAGAATTTCTTCCATCTCTTATCTAGAGGCTTCAACAGTAATCATCTTCGGTGCCTCCATCTGGGCAGGCTCACCGGCGGTCTCTTTGCCTCGAGCGTCAGAGGACTCGGCAACACGGGTAAGAATGGGAACTTGAACAGGAATAATATCAGGTACACTGGTAGGTGTAATAACAACAGGTTTCCGAATAGTTGGTGGAGAGATCTCAAGGGAGAATAGCCTTCCGCTGCGGGTGACTTTACTAGATCCCACAATATTGCTGACGTCAGTATCAGACTCTTCAGCACTCAAGTCTTGCTTAACTCCGTGATAATATACGTCAGCCCCATAATGCCACGGGACAACTTTATTGGATGTATAGGGGATAGGCCCAGGAACAGTGATGATCAATGGTGCGATTCTTGGAACAGATGTAATTCTAACAGGCTTTCTCGAGGAAGCCCTGGAAGAATTGTCGAAAATGGTGATGATAGCAACTTCTTCAGTAGGAACCAAAGGAACAACAGTCTTCTCAAACAAAATTTCTTTATTATCCATCAGGCGTTGGACACCTGATTTCAAAAGAGGGCAACCGGTAGGTAAGACAGAACACATACGACAACCTTCGTCACAGCCTGGAAATAAACCGGCTAACAAAAGGTTCTTCTTTACAGTCATCAAGGGAGTAAAAATGTCTCTCACAGAAACCACAAACAAGTCTTCATCTATAGCATTCACTCCATGCTTGGGCATAGGAGCTGTCACAACATTAGGTCTTTCAGGTGCTTCGAAATCAATCTCCTTAGCATCAATCAGGTCTTGTACCTTATTCTTCAAAACTCAACAATCATCCGTACGATGCCCCGGGCTATCAGAGTGAAAGCCACAGCGGGCATTAGGGTTGTACTTCGGTGATGTTGTATTTGGATTCTTTGGGGCCTCCCTTGGAATCACTAGGCTGGTCTTTAATAACTGCGGTAGAATATGGGATAAAGTCATGTTGAGCTGAGTGAATTGTCTTCGAGGTCTCTCAGCCCTTGGCTGATTGTTGCGCTGAGGAGCACCAGCAGGTCTTGATATAACCACGCATTAACAACTTGGCGGTGTTCAGGTCTATTCTGGCTTTTTGAACTGTAAACAACACTGGACTCTTTCTTAAAAGGCTTCTTCTCAGTGCTTGACGAAGCACCCTTCTGTATTTTACCAGATTTGATACCAGCCTCAATCCTTTCCTCGGTCATGATCAGCTCTGTAAATCCGGACGAAGAACTTCCAATCAGATGGTTGAAATATGGACCATACAATGTCCCCAGAAACATATCAACTAGCTCCCTATCAGCCAAGGGTGGTTGCACTCTTCCAGCGAGGTCCCTCCACTTCTGAGCATAATCTTTGAAACCTTCACCCGCACCCATAGACATACCCTGGAGTTGGGTACGCGTGGGAGCGAGGTCGGCATTGTATTGGTACTGCTTGTAGAAAGCAGCAGCCAAGTCTTCCCAATTACGGATACTAGCTCCTTCTAACTGGTAAAACCATTCAAGATGAGTCCCTGAGAGACTGTCTTGAAAGAAGTGGATCCATAGGTTCTTGTCAGTGATGTATGGCTGAATCTTCCTTACATACGACCGGAGGTGCAGTTTTGGGCAAGAAACTCTGTCGTACTTAGCAAAGGCTGGTGCTTTGAACTTGTGGGGAATCACCACCCCAGATGACAGACCCAGATCTCCAAAGTCCAGACCAGGAACTTTCTGAACTTCCATTGCGCTCAACCGGTCTTCCAGTTGTTTATACCTATCCTCAGCCAGAGGATACTGGTCTTCGTCGAAGTCGGTCTCGTTGTCTGAAACCACAGGGCTAGGAGCCCTCCTTTCTTCCTGATTATCCTTCCCTCCAGATGAGGGGTTCAAATCAACCTCTTCTCGCAAATCGTTTCCGAATCTGCGACCCATATTAAATAGGACCGTCTTCTTCTTCTTCTTCTTATTCTTCTCTTTCAGGATAAGGGTCTTCAGATCTTGCTGACCCTTAGCCAAACTCATGAACAATTCTTAGAACTAGGCGTTTTGAGCCTGTAGAGCCTTGATTGCTTGTTCAGTTGATGGTTCGGAAGACATGATGCTGAAATAAACAGCGAAGAAGATAAGAGACTTGTAAGGGTACCTGTTATGAGGTGCATGGGAATGATATGCATATGATATGATTTCAGAGACGTCGAGAGATTCAAATTTGTAAACAAAAAATGAAACACACTTTTATTAGATAAACTTGAAATTCAAATTGTTCAACAGATGCCTTTAAGGCGTTACAAGAAAGAAAAACTGAAAAGTAAATCAAAACTGGAAATAATCAAAAAGACAATCAGTGCTCCCATGGTCGCTTCTTGTCAGTGCGGACATAGTCATTGAGAATTCGCTCGTTCTCCAGCTGCCTAGTCAACTTCTGGATCTTCTGTTCTTTCTCGTGATACTTCTCTCGGTAAGTATCCCGCTTTTCTCTCAGTTGCATCCAGGACCTCTTCAATGCCCCAATGTCAGTAGGTATGTAAGGGTGGAGAATGGTAGGAGGAACCTCTTCCTCATCAGTAACTTCAACAATGATAGGCAAGACGGCTTTGTAGGGCATTCCCAGCTTTTGGGCACGGATACGAACCCATCGGAGATATGGCTCCATTGGTAGAGAAGTCTTCGCACCCAACTCGTGTGGATCAGACCTGTGTACTCTATCCCAAGCTCTTATGAATCTGCGGCGTTGCTCGTCACTATCCCCTTGGAAATCAAATACAATGCTAGGCATTAGCAACTCATGAGGCCCTTCCCTTCTAGCACGCCCAAACTGACATAAGGCCAAGCATGGATTATAAGTGATTCCTCCATTGGTGCCTATCAGTAGAACATTGGGGTACTCCCCACAACGATCAATAATAGCCACCTTGTCCATGCCTTTAATAGTCCAAATGATGTCAATACGAGAGAGATACATAATCCTATAAGCCCAACCCATGCCTTCCTTGTTCTTCAAAACTGATTCGGGGAGGTGAGAAATAAACCACCTCGCCAACAATGGAGCACATCACATCAGGGTTCCTCACTTCCGAGCAGTATGGGCATAAAGCTGATGAAGAATGTCACCCAAGAGGGTGGGTGTGATACGGTGGGAGAACTGACTTGAGGTTTTGGCGTTTGTATTCGCACTTGTTCGGTTTAGCAAGAGTCGCCACCGAATTTTTATTTTATCCTAAAGGAAAGGTTAAAAAGCACAGGAAAAACCTTTGAGATGTTTTCGTGGGTTCGGGGGGTAGATTATGAAAAGGGAAGGTATTAGCACCCTTTTCATCCATGGTTATCCATGGGCTCTTAGTTACTTGTTTTAGATCACTTGCCTTTGATTTTTGATTGCTTGAAACGGTGATGTGTGTGTGTGTGTTTGAAAATGTTTTGAAAAAGATGCCTTGTCTAGGCAACCGTTGTAACAATTCTTTACTCGAATGTTTTACAAAGGTGTTTGTCTTTTTGAAAATATATTTCAATGTTTTTTGAAAGTTGTTTTTGAAAGTTGTGTTATGGAGTGGGTTTTGAAAAGTAGGAAAGTATGTTTTGCAAGTTTGATCAAGTAACTAAGAGTTGTCTACCCCTAAATTTACTCAAAGATTTTTCTCATGTTTTAACCCTTTTAACAGTTTTGTTCCACCATCGTATTTGGTGGACAATCTTGTGTTAGGATGTTAACGGGACGGGCACGGGTCATCGTATGGACCATGAATGCAATGGTGCCAAGTGTCTTTGGCAATTTTTCTTGAAGGGACTATGATCGTTTTGTTTAGGCAACTTCGAAAGCGTCATCGAGGGACTATGATCATTTGATTTGTTTTGTTTTGCCAAAGAAACTCAACATGCAAGCATGGCCCATTTTGGAAGGCAACAAGCGGGATTACCCTAGGGGTGCAAGTGTGAATGGTGTATTGATTGTCATGCATTTGTCTTGTATTAGGTTATCTAGCGGTTGATTTTGAATCTTCGCATACAAACCCTAATTACTATACAGTATATATAAAGCGATAAATTGCGAGAATTTAAAGTCTAAGCTATTACAAATAAGTATCCGGGAATAGGGGTACAAATATTTACAAATGGGGATGAGTCTTATCAGGATAGTAGTGTCCAAATAATATTTACAACCAAATTGAATCGCATTCTCAATATCAATGTAGCAATGTATAAGAATAAAAAGCAATGTACAAGAATAAAAAGCAATGTATCAAAAGTATTTATGAAAGTGTATGTGATTATTTACACATGATAAAAAATGTTAACCTAATATATTATTAAGTATTTTATTTATCTTCGGATTTTTGTTGATTATGTACAAACAAAAGTTTTAGTAAAAAAAAAGGAATATTCAACCTAAAAAAAAGTCTATTTTTCTTTATGTATTTTATTAATGTTTTATACAAGAAAATTATTTAACTCCAAATTTTATTCTTATGTATTTTTAATTATACTAATTAAAATAAAAAGTAATTCATAAAGTTTTATATAAAAAAGAGTTAATGTATTATTTTATTTACAAAATAAGTGGTGTTATATAAAAAGAAAATAAATAAAAGTGTTTAGTTTGAATAAATAGAAAATAAAAAAAAGAGTTAAATGGGCTTAAGGGGAAAGCTGGGCCCAAAATGACAAAATAACAACAAAACAAAAAAAGAGAAGAGAAACAGGGGGTGCACGCCAGTTTGCATTGGGCTTTAGGGATTTTTGTGGGGCAAGGCCTAGACGGTGTCTGTGATACGGTGGGAGAACTGACTTGAGGTTTGCGTTTGTATTCGCAAATGTTGCGGTTAGCAAGAGTCGCCACCGACTTTTTATTTTATCCTAAGGAAAGGTTAAAAAGCACAGCAAAAACCTTTTGAGATGTTTTCTTGGGTTCGGGGAGTAGATTATAGAAAGGGAAGGTATTAGCACCCTTTCTATCCATGGTTATCCATGGGCTCTTAGTTACTTGCTTAGATCACTTGCCTTTTGTTTTCAATTGTTTTAAATGGTGCTTGAGTGTGTGGGTTTTGAAAATGTTTTGAAAAGAGGCCAATGTGGTGGCAACCTTTGCAATGATCCATGTGGGGATGTATACAAAGATGTATGTCTTTTGAAAAGGTTTTCATTTGTTTTTGAAAGTTGTTTTGAAAGTGTAGTGAAGTGTGGTTTGAAAAATAGGCAAGTGTTTTGTTTTGCAAGTTGGTTCAAGTAACTAAGAGGTTATCTACTCCTAAATTTCTCAAAAGATTATTGCTATATTTTAACCCTTTTAACAAGTTTGCACCACCATTGTATTTGGTGGGCAACCTTGTGTTAGGATGTGAAAGGGACAGGCGCGGGTCATCGTTTAGACCATAATTGTAACGACGTTAAATGTCTTTGGGCAATTTCTTTAAGGGACTTGATCATTTGTTTTGTTGGTTTTGAAAAGTTTTATCGAGGGACTATGATCATTCAAACTGTTTGCTTTGCCCAAAGATGTTCAACATACAATATGGCCCAATTTTGAAAGGCAACAAGTGGAATACCCTAGGGGGTGCAAGTGTGATTTGTGTGTCCATTTTCATGCTTGTTTGTCTTGTATTAGGTCAAACTATTTTTTATCGTTTTTTCGCATACAAACCCTAATTCTAGCATGTTATTATTTAGAAAGCAATAAAGTGCGAAATTAAAATTACTAAGCTATTACACAACCAAATATGGGAAGGGGGGTACAAATGTTCAAATGGGGATATAGACAAGAATTTAAATCTAGATTATTACAACAATTGGATATTTGCATAGTAAATAAATTGCATAATTTAAATGTAAATAAAATAAATATGTAAAATGTAAAAAAAGAAAGTTTTTTATGTGTATGAGAAAATATTTATGTAAAAGGAAAAAGAAATAAAAATGTATTTATTTTTAGTATTTTGAAACTTAGGGTAAGAAACCCTAATTTTTATATAAAAAGTATTATTATTTAATTTAATTCTACTATTTATTTATTATGTACAAAAATAAAATAAAATGAAGTATTTTGTGAAAAAAGTATTTTTGTATCAAATATTGATAAAAATGAAGAAAATCAAGTATTTTATATTTTTATCTTAAGTATATTAATAAACATGTACATATATATATATATTAAACCCTAAATGAGTATTCTACAAAATAAATATTTATTTAATATTTTAATAAAATAAATAAAAGTATTTTTTTGTGTGAAATATTTTCAGAAAGTAAAAATAAAAATAAAAATGTATCCACATTATTTTCTATTTATTTTAATAATAGTGTATATATATATTTGTATATAAATAAAAGAAATAAACAAACAAATATGCCATAAATACAAAAAATGATGGAAAAAATATTTTAAAAATTTTAATGGCATGAGAAAAAATAAACAAAGTCAACCCAAAAAGAAAAAAGTCAAAAATGTTGAAAAATAAACAAATGGGCTCAGGGGGTGTAAACCAAAAAAATGGGGTGTGAAAAGGAAACAAATCCAGGCCCAGCCCAGATCACTTCTTCTTCAACCTCTGTACATCTTTCTTCTCACAGAACACGCGTTTTCTAACTCTGGATTCCTGGACTTTCAAGCAAAACTCATAACATGAAAAGTGTAGAGCATTAAGAGACGGTTTCAACCATATAAAGAACATGACCTATCTCTCCAAGATGAGAGAGAATTTCTCTCCCCCTCTTTTCTGACCTAGTTTTTCTACCATTTTCAGAGCTCAAATTCTCTTCACTCAGACAAAAGAAATGAAAAGTAAAGCTATGTACATGTTCAGGGCTATGAGTAGGACTTTGTTTCTTCACAAACTTAAGACTAAATATGCCTAATAAGAGAGATACGAATTCAAACTTTTACCTGTGCAGTTGAACTTCTATGTGGAGAATGAGAGACTTTCAGTGCAATGTAATGATTGGAAAAGCTTCCTTGAAGTCCAGGGATGCTTTTTCGATGCTCACTTTGTCTTGAAGCTTCTTGTACCAAGCTATAGAACTTCACCTGCAAGCTAAAGATGTGAAAATGGTGGAAGTGGTTAGAGCAACTACAGATCGTGCCTTAGCTTCTGGATAGCTTGCATATGTTGTAAGGAAGGTAGAGGAACAGGTTTGGACAGAAATGCTTGAAGGGATTGAGAGATTGCACTCAAACTGCAGGGGCACCCCTGTTTGTGCAGTTTGAGGATGATTCTGAGATGGAGAGGGTTTGAAAGGCAAATGGCTCGAGCAAAAGCTTCAATGTGGTCTATGGAATGTGTTTGATATCTTTTGTGTTGTGTTTCTTTGCTGATATGAGAGATAGCATAAGTTATGGATGTTACTTCTATGTGAAGCAAGCAAATGTCAACTTGGTTTCTAGGCCAGTACAATGCCTCAATCTATGCTGCACCTTTGAGTCTTGATCAGTGGGATATGCCTATGCTTTTTTGCTTCAAAGATCTGCATTGTACCTCATAGATTTGCAAAGTTGCCATAAAGTATCACTTTACAAGAATGGATAACATGCTTTTTCTAGTTTAGGCTTGATTTTGTGTGTATTATCCAAATGAGCAAAATAATGTTAGAACACAAAGGATATGCATTGAATTATTGAGTGAGAATGGGATTAGAGGCCTGCAATGTAGCTTAAGCATGCTGAATTCAAATTTGCCAAGTTTATGAACATGCTTTGATGAAGAACAAAAGTGAATTTTTGCCAACTTGTGAAATTCGAATCTCTCAAGTTATGAGGTTGTTTGATGAGTTCTTGGACATTTTGGAAAGCTTGTAATGTGTACTACAATCCATCTTTGAAATGCAATTTGAAATTCCAAGTGGAAGGGTATGAAAAGTGGCCTTGAAGTAGGGTAGAAAACCTTGTCAAAATAGGTCAAATTTCACTAAGTTAAAAGATGGTTTAGTGCCCTTATTCAAAAAATCATAACTTGAGATACAAGCTTCAAATGAGAAAACTTTGTGAATCAAAGTTGTAGATTTTGCAACAAGCTACAACTTTCATGTTTTGACTTTTGTTTGAATCCAAATGGATCATGGTGAAAAGATGGGGCAAAGTTGGGAAAAAATTAGGGTTTTCCATAACTTAGAAAAATTCTAAGTTATGAAAAATTCCATTTTCAAACCCTAATTTGCATTTTGACATTTCTTGGTGAACAAGTTTCATAATTTGGCATGTTTTGATGAAAAATGAATCTTGACTCTTGATTTTGACCAAAAAAGTCAAAGTTTGACTTTTCAGTATACAGTCAAAATTGATCAATTGACTGAGAAATTCAACTGTCAATCTTGTGTACTTGGGATCTTTTGAGCTTGATGAACATGTCAAGATAATTCCATTGAGTCCTTGAGGCCATATGTGAGCTTGGTTTGCCATTGGCTAGGTCAGACAGTCAAAAATTGCCCTTGTGCAGTCAAAACCCTAAAAATGACCATTTTGCCCTTTTGATGATCTGATCAAATTTCTTGTGGAATTGTGATCCAAACTTGATCAAATGGTTCATATGAGTTCATAATGTTGATGTGGATCAAATTTCATGAGGTTTGACTGTCAATCGGCCACAGTTGACTTTTTCCCCAATACAGCTGATTTCTAGGTCAACTGTCCAATTGACTGGGTAAAACTTGGAATCAAGACTTGAAACTTGGTATAGGTAAACTTGGGAGTCCAACATGAAGCATGAAAGTCATCTTAGGCATTTTAGGTCAAAACATCTTTAGGCAAACACAAACCCTAATTTGAGTCCACAGTGCAAGGAGAAGTCTTGAGCAGAGGAAACCCTAATTGTATCTTGATCTTTAAAGGTCTTGTGATGAGAAAATGTTGAGGAAATGGGAGGGCAAATTTTGGGGTACAACAGTTGCCCCTGTTCAATCTTCTTGGACCTGAAGAGTTAGATTGGCAAGTTTGCCTTTCGTGACTCGAGGGTAAAAGGAGATTGGACACTAGAGTGCCCGGAAATTTGCACTCGCATGCTGGAGTCTCAGCAATGTGGTGTCGGGAATGGGCTTATAGATGCCATTTGGAGAGATGGTGGATAGGGAGATGGGCTTTGTAGATGCCATCTGGACAAGTGACAGAACTTTGTCGGGAATGGGCTTACAGATGCCATTTGGAAGTGTTGATCGCATAAGAGGTTCCTTAGCGAGAACTTGTGTGTTTAAGAAAGACAGATGTTTTCCTGGCTTGTTACAGGTGTTTGATCTTCAGTCTCCTTATGCAGATATGCCCTGGCTGGATACAGGTATCGAATCTTCAATCAGTTGCTCACAGATGTGCCCTGGCTGGATACAGGAGTCGAATCTGGAAATAGTCGTCAATAGATATGCCCTGGCTGGATACAGGAGTCGAATCTTTGAACTCTGCAGACGTGCCCTGGCTAGATACAGGAATCGAGTCTGGAAATGTGGTCAACAGATATGCCCTGGCTGGATACAGGAATCGAATCTGGAAATGTTGTAGTTGATAGATGTGCCCTGGCTGGATACAGGAGTCGAATCTTTGAACTCTTCAGACGTGCCCTGGCTAGATACAGGAATCGAGTCTGGAATTGTGACAGTTGAAAGTAGTCTTTTTTGAGATTGTCTTTTTCCTGAAAAGGCAAAGACGTAAGCTGTATGCAATGTCATGATGTATGATATGCGTGATGTCATGATGTTCAACATTTGATATTGTATGTGTCTCATCATGTATGTAAGCAAGATGTATGAAAATGTGAAATGTTTATGAGTGTAATTTCATCTTAGGAAAATAAATCCTTGACGAATGACCGGGAAGCTGTTCTGCGGAAGAGATGCTTGACCAAAGCTCTGATGAGAGGCCTGCTGAGGACTTTAACAATGGATTCCGCTGAGAATAATGATGATAAACTCCGCTGGGGAACCCCAAAGATAAACTCTGCTTGGGAAAACCAAAGATAGACTTCGCTGGGGATTGAAGGAACTTTTGCCGGGAACGGTCTTCCGTGGCTTTTAGCTGAGGATAACCCAGTTATAAGTCCTTGTGAGGAAATAACTCTAAATAAAACTTGGGCGAGACGTTCGTACTTCGCCGGGGATAAGCTCGCAGAATCTACTGGGGATGAGCTTTTAAGACCTGCCGGGGGATGAGCCTTTTTCAGGATCGACGGGGAGTCGACTCCTGCTTGGGGAAAGTGCTGCTGAATTGCTTTACTCTGCGGGGAGTTGAGATGATTTGGTCACATTTTCAGTTGAACCTGCCTTGGTGCTTTGGTGGACAAAACAACTAGACCGCATTAGACAACCCCACATTGCCCCTGTCTTCGATGTCACTTGTAATTAATCTCTTTTCATATGCAAACATTTATGAATCAGCAATTTAATGTCAAATGCATATATCAAAAATGAACATTGGACGTTCTTCGCAAGACAAAACGAAAAAGAAAAACAATGGCAATTTGTATGGACAAGTGAATTTTCATTGATTTAAACTTTGCCTGTGAATAGGCGTTTTTTGTACAAGAGACTGACATCCTAGTAAGAGGACATCGCCTAATATCATAGAGTTTACAATTTGAAAAACAAAACAGCTATGTGAACCATCCCACTGGGTTCCAACTCTGCTATTGCCTTTATGTCTTCGAACGTCTCATCGCTTTGCTGCCTGGTCGAAGATGAAGCTGATTGGTCGATGCCGAAATTTGGGCCAGATAATTGATGCCGAACTCCGGAGGCGAAGCGATCCAATGAGACATAGTGTTACGCTTTTATCCCTAACTTTTGCCTGGACCGCCCTTTCGGGTTTTCAGTCCACCGGGATACCCTTTTTTGCCCAAGCCGCCCTTTCAGGTTTTCGACTTGCCGGGTGTACAGATTTTTATTCATTTCATCCCTTATTTTTGCCCGAACCCTTTTGGTTCGCCGGGAAGCCCTTATTTTTGCCTAGGTATGTCAACCTAGCGGGTCTTTTATTTATGCGTAGTATTTTTTCACTATGTCCGCATTGGCGGGGTGAGGAAGGTCGTCACCGTCCATGGTGGTTAGGATCATGGCTCCTCCTGAGAACACACGCTTAACCACAAATGGCCCTTCGTAAGTAGGGGTCCATTTGCCCCGGGGATCACTTTGAGGAAGGATGATGCGTTTGATTACCAGGTCCCCAACTTGATACTCTTGCGGTCTGACTTTCTTGTTAAATGCCCTGATCATCCGTTTTTGATACGTTTGACCATGACAGATAGCAGTGAGCCTCTTTTCGTCAATCAGATTTAGTTGATCAAGTCGAGTCTGGATCCAATCATCTTCATTCAAGTCTGCATCCTTCATTATCCGGAGAGAGGGTATCTGGATTTCGATCGGCAAGACTGCCTCCATGCCATAGACTAGGGAGAAGGGAGTTGCCCCGGTTGACGTCCTTGCTGAGGTGCGGTACCCATGAAGAGCGAACGGTAACATCTCGTGCCAATCTTTATAGGTCACTGTCATCTTCTGCACAATTTTCTTGATATTTTTATTGGCTGCCTCTACAGCCCCATTCATCTTCGGCCGATAGGGGGAAGAATTGTGGTGCTGTATCTTGAATTGTTCACAGAGTTCAGTGATCATTTTGTTATTGAGATTGGTACCATTGTCCGTAATGATTCTTTCTGGGACTCCGTATCGACAGATCAGATTATGCCGGATGAAACGTGCTACGACGCTCTTGGTTACCGTTGCGTAGGAAGCCGCCTCAACCCACTTTGTGAAGTAATCGATCGCCACCAAGATGAAGCGATGCCCATTGGATGCCGTTGGTCGGATCTCACCGATCATATCGATGCCCCACATTGCGAAAGGCCAAGGTGCCGTTAGGACATTCAAAGGAACTGGAGGGATATGCACCTTGTCAGCATAGATCTGGCACTTATGACAAGTTCGGGAGTGCTGGTAACAATCGGCTTCCATTGTGGACCAGAAATATCCTGCCCGAAGGATTTTCTTAGCCATGGTGTGTCCACTGGAATGGGTCCCAAACGTACCTTCGTGCAGTTCCATCATGATTTTCTCTGCTTCAGCCTTATCCACACAACGTAACAAAGTTGAATCATGATTCCGTTTGTAGAGAATGCCGTTGCTGAGGAAGAATTTTGCAGCAAATCTCCTCATGAACTTCTTATCATTGACAGATGCACCTTCAGGGTATTCCTGGGCTTCCAAGTACCTCCTCACCTCGTGATACCAGGGCTTTTCAGTCACCTTCTCAGCCTCGAGCTCGCAACAGTATGCCGGTTCATCCAACTTCCAGATTAGGATTTGGGGAGCCTCATTGTCCCATTTAACTTTAAACATTGAAGACATCGTGGCTAGTGCGTCCGCTAGCTGATTTTCCTCTCTGGGGAAATGTTCAAAAGTTATCTCTTCAAAGTGGGGGAGCAGGGTCGATACATACTCCTTGTAAGGAATGAGATTCGGGTGTTTCGTATCCCACTCGCCTTTGATCTGATTGATCACGAGAGCGGAATCTCCGAAGACACTTAGAAACTTGATCCTCAGGTCGATTGCAGCTTGTAAACCCATGATGCATGCCTCATATTCTGCCATGTTGTTGGTGCAGCTGAAACATAATCGGGCGGTGAGTGGAGTATGGGTCCCCTTGGGAGATATGATTACAGCACCGACGCCGTTACCCAAAGCATTGGAGGCTCCGTCAAAATGCATAGACCATCGGGATCCTTCCTCAGGTCCTTCATCCGGTCCAGGTACTTCACAGTCAGTTACCACCATGATGTCTTCGTCCGGAAAATCAAAGTTCAATGATTGATAATCGTCCACAGGTTGGTGTGCCAAATGATCAGCCAGTACACTCCCCTTAATTGCTTTCTGAGTTGTATACTGGATGTCATATTCTGTTAAGATCATTTGCCATCTCGCTATCCTCCCAGACAGAGCGGGCTTTTCAAATATGTACTTGATGGGATCCATCTTTGAAATCAATAAAGTAGTGTGAGTCAGCATATACTGTCTCAGCCGGCGAGCAGCCCATACCAGAGCGCAGCAAGTTTTCTCAAGCAGTGAGTAACGAGACTCACAGTCGGTAAACTTTTTGCTCAAGTAATAAATAGCGTGCTCTTTTCGGCCAGACTCGTCATGCTGCCCCAGCACACACCCCATTGAATTATCAAGCACTGTTAAGTAAAGTATCAGAGGTCTTCCTTCCACCGGTGGCATAAGAATGGGTGGCTCTTGGAGGTATTCCTTTATTCTTTCAAAGGCGGCCTGACATTCATCGTTCCAGCGTACCACTTGATCTTTCTTCAGTAATTTGAAGATTGGCTCACAAGTAGCAGTCAGATGTGATATGAATCGGGCAATGTAATTCAATCGTCCTAGGAAACCTCTGACTTCTTTCTCTGTTTTTGGGGTCGGCATCTCTTGAATAGCTTTAACCTTGGCAGGGTCCACCTGGATACCTTTATCACTTACAATGAAACCTAGCAATTTTCCGGATCTCACCCCGAAGGTGCATTTGTTGGGATTCAATCTCAGCTTGTACAACTTGAGTCGGTCAAACAACTTCCTCAGATGATCAAGGTGTTCCTCCTCAGTTTGAGACCTTGCAATCATGTCATCAACGTATACTTCAATCTCATGATGGATCATATCATGAAATAAAGCAACCATGGCACGCTGATAGGTTGCCCCAGCATTTTTCAATCCGAATGGCATGACCTTATAACAGAAGGTCCCCCACTGAGTTACAAATGTAGTCTTCTCCATATCTTCAGGAGCCATCTTGATCTGATTATACCCTGAGAAGCCATCCATGAAGGAGAACACCTTGTGTTGAGCTGTATTGTCAACAAGGACATCAATGTGAGGTAGGGGGAAGTCATCCTTGGGGCTGGCCCTGTTCAGATCCCTGTAGTCAACACACATCCTGACCTTACCGTCCTTCTTCGGCACTGGCACAACATTGGCAACCCACTGAGGGTAAGAAGTTACTGCAAGGAAACCCGCATCAAACTGTTTCATCACCTCAGCTTTAATCTTCTCAGACATCTCTGGACGCATTCGTCGAACTTTTTGCTTTACTGGAGGGCAATCTTCCTTGGTTGGCAAATGGTGAACTACAATGTCGGCATCCAAACCAGGCATATCTTCATAAGACCAGGCAAAGATCTCCATGTAGTCTTGTAGCATCTGGATCAATCGTTGCTTCACGCTGAGCTCTAGATTGGCACCAATTTTGACCTCTTTCCTTTCTGTCTCAGTACCCAAGTTAATTGTCTCCACAGGCTCTTCATGTGGTTGAATAGCCCTCTCTTCCTGTAGTAGCAGTCTTGCGAGTTCACCAGGCACTTCGCAATCATCTTCACCTTCGTCTTCGGCTAAGTTGATCGGATTTTCGAAGTCACAACTGGCGGTAGCAGAGCTGTTGCCAGTGAGATCCAGAGTGGATTGAACCCTGTATAAGTGAGTGTGTGTAAATATAGCTGTTTTGCAATATATATAACACAGAAAGAAAAGGAGCACAAGATTTGAAATGCAACAAACGTCCAATGTTTTGATTGATGATATATGAAAATGTCATACAAAAAGCCCTCACAAATGGAGCTACGATGCCCCGGGCAGGACACCGAGCCAACAGAGTTTTAACATATTGTTTGTTACAAATTTGGAAATCAAAAGAAATCAATTACTGCGTGACAAATGTGATAGGGGTAAAATCCTTTGCTGTCCAGTTGTTTGGTCCGTCGCCGGCAGTTGGGTAGATCCAATTATTAAACTCAGCTTCCTCCACATCCTCCTCGATAGCATTCACCCTTGAGCTGGAAATAAACACCGGAGCCTTTCCAATCTTCTCTTTGCGTACTGCCTTCTGGGCCTCTGCAGTAAAGCCTAGCCCAAACTTGTCGTTTTTCTGAGTGAAGTCAGGAAGCTGACCCCAGTGTGCACCATTGCCTTTCTGAACCACAGCCCGGGCATCCCTTAGGGAAACCATCTTCAAGGAATCATTCTCTTCGGCCATTGTCTCCGCAGCTGCTGAAATTGGATGTACCTCTTCGAAATGTTGGAAGGGAGTTTCAATAAATTCTCCGTCCATCTCGATGTATCTGAAGGAATTCAAATGGCTCACCATATACTCCTCTTCTCCTTGCACAGTGACAATTTTCCCCCTGACGGGATACTTCAGCTTTTGGTGTAAGGTGGAGGTCACTGCCCCAGCTTTGTGGATCCAAGGTCTACCCAACAGACAGGAGTACGATGGACGTATATCCATCACGTAAAAGGTAGAGTCGAACACTTGAGAGCCCACACGAATTGGGATGTTAACCTCTCCATGAACCATCCTCTTGGAGCCGTCAAAGGCTCTGACGATGATATTGCTGGGTTTCAACTCCAAGCCCTCATAATCCAGACGATCCAAAGCCTTTTTCGGAAGAACATTCAAGGAAGAACCAGTGTCCACCAATACATGTGCCAGAGTAGTGCCCCTGCATTCAATAGAGACATGCAGGGCATCATTATGGTTTCTCCCTTTTGCGGTTAGGTCAGCATCTGAAAAGCCCAAGCCGTTGTCCGCCGTCAAATTTGCTATGCAGTCAGTGAACTGAACTGCAGACGTCTCCTGCGGCACATGGGCCGTCTTGAGAAATGAGATCAAGGCTTTTGCATGGGCCTCGGAACATAGTAATAAGGAAAGCAGGGAGATCTTGGAGGGTGTGTGCCCTAACTGTTCGACAACATTAAAATCACTTTTCTTTATTATTTTCAGAATCTCCTCCATTTCTTGTCGGGAGGCCTCAGCATTCACGGGTATTGGTGCCTCCATCCGGGCAGGCTCTTCTTCAATCCCTTTGCCCCGAGCATTTGATGACTCGGCAGCAGGGGACACAATTTGATCAGCAACAGGACTTGGTAAACTTGCAGGTTTTATGAGGAGGGGTTTTCGAATGGCGGGTGGCGCAATGTCAGGCGAGAAGAGCCTGCCACTGCGGGTGACTTTAGCTGGACCGGTGATATCGCAGATACTGGCACTAGCATCAAATTCTTGCTTGATTCCATTTACATATACGTCTGCCCCATAATGCCAGGGGACAGCCTTATCAGACACGTAGGAGAGGGGTCCTGGAACAGTAATGATCACAGGCGCAACTGTCAAGATTTGAATAGGCTTCTTTGGGGGAGCCTTGGTTGGATTTTTGAAGATGGTAATCACGGAAACTTCTTTCATTGGAACCAAATGAACAGCAGTCTTTTTGAATAGAATCTCCTTGCTATCCATTAGGCCTTGGATGCCTAACCTTAGCAAAGGACAATCAGATAGGGAAATAGCACAGAATGGGCAACCTTCGCCGCAACCCGGAAATAAACCGGCCCGCAGTAGGTTCTTCTTAACAGTCTTCAAAGGGGTAACAACTTCATCTATCGAAACAGCATACACTTCTTCCTCAATGGCACTTACCCTATGCTGGGGCATAGGAGCCGTTACAACATTCGGTCTTTCCGGCGCTTCAAACTGAATTTCTTTTGCGTCAATCAGATCTTGCACTTTGTTTCTCAAGGCCCAACAATCATCAGTAGTGTGCCCGGGACTATCAGAATGATAAGCACACCGGGCATTCGGGTTGTATTTAGGGGACGCAGTGTTGACGACCTTAGGAGCTTCTTTGAGGGTTACCAGGTTGGTGGATAACAGTTGGGGTAAAATTTGAGATAATGTCATACTCAATCGGGTATACTGCCTCTTGGGCCTTTCACTTCTTTGCTGATTGTACTGCTGAGGAGCAGCAACAGGTTTAGAGATGACCAAAGCATTAACAGCTTGGCGACTTTCGGGCTTGACTTGTCTTCTAGGGCCATAGACGGCGCTTGCTTCTTTCTTAAATGGCCTCTTCTCAGCACTTGTAGAGGCAGCCTTCTGTATCTTGCCTGACCTGATGCCAGCTTCAATTCTCTCTCCCGTTAATATCAAATCTGTGAACCCAGCGGAGGAGTTACCAACCAAATGATTAAAAAACGGACCAGACAACGTTCCCAGAAACATATCAACCAGCTCTCGATCAGTTAATGGAGGCTGCACCCTGCCAGCCAAATCTCTCCATTTTTGAGCGTACTCTTTGAATCCTTCACCCGTCCCTAGAGACATACCCTGAAGTTGGGTACGCGTAGGAGCGAGATCAGAATTATATTGGTATTGTCTGTAGAAAGCAGTCGCCAAATCCTCCCAGTGCCGGATGTTAGCTCCGTCTAATTGGTAGAACCATTCAAGCTGAGACCCCGAGAGGCTGTCTTGGAAGAAGTGAATCCAGAGGTTTTTATCCGCCGTGTAAGGTTGGATTTTCCTTACATACGACCTTAGATGTAGCTTTGGGCAGGAGACCCCATCATACTTAGCGAAGGCAGGCGCCTTAAACTTGTGTGGAATTACTACTCCAGAAGATAATCCCAAATCCCCGAAATCCAGTCCCGGCACGTTCTGAATTTCCATAGCGCTCAAGCGGTCCTCCAATTGTTTGTATCTGTCGGCAGCAGGTGGGTATTGTTCCTCGTTATAATCCGTCTCGTTGTCGGAGACTGCGGGACTAGGAGCTTCTCCCCCTTGGGGACTGTTTTTCTCAGCAGAAGAAGTGGTCGGATCAGCTTCATTGTGGAGTGTGTTCCCAAATCTGCGTCCGGTGTTGAACATTGCCGTCCTCTTTTTCTTCTTCTTCTTCAGGAGTAGAGTCTTCAACTCTTGCTGTCCCTGGGCTAGGCTTAAGACCATCTCTTGAAACTGTGCACTTTGGGCCTGAAGGGCCTTGATTGCTTGCTCACTGGATGACTCCGAATTCATGATGACTGTGCACACAAACAGCGAAGAAAATTAAGCAACCTGTGAATTAGGGTACCTGCTATGCATATGGTGCAATGGGATGCGTATGTATGCAATGCATTCAAGGATTTAGAACATTCAAACTTTGTTGTAGACAAAAAGGAACGCACATCATATTAATAAGGAGAAATTCGTTAGTACATAAATGCCTCATGGGCCAAATATTACAAAATAAACTCCTTAAGGTAAAAAGACATTGCGCATCCTTTTTGGCGCGATGTAAGTGTTGAGATTCCTTTCCTCGTGCAGCAGGCGGGTGAGTTCCAGGACCTTCTTTTCACTAGCATGTAGACTGGTCTCAAGAGAATTCCGCTCTTCTTTAAGTTGGATCCAGCTCTTCTGCATCTCTTCCCAGGAGGTGGGCATGTCGGGATGTTGAATGGTGTAGGATGCTTCTCCTTCCAAGACTGGCTCTTTGATTACAGGTAGCATGTGAGGGTAAGGCATTACTAACTTCTGAGAGCGGGCTCGTACCCACTTGAGGTAAGGCTCCAACGGGATGGAGTTCCGGTGCCCCAGTGTTTTACTGTCTATCCTACTTGGCATCCTCCAAGCTCTGATAAATCTCTGACGAAGCCCTTGAGTATCGTTGTCGAAGTCGAAGACTATGTCAGGAATTAACATGTCATGAGGGCCATCCTTCCGAGCATAACCAAACTGTCTCCAAGCCAGGCATGGGTTGTAGGTTATACCTCCTTTGATTCCAAATAAAGGAACATTAGGGTATTCCCCACAACGATCAATGATAGTGACGTCTTCCCGGGACCTAGGACACCAATGTATATCTGCATGCGTGAGAGTCATTAACCGTTGTGACCATCTCAAACCCTGCTCGTTCTTCAAAACTGTTTGTGGAAGATGCGAAATAAACCACCTTCCCAAGAGAGGAGTGCAACACAAAAGGACACCCCTTCTTCTCATGGTTCGAGTGTAACATGAGTGAAGGATGTCCCCCAACAGTGTAGGTATAGGATTCCCGGTCATAAAGATCTGGACAGCACTGATATCGATAAGCTGATCTGGGTTAGGGAACAATACCAAACCATAGACAAGGAGGGCTACAACTTCTTCAAAAGCTCGTAGGTCAAGAGAGTTCCAACATTCTTGGGCCTTATCAAACAGAAACCTAGCTAAGAACCCTTTGATACCACTTCTCGCTTCCCAATGTCCTTTGAGGTCGGATGTCTGTAGGTGCAAGGCTTTAGCAATCTCTTCAAGTCTAGGTTCCTTTTCTGTACCGTTGAAGGGTAGCTGATCAAGGATAGGAATCTTCAGGAGCCGGGAGAACTCCTCCAATGTAGGTACCAACTGATAGTCCAAGAAGGTGAAACAGTGATGCAGAGGGTCAAAGAATTGGAACAAGACCTTAATCAAGTCCTCCTCAATGTTGGTGTTAACCAAGTTGATGAGTTTTCCATGTCTCTCACTGAATGAAGAACTTTCGGGAATTCTGGACAGAAGCTCCTTAAGCTGAGGAGGGATCTTTACAAGGCTAATCGGAATTGTCTTTCTGCGAACAGTTTCCATGTCCTATAAAACAAGAACAAAGATGGAGATTCGAAACCCTTGAAACGGTTAGTCAATGCTCATGATGTTTGTATGATGTAATGATGCACTATAAACATTCACAAAAGCAAACATGGTAAGGCACACAAGTCACACAAACCCTTAGAGTTTAGGCCTGCATGAAGTTTGGGTGTTACCCTCTTGAAGTTTTGTGGGCTCAACCTGTCTTATCAAAAGTAACCAGGTTCTAAAGATCCCAATATCACTGGATTGCTTTCATTGTTCATCGTTTCGATTTAGCCACTGAACTGGCGACCGAAATATTCCAGGAAAGCAACCCTCAATCGAGTGTAGTATCGAGTATCAACCAACCTCGGACTGCACCAAAGTCAGTTATCTCACTACCCTAAAAAGGCCAAGATGGTTCAATTAAGGTTCCTAAGGTCTGTTGATGCTTCATGACACCACATGGAGGCCCCGTACTCTCCTTGACTGAACTCAAGGGTTACCGGTACACACCAAAGTGCCACATCAACGTAGCAGACTGCTTCAACCATGTCGGTATACCCCGCACAGTTCCCTCACAGCCTTGTTGCTACCTAAAAAAGGTTTCCCCCAGATCCGGGTTAGGATCTATAAAACTCCGATACAAAGCCCACAATATGTAAAAGCAAACAAAGCAAGCAATTGAAAACAAAGGTGATCTAAACCCTAAGGTTACTCCACTTTAAAAGATACTCCCCAGCAGAGTCGCCAGTTCTGTGATACGGTGGGAGAACTGACTTGAGGTTTGCGTTTGTATTCGCAAATGTTGCGGTTAGCAAGAGTCGCCACCGACTTTTTATTTTATCCTAAGGAAAGGTTAAAAAGCACAGCAAAAACCTTTTGAGATGTTTTCTTGGGTTCGGGGAGTAGATTATAGAAAGGGAAGGTATTAGCACCCTTTCTATCCATGGTTATCCATGGGCTCTTAGTTACTTGCTTAGATCACTTGCCTTTTGTTTTCAATTGTTTTAAATGGTGCTTGAGTGTGTGGGTTTTGAAAATGTTTTGAAAAGAGGCCAATGTGGTGGCAACCTTTGCAATGATCCATGTGGGGATGTATACAAAGATGTATGTCTTTTGAAAAGGTTTTCATTTGTTTTTGAAAGTTGTTTTGAAAGTGTAGTGAAGTGTGGTTTGAAAAATAGGCAAGTGTTTTGTTTTGCAAGTTGGTTCAAGTAACTAAGAGGTTATCTACTCCTAAATTTCTCAAAAGATTATTGCTATATTTTAACCCTTTTAACAAGTTTGCACCACCATTGTATTTGGTGGGCAACCTTGTGTTAGGATGTGAAAGGGACAGGCGCGGGTCATCGTTTAGACCATAATTGTAACGACGTTAAATGTCTTTGGGCAATTTCTTTAAGGGACTTGATCATTTGTTTTGTTGGTTTTGAAAAGTTTTATCGAGGGACTATGATCATTCAAACTGTTTGCTTTGCCCAAAGATGTTCAACATACAATATGGCCCAATTTTGAAAGGCAACAAGTGGAATACCCTAGGGGGTGCAAGTGTGATTTGTGTGTCCATTTTCATGCTTGTTTGTCTTGTATTAGGTCAAACTATTTTTTATCGTTTTTTCGCATACAAACCCTAATTCTAGCATGTTATTATTTAGAAAGCAATAAAGTGCGAAATTAAAATTACTAAGCTATTACACAACCAAATATGGGAAGGGGGGTACAAATGTTCAAATGGGGATATAGACAAGAATTTAAATCTAGATTATTACAACAATTGGATATTTGCATAGTAAATAAATTGCATAATTTAAATGTAAATAAAATAAATATGTAAAATGTAAAAAAAGAAAGTTTTTTATGTGTATGAGAAAATATTTATGTAAAAGGAAAAAGAAATAAAAATGTATTTATTTTTAGTATTTTGAAACTTAGGGTAAGAAACCCTAATTTTTATATAAAAAGTATTATTATTTAATTTAATTCTACTATTTATTTATTATGTACAAAAATAAAATAAAATGAAGTATTTTGTGAAAAAAGTATTTTTGTATCAAATATTGATAAAAATGAAGAAAATCAAGTATTTTATATTTTTATCTTAAGTATATTAATAAACATGTACATATATATATATATTAAACCCTAAATGAGTATTCTACAAAATAAATATTTATTTAATATTTTAATAAAATAAATAAAAGTATTTTTTTGTGTGAAATATTTTCAGAAAGTAAAAATAAAAATAAAAATGTATCCACATTATTTTCTATTTATTTTAATAATAGTGTATATATATATTTGTATATAAATAAAAGAAATAAACAAACAAATATGCCATAAATACAAAAAATGATGGAAAAAATATTTTAAAAATTTTAATGGCATGAGAAAAAATAAACAAAGTCAACCCAAAAAGAAAAAAGTCAAAAATGTTGAAAAATAAACAAATGGGCTCAGGGGGTGTAAACCAAAAAAATGGGGTGTGAAAAGGAAACAAATCCAGGCCCAGCCCAGATCACTTCTTCTTCAACCTCTGTACATCTTTCTTCTCACAGAACACGCGTTTTCTAACTCTGGATTCCTGGACTTTCAAGCAAAACTCATAACATGAAAAGTGTAGAGCATTAAGAGACGGTTTCAACCATATAAAGAACATGACCTATCTCTCCAAGATGAGAGAGAATTTCTCTCCCCCTCTTTTCTGACCTAGTTTTTCTACCATTTTCAGAGCTCAAATTCTCTTCACTCAGACAAAAGAAATGAAAAGTAAAGCTATGTACATGTTCAGGGCTATGAGTAGGACTTTGTTTCTTCACAAACTTAAGACTAAATATGCCTAATAAGAGAGATACGAATTCAAACTTTTACCTGTGCAGTTGAACTTCTATGTGGAGAATGAGAGACTTTCAGTGCAATGTAATGATTGGAAAAGCTTCCTTGAAGTCCAGGGATGCTTTTTCGATGCTCACTTTGTCTTGAAGCTTCTTGTACCAAGCTATAGAACTTCACCTGCAAGCTAAAGATGTGAAAATGGTGGAAGTGGTTAGAGCAACTACAGATCGTGCCTTAGCTTCTGGATAGCTTGCATATGTTGTAAGGAAGGTAGAGGAACAGGTTTGGACAGAAATGCTTGAAGGGATTGAGAGATTGCACTCAAACTGCAGGGGCACCCCTGTTTGTGCAGTTTGAGGATGATTCTGAGATGGAGAGGGTTTGAAAGGCAAATGGCTCGAGCAAAAGCTTCAATGTGGTCTATGGAATGTGTTTGATATCTTTTGTGTTGTGTTTCTTTGCTGATATGAGAGATAGCATAAGTTATGGATGTTACTTCTATGTGAAGCAAGCAAATGTCAACTTGGTTTCTAGGCCAGTACAATGCCTCAATCTATGCTGCACCTTTGAGTCTTGATCAGTGGGATATGCCTATGCTTTTTTGCTTCAAAGATCTGCATTGTACCTCATAGATTTGCAAAGTTGCCATAAAGTATCACTTTACAAGAATGGATAACATGCTTTTTCTAGTTTAGGCTTGATTTTGTGTGTATTATCCAAATGAGCAAAATAATGTTAGAACACAAAGGATATGCATTGAATTATTGAGTGAGAATGGGATTAGAGGCCTGCAATGTAGCTTAAGCATGCTGAATTCAAATTTGCCAAGTTTATGAACATGCTTTGATGAAGAACAAAAGTGAATTTTTGCCAACTTGTGAAATTCGAATCTCTCAAGTTATGAGGTTGTTTGATGAGTTCTTGGACATTTTGGAAAGCTTGTAATGTGTACTACAATCCATCTTTGAAATGCAATTTGAAATTCCAAGTGGAAGGGTATGAAAAGTGGCCTTGAAGTAGGGTAGAAAACCTTGTCAAAATAGGTCAAATTTCACTAAGTTAAAAGATGGTTTAGTGCCCTTATTCAAAAAATCATAACTTGAGATACAAGCTTCAAATGAGAAAACTTTGTGAATCAAAGTTGTAGATTTTGCAACAAGCTACAACTTTCATGTTTTGACTTTTGTTTGAATCCAAATGGATCATGGTGAAAAGATGGGGCAAAGTTGGGAAAAAATTAGGGTTTTCCATAACTTAGAAAAATTCTAAGTTATGAAAAATTCCATTTTCAAACCCTAATTTGCATTTTGACATTTCTTGGTGAACAAGTTTCATAATTTGGCATGTTTTGATGAAAAATGAATCTTGACTCTTGATTTTGACCAAAAAAGTCAAAGTTTGACTTTTCAGTATACAGTCAAAATTGATCAATTGACTGAGAAATTCAACTGTCAATCTTGTGTACTTGGGATCTTTTGAGCTTGATGAACATGTCAAGATAATTCCATTGAGTCCTTGAGGCCATATGTGAGCTTGGTTTGCCATTGGCTAGGTCAGACAGTCAAAAATTGCCCTTGTGCAGTCAAAACCCTAAAAATGACCATTTTGCCCTTTTGATGATCTGATCAAATTTCTTGTGGAATTGTGATCCAAACTTGATCAAATGGTTCATATGAGTTCATAATGTTGATGTGGATCAAATTTCATGAGGTTTGACTGTCAATCGGCCACAGTTGACTTTTTCCCCAATACAGCTGATTTCTAGGTCAACTGTCCAATTGACTGGGTAAAACTTGGAATCAAGACTTGAAACTTGGTATAGGTAAACTTGGGAGTCCAACATGAAGCATGAAAGTCATCTTAGGCATTTTAGGTCAAAACATCTTTAGGCAAACACAAACCCTAATTTGAGTCCACAGTGCAAGGAGAAGTCTTGAGCAGAGGAAACCCTAATTGTATCTTGATCTTTAAAGGTCTTGTGATGAGAAAATGTTGAGGAAATGGGAGGGCAAATTTTGGGGTACAACAGTGTCACAACATTTTGTAAGGGTTTTCAATGTTTTGTTTCATTTAGGGTTACAGAGTTACAGGCTTAGAGCGGCGCCGCTTCCACCTTTGTCCTCTTCGTCTCCTTGAGCCATGGATTCTGACCTCCTCCCTTCGCCTCAGCTACCAGACGCCTTCTTCCATCTTCCCTCTCTCCACGTTTGTATCCAGGCGATGTTTGTAAGGTAATGACCTCACAGTTCTATCCGTCTTATGCTTTAGGGTTTCAAGCTTTGCATGTTTTATTTGTTCTGATTCTTTTGTATTATTATTTTCTTCTTGTGAGGTGTGAAAAGAAAAAGGAAGAGAACTACCTTTGGTGTTCGTTGCTTGGAGAGGAGGAGAGGTGGACTTGGAGGCATGTCTCAGGCAGCTGAAGGCGAGGGAGTGTGATGCTGGCTTTGCTTTTCCTGGTATTTGTATTTTTGCCTTTGGTTTTGTGATGATACCCCTGAAAACCCTAGCTTGCTCGCTTCTTTTCCTCTCTTTTGCTTGCTTCTGTATGATGATGATGCTTGAATATGAGTATGTTTTCTTGGACCCTGTGATGAGCCTAGCTCTGAGGGTTTGAATTTGTTTGATTCTGAGCTTGCCTTGAGCTTTGATTGCTAACCCTGTGATGAATTTATTCTGAGGGTTTAGGGATTTGTTTGATTCTGAGATGCCTGATATGCTTGTTGGTATTGATATGTTGATGTTTCTTGCTTCTGAATACTTGGTTGTTGAAATGTTGATGTTGTTGAACCTTGTTGTTATTGACCCTATGATGAGATTGCTCTGAGGGTGTTGGGATTCTGCTTTGAGTTGGTTATTTGGAATGGCTTGAGACAGGTTTGTGTTTGGCAGGCTGATTGAAGTTTGTTTTTTTTGAAACTAACAGTTTGACAGGTTTGTGGCCATTTCTGGTTTGAAAGCTTAAGGTTTAGGCTTCAGGCTTGAAGTTCTTGACACAGGTTTTGAAAGGCTTTTATTGTTTTTGGCTTCTGTTTGTTTACCAGTTTGGTACAGGCTTGTATAGCTCGAAACAGGCTTGGGAGTTGCTTCAAGGCTTTTTCTGGTTTTTTGTATGTGGTTTATGCTGTATTGGTATAGACTTTGTGTTTTGTATATGGCTTGTGTTTGAAGCAGGTTTGAGATAGTTTGTTTGTGTTGGAGGCAGTTTGCAATGTTTAAGCAATGTTACAGTTTGTGTGAACTTGTTTTTTGTGATATTACGCCTCCTCCCCTCTTGTACTGGTATATCTTTTGTTTTATATTCTTTAAGCCTAAGCCTGTAAGCCTCTCCACTTCTCTCTCTCTTTCTCTCTCCACAGATAAAAAGCTTTGTTTATTGCTTTAAACTGTACTTTCTGAAAAAGTGATTGGCTGGGAAATAATGATTTTTGAATATGTTTGCTTGCATTGTTTCCTTCCTCTGCATCTTGTACTTGTTGATAGCTTTTGGCTTTTGATATCTTTCTATATCTTCTTTGGACAGCTTTTGGACAGTTTTAGTTGACATTGGACTTGGTTTAGTTTCTTTGACAGTTTGTTTGCTCATGTTGACAATGCATTTTATGCAGCTTGTTTGCCCATTTTCAATTGGTTTGCCTCTTTGGTTGAAAATTTGAAATTAGGCAGCCTTGTATTAATTCATGCTTGCATACATTTTCTATCCTTCTTTGTGAACCAAGAATTTTCTTGTGATTTGCAGAGAGGGTGAATAACTGATTCCGGCCAATCACTTTTAATGATGAGTTTTTAAATATCTGTCTGCCTTTTTATTTCATCTGCATTGACTTCTTTTCTTTTCTTTATTTTTGCAGATAAAAATTAATTGAGCAATGGGGAGCATCAGTAGAAGATGAAGACTTAGGAAATTTTAGGATAGCTTTATTTTATTTCCAATTATTTGTAATAACATTATTTGTAAATACTGTAAATGTATTCAAATAACATTTGTACGAATAATTAAAAATAAATAAAAGCTCTTTTGTCAATTAATCTCTTTTAATTCTTCTTCAATTGTTTATTTAATTATTTATATTTCTTAAATTATAATAACTGGAAAATATCCAATAATTTTAACTTAGAAATGATAAATAATCAATAAACGTCTGGCGTTCCGAATAATCAAAAGTATTGCACAGTCAATCAAACAGACGTCCATATGTCCTTTATTTCACTGATTAAATCAAACACTGCAAACTCTCAATCAGAAGCCTCAACCCATATCCCAGAGTAAATTGAAAAGAACTGTAGAATTAATTCTTTCTGAGAATGCGCGCACAAACCCTAGTTCTTGATTTAATTTTCACAGAAGCGCCTGCCTGATCAAACCCTGAGCCAAACTCAATCAAACCCTAATAATCTGCTTGAACTGTTCCAGAGTCCATGAAAACCCTAATTTGGATAGACTGATAAGAAAAAGTCTGTTTGACTGATTCTTACGTCAATCTGAAAAGTCAGGGAAAACCCGAAGCTGTGATTTCTTGTGGAAAAATAGGAGGGAAAATTTTGGGGTACAACAGTGGGTACAGGGTTACCAGACATAAAAATCTTTACCGCATTCACGTCGACGAAAGCATCTGAGTTAGGAAACAATACCAAACCATATATGAGAAGAGCCAGAATGTCTTCAAATGCCTGGAAGTCTAGATTGTCCCAGAACTGATTAGCCTTACCAACCAAGAATTTAGTCAAGAAACCCTTTGCTCCACTACGAGTTTCCCAGTTTGACATTACCTCAGCCTTTGTCAGATGAAGGGCTGAAGCAATCTCTTCCGGCCTAAGGATCTTCTCCCAACCTGTAAACAGGGTCTGCTCCAGCATAGAGATACCAAGTAGATCAGAGAACTCTTCCAAGGTAGGGACCAACTGGTAGTCCAGAAAAGTAAAGCAATGGTACAGTGGATCAAATAACTGAACTAAGACACTCATCATCTGCTCGTCCAATTTGGAAGTGACCAAACCAAGGAGGTGCCCATGCCTTCTGATGAAGGAGGTAGTATCTGAAATCTTTGCAACCAATTCCTTAAGCTGAGTGGGAATCTGGACAAAGTTGATCTGAATGGTGTTCCTACGCATGGGTGCCATGACCTACAAAATAGAACAAAGATGAATCCCTCCTGTCTTTGAAATATGTTAGTCCAATGCAACATGCATGCAATGTTATGATGTCATGATGTCATGATAGAAAGCACACCACAAGTATCCACAAATAGCAAACATGGTAAAGGCACACAAGTCACACAGAGAGCCCTTAGATTTCAGGCTGGCAAGGAGTCTAGGTACTACCCTCTTTCAGTTTAGTTGGTTTAAACCTGTCCTAAAAATAGTAACCGGGTTCTAGAGGATCTCAATATCACTGACTACCCTCGATCAGTCATAATTCCAGCTTAGCAACCTTTTCTTGCATCCGGAATCATCGCGAGAGTTTAGTCTCAATGAGTGTAGCATACTGCTACTGTTCTATGGCCAAGTTGGTCAATTTAAAGGTTCTAAGGTCAGTTGGTGCTTAATGACCCCTTAGCAGACCCATATTCTCCTCGTTGCGCCACAAGGGATATCGGTACATACTAAAGTGCCATACCAACGTAGCTACTGCTTCAACTGTATCGGCCTACGCCGTACAGTTCCCTCACAGTTTATTGCTACTTACCTAAAGGGTATCCCCCAGATCCGGGTTAGGATCTATAGTAACTCCGATACAAGCCCACAAATATAAAGCATACAAGTCAAGCAATTGAAAACATTATGAACTATTCCTAAGGTATATCCCACTTATAAGCGTCCCCAGCAGAGTCGCCAGTTCTGTGATATGGTGGGAAGAACAGACTGTTTTTTGGAATGCTGGTTTGTGTTTTGCGTTTGTGTTCGCAAAATGTCGCGGTAAGCAAGAGTCGCCACCGACTTTTATTTTATCCAACAAGGAAAGGAAAAAAGCACAGAAAAATTCCTTTTTCGAGATATTTCTCGGGTTCGGGGGGTAGATTATAGAAAGGGAAGGTGTTAGCACCCTTTCTATCCGTGGTTATCCACGAGCTCTTAGGTACTTGCTCATATTGTTTTCAAAATGGTTTTCTTTGTGATTGTAGGTTTGAAAAAAAGTTTTTGTTTGAAAACTTCGATTTAACTCTTGCTTCTGTCCTCAAGAGTGTATGAAGTGTTTTTGAAAACTTTGTTCGAAAAGTGTAAATGTGAAAAGTTTTTGTTTTTTGAAAGAGCAAGTATCTAAGAACCATCTACCTACTCGAAAAAGGAATTGTTCTATGCTATCTTCCTTTAGACAATGCTATCCCACTATTGATGAGTAGGTAGCATCGTCGTTGGAGTTTTAAGGGTCAATTCGAAAAGGGACGTACGATCACTAAAGCAATGTTAGGACGTCTTAGTAGTAGCCCTAATTTCTTAGATCATTTATCCGAGGAAATAATATCCGAGGCAACCTTTTCGAGGCAACTTTGATCTTTGGACAAAAGGACGACCACTAAAGCATCCTATACTCAATGACCGTGTACGAAGGCAACCAAGCGGGGTGTACCCTAAGAGTGCGCATGTGCGAGTGTGTCGTTTTCAGTTTATTTTATCTTTGTACATGTTAATGGTGATCTAAGTTTATTTTAGGTTAAACATTCAGTCTTGTCATGCAGCCCTATTATCAAACATCTCACAGTTATAAATTGCGGAATTTAAATTACAAGGCGTCAGGTATTTACATCGCCAAAGACAAACCCTTTAAAAATAAATAAAGCGATAACAAAAAATAAAGGTCCTACTAAGCTATTACAAACCAGAGGCAAGTACATTAATATGATAAAAATAAATAAATCGCCTGCGGGAAATTAAATCGAGTGCGAGTTTAGGGTTTTGACCCTTTTTGTTAAAGAAAACATTTTTTTGGTTCTTTTATTTTATGAAAGAAATTAATCTAAGTTAATTACTAAATTAAATAAAATAAACTAATTAATGAAAATAATTTATTTTTGGGTTTTTGGTATTTTAAGAAAGAAATAAAAAATTAATTAATGTTAGTAAAAACCTAATTAAATCTAATTGAATTTTAATTATTAACAAAAATATATTAAAGTTATTCTAGTTAAACCTAAGTCAATTTTAATTAGTATTTATTAATAAAAAGAAAGTTAAAATTTTTATTGAATAAAAATATTTTTGGTGTTTTAGTTTTATAAAAAGAATTTTGATTGGTTAATAATTAAATAGAAATAATAAAATAAATAATTAAAACAAAATAAATAAAAAAGAGAGAGAGGGGGGGTATGAGCCTGATTTAGGGTGTTAGAACAGCAAATGAGAAGCCCAGTTGCATTAGCCCTGTGTTGACTTTCCGGAATCAGGTGAGCGCTTGTTGACTGAATCTATGATGGACCATCATCTCTTGGCCACCAGATCTGGCCAATGGTCATCTGGCAATTGATAGATGATGGTGTATGATGCGCTGCAAGCTTGGATGTGCACTTGATTACCTGTAGAAGAAAAATAACAAAGGGAGTATGGGACCTGGGATTCGAATCCATGTCCTGAAAGTGATTGGATGCACGCTTGCCACTAGGCTGTTTGGTTTTTATTGTTAGTAATATACGAATAAAATATAATATATTAAAACAAGTCCATAGCCAGAAAAGACAAAAAATAACGCGCGCGATTTGAATGGTGCAATGGGTAGGCGCCACGTCTTCATCTTCTTTGTTGAACCGTGGCTAAAACATCCAGATCTATACCAACGGACAACAGTCCGTAGCTATAAGCCAGGCCATCTCCAAAACTTGCTACAAGCCACAAAAATGCCTTCCAAGGGTATGGTCATACTCATTTCAACCTCCTGGTTCTAACCATGCCCTTCTTGATGGCCAATTTTCCATGAAACTAAAACACCCAAAACTATCCACGAAACCCTAACTATGGCACTTTGCAGTATGAGTCAGATAAACAAAATCAAGTAATGCTAAAAGCTTTGAAATGTCATGAGGATCACAAATATGGCAATGATTTGTTCAAATGATGTAAGAATGAAGATTTACAGTTTCAAGAATAGGGCGGGTTGTCGTGCTACTTACAATGCTTTTGAAGGCCTGAGGACGCGTGCTTTTGATCCAGGAAGGTTGTGTGATCACCCAGGAATCGATTGGGATTGGTCTCTGCTGCTGAAAACGCCTCTAAGTATGATTTTGATTTCACACTTTTTTGTGAATTTTGCAACTTTGGTATTGCCTGTTCTTGCAGCCTCCAACCTCTATTCACGTTTCTTGTGGCTTTCTTATGTACTATGGAATGCATTAGGTTAAGAATTATGGATTGAATCTCTCTAAATCAATGCACCCATATTTGATTTAATTTCCTCTTTAAAGCTTGCCAAATTTATCAAAAATCAATCTTTTTGCACATGATATGGTGTGGTCCGAGTTTGATGATGCCAATGATGATAATTAAGACCTGAAACAACCAAAAAGATCTGAGGTAATCAAAGTTTGGATTTTATATGATTTAATTTGATTTAAAATGAATAAATTCAATAAAAAATCAAATTAAATAATAAAAATAGAATATGAACTCATGGATGAAGCTAGGACACGTGGACAATGATGCAAGCTCAAATCAAGTGGAAAAGAATGGGCCTATTTGACAAAATTTGAAGTTTTGGGGATAGTTGACTTTTGGCAATTTTGCAAAAATGTCCAACTTCAACAATGCATAACTTCTTCAATTTTGAACTTTTGGAGGTGTTCTTTGAATTTTTAGAAAGCTTGAGATGTCTTATAGCCAAACCTTTTGGATTCATCTCATTTTGATGTTCCATGCTCAAGTTATAAGCTTTGGAAAAGAAGGTGTTTTTGTTGACTTTCAAAAATGACCTATAATGTCCAAATTTATAACTTCTTGTGAGTGCATTTTCTGATCTTGGGGTATGAATATGGATTGTAGGAAATTGCATCCTCCTAAAAATGAGCTTTGGATGGGTCATTTCTCATAAAGTATGAGAAAGTTATGCTTGGTCAAAGTTGAGTTGACATTTCCTACAAAACCCTAATTTAGCAACTTTTGAGTCTTGATGAATCTTGAGCAATCCTTGATGAATCATGATCAAACCTTGATAAAATGATGAAATATCCTTCAAAATGAGAATGTTGACAAAAAATATTGAGGTTTGACTGTTTGTAAGTCACAGTTGACTTTGGCCCTAGCACAATCGATTTTTGGACCCTTTGAGCAATTGACTGAGCAAACTTCCTCTGCAAGGATTGAAATTTGACATGGATGATCTTGAGAGCATACTAGGACAATTTTGAGCACTTGAGGTCATTTGGACTCAAGGATCTTGGTGCAACACAAAACCCTAATTTGGGGTTGACTGCCTTAGGAGATAGCTTGACTGTCCAACTCTTGAGCAACCTTGAGCCATTTGGAGATTTTCCTTGCAATGTTTTGAGAAATATGAGAGGGCAAATTTTGGGGTACAACAGAAGGCTATTACTGGTCTACCATGGAAGCTGACTGCTATCAACATTCCAGGACTTGTCACAAATGTCAAATCTATGCGGACAAGGTACATATACCTCCAGTTCCTCTCAATGTCTTAACAGCTCCTTTGCCATTCGCTATGTGGGGAATCGACATGATTGGAGAGATCAAGCCTACAACATCCAATGGACACCGCTTCATTCTGGTGGCCATTGATTACTTTACCAAGTGGGTCGAAGCAGCTTCCTTCGCCTCCGTTACAAAGAATGTGGTTTCCCGCTTCATCAAGCAGAACCTCATTTGCCGGTACGGTATCCCCAACAGGATCATCACCGACAATGGTACAAACCTGAAAAATATTATGATCACCGCTTTGTGCGAGCAGTTCTAGATTCAACATCACAATTCATCTCCCTATCGGCCAAAGATGAACGGTGCTGTCGAAGCTGCGAATAAAAATATCAAGAAAATCATTCAAAAGATGACAGTCACCTACAAGGACTGGAATGAGATGTTACTGTTTGCTCTGCATGGGTACCGTTCCACGACACGTACATCAATTGGGGAACACCCTATTCTTTGGTATACGGCATGGAAGTTGTTTTGCCTATTGAGGTTCAGATTCCCTCCTTGAGAATCATGAAAGATGCTGGTTTGAGTGAAGACGATTGGATTCAGACCCGACTTGACCAACTTAACTTGATTGATGAAAAGCGACTTACTGCTGTTTGCCATGGTCAGATGTATCAAAAACGGATGATTAAAGCATTCAACAAGAAAGTCATACGCCAGATATATCAAGTTGGGGATCTTGTAATCAAGCGGATTATCTTGCCGCAAAGTGATCCCAGAGGCAAATGGACTCCTACTTACGAAGGACCATTTGGGATCAAAAACATCTTTTCTGGTGGGGCAATGATCCTGACCACCATGGACGGCGATGACCTGCCGCACCCTGCGAATGCAGACATAGTCAAAAGATACTACGCATAAATGAACTGGCAAGTTGAAAACCCGAAAGGGCGACTTGGGAAAAAAAAAGGCATCCTGGTGAATCGAAAACCCGAAAGGGCGATTCAAGCAAAAATTAGGGATAAATAAAAAAAAATTTGTACACCCGGCAAGTTGAAAACCCTAAAGGGCGACTTGGGCAAAAAAGGGTTTCCTGGTGGATTGAAAACCCGAAAGGGCGGTCCAGGAAAAAGTTAGGGAATTAAAAGCGTATGACTATGTCTCGTCGGATCACTTTAAGGACAATCTCTTCACGAACAAGCTCCAGGCTTCTGATCAATCCAATCATCTTTGGGCGAAGCAACGAATGGACAAGATATTCGGAGTTACGAAAGCTATAGCAAAATGGGAACCCCATGGAATTTTTACACATAGCCATCTTTCTTTGTATAAATTTTCTCATTTTTTATGACAACATTCTCTTACTAGGATATCTCTCTCCTTTGTACAAAATACTTACACAAAGTTAATACAAAGATACTTCAAAGTGCAGAAAACTATTTGCCTTCTCTTTCTTTTTACACTTGTGGTTTATCTGAAAACATCCAATGATTTATTTAATGAGCATATGCATTTGAATATAATCACATGTTTACAAATAAATGAAATGGGAAAGAATAATTACTGATAGGTTGAAAGTATAGGAAGACGTCTTTAGGCTATTCCAGGAGAAATCCCCTGTAGTATATCATCTGGATCCCCCAGTGGAGCTAAAACCTTGAGATACATATCCCCAGCGGAGTTAAATTTCAAAATTCCCATCAAAGTTAAGTTTTCAAACTCCCAATCCCCAACGGAGCAAAACTTTGAACTACAGACCCTCAGCAAAGATGAAACCTTTTCCCCAATGGAGTCAAAATTTTCATATCAAATCAGCATGTCCCTAAGATCACCAGCGGAGCTGAGACTATCAATCTATAGCAGAAACCATCCAGTTTCTCCAGATTCCCTAACAAGTTGTCTTAAAGTCTGAGAATCAACCAGATAACAGCTAACTTTTGTTTTATCCCCAACCGAGGATAACTTCTTAGTAGATTGGCATACAACCCAAACTCCTGACCTCCCCAGTGGGATAGCTTACTCTCCAGCAGTATAACTTTTCCCCACAGAGTTTTTCACTCCCCAACAGATTGAAGATTCTTATTCTTAATTCCCCAGTGAAGTTGCTAGAGCCTTCTTTACTCTCAGCATGAACTTGTCAGAATTTTTAATCCCCTATCAGATCAAAGATTCTCATTCTCAGTTCCCCGCAGAAGCCATCAGAGTCTTCCTTATTCTCCAGCAGATCAAGGTTTTCCTTTGTTTGATCCCCGATAGATATCGCCAGAGTTTTCCCTATTCCCCAGCCGAGTAAGGATTCCCATTGTGTAATCTCCAGCCATAGTCATCAAAGTTCTCTGGATTCCCCAAGCAGGTTTCTCGAACAATACTTGACATTTTTCTCACAACAGATTTTGTTGGTACTCCAAAGACTTGAAGGATCCCTATATCCCCAGGAAAGTCGTGAAGGATTCTCACATCCCCACAGAAGTTGTCAAAGTTTTTGATAATCCCCGCGAGCTGTCAAAGATCTTAAATCCCCAGCAAAGGTCATGGATTTGTTTTCCCCGGCAGCAGTCAATGATTTTTATTATCTCCAGCCATCAAGGATTTATTTTCCTCAGCAAGACAGCTAATCAGCTTACATACGCATACATTACAATCATATGTCATAAACATTGATAAAACACAACTATTGTATCATACATTTCATGCAACATAACTTTGTGTTTCAGCTAACATTTTACCCTTTTCAGGATAAGATTAACAAGCTACCAAAATACAATCATGAAAACAGCTTAGAGATGCTCCAAACACGGATGCAATTCTATTGCTTATTCAGATGTAAATTTCAGAAAACAGCTTAGAGAGGCTCTAGACACAGATGAAATTCTATTGCTTATTCAAATTTAAAGCTCAGAAAACAGCTTAGAGAGGCTCCAGACACGGATGCAATTCTATTGCTTATTCAAATTTAAAGCTCAGAAAACAGCTTAGAGAGGCTCCAGACACGGATGCAATTCTATTGCTTATTCAGATGTAAAGCTCAAAAAACAGCTTAGAGACACTCCAGACACGGATGCAATTCTATGGCTTACTCAGATGTAAAGTTCAGAAAACAGCTTAGAGAGGCTCTAGACACGGATGCAATTTTATTGCTTATTCAAATTTAAAGCTCAAAAAATAGCTTAGAGAGGCTCCAGACACGGATGCAATTCTATTTCTTATTCAAATTTAAAGCTCAGAAAATAGCTTAGAGAGGCTCTAGACACGGATGCAATTTCTTATTCAGATGTAAAGCTCATAAAACAACTTAGAGACGCTCCAGACACGAATGCTATTTGCTTATTCAGATTCAAAGTTCAGAAAACATCTCAGAGAGGCTCCAGACACGGATGCAATTCTATCGCTTATTCAAATTCAAAGTTCAGAAAACAGCTTAAAGACACTCCAGACACGAATTCTATTCTTTTGCTTATTCAGATCCCCAGCTCAGAGATGCTCCAGACACGGATACCATTCTGGCGCTCATTCTCCTGATTTTCAACAAACATTCTCGGATGGCATCTTTAAGCCCATCTCCAACAAGATTCACACTTCCGAATGGCATCTTTAAGCCCATTCTCTCAACTATATTTTGACGAGTGCAAATTTACGGGCACTCTAGTGTCCAATCCTCTTTTATCTTCGAGTCACGAAAGGTAAACTCGCCAATCTAACTCTTAGGATTCAAGAATATTGAACAGGGGAAGCTGTTGTACCCCAAAATTTTCCCTCTCATTTTATCAATATTTCCCCTCACAAGACTCTTTGAACTCAAGACCAAGCTAGGGTTTGCTCTGCTCAAGACATCTCCTTGCACTGTTGACCTGAAATTAGGGTTTGAGTTTGCACAAGGATTTTTGGACTTTCAATGCTCAATGTGACTTTCATACTTCATGTTGGACCTATAAGATTTCTCATATCAAGTTTCAAGCCTTGAATCAAATTTTTGCCCAGTCAATTGGACAGTTGACCTAGAAATCAACTATATTAGGAAAAAGGTCAACTGTGGCCAATTTACAGTCAAACCTCATAATTTTTGATCCACATCAACATTATAGGCTCATATGAACCATTTGATCAAGTTTGGACCACAACTCCTCAATAAATTTGATCAGATCATCAAAAGGGCAAAATAGTTATTTTTAGGGTTTTGACTGCAGAAGGGCAATTTCTGATTTTTCACCTAGCCAATGGCAAATTGGGTTCAATCATGGATTCAAGGACTCAATGGCATCATATTGACCTAATCACAAAGTTCAAAAGATCTCAAATGCATTGGATTGACAGATGAATTTTCTAGTCAACTGATCAAAAATCAACTATACACTGAAAAGTCAAACTTTGACTTTTTGGTCAAAATCAAGTGCCAAGGGTCATTTTTCATCAAGATGTGTCAAAACATGAAAATTGTTCATCAAGAAACCTAATTTTGAAAATTAGGGTTTAAAATGGAAAATTTTCATAGCTTAGAAAATTTCTAAGTTATGAAAATTTCTTATTTTTTCTCAACTTTTCCCAATATTTTCACCATGATGCAATTGGATTCAAAAAAAACTTCCAACGTGAATGTTGTAGTCATCCACAAAATCTACAACTTTTACTCACAAATTTTTCCCAAAAGATGCTTGGATCTCAAGTTATGATTTTGTGAACAAGGGTCCATGAAACTTTTAACTTAGTGAAATTTTGCCCTAGTTTAGGCAGGGTTTTGACCTATCTTCATGGAACTTTTTCAAATAGTTCCAATTCGAATCTCAAATTGCATTTCAAATATGGATTGTAGAGCATGTTACAAGCTTTTCAAAATGTCCAAGAACTCTACAAAATCATTTATGGTTAGGGAGAATCAAAGGTTTGAATTTTGCAAAATATCACTTTGGTCCATGGCATTTTTCACTATGCTACAAGTTGCAAATTCTGCCCAACCTTGCTTGTACTTGTTTACAGTTCCTTAAACCCTTACACACTAAAAAATTGAATGCAAAAATATTGGATTAAGTCTTGATTCTGATCTATGAAACATTATAAAATGGTTTAATCCATTTTTGGCAAAAAGTGAACAATGCCATTTACATAAAGCATGCTTTATGTAAAATTGTATTTCTTGAGCCATACACCAAGCCTTATGTAGCAAACCAACTCCACAAAACTTAGGCAAAAGTACACCAACTATCAGCATGCTTGGAGCTAGCTTGTACATGCCATAGCATTGTCAAAATCACCTTTTCTTTAAAAGCAAGTCAACTTGCAAAATCACCACAACTTTGCAATCTGATAAAACCAAAGTTTGGAAACATTTGAAACAAGTTTTTCATATCACACTAAGCCAGAAACACGAGCTAGCAACCTCTCAAACACCCTTGTATACAAAAATCACATTCTCTTGCAAAACAGGGCAGGCCCTGCAGAATCAGTTCCATCTTCACATCCACTCGTGCGTTTTGCTTGCAACCAGTTTCAACACACTCCATACAACCTACCTAAACTATCCCAACCATTCCCAAGTCACTGTAACTCCATTTACACACTTCACCATTTCTAAATTTTGAGTTTGCAGGTTGAGTTCTATAGAGAGATTCAAGCAAGTTCAAAGCTAGCTAAGCATTGGGAAAGCTCAAAGGAACTTCAAGCAAGCTCACAAGCATCTCAGGCCTCACTGAAAACCCCTGCATTGCCATACTCGAGCTTGACTAAAACAGGTAAAGTTCAAACTTCCATCTATCTATTTAGGAATCATTAGGCTTAGGTTTGTGAATAAAAAATATAGTCCGCATTGCCCTTGAGCTGTACATATGCATAGAATTCATTTAAGTTAACTGAGCTGGGAGAATTTGAATGATGAACTTTCTGAAAAAACTAGGTTAGAAATTAGGGCCATAGAAATTCTCTCTGGTCTTTGAGAGTTAGATTAAGTTTTTTATATGGTTAGAATCGTATGATCATGCTCTATAACTTTCATGTTACAAGTTTTTGTTTTTAAGCACTGTGTGATCGGTGGATCTGGAACTGACTGTTTAACGCTGGTTCGCGAAATGTCGCGGAAGCAAGAGTCACCACCGTCTTTTATTTTCTCCAAATGGAAAGGACAAAAGCACAGAAAAATTCCTTAAAGAGATTGCTCTCGGTTCGGGAGGTAGGTTATAGAAAGGGAAGGTGTTAGCACCCTTTCTATCCATGGTTATCCATGGGCTCTTAGATACCTGCTCAATGTGTTTTCAAAATTGTTTGTTTGCTTTTCAATGTGGGTTTAAAAAAGTTTCTTTGAAAAATTTCAGTTCGACTCGTACGTCAGAGTGTTTGAAAAGTTTGCTTTGAAAGCTTTTGAAAATGTGTTGGTGTGAAAAGGTTTTTTTGTTTGTTTTTGAAGAGAGCAAGTATCCTTGAGAACCTACCTACCCTAAGGAATTCGTCTGTGTAAATGTCCTTAAAAGTAGTGCCATCCCATCATTGAGAGGTAGGTAGTACCACCGTTGGAGGTGTTCGGGTCAATTCGAGTTTGTAGGGACATGGTGATCACCAGAGCAATGGGAAGACACCTTAGAAGCTACCCTCATGCCAGGTTCCCGGATCATGAGGACTTACTAAGACATCCTCTACTCGACGATCACCTTTCGAAAGGCAACAGTGAGGCGTACCCTAGGGGTGGTGTGTGCGATTCGTGTGTCGTTTTCATTGATTTTTTGTCTTGTCATGTTCATTGTGATCTACGCTTGATTTTAATTAGGGCCATTCATTCTTGCATGCTTTTGATTAACAGTTAATATTTGCGGGAAAATAAATCTACAACTATTACAAATGGCGCGGGTCCACATCGCCAAAATTAAACCGGACCCGATTTGACGGAAAATAAATAAAGCAATAAAATAAAAGTGCGAGAAATAAAATCGTTACAACGCTTTGGGAGAATTACATAATTATAATAAACGACATAAAATAAATGTGCGAAATTAAATAAATTACGAACATGGGCGTTGGACCCTTTTGCAAAATATTATTAATAAGGAATTAAAATAAAAAATAAAAATTAAATGTTTTTGGTATTTTTGTGTTTTTTAAGATTTAATGAAAGAAAGAATTAATTAAAAAAACTAAAATAAAATGTTAAACCTAGTTCTAATTATTTTTAAGTTTATTATGAAAGTATTAAAATTTTAACCTAAATTAAACCTAAGTTTTTATGTACAATTTAATTATGAAAATAATAAATAAATAAGTATTATGATAAAAAAGAGAAAATTAAAAAGGAATAAAAAGCTATTAAACCTAATTCTATATTTTTGGATTTTTAGTTATAGAAAAGAATTAAAATTAAAACCTATTTAATACTAAATATTTACATGCATTTTTTAATTTATTAAAATAAATAAAATAAATATCATTATTGTAAAAAAAGGAAATTAAAAGGAATCAAAATTAATTAAACCTATTTCTACATATTTTTTGTATTTTTGTTATTAAAAGAAATTAAAATTGTAACCTAATTAAAACTAAATTTATTTACAAGCAATTATTTACAAGAAAATATGAACATTAAATGTTTTATTATGTTTTCATCTTTTTTCTGATTTTTATGAAGTTTTTATAATTTGGTAAAAATAATTAATTAAGTTAAAAACAATGAAGCAAATAAATAACAATTAAAAATAAATAATAAAAGGGAATTTGCAAACCAGGGGGGGTTCAGGCCCCAATAGTGAGGTGTAACTTGGAATAGTCTGGCCCAATTAAGCATGAGATTCGCTGACTTTTCCAGGCCACGTATGCGCTTGTTGACTTGTCTTTATGGTACACCTCTGATCTATGCCCTTGATTTGATCTTCAGGACGCGTGGCTGGTTGATCTCTGATGGTGTATGGTGTACTTCAAGGCTGAACCTGCATAGGAATTAGTGTAGAAAAACAATATTGAATTTGTTCAGACCTGGGACTTGAACCCAGGTCATGAGGGTTACCAGCGCTTCCTCCAACCAATTGTGCCACTTCACGCGTATTAACACTAAACATTAAACAAATAATATAAAACAAGTAACGCATATGGATAAAGTTTTAGCGCGAAATTCAAAAGAACGTATCACTGGCCGCCACGATGTCATCGTTCTCCCTGTTCCTGAAACATCAAACACATAGGCCACGGTTTTCTGGGCGTGGCTTTAGGCAGGTTTTCAGAAAATAGCGATTAGAGCTATGTAATTCATAAATTGGGCGCGACTATATCAATCTCTTCGTCCAGATGCATTGAGTGTAATGGTGTGGGTCTGGAACCCTAATTTTACTTGGTTTGGGAAACCCCAATTTTCAAGCTCTGTAAACCCTAAAACGCAGTTATGGCATAATCGCGTATGGCTTGCAAAAATTCAATCAAACACAATGGTTAGTTTCAGAAGCTCAAAACAAACATGATGCCATGAATAGAATGCTGTGAAAATGCTTAAAAGATGATATACGATTATGAATTTTTTGCTTTACAGTTTGAGTTTGTTTTACCAATTCTTGAGGCTTGAATCGTTGGTAGGGATTGGAATACGTTCAGGGGTTGCCAAGGAAGCTAATAGGATCAGAATGGAGGCTTGAATCGACCTCTAGAGTGCTTTTCAGTTTTGAGCTTTTATGGAAAATTTTCAAGTTTGTAACCTGTTCTTGAGCGCAGCTTTTTGTGTTTTTGCATTAGGTTTGTAATCCTGATTATGTATGGAAGCAATTAGGTTAACAAAATTCAACAAAATCTCATGCCATAATGGTTTTGCATATTTGATTTTCTTAAGATCTTTTTGAATCTTTTTCATGTGCATTTTTGTTCAATCATGCTCAAATCAACCAAATCTTGCCATATTGGGATGTGCACGAAATATTGAGTCTAGAATGTGCACAAAAAGATTTTTTAGGTCAAGTTTGATATTTTTCATGTATTTAAGTAATTTAAATGGATTAATATAAATAATAATTCAAATAAATAAATAAAAAATGAGAAAATACTTCCCTTTGGGCCAAGTGGTCGTGCATAGGCTTGGAATGATGAATCATGGAAGAAAAATGGGCCCATTAGCAATTTTGGATCATTTGCATCAATGTTGACTTTTCAAAATATCCAAAAATTTCCCAACTTCCACAAGGCATATCTTGCTCAATTTTTAAGCTTTTCACATGTTCTTGGACATTTTGGAAAGGTCTTTGAGTCCTCTAACCAATGCCTTTGGTCCCATGTCATTTTGATTTACCAATCTCAAGTTATGGCCTTTGACTTAAAGTCCCTTTTTGTTGACTTTTGAAAATGACCTATAATGTTGAAATTGATAACTTTTTGTGAGAGCATTTCTTGGACTTGAAGTATGAAGATGAGTTGTAGGAAATGTCTTTCTCTTCAAAATGAGCTTTGGATGGAATTTTTCTGATAATCCATGTGAAAGTTATGCCCTGGTCAATTTCAGTTGACTTTTTCAACTGTCCAAATATAGTAACTTTTGCATCTTTGATGATTTCTGAGCCCAATTTTGAGAATCATGATCAAGCATTGATCAAATGATGTTTGTGGCTTCAAAATGATATATTGACCAAAAATTTGAACTTTTGACTGTCAAATGACCATTTTGCCCCTACAGTTGACTGTAGTGCAATTTAGGGTTTTGACTGTGCAATTTTGAGCTGAATGCCTTGAAACTTGATGTGAGGATACTTGACCATCTTTGTAAGCATATGAGACTTGATTGGGCCTTTGAAAACTTCATTTTCTTGATCAGAACCCAAACCCTAGTTTTGACTGTATGGGAGACAGTTGGACTGTGCAACCCTTGGGGAATTTTGTGACTAGGCTTGGCAATTTCTTGAAGAATATGGGAGGGCAAATTTTGGGGTACAACAGTTGCCCCTGTTCAATCTTCTTAGACCCGAGGATGCAGATTGGCTGACGTGCCTTTCGTAATCCGAAGGTAGAAGATGATTGAACACTAAAGTGCCCAGAAATTTGCGCTCACATAGTAACAGTGATGGGGGAATGGTCTTATAGATGCCATTTAGAGGTTGCTGGATAGGGTGATGGGCTTATAGATGCCATCTGGATGCTGATTGCGTAAGAGATTCCTTCGCTAGAACCTGCATACCTGCAAAAGAACAAATGAGTACCTGACACGTTGCAGGAGCTGATTTTAGATGCTTGGTATAGATATGTCCTGACTGGTTACAGGAGCTGAGTCTGGAGCTTCAAACGTTGATGAATGAACCAGAGATGGCTATTGCCTTAGCATGAATGGTAATAGAACCTTGGGTGATTTTAACTTCAACAACGCTCGTTGAGAAAATCTTGGTGGGAAATACCATCTTCGCAGGATCGGGAAGAGAGCCATAAGCAATTATAATCTGAAAGGGAATCACCTCACTCGCCGTCAGAGAGGGGAATCATAGAAAAAGGAATTGTCACCTCACACACCGTCGGAGAGGGAACCATAAGAGACTATCACCTCACACTCATCGTCGGAGAGGGAAACATCTGAAAAGAAATTACCACCTCACGCACTTGCCGGAGAGGGGACCATAAGAGACTATCACCTCACACTCATCATCGGAGAGGGAAACATCTGAAGAAGGAATTACCACCTCACGCACTTGTCGGAGAGGGGACCATAAGAGATTATCACCTCACACTCATCGTCGGAGAGGGAAACATCTGAAGAAGGAATTACCACCTCACGCACTTGCCGGAGAGGGGACCATAGGAGACTATCACCTCACACTCATCGTCAGAGAGGGAAACATCTGAAGAAGGAATTACCACCTCACGCACTTGTCGGAGAGGGGACCATGAGAGACTATCACCTCACACTCATCGTCGGAGAGGGAAACATCTGAAAAGGAATGATCGCCTCACACACCGTCGGAGAGGGAACCATCTGGGATAACTTCCACTGAGTCTTTATCAGAGAAATCTGTTGGGAGTCGATTTAGCTGGACTAGAGGAGGTCTTGAAATATGTTTGAGAATTTCAACTGCGTCTTTCCTGAAAGGTAAAGGTCAGTCGTATGCAATGCATGATATGGATCAAGCAATGATGTTCTCAACATGAATGGGATTTGTATGATATGATGCGTTATGCATGCTATAATGATGTATGTATGTGATGTTTTATGGATGCTTTCGTCTAGGAATGTAAATCCTTGACGGATGCCGGGAAGTCGTATCCGGGGCTGATGTTGGAGAATAAGCTTTTACTTCCGCTGGGGATGATAGTTGCAAGAATACCGGTAGGAGAAGATGACTCCGTTGCGGAATAAACTTGGCGAATAGATTCTGCAGGGAGAAAAGTACTCTAACGACCATGCTGGGGAGTGATACTCTGTGGGGAGAGGTATTTCTGCTGAAGTTGATAGTAACTTGCTGAGGATACCCTTGTTATTGGAAGTGTTGATGGACTTCGCTGGGGTAAAAAGGCTTCGTTGACGACGCTCTTTCCGTGGCTTTTGGCTGAGGATAACCCAGTTATATCCTGTTAAGGAAATAACTCTTTAAATAAAGCCGGACGACGCGTTCGTGCTTTGCGAGGGATAAGCTTCCAGAATTTACTGGGGATAAGCTTACTGTTTGGGGGTATGAATTCCAATTTTCCTTGGGAAACTGGATTGGACTCTCTGGGGAAGTTTTGATGTGCTGGGAAAGTGATTCCTTTGAATGTTGATGTACCGCCGGGGAACAATCTTTAGACCAAGACTGCCGGGGATGCTTGTTAAGAATATGTGCTGCTGGGGAAGTATTGAGATCCACGGGAGGATACTCAATTTCCTTGGGATTTGATAATTTTTGCTTGGAGAAGAATGCACTTTAGTTGAACCACTCTCTGGGGATTTAACATGTTCTGGTCGTGTTCTTTAGCTGAACCTACCTTGGTACCTCGGAGGATAGAACAATTAGACTGCTCAGACCACTCTTTTATTGCCCCTGTTTCTAGTGTCACTTGTAATTAATTCCTTTGTTTCGTACGCAAATATTTATGAGTTAGCAAATTATTGTCAATGCATATATCACAAATTGAACCTTGGACGTTCTTCGCAAAACAAAACAGAAAAAGAAGAGCACTTGGCACGTTTAATTGAAAATATATTTGTATTGATTTTGAATGGCCTGAAAATAGGCATTTTGTGTACAAGAGGCTGACGTCCTAGTAAAAGGAACGCCGCCGAATAAGAGCGTTTATACAAATTTTGTACAAAAGAAAATAAACAGTTGTGTGAAATATGAACGATCCACTGGGTTTCAACTCTGCTATTGTCTTTATAACTCCGAGCGTCTCATCACTTGATGACCTTGGTTGAAGGTGAAGCTGACTGATCGATGCCGTCTGAACTTGATGTAGATACCGGATTCTGGATGCAAAGTGATCAATGAGACATAGTATTACGCTTTTATCCCTAATTTTTGCCTGGACCGCCCTTTCGGGTTTTCAGTCCACCGGGATACCCATTTTTGCCCAAGCCGCCTTTTCAGGTTTTCGACTTGCCGGGTGTACAGATTTTTTTTGTTTTCATCCCTTCATTTTGCCCGAACCCTTTTGGTTCGACGGGAAGCCCTTATTTTTGCCTAGGCATGTCAGCCTAGCGGGTCTTTTTTCATGCGTAGTATTTTTTAACTATGTCTGCATTGGCGGGGTGAGGAAGGTCGTCACCATCCATGTTGGTTAATATCATTGCTCCTCCTGAGAACACATGCTTAACCATAAATGGCCCTTCGTATGTAGGGGTCCATTTGCCCCTTGGATCACTCTGAGGAAGGATGATTCTCTTGATAACCAGATCCCCAACTTGATATTCCTGTGGTCTGACCTTTTTGTTAAATGCCCTGATCATCCGTTTCTGATACGTCTGACCATGACAGATAGCAGCAAGTCTCTTTTCATCAATGAGATTGAGTTGGTCAAGTCGTGTCTGGATCCAATCATCTTCGTTCAGATTTGCATCCTTCATTATCCGGAGAGAGGGTATTTGCACTTCGATTGGCAAGACTGCCTCCATGCCATAAACCAGAGAGAAAGGAGTTGCCCCGGTTGACGTCCTAGCTGAGGTACGGTACCCATGCAGAGCGAACGGTAACATCTCGTGCCAATCTTTGTAAGTTACTGTCATTTTCTGCACGATCTTCTTGATGTTCTTGTTAGCTGCTTCTACAGCCCCATTCATCTTCGGTCTGTAAGGAGAAGAATTATGGTGCTGTATCTTGAACTGTTCGCAGAGCTCAGCAATCATCTTGTTGTTCAGGTTGGTACCGTTGTCTGTAATAATCCGCTTAGGGACGCCGTATCGACAGATCAGGTTGTGCCGAATGAACCGTGCCACAACATTCTTGGTCACCGTAGCATAGGATGCTGCCTCAACCCACTTCGTAAAATAGTCGATCGCCACTAGGATGAAGCGATGTCCATTGGATGCCGTAGGTTTAATCTCGCCGATCATGTCTATGCCCCACATTGCAAACGGCCAAGGCGCAGTTAGAACATTCAGGGGAACCGGAGGAACATGCACCTTATCTGCATAGATCTGACACTTGTGGCATGTCCTGGAGTGTTGGTAGCAGTCAGCTTCCATTGTGGACTAGTAATATCCTGCCCGTAGGATCTTCTTAGCCATAGTATGTCCACTGGAATGTGTACCAAAGGTCCCTTCATGCAGCTCTTCCATGATTCTTTCTGCTTCAATCTTATCCACACAACGCAGTAAGGTTGAATCATGGTTTCGCTTGTACAAGATGTCGTTGCTAAGGAAGAACTTGGCTGCAAACCTCCTCAGGAATTTCTTATCATTGACAGAGGCACCTTCAGGGTATTCCTGAGCTTCCAGATATCTCTTCACTTCGTGGTACCAAGGCTTCTCAGTCACCAATTCAGTTTCGAGATCACAACAGTATGCCGGTTCGTCCAGTTTCCAGATGATGATCCGGGGAGCCTCATTATCCCATTTAACCTTGAACATTGAAGACATTGTAGCCAACGCGTCCGCTAGCTGATTCTCTTCTCTTGGAAAGTGCTCAAAGGTTATCTCTGTGAAGTGGGGGATCATGGTCAACACACATTCTCTGTAAGGAATCAGGTTTGGGTGTTTCGTATCCCACTCTCCCTTGATCTGATTGATCACAAGAGAGGAATCTCCGAAGACACTTAGAAATTTGATCCTTAGGTCGATCGCAGCTTGAAGACCCATGATACACGCCTCATACTCCGCCATGTTGTTATTACAGTTGAAACACAGCCGGGCAGTGAGTGGAGTATGAGTACCTTGAGGGGATATGATTATGGCGCCGATACCATTTCCCAAAGCATTGGAGGCTCCGTCAAAATGCATAGACCATCGGGATCCTGGTTCAGGTCCTTCATCCGGTCCAGGTACTTCACAATCTGTTACTATCATGATGCTTTCGTCCGGAAACTCGAATTTCATTGATTGATAGTCATCTACAGCTTGATGTGCTAAGTGGTCTGCCAATACACTTCCCTTGATGGCTTTCTGGGTCGTGTACTGAATGTCGTATTCCGTCAAGATCATTTGCCATCTTGCAATTCTCCCAGACAGAGCAGGCTTTTCGAATATGTACTTTATCGGATCCATCTTTGAGATTAATAAGGTAGTGTGAGTCAGCATATACTGTCTCAGCCGGCGAGCAGCCCATACCAAAGCGCAGCAAGTTTTCTCAAGCAGTGAGTATCGGGTCTCACAGTCGGTAAACTTTTTGCTAAGGTAATAAATGGCATGCTCTTTTCGGCCAGACTCGTCATGCTGCCCCAGCACACACCCCATTGAGTTGTCTAGCACTGTCAGGTATAGTATCAGAGGTCTCCCTTCAACCGGTGGCATAAGGATAGGTGGTTCTTGGAGATACTCTTTGATTTTGTCGAAGGCAGCCTGACATTCATCGTTCCAACGTACTACCTGATCTTTCTTCAGCAGCTTGAAGATTGGCTCACAGGTAGCAGTCAGATGAGAGATGAATCGAGCAATGTAATTCAGGCGTCCTAAAAAGCCTCTGACTTCCTTCTCTGTCTTAGGAACTGGCATCTCTTGAATAGCTTTGACCTTAGCAGGGTCCACTTGAATACCTTTATCACTGACCACGAAGCCTAGCAACTTCCCAGATCTTACCCCGAAGGTGCACTTGTTCGGGTTCAATCTCAACTTGTATAGTTTCAACCGGTCAAACAACTTCTGCAGATGATCTAGGTGCTCTTCCTCAGTTTGGGACCTAGCGATCATGTCGTCCACATACACTTCTATCTCATGATGGATCATATCATGAAATAAGGCAACCATGGCACGTTGGTAGGTTGCCCCAGCGTTCTTCAACCCGAACGACATGACCTTGTAACAGAAGGTACCCCACTGAGTAACAAATGTAGTCTTTTCCATGTCTTCAGGTGCCATCTTAATCTGATTGTAACCTGAAAAGCCATCCATGAAAGAGAATACCTTGTGCTGAGCTGTATTATCAACAAGGACATCAATGTGAGGTAAGGGGAAGTCATCTTTGGGGCTGGCCCTGTTTAGATCCCTGTAGTCGACACACATTCTGACCTTACCGTCTTTCTTCGGTACCGGCACCACATTAGCAACCCACTGAGGGTAAGAGGTCACTGCAAGGAACCCAGCATTAAACTGTTTCATGACCTCGGCCTTAATCTTCTCTGACATCTCTGGACGCATCCGACAGACCTTTTGCTTAACTGGAGGGCAGTCTTCCTTAGTTGGCAAGTGATGGACCACAATATCGGTATCCAACCCTGGCATGTCTTCGTAGGACCAGGCAAAGATCTCCATGTAGTCATGTAACATCTTGGTTAACCGTTGCTTCACGCTGAGCTCTAGGTTGGCACCAATCTTTACCTCTCTCCTGTCTGCTTCAGTACCCAGGTTTATGGTTTCCACTGGCTCTTCATGGGGTTGAATTGCCCTCTCTTCCTGAAGCAACAGTCTTGCAAGCTCGCCAGGCACTTCGCAATCATCTTCACCTTCGTCTTCGGCTAAGTTGATCGGATTTTCGAAGTCATAATTGGCAGTAGCAGAGTTGTTATCAGTAAGATCCAGAGTGGATTGGAACCTGTATGAGTGAGTGTGTGTGTAAATACAGCTGTTTTGAAAATTATGTAAAGGGAAAGAAAGATAGAAAAGGAACACAATATTTGCAATGCGAAAAACGTCCAAGATTTTCATTCATGATGTATAAAATGACAGTTTGTATGCCCTCACAAATAGAACCACGGTGCCTCGGGTAAGACACCGGGCCATAGAGTTTATCATTGTTTATTACAAAATAACAAAACAAAGAAATTTATTACTGCGTCACAAAGGTAACAGGGGTATGGTCCTTTGCACTCCAATTGTTCAATCCGTCTTCGGCTGTCGGATAGATCCAGCTATTGAATTCAGCTTCGTCCACTTCATGATCTTCCCTAACAGCATTCACTTCTGAACTTTTAATAAATACCGGAGGTCTTCCGATCTTTGCTTTCCTCATAGCTCTCTGACCTTCCGAGGTAAAACCCAGCCCAAGTTTATCAGTCTTCTGAGTGAAGTCTGGCAGTCTGCCCCAGTCGGCACATTCACCCTTCTGCACCACAGCCCTTGCATCCTTCAGGGAAGCCATCTTCAAAGGACCACTTGCTTCTGTTGTTTCTGCTGCAATTGGAAACACCTCCTCAAAATGCTGAAAGGGGGTCTCAATGAACTCCCCATCCATCTCAATGTATCTGAAAGAGTTTAGGTGACTCACCATATATTCTTCCTCTCCTTGCACAGTGACAATCTTCCCTCTGACGGGGTACTTCAGCTTCTGATGCAAGGTAGAGGTCATTGCCCCAGCCTTATGTATCCAGGGTCGACCCAGCAGACAAGAGTAAGATGGACGAATATCCATCACATAAAAAGTAGAGTCGAACACCTGAGAGCCCACACGAATCGGAATGTCAACCTCTCCATGGACCATCCTCTTTGAACCATCAAAGGCCCTGACGATGATGTTGCTGGGTTTCAATTCCAGGCCTTCACAATCTAGACGATCCAGAGCCTTCTTGGGTAGCACATTCAAAGATGACCCAGTATCAACCAACACATGTGCCAAGGTGGTGCCCCTGCATTCAATTGAGACATGCAGAGCATCATTATGATCTCTCCCTTTTGCGGTCAAATCAGCATCTGAGAAACCCAAGCCATTGTCTGCCGTTAGACTTGCCACGCAATCAGTGAACTGGACTGCAGAGGTTTCATGTGGCACATGGGCCGTCTTGAGGAATGAGATTAGGGCCTTTGCATGGGCCTCGGAGCACAGCAGTAAAGAGAGCATGGAGATTTTGGAGGGCGTATGCCCCAGCTGTTCCACAACATTAAAATCGCTCTTCTTTATAATCTTCAGAATCTCCTCCATCTCTTGTGGGGAGGCCTCAGCAGCTATGGGTATGGGTGCCTCCATCTGGGCAGGCTCAGCTTCAATTCCCTTGCCCCGAGCATTGGATGACTCGGCAGCAGGAGAAACAATCGGATCAGCAGCAGGAACCACAACTTGATCAGCAACAGGAATAGGTGTACTTGTAGGAACTATCAGGAGCGGTCTTCGGGCAGCAGGTGGTGCAATGTCAGGCGAGAAGAGCCTGCCACTGCGGGTAACTTTGGCTGGGCCAGTGATGTCACAGATGCTGGCGCCAGCGTTGAGCTCTTGTTTAATTCCGTTTATATATACATCTGCCCCATAGTGCCAAGGGACAGCTTTGTTAGATACATAGGGCAGGGGCCCAGGAACAGTGATAGTAACAGGTGCAACGGTCAGAATTTGGATGGGCTTCTTCTGGAGAGCCGGGATCGGATTATTGAAGATAGTCACCACAGAAACTTCTTCCATTGGAACCAACCGAACAGCAGACTTCTTGAATAGAATCTCCTTGCTATCCATTAAGCTTTGGATGCCTAACTTTAGCAAGGGACAACCAGATGGGGACACAGCACAGAATAGGCAACCCTCACTACAACCCGGAAATAAACCGGCCTGCAGTAGGTTCTTCTTGACGATCTTTAGAGGAGTGGCTAGATCATCCACAGAAACAGCATAAACGTCTTCATCAACAGCATTCACCCCGTGCTGAGGCATAGGGGCAGTAACTACATTCGGCTTTGCAGGCGCTTCGAATTGTATTTCCTTTGCGTCGATAAGGTCTTGCACCTTATTCTTTAACGCCCAACAGTCATCAGTAGAGTGCCCCGGGCTTTCTGAATGGTAAGCACAACGAGCATTCGGGTTGTACTTGGGAGATGTTGTATTGGGGAACTTCGGGGCTTCCCTGACAGTCACTAAGTTGGTGGCTAGCAACTGTGGCAGAATCTGTGATAGGGTCATGCTTAACCGGGTAAACTCTCGCCGGGGGTCTTTCAGCCCTTTGAGGATTATTCGACCGAGGAGCGGCAGCAGGCTTAGCAATCATCACCGCACTGACAGATTGGCGGTGCTCAGGTCTCTTTGATTTCCTAGAGCCATATACGGCACTAGACTCCTTTTTGAATGGTTTCTTTTCTGAACTAGATGATGCACCCTTTGCAATTTTCCCAGATTTCAGCCCAGCTTCAATTCTCTCACCAGTCAAGATCAAATCAGTGAACCCAGCAGAAGAATTCCCAATGAGATGGTTGAAGAATGGCCCAGATAGGGTCCCCAAGAACATGTCAACCAGCTCCCGATCATTCAATGGTGGCTGCACCCTGCCAGCCAGGTCTCTCCACTTCTGAGCGTACTCCTTAAAACCTTCGCTTGCACCTAACGCCATACCCTGGAGTTGGGTACGTGTGGGGGCAAGGTCGGCATTATATTGATACTGCTTATAGAAAGCAGTAGCCAACTCCTCCCAGTTACGAACTTTGGTCCCATCCAGCTGATAGAACCATTCGAGATGAGTCCCTGAAAGACTCTCCTGGAAGAAGTGGATCCATAAATTCTTATCCGCAGAGTACGGCTGAATTTTCCGAACATAGGACCTTAAATGCAGCTTGGGACAAGACGCCCCGTCGTATTTGGAGAAGGATGGTGCTTTGAATTTATGCGGGATAATCACACCAGTCGACAAACCCAGATCTCCGAAATCCAGCCCAGGTGCCTGTTGCACCTCCATAGCCTTCAACCTGTCCTCCAGTTGTTTATATCTGTCATCTGCAGGAGGGTACTGCTCTTCATCAAAATCTGTCTCGTTGTCGGAGACCACTGGAGTGGGAACTTTTACTTCTGCCTGAGAAGGACTCTTGCCAACAGAAGAACCAGCCTCTTCATGCTGCAGAGTATTGCCAAACCTTCGGCCCGAGTTGAACAGAACAGTTCTTCTCTTCTTCTTCTTCTCCTTCTTCAGGAGCATAGCCTTTAGTTCTTCTTGGCCTTTAGCCAGACCCTTGATTAGTTCTTGAAACTGCGCATTCTGCGCCTGGAGAGCCTTGATTGATGTCTCAGTTGATGCAAATTCGGGATTCATGATGCTGAAATAAACAGCGAAGAACTGTAAGCAACCTGAAAAGAGGAAAAACCTGCTATGCACATGATGTATGAAATGCGTATGCAATGCATTCAAGGGTTCGAAAGTTCAAATTTGTTGTAGACAAAAAGAACACACGTTATCATTAAAGAACTCATTGTTTAATACATCAAGGCCTCATGGGCAAAAGTACAAAAATCAAGTCAATCCCAAAATACACTGCGCATCCTCTTCGGAGCTATGTAGGTGTTGAGATTCCTTTCCTCATGCAACAGGCGAGTGAGCTCCAAGACTTTCTTTTCACTGGCATGCAGACTAGTCTCAAGAGAATTCCTTTCCTCCTTAAGCTGGATCCAGCTCTTCTGCATCTCTTCCCAGGATGTGGGCATATCAGGGTGCTGAATAGCGTAGGACACTTCCCCTTCCAAGACAGGCTCTTTGATTATCGGGAGCATATGAGGATAAGGCATCACTAACTTCTGAGAGCGGGCGCGTACCCACTTGAGATAGGGTTCCAATGGGATGGAGTTCCTGTGCCCCAGTGTCTTGCTGTCTATCCTACTGGGCATCCTCCAAGCTCTGATAAATCTCTGACGAAGTCCTTGAGTATCGTTGTCGAAGTCAAAAACTATGTCGGGAATTAACATGTCATGAGGACCATCCCTCCGAGCATAACCAAACTGTCTCCAAGCCAGGCATGGGCTATAAGTAATACCCCCTCTGATTCCAAGTAAAGGAACATTAGGGTACTCCCCGCAACGATCAATGATAGTGACATCCCCTCTGGACCGAGGACACCAATGTATATCTGCATGTGTAAGAGTCATCAACCGTTGTGACCATCTCAAACCCCGCTCATTCTTCAAGACTGATTGGGGAAGGTGCGAAATAAACCACCTTCCCAGGAGGGGAGTGCAACACATAAGGACACCTCTTTTTCTCATGGTTCGAGTGTAACATGAGTGAAGGATGTCCCCCAGCAACGTAGGTATAGGATTCCTGGACATAAAGATCTGGACAGCACTGATATCTATGAGCTGATCTGGGTTAGGAAACAACACCAAACCATAGACAAGGAGGGCCACAACCTCTTCAAAAGCTTGCAAGTCAAGGGAGTTCCAACATTCAAGAGCCTTTTCAAACAGAAACCTGGCTAAGAACCCTTTGATACCACTTCTAACTTCCCAATGTCCCTTGAGGTCAGATGACTGTAGGTGCAAGGCTTTAGCAATCTCTTCAAGCTTAGGTTCCTTTTCTGTACCGTTGAAGGGTAGCTGATCAAGGATAGGGATCTTCAGGAGCCGGGAGAACTCCTCCAATGTAGGTACCAACTGATAGTCCAAGAAGGTAAAGCAGTGATGCAGAGGGTCAAAGAATTGGAACAGGACCTTTATCATATCTTCCTCAATGTTGGTGTTGACCAAGCTGATGAGGCTTCCATGCCTTTCACTGAATGATGAATTCTCGGGAATCCTGGATATAAGCTCCTTAAGCTGAGGAGGGATCCTTACAAGACTGACTTGAATTGTCTTTCTACGACCAGTTTCCATGTCCTACAAAACAAGAACAAAGATGAAAATCCGAACCCCTGAAATGGTTAGTCAATGCATATGATGCTGGATGATGTCATGATGCTATGATTAAACACACCACAGATATTTACAAAGACAAACATGTAAGGCACACAAGGCACACAAGACAAGCCCTTAGGGTTTAAGGCCAGCATGGGGTCTGGGTAGTACCCTCTTGAAGTTGGTGGGTTCAACCTGTCCTAATCAAAGTAACCGGGTTCTAAGGTTCCCAATATCACGGGATTGCTTTCATTGTTCATCATTTCGATTTAGCCACTGAACTGGCGACCGAAATATTCCAGGAAAGCAACCCTCAATTGAGTGTAGTATCGAGTATCAACCAACCTCGGACTGCACCAAAGTCAGTTATCTCACTACCCTAAAGAGGCCAAGATTGTTCAATTAGGGTTCCTAAGGTCTGTTGATGCTTCATGACACCACGCGGAGGCCCCGTACTCTCCTTGACTGAACTCAAGGGTTACCGGTACACACCAAAGTGCCACATCAACGTAGCAGACTGTTTCAACCATGTCGGTATACCCCGCACAGTTCCCTCACAGCCTTGTTGCTACCTTCTAAGAAAGGTATCCCCCAGATCCGGGTTAGGATCTATAGAACTCCCAAGCAACCCACAATTTAAAGCACACAAAGCAATACAATTGAAAACATAGTTATGACCTAGCCCTAAGGTACACCTCACTTTATAAAGGGTCCCCAGCAGAGTCGCCAGTTCTGTGATCGGTGGATCTGGAACTGACTGTTTAACGCTGGTTCGCGAAATGTCGCGGAAGCAAGAGTCGCCACCGTCTTTTATTTTCTCCAAATGGAAAGGACAAAAGCACAGAAAAATTCCTTAAAGAGATTGCTCTCGGTTCGGGAGGTAGGTTATAGAAAGGGAAGGTGTTAGCACCCTTTCTATCCATGGTTATCCATGGGCTCTTAGATACCTGCTCAATATGTTTTCAAAATTGTTTGTTTGCTTTTCAATGTGGGTTTAAAAAAGTTTCTTTGAAAAATTTCAGTTCGACTCGTACGTCAGAGTGTTTGAAAAGTTTGCTTTGAAAGCTTTTGAAAATGTGTTGGTGTGAAAAGGTTTTTTTGTTTGTTTTTGAAGAGAGCAAGTATCCTTGAGAACCTACCTACCCTAAGGAATTCGTCTGTGTAAATGTCCTTAAAAGTAGTGCCATCCCACCATTGAGAGGTAGGTAGCACCACCGTTGGAGGTGTTCGGGTCAATTCGAGTTTGTAGGGACATGGTGATCACCAGAGCAATGGGAAGACACCTTAGAAGCTACCCTCATGCCAGGTTCCCGGATCATGAGGACTTACTAAGACATCCTCTACTCGACGATCACCTTTCGAAAGGCAACAGTGAGGCGTACCCTAGGGGTGGTGTGTGCGATTCGTGTGTCGTTTTCATTGATTTTTTGTCTTGTCATGTTCATTGTGATCTACGCTTGATTTTAATTAGGGCCATTCATTCTTGCATGCTTTTGATTAACAGTTAATATTTGCGGGAAAATAAATCTACAACTATTACAAATGGCGCGGGTCCACATCGCCAAAATTAAACCGGACCCGATTTGACGGAAAATAAATAAAGCAATAAAATAAAAGTGCGAGAAATAAAATCGTTACAACGCTTTGGGAGAATTACATAATTATAATAAACGACATAAAATAAATGTGCGAAATTAAATAAATTACGAACATGGGCGTTGGACCCTTTTGCAAAATATTATTAATAAGGAATTAAAATAAAAAATAAAAATTAAATGTTTTTGGTATTTTTGTGTTTTTTAAGATTTAATGAAAGAAAGAATTAATTAAAAAAACTAAAATAAAATGTTAAACCTAGTTCTAATTATTTTTAAGTTTATTATGAAAGTATTAAAATTTTAACCTAAATTAAACCTAAGTTTTTATGTACAATTTAATTATGAAAATAATAAATAAATAAGTATTATGATAAAAAAGAGAAAATTAAAAAGGAATAAAAAGCTATTAAACCTAATTCTATATTTTTGGATTTTTAGTTATAGAAAAGAATTAAAATTAAAACCTATTTAATACTAAATATTTACATGCATTTTTTAATTTATGAAAATAAATAAAATAAATATCATTATTGTAAAAAAAGGAAATTAAAAGGAATCAAAATTAATTAAACCTATTTCTACATATTTTTTGTATTTTTGTTATTAAAAGAAATTAAAATTGTAACCTAATTAAAACTAAATTTATTTACAAGCAATTATTTACAAGAAAATATGAACATTAAATGTTTTATTATGTTTTCATCTTTTTTCTGATTTTTATGAAGTTTTTATAATTTGGTAAAAATAATTAATTAAGTTAAAAACAATGAAGCAAATAAATAACAATTAAAAATAAATAATAAAAGGGAATTTGCAAACCAGGGGGGGTTCAGGCCCCAATAGTGAGGTGTAACTTGGAATAGTCTGGCCCAATTAAGCATGAGATTCGCTGACTTTTCCAGGCCACGTATGCGCTTGTTGACTTGTCTTTATGGTACACCTCTGATCTATGCCCTTGATTTGATCTCCAGGACGCGTGGCTGGTTGATCTCTGATGGTGTATGGTGTACTTCAAGGCTGAACCTGCATAGGAATTAGTGTAGAAAAACAATATTGAATTTGTTCAGACCTGGGACTTGAACCCAGGTCATGAGGGTTACCAGCGCTTCCTCCAACCAACTGTGCCACTTCACGCGTATTAACACTAAACATTAAACAAATAATATAAAACAAGTAACACATATGGATAAAGTTTTAGCGCGAAATTCAAAAGAACGTATCACTGGCCGCCACGATGTCATCGTTCTCCCTGTTCCTGAAACATCAAACACATAGGCCACGGTTTTCTGGGCGTGGCTTTAGGCAGGTTTTCAGAAAATAGCGATTAGAGCTATGTAATTCATAAATTGGGCGCGACTATATCAATCTCTTCGTCCAGATGCGTTGAGTGTAATGGTGTGGGTCTGGAACCCTAATTTTACTTGGTTTGGGAAACCCCAATTTTCAAGCTCTGTAAACCCTAAAACGCAGTTATGGCATAATCGCGTATGGCTTGCAAAAATTCAATCAAACACAATGGTTAGTTTCAGAAGCTCAAAACAAACATGATGCCATGAATAGAATGCTGTGAAAATGCTTAAAAGATGATATACGATTATGAATTTTTTGCTTTACAGTTTGAGTTTGTTTTACCAATTCTTGAGGCTTGAATCGTTGGTAGGGATTGGAATACGTTCAGGGGTTGCCAAGGAAGCTAATAGGATCAGAATGGAGGCTTGAATCGACCTCTAGAGTGCTTTTCAGTTTTGAGCTTTTATGGAAAATTTTCAAGTTTGTAACCTGTTCTTGAGCGCAGCTTTTTGTGTTTTTGCATTAGGTTTGTAATCCTGATTATGTATGGAAGCAATTAGGTTAACAAAATTCAACAAAATCTCATGCCATAATGGTTTTGCATATTTGATTTTCTTAATATCTTTTTGAATCTTTTTCATGTGCATTTTTGTTCAATCATGCTCAAATCAACCAAATCTTGCCATATTGGGATGTGCACGAAATATTGAGTCTAGAATGTGCACAAAAAGATTTTTTAGGTCAAGTTTGATATTTTTCATGTATTTAAGTAATTTAAATGGATTAATATAAATAATAATTCAAATAAATAAATAAAAAATGAGAAAATACTTCCCTTTGGGCCAAGTGGTCGTGCATAGGCTTGGAATGATGAATCATGGAAGAAAAATGGGCCCATTAGCAATTTTGGATCATTTGCATCAATGTTGACTTTTCAAAATATCCAAAAATTTCCCAACTTCCACAAGGCATATCTTGCTCAATTTTTAAGCTTTTCACATGTTCTTGGACATTTTGGAAAGGTCTTTGAGTCCTCTAACCAATGCCTTTGGTCCCATGTCATTTTGATTTACCAATCTCAAGTTATGGCCTTTGACTTAAAGTCCCTTTTTGTTGACTTTTGAAAATGACCTATAATGTTGAAATTGATAACTTTTTGTGAGAGCATTTCTTGGACTTGAAGTATGAAGATGAGTTGTAGGAAATGTCTTTCTCTTCAAAATGAGCTTTGGATGGAATTTTTCTGATAATCCATGTGAAAGTTATGCCCTGGTCAATTTCAGTTGACTTTTTCAACTGTCCAAATATAGTAACTTTTGCATCTTTGATGATTTCTGAGCCCAATTTTGAGAATCATGATCAAGCATTGATCAAATGATGTTTGTGGCTTCAAAATGATATATTGACCAAAAATTTGAACTTTTGACTGTCAAATGACCATTTTGCCCCTACAGTTGACTGTAGTGCAATTTAGGGTTTTGACTGTGCAATTTTGAGCTGAATGCCTTGAAACTTGATGTGAGGATACTTGACCATCTTTGTAAGCATATGAGACTTGATTGGGCCTTTGAAAACTTCATTTTATTGATCAGAACCCAAACCCTAGTTTTGACTGTATGGGAGACAGTTGGACTGTGCAACCCTTGGGGAATTTTGTGACTAGGCTTGGCAATTTCTTGAAGAATATGGGAGGGCAAATTTTGGGGTACAACACACTGAAACAGGAGATACGAATTTGTACATAGCGCGCGCATGGTTTTGTCTCAAGGACAGGGATGAAGAGGCAATGTGGGCTGGGCTTGGATTCTCCTTGCTTTTGACACCCCTTGGCTTGCTGTTTACACCCCCTTGGCCCATTTGTTTATTTTTCCATATTTTTCATTTCTTTTTTAGTTTCTGACTTTTATTATTTTTTCTAAACATAAAAAATCACTAAAAATATTTTCTTAAATTTTCACATTATATTTTATTATTTTTATTATTTTTTTGGACATAGAAATAATTATTAAATAATATACTCTTATTTTCTTAAAATAAAAACTTGTAAATATTATAAAAATATTATATATTTTTATTTTTTCTTATTTATACACTTAAATAATATTGTCATACATATTTTTATTTTTCAAAATTTTGTATATATTTTATTTTATTTTTTGTACATAAATGAATAAATAATATAATTAGGGTTTCCACCCCTTTCAAAAATAACCATTAATATTTTTTTCCTATTTTTAGGACATTAAATAATTTATTTTTACCTACATAAAAAAAAACAAAAAAAAACATTTTTTGCATATTTATAATATATTGCATATTTAAATATTTGTCAATTTGTACAATGAGTTCAATTTGGTTGTAATAGTTGACTTAGGATTTTAATTTCTTGCAAATATCCCCCTATTCAAACTTGTATCCCCTCCCCATATCAATGTTGTAATAGTCGTAGATTTACTTTTGCGCACTTTATAGCTTTCAAATATGCCATGATATAAAGATTAGGGTTTGTATGATAACCAAAATCAAAACAAATAACTTGACTAATACAAGATAAAAATGCATGAAAAATGACAACACAATACACACAAGCACCCCTAGGATTTCACCCACTTATTGCCTTAAAAATGGTCATGGTATGCATGTTGAGTATCTTGGCAAAACAAAACAAAAACAAAACAAAAAGATCATAGTCCCTCGATGATGCTATCTTGGTTGCATATACAAAAAATGATCTAGTCCCTCAAACAAAACTTGCTAAGATACTTGTCAACATTGTTATCATGGCTATACGATGACCCACACCTATCCCGTTTAACAGCCAAACACAAGGTTATTTACCAAATACAATGGTAAAACAACAATGTCAAAGGGTTAAAAATGTGTAGGAAAGACTTTTTGAGTAGGTAGGGTAGACAACTCCTAGTTATTTGATCTCTTGCAAACCATCCTTGCTAATTTCAAAATACACAATTTCAAAACATTTCCCAAAACAAACTTTCAAACATTGAAACATCTTTTCAAAAGACAAACACCTTTGTATATATTCAAACAAGAATCATTACAAAGGTTGCCTAGACAAAGGCCTCTTTTCAAAATATTTTCAAAATCACACACAAAGCACCATTTCAAACAATTGAAAAGAAAAAGCAAGTGATCTAAACAAGTAACTAAGAGCCCATGGAAAACAATGGATCAAAAGGGTGCTAGCACCTTCCCTTTTCATAATCTACCCCCTGAACCCAAGAAAACATCTCAAAGGTATTTCCTGTGCTTTTTGACCTTTCCTTTGGATAAAATAAAAAGTCGGCGGCGACTCTTGATAAACCGAAACATTTGCGAACACAAACGCAAAATCCTAAGTCAATTCTCCCACCGTATCACACAATCCAATGAAATAAAAGAATGTGACGCGCTAGTATCAATAATAGCAATCAAAGGTGTACCATTAATAAAACACGTACCTCAAATTAGTCTATCCTCGGAAGCAGTCTCAGAACCAGATAGGGCAAACAATTCCCCACTAGCTGGGTCATTCTTCGGCTTTTCACACTTGGAACTAATGTGACCTTACTCACCACAATTGTAGAAAGTAACACCCGCACCTCCTATGTAATCATTATCTTTGTGACACATCCTGCCACACTTGAAACACTTCTCAGCAGGACTTGTATAATCAGAAACATGATGTTCTTCAACACCATACCTATAACACTTAACCAGATTAGAAGATCCTCCCCCACTCAGCTTCTTGTCATAACCACCTCTATGTTTCCACTTATCGTCATATGGCTTTCCTCTGAATTGGTCTTTCCCTTTCTTCTAACTCCAAGACTTATAGTAAGCAGCACTATCTCGACTATCCTCATCATAGATTCTACTCTTGTTAACCAACTCATAAAATCGAGTAATTTGTTGATAACCCATAACCTTATTGATCCCGGGCCTCAAACCATTCACAAACTTAAGACATTTAGATCTTTCAGCATTAGCAGTGTTGTAATGAGGACAAAACTTAATCAACTCCTCAAACTTTGTAGCATACTCAGCCGCAGTTCCATTACCCTGCTTCAGCTCAAGAAATTCAATCTCCTTCTTCCCATTCACATCTTATGGAAAATACTTCTCTAGAAATACATCTTTGAAAAGTGCTCAAGTAACCTCAATACAATCTTCATCAAATCTCTGAACAACGTTACTCTACCAATCCTCAACTTCCTTCTCAAGCAAATGGGTGCCAAACTACACCTTCTACTCATCTGAACAATTCATGATCCAAAAGATCTTCTCAGCCTCTTTCAGCCAAACTTGTGCTTTGTTAGGTTCATGAGCTCCTTCAAATATTGGCGTATTGTTCCTCTGGAACTTCCCTAAAGCACGGAATTTATCAGCATCCCTATTACCAGCATTCACATTCAGAGTCTTCCCAATCGCACCAGCCAACAATGTTAATTCCTCAGCAATAGCATCAATATTCCTTCCCGCAAAGATCTTCCTGAGATACTAAACAACCAACAACACTCATCAAACAAACAATATTGATTGTATATATGATACGTATCAAATACAAAAGGAAATAAACATATTAATATCCTGGCCAATTGACTGATCATGCTCTGATATCACTAATGTAACACCCTATAAACCCCACATAAAATAAATGACATAATCAAATTAAATATCATGCATATCAAAAAGGGCGTCACATTTACTTCACGACAACAACACAAATACACTAGTCATATTCATAACAGGCATTTAGAATTATATTCCATACACTAACACATATGCATCTCGCAGCGGATTGATTCTCAACTCAAAATAATATTACTTATGATTGAAATCTCATACTAACAATCATATCATAAATCATTAGGCACCAAAGGCCAACCATCACATAATCTCAACACAACATAAATATCCAGAGAGTATAACAATATCTCCCAAATAAACATGAATAAAATGAAAATAACATGAATCCAAACGTTCCCCGGGTTACATAGACCATAACATGACTCGTTACCTATTAAAATAGATAAATAAAGGTCTAGATCCTCCAACTACTCCTTTCTAGAAGCACCATCGCTATCCTCGGTACTTGAGCGATGTCGTATAAATCATATTTCTAACAGAAGGGTAAGAATTTATATCATTATGGAAATATATAATAATAAGTAATGAAAATCACACATACATCAATTGAATTCATCACACTTCTCATAATCATGTATTCAACATACTTCAACATAATTCACATGATTACATATACAACATTGCTCACCGGTTCAAGATTCAAAGATAAGCAATCACAATTATCACATATGTAAAATTCACACCAATATCACATAATATACACCAATTCAACATTTCACATCGACACATGTGACTCTAATGCAACTCAGTGCAATATGCATTGGTACCAAATGTGAACAACTAGTTTCACCTCGTTCCATATCCCTACCATAGGACCAAAACATCCAATTATGAACGATATAGTTCACACTACTCCAAATCCCCACCATAAGACCAGAGTCACCAATCAGGCATCAACCTCCCATGAATGCATATATATATATATATATATATATATATATATATATATATATATATATATATATATATATATATATATATATATATATATATATATATATGCAAATTAAGACCATCTCTATATCTTAATCACAAGCATATAACACATAATTCATCACATATGAATTATATTCAACTTTTGCACAAACATACACACATCATGTCATCATTCACATATGAATCACATTCATATCATTCATCAATTCAACACATCATAATAACACATAGCAACAATTTCAAACCATGTTATTCACATTCATCATCAATTCACAACATACATATTTCATGTCATCAATCACACACAATGCATTCTCATAGCATTAATCATATCCACATCACTATAACATGTAACAAACAAGTACAAACCATGTTATCTTCAATCAACATCAATTCTCAACAATTACCTACACCAAAATAAAGTATCATGTTTCTCATCAAAAGTCATCCAAAACCATTCCAAAACACATAGAATAAATTATTAAAATTTATATAAATCAATTATAAATCATAAGCATACAGGACCCCTTCAATTACACAAAATATGAAACATTTTTCCCAGACCATGCTAAGCGCGACCCACGGTGCTAAGCGCCCTCTACTGAACACGGAAAAAAAATCTGCGAAGACAGCTCCCGCCTCCTACGAATTTTGCCATTAAAATCCACATATTTTGATGAAGATGTTTCCCTATGTCATAGTGTGGACGAGTACTATAACCTCAACGGTATACTCCATTGGGCACAAGTCAGTTCCTAGATCTTGAGGTTCTCCTCCGTCATAGTGTGGACAAGTTCTATAACCTCAGCGGTATACTCCATTGAGCACGAGACAGTTCCTAGATCTTGATGAAGATGTTTCCCCCCAATTGAATTATGAACAAGTTCTTAAAACTCAGTTGAAGCATTCTCTCAGTTGAAGTACAGGCAGGTTCCTAAATCTCAACAAAGTTAGGCTTCCCCAGCGGAATCTTCTACAATAACAGGTATGCAAGTTCTCGCTAAGGAATCTCTTATGCGATCGACACTCCTGCAGATGGCATCTATAAGCCCATCCTCCTACCAACAATCTCCAAATGGCATCTGTAAGCCCATTCCCGACATCACAATGTTGATACTACACCATGCGAGTGCAAATTTCTGGGCACTCTAGTGTTCAATTATCTTCCACCTTCGGATCACGAAAGGCTCGAAAGCCAATCTGTATCCTCATTTTTAAGAAAATTGAACAGGGGCAACTGTTGTACCCCAAAATTTGCCCTCTCATGTTTTCAAAAGTATTCCCCCTGCATGGTTGATCACAAACCCTTGCCTAAGGAAAAAGAAAATTTTTTGAGTGGTGCTTTAAGTACCTTTCGATTGGCATTCTGAAAGACCCTTTGATTGGTATTCTGAAGGAGCCTTTCGATTGGCATGGACAAGCACTTCGATTGGCATTATGTCAAGGCTTTCGATTGGCATTTTGAAAGACCCTTTGATTGGTATTCTGAAGGAGCGTTTCGATTGGCATGGACAAGCATTTCGATTGGCATTATGGACAAGCACTTCGATTGGCATTCTGAAAGACCCTTCGATTGGTATTCTGAAGGAGCACTTCGATTGGCATTATATCAAGGCCTTCGATTGGCATGCCAAGGGATCCTTCAATTTAGCATTGTGTCAAGGAAGCTTCGATAGGCATGTTAACCATGTCCTTCGATTAGCATGAACAACATCTTTCAATTGGCCTGTTAACAAAGCCTTTCGATTGGAATTTTAATTAGTACCCTTCGATTGATATTTGGACCAGGGCCATTTGAAGAACTCCTTCCAGGCCAGTTGAAAGAGGCCATCAAGAGGGCACTCAAAAACATGTCCAGGTACACTGAACATGAGAAAATGGCATGTTTCCCTTGCAAATATAGAAATAATTAAATGCTGATTGTGGATTTAATTCCTGAGTTAAAGGCCAGATTCTTGCCTTTTCTGTTCCTAAAGAGCTGATTCAACCAGAGTGATTTTGTGCAACTCAAGACCATTCGAAGAAGCATTCAGAAGGCCCATTCGAAGGGTACATAAGAAGTCCATTCGAAGGATGCAAATCAAGACCAATCGAAGAGCAGGGCCTGAAGGCATTCGAAATTCAAAAGTGTCCAGGTTCATTCAAGAGACATGAATATTTCAAAAAAGGAAATTATTTAATGTGTCTGATTCTTGTCTCATGGCTTTAAAGGCCTGTTTAATGGGTTGTCTCTTGCCGTTACTAGACCCCCACACTCCTATAAATACAGGGGCAAGCATGCAGTGCAGAAGACAGACGAAAAAACACAGAGGGAAAAATAGAGAACAGAACAGGAGAACAAAAAACATTGGAGAGGCGCTGCACATACAATCCATCAAAGGTTGTCAAAATTTTCCAAGCCAAAGCAGTCCTTCAGATCGAAGGTGCGCACGCCCAGAAGCCCTCAGATTGAAAGTGATCCCATCCAGCCAGTACCCAAATCGAAGGTTCAATCTGCTGGTAAGAGAGGGTAAATTGTCAAAACTTTTCATTTTGCATAACACCTCCATATTTTCTATCCCATTCGATTTGCCATCCTAGACAGAATTCAAGGGCTTGGGTTTGGCCCCAGGTCATGTTCTTCGTTTGCTAACATTTGATGCAGATTTAGCCTGAAAAGACTCAACGCACGCAGGATCGAAGGGCCTGGGGTTCGATACCAGGCCCTGAGTTTTATTTTGCTAACATACTTTTGTAGGTATAGCATCCCAGATCGAAGGAGACACCTTCTCTGGATCGAAGCTTCCCATAGTCCTCCTGGATCGAAGAAGGCATTTTTCCCAGGATCGAAGGGAAATCCCCTTCCCTGGATCTAAGGTTGTTCATGCCTACTTCCTGGCCCAATCGAAAGAACCATGACCCTGTCTAGATCGAAGCTTCCATTCCCTCCTTGGCTCTAAGCTCCTTTTTTCCTTGGATCGAAGGATCCCCCTTGTATTTTATTTTTGTTTTCATTGACATCTTTTTATCTTTTTAATTAACATTAAAATCAAAAAACCACAAAAACATTAGGCTAGTTTTTTTAACTTTTTTAATTAATCTTTTAATTATCTTAACATTTTTCCAAAACTAAAATTAAGTAGATTTAGATCATTTTCTCAAAAACTAAAATTAAGTAGATTTAGATCATTTTCCCAAAATAAAATAAAACAACAAAAAGATTTTATTCTTTTTAGAGGTTATTTTCAGATTCGCACGCATTTATTTTATTATAACTGCCTACTAGTTTGTAATAGCTTAACTAAGACTTTTATACTTTACTGCTTTATTTCCCCAATTTTGGACATGTAAATAATCCCCCTCCCCGAAGCCTTGTAATAGCGTAGGATTTACAATTCCCGCACTTTAGATTCCTGTACATATATTAACTGTTTAGATGTATGCTAACTAGGCTATGCATGACAAGATTAATTCTTAACTTAAAATCAACAGTAGCTCACCATGACATGCAAAGATAATATAACTGAAAATTGACACACTTGCACATGCCACTCCTACGGTGCACCTCACTTGGTTGCCTCGAACGTGGTCATTGAGTATAGGAAGTCTTAGAGGTCGCCCTCCTGTCCAAAGATCAAAGTTGCCTCGAAACGGTTTCCTCAATAAAAATGATCTAAGACATTAGGGTTACCACTAAGGCATCCTAACATTGCTTTAGTGACCACATGTCCCTTAAATCGAATTGATCCGAAAACTCCAACGACGGTGCTACCTACTCCTCAATAGTGGGATAGCACTGTCTAAAGGACAGTTGCACAGTCTAATTCCTTTTTGAGTAGTTAGAGGTTCTTAAGTACTTGCTCCTTTTAAAAACAAAACAAAACAAAACTTTTCGCACTTACACTCTCTTCAAAAACAAAACTCTTTTCAAAACCCACAAACACAAAGAAAAGCAAACTTTTGAAAACATAGTGAGCAAGTACCTAAGAGCCCGTGGATAACCATAGATAGAAAGGGTGCTAACACTTTCCCTTTCTATAATCTACCTCCCGAACCCGAGAAACATCTCGAAAAGGAATTTTTCTGTGCTTTTGTCCTTTCCTTGTTGGATAAAATAAAAGACGGTGGTGACTCTTACTTACCGCGACATTTTGTGAAAACAAACGCAAACGCGAACTAGCATTCCAAAAATAGTCAGTTCTCATTCCCACCGATCACAGCGTCATATTACTTCACGAAAACAACATAAATACACTAGTCATATTCATAACAGGCATTTAGAATTATGTTCCATACACTAACACATATGCATCTCGCAGCGGATTGATTCTCAACTCAAAATAATATTACTTATGATTGAAATCCCATACTAACAATCATATCATAAATCATTAGGCGTGATACGGTGGGAGAGAACTGACTGTTTTTGGAATGCTGGTTTGTGTTTGTTTTCGCAAAATGTCGCGGTAAGCAAGAGTCGCCACCGTCTTTTATTTTATCCAACAAGGAAAGGAAAAAAGCACAGAAAAATTCATTTTTCGAGATGTTTCTCGGGTCCGGGGGGTAGATTATAGAAAGGGAAGGTGTTAGCACCCTTTCTATCTGTGGTTATCCACGGGCTCTTAGGTACTTGCTCAAACTGTTTTCAAAAATTGCTTTTCTTTGTGTTTGTGGGTTTGAAAGAAGTTTTGGTTTGAAAGGTGTAAGTGCGAAAAGTTTTATTTTATTTTGAGAGAGCAAGTACTTAAGAACCATCTATCTACTCGAAAAAGGAATCAATCTGTATTAATTTCCTTTAGACAATGCTATCCCACTATTGATGAGTAGGTAGCACCGTCGTTGGAGTTTTAAGGGTCAATTCGATTAAGGGACGTGTGGTCACTAAAGCAATGTTAGGACGCCTTAGCGGTAACCCTAATGTCTTAGATCATTTTTCCGAGGCAACCGTTTCGAGGCAACTATGATCTTTGGACAAGAGGGCAACCTCTAAAACTTCCTATACTCAATGACCACGTTCGAAGGCAACCAAGTGAGGTGCACCCTAAGAGTGCGCATGTGCGAGTGTGTTGTTTCAGTTATTTTTATCTTTGTACATGTCATGGGTGAGCTATGTTGATTTTAAGTTCATACATTCGATCTTGTCATGCATTCCCTATTATCAAACATCTTAAAGTGTATAGTTTGCGGAATTAAATTGCGGAAATTAAATCTAAACTATTACAAGGCGTCGGGTATTTACATCGCCAAAAACAAACCCTTGAAATTAAAATGCGGAAAGATAAATAAATTAAAGGTCCTAATTAAAAAAACTATTACATCTCAGGAAACAGATACATCAATATGGTAAAATAGATCGCGTGCAAGAAATTAAATCGGACGCAAAATTTTTAGGGTTTTGACCCTTTTTTGAAAGAAAACATTTTTTGGTTTATTTTTGAATTAAAAGAAATTAAATTAAGCTAACAATTAAATAAATTAATTAATTAAAATATTTTTGTGTTTTTGGATATTTAAAGAAAATAAAATAAATTTGGTCAAAGTTAATAAAAACCTAATTTTCTATATTAATTTTAATTATTGCAAAAATATTGGAATTAAACCTAATTAAAACTAAGTTAATTAAATTAGTATTTATTTACAAAAATAAAAGTGATGAATTTAATTTTAATAAATAAAATATTTTTGTGTTTTTGATTTTTATGAGAAAAAAATTTAATTGGTTAGTTTAAATAATAAAAAAATAAATAAACAATATAAATAAATAAAATAAATAAACAAAAGAGAGAAATAGAACTCAGGAGGTATGGGCCCAAATCTGGGGGTGAAATAGAAATTTCCAAGCCCAATTGCTACAAGCCTGATTGACTTTCCATGATCTCACGCGCGCCTGTTGACTAGAGCACATGGTGGTCTTTCATTCTGGGCCATCAGATTTTGCCAGGAGGCCATCTGGCACGTTGAGATCTGAAGGCATATGGTGGACCACAGTTCATGAGGCACGCTGGAACATCTGGAAGAAAAATACAAGAAATATGTTGGGGACCTGGGATTCGAACCCAAGTCCCAATGGATTTTGCACTAGCGCCCTTACCAACCCAACCATCATGCTTAATTGTTAGTATAATAAGAAAAGAATATAATATATGAAATAACAACAATATGCCAGCAATGCAAAAAATACGCACGAAGCTTTTGAATGGGCCAGTTGGAAGAGGACACGTCTTCGTCTTCTCCACTGAACCCTGGTTCGTTTTCCTGCGGATTTGAATCCGCAACTAAATCCCTAGGTTGATCCCAAAATCTTCTCTAGGCTATGGAAACGAATTCTGAGACCATCATCATGCTCGTCTCTTCCTCCTGAACACACTCATGGTCATTGTTTGCATCAATTTTGCCTGAAACAGAAACACCTAAAAACAAGAACCAAAAACCCTAGTTTCGGGTATGGCATTACAGGCTATGAAAACAAAATCAAATATTGCAGAAAGTTTCGAAACCATTCAAGAATCATGAATATGTCAATGTTTTGTCAAGAAAATGCAAGAATATGGAGTTTCGATTTCACATACAGAGAGAGATTCTGAGAGACTTACAGTGCGTTTTAGGAGGCGAATGGCTTTGCTTTTGATTGCTACTGCTTCAGTGGATGTCCAGCAAGAGAACCACGTTAAGTTTTGGCCTTGAATTGGACTCTAAGGGTGATTTCCGTTTCAAGCTTTTTCAAGCTTTTTTCAAGTTTTGCTTTTGTGTTTATGCAGCCTCCAGGTTCTGAAACTCGTGCCTTTAGTTTGTATAAGTACAATGGAATGAATTATGTCAAATATTGGGCTTTGAATCCTTATGCATTGATGATTGAAGATATGATTTGATCTTCCATGAAAAAGCTTCCAAATTTGTCAAAAACCAATATTTTGTGCATGATATGGCTTGATACGAGTTTGATATTGTCCATGATGATAATTAAGACATGTATCAATCAAAAAAATTCCAAGTGATCAAGATTTGGATTTTATTTGGATTTAAATTGATTAAAAATGAATTAATTCAATAAAAATCAAATAAAATAGAAAAATCAATGAATGGACATAAAACTGAATATAGGACACGTGTGTAGTGTGACAAGATCAAATCAAGTGGAAAAAAGTGGGCCCATTTGACAAAATTTGAAGTTTTGGGGATAGTTGACTTTTGCCAATTTTGGAAAAATACCCAAATTCAACAATGCATAACTTTTTCAATTTTGAACCTTTGGAGGTGTTCTTGGACTTTTTAGAAACATTGAGATGTCCTCTAACCAACCCTTATGGTCTTATCTCATTTTGATACTCCATTCTCAAGTTATAAGCTTTGGCAAAAAAGGTGTTTTTGTTGACTTTCAAAAATGACCTATAATGTCCAAATTTGTAACTTCTTGTGAGTGCATTTCTTGATCTTGGGGTGTGAAGATGGATTATAGGAAATTGCATCCTCTTCAAAATGAACTCTGGATGGGTCATTTCTCATAAAGTATGAGAAAATTATGCTTGGTCAAAGTTGAGTTGACTTTTCCTACAAAACCCTAATTTAGCAACTTTTGAATCTTGATGAATCTTGAGCAATCCTTGATGAATCATGATCAAACCTTGATCAAATGATTAAATATCCTTCAAAATGAGAATGTTGACAAAAAATCTTGAAGTTTGACTATTTGTAGGTCACAGTTGACTTTTGCCCTAGCACAGTCGATTTTTGGACCTCTTGAGCAATTGACTGACCAAACTTTCTCTGCAAGGCTTGCAATTTGACATGGATGACCTTGTGAACATATTAGGACATTTGGGAGCACTTGAGGTCATTTGGATGCAAGGACCTTGATGCAACACAAAACCCTAATTTTGAATTAACTGCCTTAGGAGATGATTTGACTATCCAACTCTTAAGCCATCTTGGGCAACTTGGAGACTATTCTTGACATGTCTTGAGAAATATGGGAGGGCAAATTTTGGGGTACAACATTAGGCACCAAAGACCAAACATCACATAATCTCAACACAACATAAATATCCAGAGAGTATAACAATATCTCCCAAATAAACATGAATAAAATGAAAATAACATGAATCCAAACGTTCCCCGAGTTACATATACCATAGCATGACTCACTACCTAGTAAAATAGATAAATAAAGGACTAGCTCCTCCAAATACTCCTTTCTAAAAACACCACCGCTATCCTCGATACCTGAGCGATATCGTATAAAACATCTTTCTAACAGAAGGGTAAGAATTTATATCATTATAGAAATATATAATAATAAGTAATACAAATCATACATACATCAATTGAATTCATCACACTTCTCATAATCATGTATTTAATATACTTCAACATAATTCACATGATTACATATACAACATTTCTCAACGGTTCAAGATTCAAAGATAAGCAATCACAATTATCACATATGTAACATTCACACCAATATCACATAATATACACCAATTCAATATTTCACATCGACACATGTGACTCCAATGCAACTCAATGCAATATGCATTGGTACCAAATGTTAACAACTAGGTTCACCTGGTTCCAGATCCCTACCATAGGACCAAAATATCCAGTTATGAACGATATAGTTCACACTACTCCAGATCCCCACCATAGGACCAAAGTCACCAATCAGGCATCAACCTCCCATAAATGCATATATATATATATATATATATATATATATATATATATATATATATATATATATATATATATATATATATATATATATATATATATATGCAAATTAAGACCATCTCTATATCTTAATCACAAGCATATAACACATAATTCATCACATATGAATTATATTCAACTTTTGCACAAACATACACACATCATGTCATCATTCACATATGAATCACATTCATATCATTCATCAATTCAACACATCATAATAACACATAGCAACAATTTCAAACCATGTTATTCACATTCATCATCAATTCACAACATACATATTTCATGTCATCAATCACACACAATGCATTCTCATAGCATTAATCATCTCCACATCACTATAACATGTAACAAACAAGTACAAACCATGTTATCTTCAATCAACATCAATTCTCAACAATTACCTACACCAAAATCAAGTATCATGTTTCTCATCAAAAGTCATCCAAAACCATTCCAAGACACATAGAATAAATTATTAAAATTTATATAAATCAATGATAAATCATAAGCATACAGGACCCCTTCAATTACACAAAATATGAAACATTTTTCCCAGACCATGCTAAGCGCGACCCACGGTGCTAAGCGCCCTCTACTGAACACGGAAAAAAAATCTGCGAAGACAGCTCCCGCCTCCTATGAATTTTGCCATTAAAATCCACATATTCTGACATGTTTCATGAATTAAGTACATATTAACATATATCTAACATGTACCATCAATTAGAAACATTAAAATATGATTTCTAACACAAATCTTGTGAATATCAATCTAACCCTAACATGTCAAAAACTAGCATTTGAAGAACAAATCCCTAATTTCTTGTTACTACCCATCACATACCATTACATGTACCTACCCATAAATCAAAGAATACACACCCTTACCTTATATGTAGATACTTCTAGGGTTCTTCTTCTTTCTTTGTTTTTTCTCCCTTTCTCTTCTCTTCTCTTGTTTTTGCCATTCCCTTTCTAATTCTATTTTGTTTTAAAACTCTTACTAACCCTTGTTTTTCTCTATTGGGATTATCTCACCAACTCATTAATGTGACATATAAGGCCCAATACTTAATAATGTTATTCTCACACTTACTAGCACAATTACTCAAATAACACATATATTCCAATTAAATCAATTATTCACATAATCACACAAAATAAAATAATTAAATAATTATTAACCAAATAATAATTAACATGGTAATTAAACAATAAAATAATTAATAAAGAAAATTGGAGTGTTACAATGTTCTTCATGAACTTCGCATACATTGCCATTTGTTCTATGACTTCAGAAAATGGAATATTGATTTGCAATTGCTTAAAGATATCCATAAAACAAGCATAATGCCTAGCATTTTCCTTCTTGGAAGGAGCATGAGGATATGGAAAATTTTAAACTGGAATAGTATTCACTTTCTCTTTCCCCTTCTTGCTTTTTCTCTTTTTCTCTACCTCCTCTTTTTCAATTCTCTCCTTTTCAACTAAGTCCTCCTCAATATTTTTTCTACTACAATCTCATCTTCTAACTCTTTTTCTATTACATTCTCCTCCTCATCAACCTCATTGCCCTTCTCAACATTTTCTTCTCCAACACCAACTTCTCTTCCACTCCTTGTTACAATTGCTTTGCAATGCTCCTTTGGATTGGTTTGAGTATTTGCAGAAAAGAATTTCCCGTTTGTTGTTCGGCTAATTACTTTGCAAGTTTCCCAACTTGTCTCTAAAGATTTTTGATTACCGCCTCATTGGTCTTTTGGTTAGCCATCAAAATTTTCATGAATTGAGTGGGAGTTTCTTCTAGCTTTGAAATTCCACTTTGAGGTTATGAAGGTTGATTGTTGCTTTGGTAAGGATTTTGTCAGTTTGAATTTTCGGAATCTTGTCTCCAACCTTGTTGATAACCTTGATTACCCTTTTGTTGGTAACCTTGGTTATTTTGATAAGTTTGTTGTCTTGGTTGATAGGCTTGATTCTGGTTTTGATTTTCCATGTAATTCACTTCCTCTTCAACCAGAGTACAAAATCCCATTTGATGATCCCCTTGGCATAACTCACAAGAAGCTACTTGTTGTATTTTGTTGCTCGGTAATTATTGTATATCTTTGATTTGTTGAGTAAGTTTGGCCATTTGATTTGTAAGTTCCTCCACTTGATGAGAAAGTAATTTATTTTGAGACAATATGGCATCATTAGTCCCTAATTTAAGAACTCCTGGTTTCCTTTATGAAGTCCATCAATCATGCTGGACTTGATGATCATTTCTCGCCATCTTCTCAATGATTTATATTGCCTCCTCTAAATTCTTTGACATTAATGAACCACCCGCAGTAGCATCCAATAATAATTTCGGTTGAGGTTAAAGACCATTGTGGAAAATATGTAATTGCATAGTATCATCAAAACCATGACTCAGACACTTTCTCAACATTGACCTATACCTCTCCCAAGATTCATTGAGGGACTCATTCCCACCTTGAGAAAACACATATATTATGGTTTTAGCCTCCATAAACCTAGATTGTGGAAAAAATCTTTCTAGAAATTTCTCTTCTAAAACATTCCACTCCGTCATAGTTTGAGTGGGTTGGTCAAGATACTAATCCTTGGCATTCCCCACCCAAGAATGAGGAAATAGTCTCTTGAAGACTTGCTCCACTTCAGCTTCTAGAGCTCCCATAGAACCGACAATCTCATAGAATTTGGTGAGGTGAGTATAAGGATCTTCATGGTCTAGACCTGTGAATGGATTTTCACATAAGAGATGAATGATGCAAGTTTTCATCTCAGAATGCCTCGCGTTAGCATGGCGAGCAAACTGAGCGTTCTGTCTTGGGTTGTTTGTGCACAGACCTCTAGGTGGAGGTGGTGGATCCGCCATAACTTCTTCTTAATTTTGAATTGGTGAAGAAGTAGATAGTTCCTCTCTTTATTTCCCTTTTTGAGCTGTCTTTCTCCTCCTTCTTGTCTTTCTATTAAGTCTACGTGCAATCCTTTCAATTACGAGATCAAAAAGGAGTTGATTTGTAGGTACACTTCCTCGCATAAACAAAAGTCTAAAAACATTAGCCAAACGAGTGAAAAACAAGAGATATTTCACTGTAACAAATTAACTTAAAACAATATAAATGTTCAATGCATGCAATACCAAATGACAATCCCCGGAAACAATACCATTTTGGCGTTACACTATTACAGGGTAAGTATTTTCTTTATCGAATCCACATGGATGGGGTGATATTACCACTGTTCTACAGTTGAAATTTTTTTAAACATAAGGTTCATAAAAGGTTTTGGTTATAGTAACGAAAAGTTTCTATGTAATGAAAAGTATCAAGTATCTGTAAAAGAGAGTTTTGGTTTTGAACGATTGGTAAAAGCATGTCAAGATTAGGGCTCAATAATCTATTTTGTACGTATTTTCTTAATAGACCATCTGAACTCATTAACAATCAATATAATTACATATCCTCTCAACATGTTTCATGTCTAAAAAAAATTGTGAGTTTTAACATATTGATCCTTAGATGATGTCTCAACATAACTATCAACATGATAACTTTAAAAGCTTGATATAAGTGAATATCAACTTACAAAACTATGTCTAGAAATTATTTGTTGATTGATGAAAACTAGGTCAAGAGTTGTAACATATTTCTCAATAATGATCCAAGTCATACAAATACCATAAAATAAGGAGTTTTCACCATATATTAATCATCACTTGTTCACTTACCAAATATTAAGAGAAATACATACAAAAGTGAATATTATCTACCTCTAATCTTGACCCAAAGAGAGGTTTAGCTACCCATAACCATGGCAGCTTGATGAATAAGTAAACAACAAAGCTTTATGAACATCAAACTTGAAGTCTCAAAGATTGATGTTGGAAAGCTTTGATTTGGAGTAGAAATGAAGAAAATGTGTTTTTCTCTCACAACCAAGTCTTTTCTAGGTTACAAAGTTGCAAGAAATGATAGATGATTCCCAAAATATCTAAAAAGTGTAAGCATGGCCTGTCCAAACACTATTGTCTGGCGCTCCAAAAGCATCATCGAGCGACACCCACGATCAAGCCCACATGACACCAAGTAGAGCGCGTAGCCAACAAAAATATCTACCATCGCCCGACGCTAAAGATGCATCTTTGGGTGACACCTTCTCGCTTATCCATCGTCGGGCGTACCAAGCAGTGATGCACTCCAGTAGCTCAACAACTTTCAGCATTCCTTGCCAGTTTCATCGCTCATTCGTCGCTCAACAACGCTGCTCCTCAACGCCACCCCGGCGCTGGGAGAAATTTCCCAAACACTGACATGAGCTTTCTTTGATTCTTCATATCTGAGCCCATTTTAAGCTGCAACATTTGAACATAAAATGCTGAAAAACTAGCAAACACATTAAATTTACCAAGATTATTTACATCGATGCAAGAATCACTTAAAATAAATCATTTTCATAATCAAAATCATAGAAAAGAGCTTAAAAGTTTCAATATATGATATGGAAAATAACGCAAAATTGACATACACATCACAACAGAGCACGCTAAGCGAGCTCTACCGCACTAAGCGCACTACACCAAAACCAGAAAAACCGGACAACAACAGAGCAGTTCTAGTTTAAGCCTCCACTTATCACCTAGACATGTCATTTACACAACTAAACAGAATTTACACACATACACATTTACTCGAGCTAATAAAAGCAAGCTTTTAGAAAAACACAATTAACACGACAAAACAACCGGATGAAAGTGAATAAACAAGTTTAAAAATGAAGATTTGAGAATTTATAACAGGTCCAATTTCAACTTGTTTAAACAACAATCAACATACTACCTAAACTAACACAAAAAATATATATAAAACATGGTTGTTTTACGTCGTAGTCTCGACGCCTGCTATTTATACACAATTCTCCAAGTTGCCTATTTATACGGTTAGCGCTTACCAACGGTGAAACTTAACCAAACACTTAGCAAATGTGAAGAGAAACAAACATATACAAGTATCAAAAACATCTAATAATTTACAAGTTTGGTAAACATATACAAATATCAATCTACACAAATTTCTACTTACACAATATTCACAAAATAGACATTATGTGCAAAACTCAAAAACAAAAAAACTATCGCAATGCGATCCAATAAAAACACTAATCCCTAGCAACAACATTATTTTGTTGAAGTGGTAAAGGGGAAAGCAAAAGTAAATATTTATTTTGATATAGGTTATATCGTATCATCTCCATATGGACTAGTGCTACTGAATTATCGTTCAATAAATCTCTCGTTAATGACTTTGGGTTAAAATGGGTTTAAAGTAAATTCGATAATTAAAAGTTATTAATAGGAAAATAATTCATTCTTCAGAGAAGAACTCATCAAGCATGCATATAATCCACTCCTCACAAATTTAAACCTATCGACCAGTTATATGCAACCTACGAGACTTATCAATGTCAACATGTATCAACTACACACCCATTGTATCATCTCGGAGGCGATCTCTCAACCAACTTCAACAACACAGAAGTCAACAGTGCTACTCGTGTTGACGATCTCTCAACATAACACAACTAACACAAAGGCATTAATCACAGGATCTAAATCTATCTCTAAAATCTATACACTATTAGATAATCACCCTAAATAAGAATTCGAGCAGTATATGCTTATAGAAACCAAAACCCCAAAGCATAAAGCAAAAATCCAGGATAATAATCGATAAAGATTTGTAAAGTAAGCTTTATACAACGCCATGTGCGACAAATAAACATGAGTTCAAAGTAAATATACATACAAAACCCAACAAATGAAGAATTCAATAAGAAGAAGAGAAATAAACCACAAATATCTCGGTTTGTCAGCGTCTATCGATGAGCAATCGACCCTGGATCATCTGTATGCAAGCTCCATTTTTGTTTTCTAAGCTAATCTACCAAAAAATGAGTTGATGGAGTTTGGAGAACAAAAACACCCCCAAAAACATAAACTAAAAAATAAAGAAATGAAAGTTATAAAATAAATCTCAACAGATCGCTCATAGCAGGCTCACCGCGCTAAGCGGAGTGCGCTTATTTTACACATCAAATCGCCTAAAACCGTGCTAAGCGAGTTATTCGCGTTTAGCAGGCTCAGAAAATCACTTCTTCCAAATGTGTCAAAATGCGCGTAGCGCGCTAGAGGATGCGCTTAGCGCGGTCCCCTGAGCAGAACTACCCAAAACTTGGTCTTTTATTCTGAAAATGTGCATCTGGAGCAGTACCATCGACACCTTATTCCTCGATGCTTCAAATGTGCAACAAATACCTACAAAAGAAGTAAAATCTATCAAACGGTATACAAATGAATCAAAATCACAAATATACACAAACTAAACGTATTTACAAACAAAGCGGAGAATTATTCAACAAATATTAATAAAAGGGCTGATAAGTGCCACAAAATATATATACAAAATAACTACATTTTGGCACTTATCAGCAACCAACAAAAATACTTAGAGTTTAAGCTTCATATATTGTAATTCTTTGTCTCACTCACTACCACTCTTAATTTATCTTTTCCTTCAAAAAGCAACCAAACAAAAACTTGTTCAAACAGACTAAGAAACATGCACAAAACATAATCATACTCACAAATTCAAACTCTTAATCTTTTTTTTTTCTACAATCATGCTAAGAACTCACATATAAGGAACCAAACAAAAACATGTTGAATATAGACTAAGAAACATGCTTAAAACATACACATACTCACAAATTCACACACCTAATCTTGCATAAACTTTTCCTAAACTTACAATTATTTTGCATATTCCTAGCTTCTTGCATTTCTCCAATTCTTTCTGTATCTTGAACTTCTTGCATAACTCTTAAAACTTTCTAGCTACATGACAACTCATCTGTCAAAAATTTGCATAAAAAATCACATATACAGTTGGGATTAGACCAGTCAATTTCTTATTGGTTATCAACTTATTATAACTTACAACAATAAAAACAAAATCAAAACAAGTAAATCAAATCAAAGTCAAGGGAACAACAAGTCTTCAAGTTGACATAATACATATATAATGACACTTAATTCAGTGTCGTTTTTTGCTTAAGAATCATTTGGTTTCCATAATTAAATCAAATGATTTCTCTAGATGAAAAAAAGTTGAAAAACTGAAACATAAAACATAGATCACTACTTAAAGATCATATAACATCTGAAACATATTAGAAGGCAAATTCAAAACATGTTAAAAATCTTATTGTCCACCCCTAAAAGAGATGGTGCACTGACGGTCAACCAATGACAACCATGTATTATTTCAAGTTAGGTCATAAATTTTAAATTATTAATATGATTTGACACTTCAAAATATTTTAATTGGATGAATGTGTAATCCTTTTTTACACTAATAGTACACTACTATTAAACTCTTTTAATTTTATAATTGTTTTATTAATACTTATAAATTTAATAAATATTTTAAATAGCTTGGAAAAATAAATAACTAAATAACATCATCTAATATAATATAAGCCATCTATAAAAAATAAATGACACATCAAAACTTTTTTGACCAAAAATGAAATCATCTAATATAAGCCATCTATAAAAAATAAATGACACATCAAAATTTTTTTGACCAAAAATGAAATCCACGTAATATAAACAATCTATCAAAAATAAATGACATATCAAAAGTTTTTTTTGACCAAAAATGAAAAGGGAACTAAACATATTTAAAAATGAAATTGAGATAATGATTTGGTGAAAGATAATTTAACCTTCTCTTTTCTATTATTCTATTTGGTTTCATAATAAAAAAAAATATTTAAAAATAAATTCTTAAGTTTTGTGAATAGGAAATATCTAATTGTTCAGTTTTAGTTTATAAAATTATTTATCATAGTTAAATTATAAAATTAAAAAATATTATTAGTATTATTGCCATATGTATTTTTTCAATGAATTTGCTGTCAAATCAAAGTAACTTTTTTTTTAATTTTTATATTTAATTGATACGTGATCAAGAAAAATGTAATTTTTATTTTTTTGATATTTTTTTAATGGAAAAAGCAGAAAAATATAAAAAGATTTAAAAGATATTAAATGTCAATAAGTTATATTTGTTAAACTATAACCATTATATAACTTAAAAGTTATACAAAAATGGGTGAGATTCAACTCAACCTTTAAACATTTAACTTTGTCATGTTCTACTTCTTAGGATAACATCACCAAATTAACGAGTCATCTTCCAATTTTTCTTGCATAAAATGCTATCATATCCACACAAATGTTATACAATCAATAAATTAAAATCATCACATGAGATGGCACTCAATAGTTAAATGATATACAGAAAAATTAATCGACAGAATATTGAGGAAGTCTACGTTGATGCATATCATCGATATAAGATATGATTTATATCAGAGTAGAAAATATTAAAATTAAATTCCATAAATTGAATTTATTATATATCATAATCAATAGTTAAATGAAGGTTGAATTCATATCAGAGTTTGAAATAAAATAATCAAATTTTTATATTACAGGAAGATGTTGGAATTATGAAAGATTATCCATCTTATGGTCTAGAATACTACCAAGTAAGTAGATTTAATAAATATTTTAAATGACTTGGAAAAATAAATAATCAAATGACATTATTTAATATTATTTCTGTTTTTTTTACAAGAGACAAATTACTCTTTTAAGTTTATTAAGTAATCAGTATATTTGATCTGTTTATAGACTAGATATATTGACTGTTCAATAAACTTAAAAAATAAGTTGTTTTTTATAAAAAGAAAACAGAGATAATATAATATAAGTCATCTATCAAAAAAATTTATAAACAGAAGTAATATAATATAAGTCATCTATCAAAAATAAATGACACATTAAAACTTTTTTGACCAAAAATAAAATTCATCTAATATAAGTCATCTATAAAAAATAAATGACACATAAAAACTTTTTGACCAAAAATGAAAAGGAAATTAAACATATTTAAAAATAAAATTGAGATAATAATTCGGTGGAAGATACAAAACTGAAATTTAACCTTCTCTTTTTTATTATTTTGTTTGGTTTCATAACAAGAAAATATTATTTATAAATTAATTCTTAAGTTTTGTGATAAAAAATATCAAATATCAAATTGTTTAGTTTTAGTTTATAAAATTATTTATCATAGTCAAATTATAAAATTAAAAAATAGTATTAACTTTATTGCCATATGTATTTTTTGAATAAATTTGCTGTCAAATCAAAGTAACTTTTTTATTTTTATATTTAATTGTTATGTGATCAAGATAAATGTAATTTTTATTTTTTTTAATATTTTTTTAATGGAAAAAACAGAAAAATATAAAAAAATTTAAAAGATATTAAATGTCAATAAGTTATAGTCGTTGAACTATAACCATTATGTAACTTAAAAGTTATACAAAAATGGGTGAGATTCAACTCAACCTTTAAACATTTAACTTTGTAATTTTCTACTTGTTAGGATTAACATCACCAAATTAATGACTCGTCTTTCAATTTTTCTTGTATAAAATGCTATCATATTCACACAAATGTTATTTCATACAATCAATTAATTAATTAAGATCATCACATGAGATGGCACTCAACCTTGTTTATCTTCTATGGCTCTTTATTCTAATTAGTACCAGTACATTGGCATTGAAAAATTTCTCAAAAGATATTTCTCCAAATATTTCTGCCAATGTTTTTGATGTTACTTCATTGAATAGAAGTAGTTTTCCAAATGACTTCATCTTTGGAACATCAACCTCTGCATATCAGGTATTTTATTTTATTTTATTTACATTTTGAAGCAACTTATTATGACACACAAGATAATCATTCTTATATATATAAATACAGTATGAAGGTGGTGTAAAGGAAGGTGGCAAGGGAACAAGTATATGGGATACCTTCACTAAAAAATATTCAGGTAACACTTACGCAATTTTAATTTCTATAAAATACTCTTTTAACTTCACTTTTTTCAATTGTCTCTATCATATAAGACTAACTACTCATAAATTAAATATTACTAGGAATAAAAATAAAAATATTAAAAAATTTAATTAAAATAAGAAAAATTAAATTGAAATAATGTATGTGTGACTTACATGTATTTATTGGTCATTAATATACAGAAAAAATAGTCGACAGAAATACTGGAGAAGTCTCTGTTGATGGATATCATCGGTACAAGGTATGATTCATATCAGAGTAGAGAATATTAAAATTGAACTCCACAAATTGAATTTATTATAGATCATAATCAATAGTTAAATGAAGGTTGAATTCATATCAAAGTTTGGAATGAAATAACTAAATTTTTATATTACAGGAAGATGTTGGAATCATGAAGTATATGAGTTTAGATGCATACAGATTATCCATCTCATGGTCTAGAATACTACCAAGTAAGTTGATTTATGATAAGTTTCTATCTTTTAATTAATTAAACAATGTATATCAAGTTAATTATTGCATTCATAATGAAATTTCTTTTTACAGATGGAAGAATAAGTGGAGGTATAAATCAGGAAGGAATCACATATTACAACAACTTAATCAATGAGCTATTAGCTAATGGTCACAATCCAACTACTTATTTTCTTGTAAATCTTGAAATTTTCATTTTCTAATTTTTCAAGACATTTTTGCAATCATAGTTGATAAAATAAATTAGTTTTTCAGGTATAGAAGTATTTGTAACCCTTTTCCATTGGGATCTACCACAAGCTTTGGAAGATGAGTATGGTGGTTTCTTAAGTCCTCTCATTGTGTAAGTAACAAATTTTTCTGTACTAAATATTCTGTTTCTAAAATGCACAAAACTAGTATATCTTGTTGTGTGATTATACTTTTTTATTATGAACATTTAGATTTGATTTTCTGAATTACGCGGAGCTTTGCTTCAAGGAATTTGGAGATAGAGTGAAGCATTGGATTACCATAAATGAACCATCAACTTACACAATAGCTGGATATGCTATAGGGATGTTTCCACCTGGTAGATGCTCTGATTGGCAAAATCTCAATTGCACCGGCGGCGATTCAGCGACAGAGCCCTATTTAGTTGCACATCACCTACTCCTTGCTCATGCAGCAGCTGTTCAAGTCTACAAGACAAAATATCAGGTTAATTAGATGCCATCACAACCTTTTTTAGGAGTAATATCTATTTTGTAGGAAGACTAACCAATTTACTGTCTCTGGCCATAGTTATTTTAAATACTTGAATACTAAATTGTTAGGGTCTAAAATAATGCAGGTACCGTTGTTACTTAAAAGCCAAAGCACATATCAAAGGGGTTGTATTGGAATAGCCTTACAGTCCTACTGGTTTGTGCCATTTTCAAATAGCAAATCCGATGAAAGAGCTGCAGAACGATCAATTGAATTCATGTTTGGATGGTTAGTAGCTCATAGCACACTTATATTAAAAAGAGGAAGAAAAAAAAAAACAAAAGGAGCATGATTTACTAAAGCACTATTCAGTTTTCATTCATCTCTCATAAATTATGAAGAATTTTTGAGTAAGCTATTGTAAGTGTGCATGAGCACCCACATGCATAACACCATCAGAGAGCTTAAAAAATTCAATTCAAATTTCAATTGTAGGTTTATGACACCATTAACAACAGGAGGCTATCCACAAACTATGCGATCCTTGGTTGGACAGCGATTGCCAAAGTTCTCTGAAGAGCAAGCCAAACTAGTTAGGGGCTCTTTTGATTTTATTGGATTAAACTACTACACATCTAGATATGCGGCAAATGTACCTCATTTAAACAAAACTATACCCTGTTATCTCACAGATTCTCTAGCCAATGTTACTGGTAAACACATTATTTATTAACCACTTAATTCATATTTAACTTTAACTTATATATGAATATATGTTGAATTTGACAATGGTGTATCTTATATTTCTTGTGATGGAAGTTGAGCGTAACGGAGTACCCATTGGTCCAAAGGTATGTATGTACAAGTGAGACTACATCAAATGAAATTTTATCTATCTGAAAAACTAAAAGTAAAAAACCTCCATTTATGATTATATATATTTGCAGGGTGCTTCAGACTGGTTTTATATTTACCCAATGGGATTTAAGAAACTATTGGTCTACATCAAGGAAAAGTACAATAATCCTTTGATTTATGTAGCCGAAAATGGTACAACAATCTTTTAGTCTAGTACGTATGTGTTAGTACATGTACGAGAAAGTTGACCTCACACACTTAACATGATTTGCAGGTATAGATGAGAATAATGACCCAACATTGTCATTAGATGAAGCACTTAAGGATATTCACAGAATTAAATACCATCATGACCATCTGTCATATCTCCGATCAGCAATTAGGTAATGGTTGTTTTTATATCTAAAGACCCTTTGCCTATTTGTTTCAATACATAGTTTAATTATTCATTTTTTGTGAATATATTAAAGGTTCGGCGTAAACGTAAAAGGATATTTTGCATGGTCTTTATTGGACAATTTTGAATGGACAGAAGGCTACACAGTGAGGTTTGGAATGAACTTTGTAGATTACAACAATAAGTTGAAAAGATATCAAAAGCTCTCAGCACAATGGTTCAAGAGTTTTCTTGAGAGGGCTTAGACTTTCTAATATATATATATATATATATATATATATATATATATATATATATATATATATATATATATATATATATATATATATATTTGTTATGATAAATAATGCAATGAGATACATAAAATAAATATGTATTAAGTAGTTACATATGATTTTTCTTTCTCAAAAGAAATTATGTGATTCATTATATTATGATTTTTGTGTATCTTAGTGTTTTCTCTTAATTTTGTTTCAACAATCACCATGACCACATTGACATTCAGATGTTATAAGAAAACTTTCATGTAAAACACAAGTAATTCCACTCCTCTGGTTGGGATAAACATAAACATGTGATAGATTATGAAGATCAGAAAAAATACATGTTTTAAAAAGTTGAAACCTAGTTGGTAATCTATCTTGAAAAAGCCTCCGAGATAATATTCTTCATTGTTTCCAAAGTCTACCATATGAAATAATTTTTCAAGATCTATTAGCAAGTCCTCAATCCAGCTAAACATCATTCTCCTCCACAACCGTGAACAACTCCAAGAAAATTTGTACAAAAAAAAATAGCATTATCAGCGGACAATACCTCTGAGACCTTATACCCAAGTTGAACCTTGGTAACAAAACCAGATAAGCCTTCTATGACCAATAAGGTTTAAAAAAATGTGAATATCATCTGAGGGTCTACCATCAACTAACTAATATGAACAAATGAGAGATAAAAGTGCATGCCCTAATCCAAATCCTTCATGTATTACAAAATCTACTAATTCCTTTGTCACCAAAACACATAAAGCTTTTTCATATTAAGCATGAAAGATGAATGACACATAGAAATTACTTATAACAACACCCTCTTCATCCATTATGTAAACAACTCTCTGATAGTTTTGAACATACTACTTATTAACGAGATTGATTAGTATTCTAACAAAGTTTATGTACCTGTATTCTTCGGAATTAGAGCCAAAAAAATAATTCAGCAACTACTTTAGATAAATCCATACTTGGACAAAAAAGCTGAGTGAATGAAATTACACACCTGTAATTTGATAAGGAAGAAAAGCCAGATGAGGAAGATGCTTGCGATTCTTGTTGATGCTGATTAGGTTTTGAAGTTTTTGACCCTTATTACTATGTTTTCATCATAAGAAAATTCTTAAGATTAGTTACTAATAATTTTTACCTATCCATACATTCGTCAATCCATTGTATTCTTAAGACAATAAAATATTAGGTGAGAAAAAATATGTGTTAGATGAAGACAAGAACTCATCACGTTTTTCTACATTTTTTTTGGAAGGAGTCACCTACCACACCCTCTAATTGAGTGAGATTGTCCTTGTCATCACCAAGAATGTAGCTTCAAGTTTCATTTTCGCTAAGGTAGTGAACCATCTCTCCATATATTGTACATAATGAATCATCTATACAAGATTATATAGTATGTAATCAGAATTGTAGGTTGAAGATTCAGCACGCGTCATTAGTTGACACAGACTATACATTACATATCTGAAAGGTTAGGCCAAATCTATCATTTTTTACATATCAAAATCGTAAATACCTTCACTGAGCATATTAGTTGCAAACAGGGTGACTTCTATTATACTCACAACAAGCATAGTTGGCACCCACCGTAGAGTTCGTTAAATGTTTTTGGACCACACTTTTTTCAAATCTTTTGAGTAATCTAGTTTTTGTTAGGCACCCTTTTTCATTCAGATTGCACCCTTTTCTTAAGAACAATTAAAAACTCAACCAAAAGATGAGTAAGAATAATTATAAATTTCTAGGAAATTAAAAAACCACTTATTTAAAGGGTTAATCAGAGTTTTCCGATTTGTTAACCTCTATAAAGTGTACCACCTTAAGCCTTAAGTCAATTTTAGAAAATCCCTCTTTTGAGGAAACGAAAAACCACAATCATAATCCTTCTCTGTGAATCGTTCGATACGAGAGGTTGCATGACCATTAAGATCATCACAGTCATTGATTATTACCCACCAACGTCAACATATTGATCACATTCGTTGAATAATATCATCAACGATCTCAACCAACCATCAGAAAAGGTAAACACCATCAGTCAGACTTCTTTTCTTGTATACTCAACGTATACACTTGTTGTGCACGACTTCATTTAATTTGCACTAAGGCATCATCAAAGCTACAAAGAAATCCTACAAAATAGACAAGATTTTCACCTTTGGTACCCAAATATTTTTTATGCCCTAATGCATTAGTAGCTCTAAGAGGTATAAAGTTATTCCCTTTGAACCTTCTTAGTTTATCATAGCAAAACAACTTTAAATGGCGAACCTTATTACATAAAGAAAATGTATAGATAGGACGATTCAATTTATTCCTATTATTAAAACATTTACTAAGTAATTTATCCATTTTTATTTAAGAAAGGCCTTTGATTTTATAGAATCAAATCTATATTTTCTTTCCCATTAGTAAATTTATTTATGGTTTCATACAAATCTTTCACTTCCTGTGTCATTGAAATAGAAATTTCATAATTATTAGTTTGGTTTATATTATTAGTGATTTCATACTATAACATTTCATTTATATTTTCTAGAATCTAAATATATTCTTTAAGCTCTACGTTGCTCTTTTTCATATTATCATATTTCAGTAATACTTAATCGATAAAACTGTTATGCAGAAACATTTAACTTAAGGGTCTTGAAAGTTTATGATTTTCACATACTTGGATTTGATGAAGAGGCCATAGTAGCAAACACACAAATTGGTTTCTCTCCCCTTCTCCCCTTACTGACACATACAATAAGATGAAATGTAAAAGTTATTGAGTCTTATGGGAAGTGAGAGGACCAATTTATAGATGGTGTCACTTAATCTGAGACGTCCATCATATCTCAGTATCAACAGATGAGATCGGTTTACTTGTAGTGGTTACTAAAAATTAATTTCTTGATAATTATCATTTACTCTAATTTACTTAATTCCATTAATTTATAGGTTACAAAATAATGAAAATAATTGTTATTAATCTATTTTATTTTAGGCCGTCAATTAGAGTATCACAAAATTATTTGGGCCATTAGTTAAAATATTACAAAATTATAATACAATTTCTTACATTCTCCCACTTAGCCAAAATTTGATAGAACCACCATACAACTTATGATATATAAACACTAATGTATTTAATCTCATCTATGTGAATACATAATTACCTTAGTATAACAGAATATTAGGTGTGGATTATGACAGTCATGTATTATTTTCTAAGACAATTCCTTCCATATACCGCAAATACAAATGTTCTATTATACAAGGTGCTTATTCACCACATAAAATTTCATTGTGGTATCTTAAGTGTTTCTAGAATATTCATGTTATATCTCATTATCAAAATTACATGCGCAATAACTAGAAACATTCATTAAGGTTCATGAATACATAATCATAAAGAGCTTAGAGTACCAACATTATCAAATACATCATTCAAGAGGATAACCAATATCCATTATTTGTACATGTTCCTTAAATGTCTTTGGTTGTAACCCTTTAGTTAACAAATCAGTAATCATAAGGTTTGTTCTTATATGATCTATATATACTCTTTGTTTTTGAAATTTTTCCATAACGGAGAAATACTTTAGCTATATATGTTTTGCACCATTTGAGTATTTTTCATTCTTAGAGAAAAATACTACTGTGGAATTGTCACAGTAAATTTTCAATGGCTTGGTAATGGTGTCAACTACCCCCAATCCATGAAATAAAATTCCGCAACCATAATGCCTGAACTGTAGCTTCAAGACATGCTATAAATTCAGCTTCCATGGTTGAAAAAGCAACAAATGTTTACTTAGCACTTTGCTATGATATGGCTCCTTCTCCAAGAAGAAACATGTAGCCAAATATAGAATTTCTAGTGTTAATACATCGATCAAAATCTAAGTTTGAATATCCAACTACTTCCAACTGATTGGATCTTTTGTACATGAGCATGTAATCCTTAGTACCTTGAAGATACCTCAAAATTTTCTTTACAGTTTTCCAATGATCAAATCCAGAATTACTTTGATACTTGTCTAACATTCCAACTGCGAAGCTAATATCCTGTCTCGTGCAGGTTTGCACATACATCAAAATACCCGCTACATAACCATACGAAATTGATTCCATTTGTTTCCACTCTATGTCATTCTTTGGACATTGTATAAGACTTAGTTTGTCTCCTTTTTGAATTGGTACAATTCCAGGAGAACAATTTTCCATGTTAAATCTCTTTAGAATTTTCTTGATGTAGGCCTTTTGAGACAATCCCCAACAGTCCTTGCGATATATCATGGGATATTTCAATTCCTATCACATAGGATACCTCTCCTAAATCTTTCATTTCAAAATCCTTAGAGAGATATTCTTTAGTCTCATGAAACATATTTAAAATATTATTTGAAAACAATATATCATCAACATATAGGACCAAAAACATAAACTTACTCCCACTGATCTTTTGGTATATGCATTTATCAACTAGATTTTCTTCAAAACTGGAAGAGGTAATGGTATCTTTAAACTTGATGTACCATTGCCTTGAGTCTTATTTTAGTCCATATATTGACTTCTTCAATTTACATACCATATGATCTTTTCCTTCAATTGGAAAATCTTCAGGTTGGTCCATATAAACTTCTTCTTCAAGACTACCATTCATAAAGGTTATTTTCACATCCATATGGTGTAACTCTAAATCAAAATGAGCCACCAGTTCCATGGTAATACGCAACAAGTCTTTCTTTGACACAAAAGAAAATTTTTCTTTATAATCAACACCATCTTTTTGAGTATATCCTTTATCAATGAGTCGAGCTTTATATCATTCGATATTTCCATTTGTGTCTCGCTTGGTCTTAAAGACCCACTTACAGCCAACTCGTTTAGCATTCTTAGGCAATTCGACAATTTCCCAAACTTTATTTTCTTGCATGGGTTTTAACTCTTCTTTCATGGCATCAATCCATTTCCCTGACTCAACACTATTCATGGCTTCTAAGAAAGAAACTGGATCTTTATTAATTGATATGTCTACCTCTAACAAATAAGTCTCATAAATACTTGGAATAGATGATTTTATTTCTCTTTGATATCTTCTCAAAGATAATTCTTGAGACTCATTTAGTTTAGAGACTTGCGAGTTAGTATCCTCATTTTGAGTGTTATCTTTCAAAAAAAAAATTCATTATTGTTAGAATGTTCTTGAACAATAGGAACAACACTTGGAAAAACTGTCAACAAAGGAATACTTAAATGTAAAGTGGCTTTTAACTTAACTTCCTTTATGTAAACATTTTGTTGTTCCTAACTCCTACTAACTTCGACATTTTCAAGGAATTTTGCATTACTAGTCTCTATAATTATTTTACTATGATTAGAACAATAAAAGATATACCCTTTAGACTTCTATGGGTAACCAATAAAGTAACCAGTTACTATTTGAGAGCCTAACTTCTTTTCATGTGGATTATATACACTTGCTTATGCTGCACAACCCCTAATGTACATGTTCCTTAAACTCGGTTTCCTACTTGTCCATAACTCAAAAGGAGTTTTAGGAACAAATTTTCTAGTAACTCTATTTAATAATTACATAGTAGTCTTTAACGCATACATCCATAAAAATTTGGGTAATGATGAATTGCTCATCATACTCCTATTAGTGTTTGATTACACCTTTCTTCCATGCCATTTTATTGTTGTGTTATGATATTTTGTATATTGTGCACGAATACCATGACTTTCAAGAAGTTTTGCAAATGGCCCTGGACATTTTCCCGTTTCACCATGTTTTCCATAATATTCACCATCTCTATCAGATCTTATGATTTTCACCTTCTTATCTAATTGTCTTTCGACTTCTTTAATGAAAATATCAAAAGCATCAACTGCTTGAGACTTTTCCTTAAGCAAATAGATATATCGATAACGTGAAAAGTCATCAATAAAAGTGACGAAATATTCTTCTCCACCAATGGATGGTGTCAAAAGGTCCACATATATCAGTGTCTATAATTTCATGAAGTTGGCTGCTTCTTGAGGAACCTTTCTTGTTATGTCTGGTTTGTTTTGCCTTAATGCAATCCACACATAACCCAAGATCGGTAAAATCTAGATTCTGTAGAATATTATTCTTTACCAAACTTTGTAATATTTCCTTGGATATGTGACCCCAGCGTTTATGCCACAAGTGTGTAGAATTTTCATTAAGCATGTTACATTTAATTCCTATACTTTGAAGCTCGGTAAGCAAAGATTCATAAAATTGATCATTGAGTTACAATCTGTATAAACCATCAATAATATAACAATAACTAAAAACTTTATTATTATTGCATAAATTGAAATAACCATGTCCACTATTAAATTCAAAACCACAATTGTCTAACTTTGAAAGGGAAACTAAACTCTTAGACATTGAAGGTACGTAAAGAGTATGTATTAGGTAAAAATGATATCCATTATCAAGGATCAAGCGTTAAGTCTCTATGCCTTCAATTGGAGCTTTCATACGATTTACAATGTAGAGAAACGTCTTACTTTGACTTGTGATTTAGATCGTAAGTGTAACACAGTGGGAGAACTAACTTGGTTGTTTTGCGTTTGATCGCAATTATGCGGATAGCAAGAGTCGCCACCGAATTTTCTTTTATCCAAAAGGAAAGGCTGAAAATAATAGGAAAGACCTTTAGAGATGTTTTCTGAGTTCGAGGGGTAGATTATGAAAAGGGGAGGTATTAGCACCCTTTTCATTCGTAGTTATCTATGGGCTCTTAGTTGCTTGCTAGATCACTTGCTTTTGTTTGACTGTGCTTGTGGTGTGGGTTTTGAAAGTATTTTTTTAAAATGTCTTTGTAATGGTTCTCGTTTCTATAAGAACGCGTACAAAGTGTTGTTTCGAAAATGGCTCAAAGAGGTGTTTGTGGAATGTTTTTTTGAAAGATATTTTGAAAAGGTGTCTTCTTTGTAATGGCTCACGTTTCTATAAGAACGTATATAAAGTGTTTGTATTTTGAAAATGTTTCAAAATGGGAGTTTATAAAAATGTTTTTGTTGTGAGAAAACGAGCAACTAGGAGAAAATATACCTACTAAAAAGGTCTTAGATGTTCTTTTCCTCCTCCTTTAGATGTTGCTATCTTACCATTGTTTTGGTAAGAAATCCCCATCATTGGATGTGAAGGGACGGACGTGGGACGTTAGTATAGTCATAGAAGACAACCTATGGGACGTTTTAGCAATATCGTTTTAGGGACTAGATCGTTTACCAAAGGCAATATCGAGGGTCATCGAGGGACTACGATCTTTTATCAAGGGTCTTTGCTAAAACGCTCATGTTCGAGGGACATGATTATTTTCCGATAGGAAACAAAATGGGATTACCCTAAGGGTGAAAGTGTGTAAGTGTGTTTGATTTACATGCATTTTAGTCTTGATTAGGGTTATCTATTTGTTGATTTTATGTCTTTCCATACACACCCTAATTACTAGCATTTATATTCAAAAGCGATAAATTGCGGAAATGTAAAGTCCTACGCTATTACATCATTTAGGGATGGGGGTACATAATTACAAATGAGGATTCACAAGAATTTAAATCCTAGTCATCTATTACAACCATATTGAACTATACAATACAAGGAAGAAAAAGGGCTTGTTTAGAAAATGGTTTTTTGTCTTAATGAGTTAAGAAAGAGAAATAAATTAATTAATAAAAAGAAAATATTTTTATGTCTTTTTTATATTAATAAAAAGGGTATTAATATTGAAAATGATAAAAAGGGAAATAATGAGAGATAGAATTAGCATGCTACTGAAAGCAAAACAAAGGGGATCAGAAGTTCTGATGCCGGGCGCGCTGTGGTTCAGAAAGAAACTTCAGAGGAAATCAGAAGTTATGGATTAATACACTCTGAGGTCCTGCAAGAAACGTTAGAGGGAAAACACAAAAGTTATGGGTTGCTACGTGCTGAACTTATGAGTGTTAGAACAGTGAGAAAGTCTTATAAGTTCTGTGTATTAAAACAGTGAGGAGAACTCATAAGTTCAATGTGTGCTAAGACAGTGAGCGAACATCAAAAGTTCAGTGTGTATTAACAGCGAGTGAAAATCATAAGTTCTGAGTGTTGAAACGATGAAGAGGACTCAGAAGTTCTATGTTAAATTTCAACTCTTTCCTCATATTAATCAGCACATCAGCAATTTATTCAGTCCTTAATAGAAAATCAGAAGGATAAAAGCACAACAGTTTATAGAAGTTCTAATTCTAATTCTGAGCCTAGCTTTATTAAAGAAGTTCTGATCCATAGTTTTTCTACTTATGCAATGATATGGACAACATCCATACTATGGTACTTGCATATTTAATGATATTCTGAATGAAAAGATTCAAAGTCAGAAAGACTTACCTTGAACCTGGAACGTGTGTTTGGGACTTGAACTGGTGCCTTCAGGTGATCTGGAGTTAACAAGAACAACGGAAGAGAAAATGCTAAGTTCTTTGATTCAAAGGGAAGAACAAAGGTTTTGTTTAGGATTTGTGAAGGTTTTTTACTGTTTCCTTTTCTCTCTTTAGATAATTCTCTCTCTCTCTCTCTCTCTCTCTCTCTCTCTCTCTCTCTCTCTCTCTCTCTCTCTCTCTCTCTCTCTCTCTCTCTCTCTCCAAAAACCAACCCCTTGAAAGTGTGACGGAGCAACTTATTTATAGGTGAATTTGCTGTGGTTTTGGGAGGAAAAACAAATAGGATTTAAACTTTTTTTGGCACACTGTTCCATTGCTTTTTTATCACAGTTTTTTGTATTTGGTACAAATATGGGATTTGGGAAAATGCAGGCGTGGATTGGATTAGCTGTTGGTTATAGTATTGTGTTATAGCAGTGCAGCAAGTTGTTTAAATAGGGGTTTGGGATTTGGTGATGTTTTGATCGCAGAAGACCAGAATGAGACTTAAAGGGTGATGTTCTGATCGAAGCGTTGAATATAGCCTTTATATGTTGAAGAATCATGTTCTGACCAAAGAGCATCACTTCTACATGTTCTAATTGAAGCATCATGTTCTGGACCGTGTTTGCAAATTCTGATTGCTCTTGCATGGGGGCTGGCCCAAAAGTTATGAAGTACCATATTCTCTTAACACTTAGGAAAATTTCTAAATGTTTAGAAATTTAGATTTTTTTCAAAGTAATTTCTGACTTCTGATTTTGATGAACAAATTTCATGTCTTGATGAAATATAATTGTTGAAACTTGATTTTTGATCCAAAAGTCAAAGTTTGAATTTTTAGTGGGCTTTTGACCATTTTGCCCTTGTGAATGATTTTCTTGGAAAATTGTAATTTGCGACTTGAAATTTGCCAGCAGCAGACCTGAGGGTCCGTGATAATATTTTGAGAAATGAGAGGGAAAATTTTAGGATGCAACAGCTACCCCTGTTCAATCTTCTTACACCTGAAGAGTTAGATGGGCAAATTTGCCATTCATGACTTGAAGGTGGAAGATGATTGAACACTAGAGTGCCCAGAAATTTGCACTCGATGAATGTTATGGTCGATTGTGTAGGGAATAGGCTTAAAGATGCCATTTGGTAAGATGATAGAGAGTTGTCGGAGATGGGCTTATAGATGCCATCTAAAGGTGATTGTTGAAAGAAATTAGACTAAGTCTAAGCTTGATTTCAACTGGAAAAGAATCAGAATAAATATGGGAGCGATTTATATGACCCAGAAGAAATGTCTACCAGAAAGAATCAGGATAAACCATTGAGAGATTTAAACTGAACTAGTAGAGGTCTTGAATTTTCTTTATCTGAAAAGAATCGGAATAAATCTTGGAGCGACTTATCTGAACCAGAGAAATATGTCTGCAGGAAAGAATCAGAATAAATCATTGAGAGATTTAAATTGAACCACCAGTGGTCTGGAGAAGAATAAGAATAATATTCATAAATGACTTGTGTCTGAATCGTATCTGAAAGATGTATTGAATGAGCGTCAGAATGACATCCATATCTGGATTGTATTTGGACTGTATTTGAAAGGTATGTTTGAATGAGTGACAGAATAACGTCCAAATCTGGATCGTATCTGAACTATTTCTTAGAGGATGTCTTTGTGATGAAGGAATATGAGACGATTGCTACTCCAAAAATATGATGAAGGAATCTTGGATGACTACTACCTCAGCAGGATGATGAAGGAATCTTGGACGATTACTACCTCAGCAGGATGATAAAGGAATCTTGGACGACTACTACCTCGAAAGGATGATGAAGGAATCTTGGAAGATTACTACCTCAGCAAGATGATGAAGGAATCTTAGACGACTACTACCTCAAAATAATGATGAAGGAATCTTGGACGATTACTACCTCAAAAGAATGATAAAGGAATCTTGGACGATTACTACCTCAACAGGATGATGAAGGAATTTGAGATGATTACTACCTCAACAGGATGATGAAGGAATCCTAGATGACTGCTACCTCAAAAGAATGATGAAGGAATCTTAGAAGATTACTACCTCAGCAGGATGATGAAGGAATCTTGGACCATTACTACCTCAGCAGGATGATGAACTTTATCTGTTGATTGATCTTTCCTGAAAAGGTAAGGAGTTAGTTGTATTCAATGTCATGATGTATGCATTGCGTAATGATGTTCTCAAAATAAATGAGATTTGTGTTATATGTATTTTGTATGCATATGCTATGAATGTTGTTGAAATGTAACTTTGTCTTGGAAAATAAATCCTTGACAAGTGTTGGGGAGTTATTAAATCCCGGATTGCTGTCAAAGAGTAGGTGTGTCTTCAAACTTTGCTTAGAATATTTCCATAGGGGATTCCTGTTTTATTGTTTGAGGATAACTCCATTGGTGAATGTTAAAAGCTCTGTAGAGAGTGTTAATTCCTGCTTGGGGAAAAGAGTTCAGGAGTCTCAGTCGCCCGTTGCTCTACTGGGGAGTCAAAGTTGAACTGATATCTGGTCGGGTCCAGGCTTCTCAGTAACTTGTTGGGGATTGTAGAGTAGTCTACTGGGGAAGAGGAGTTGTGGTCCTTTGATTTATAGTAGTCGGAGCGGCAAACTCAAGCTTGGGAATCTGTAGTTTTTTGGGGAAATAAACCATGTTGTCGGTTTGTTGGAGAGGCATCGACTTCACTAGGGAAGATCCTCGAGGATTCTTGAAGTCAACTCAGTTGGGAAGAGGTTTTCAGAGGTTGAAAATTTGGTTGGGGAATCATCCTATGAGAAGGATTCTGGGGAGATTTGCCACTGCCCCTAGTAGCAAGTGTTTGTGTTACTACTAGGAATTAATTGATTGTACGTAAACCTTTGTTGGGATTTGCGTTCAATGCCCCAAGTGATGGAGACCTGTCCCTAGTATATTAAGCATTTCTTGAGAAATTTCTTGGGATATTGAATGGACTACCCCAGGTGTGCGGGTTAGTGACATGTCATTCCCCCTTGTTGATAAGATATTTTTCGTTTGGAAGTGTCATCCCACTTGAAGTGATTTTGTTCACTGAGAGAGTTTTTGTTCACTGGATATTCGTTGTGTGAATTTCTCCACTGTCAAACAAATAACCATATGAAAACAACGATATTCAAATAATGCAAAGCTTATGCTTGTCTTGAAATTTTGAAAATGCATTAAAGAAGTTTTGTAAGAAAATTCAAACTCAGGATTTAGAGTAAAGCCTTACAGGAGTCAGGATACCTTTTGTAACAGTATGCTTTCGAACTAACCGATGCTTCAATTAGGGCTTTTGAAGGGTTGTAGCATAGCTTGGTTCACGGTTTAAGAACAAAGGATAAAGGCTCAAAGTATATTTGTACCCACCCGCTCTTCGTGATGTTCTCCAGTCCTAAACTCAGTTAATTGTGCGTTTGAACTCCATTGGAGTCTGGAATGACGTTTTGGTGATGGTTCAGACAAGTTTAGTTTATTGGAAGGTAGTCATTTTTTTTGCAACATTTTTCATGTTGTCGAGGATTTGTAGTGACCTCTTTATTTTGATTTGTTATCCCTGATTTTTGCCTGACTGTTCTTATTTTGAGATTACGATCAGCGGGATGCCCCCGTTTTTCTTAAGTCTCCTTTGTAGGTTTTGACTTAGTGGGATTTTCTTTTTGAGATATAATGACTGCCTATGTGATAGGGAACCATCGTCGTCTTTTGATTCCAAATGAATGTTTTTGATACCATTCATTGTATACGAAGTGAAAGTTTACGATTCGAATGCGCATTTGAATTGACTGAGCGACTATCCTGCCCCAGGTTTTGATTAAAGGTTTCAATTTGTGTAGAAAAGAAAACTTCTACTTCTTTGGCTCGAAAGGGTTGACTGGGGATTATCTTCCTTATAACTCCAATGTTTAGGATTTGAAAGAACACTTGTACATCGTCAGCAAGGTCTGTCCAAAAGCATACTGTATAAGATTATGACATTGTTTTTGTCATCCTCCCTCTAAAGGCTTGTAACTTTTAGCAAGAGTTAAATGTCATAAAGAGAGTAAAAAAATCATAGTTTAAATGTAATGAAAACGAATGGATCAATTCAAGACAAACATATGCAATGCATTAATGAAACAAAGTTTGAAATTAATAGATAAATGTTTGAATAACAAAAGAAATTACAATTGAAAATTCAAAATGAACAAGACGCTCTCAATGATTCGGCATAGGAGCAGTGATCATGTTTGGAGTCTCCAGAGGGTCAAACTCGATCTCCTTGGCATCAATCAAGTCTTGAATCTTGTTCTTCAAAGTCCAACAACTGTCAGTGTCATGTCCGAGACTATCAGAATGGTAGGCACGTCTTACGCTTGGATTGTACTTAGAAGAGGAGGTATCGGGGTTTTGAGAAGGATCCTTTAGTGTGATTAGTTTCACCTTCAGCAAATGTTGTAACGCATGAGACAAAGGCATGTTGATATTAATGTACTGCCTTTCTTGATATCTTACCCTACGCCTATTGCCCTGTCTTTGTTGAACAAGTGTAGGATTAGAGGTCAAGATTGCCCCTACATGTTGGTCATTACGACTCTTTTGACCATACACAACATTGGACTCTTTCTTCCCATTGTGTGGATTTTTCTGAGCATTGAATGTAGCTCCTTGGATATTTCTGCTTTTGATGCCAGCTCCGACCCTTTCGCCAGTCAGTATTAGCTCGGTGAACCCGGCTGAGGAGCTTTCGATTAGGTGATTAAAGAAAGGTCTTGTCAAAGTTCCCATGAAGATGTCAATTAGCTCCCTATCAGTTAAAGATGGCTGCACCCTACCAGCCAGATCTCTCCACCTTTAGGCATATCCTTTGAAGCTCTCGTTGGAACCCATGGTCATGTTCTGCAATCTTATACGAGTTGGTGTAAGATCAGCGTTATACTGGTACTGCTTGTAAAAAGCAGCAGCTAGATCCTCCCAGGTGTGGATGCGATAACTCTCCAATTGATAGAACCATTCAAGTTAAGTCCCTACTAGACTCTCTTGGAAGAAATGGGTCAAAAGCTTCGGATCAGTTGTGTATGGTTGAATCTTGCGGACATAAGACTTTAAGTGCATCTTAGGGCAAGAGACTCCATCGTACAGGGCAAAGGTAGGGATTTTGAACTTTGGCGGGATGACCACTCCAGAAACCAACCCATGTCTCCTAAATCCAAGCCAGGTATCGGCTAAATCTCCATAGCATTGAGGCGATCCTCCAACTGTTTGTACTTGTCATCGGTGGGAGGATATTGTTCCTCATAGTAGTCAACTTCGACTTCATCAATCTCCAGACTGTTGTCTTCTTCATTACTATCCCCCATGTTAGATGGAGTTGGAAGATCTAGAGCTCCCTTGACTGGTCCTCTAAGTCTTCTTCCCAAGTTCAGGACGCCTACTAACATCTTAGGCTTCTTCTTCTTCTCTTTGAGAAGGAGAGTCTCCAGGTCCTATTGCCCTTTAGCCATGGCCATGAACATTTGTTGAAATCGAGAATTTTGTGCCTGAAGATCTTTCACCGTTTGTTCCATATCCATCTTACTGAAATAAACAGTAGGAAGATAAGGAGGCCTGTATGGGAAAAACCTGTCATGATATGTGGATGCATGTTTTCAAGGATCTCGCGGAGTAAATGTTAGTGGTCACTTACAATTTTGATTGGAAAACTTTTGTATCGGTGGATGTCCTTCCACGAGAATTAAGCTCACCGTGTCAAGTGGGTTGTAGCCCTTGACTCAAGTTGTTGTACTTGATCTTTGACGGTGTTCGGTTAGAGGAAAATAAATCCTCTTGTCCCTTGATAGACGTCTGGTTCAATGTGACCCTGCATCATAGGCCCTTGAGATCCTTGAAATGGTTATTGAAAATGCTATGGTATGATGTTATGATGTTAAGTACAAGTATGCAAAGTAAGCAAGTTTATATACAAATAATCATATACACACAAAGCAGATAAGTCCTTAGATTTAGGATTGCATGGGGTTTGTAGGTAAGTACCCTCTTGAAGTTGGATTGGTTCAACCTGTCCTAAATATAGTAACTGGGTTCTAAGGGCTCTCAATATCACCAATCTTTCCCTCAAATTTATTTCCGATAGACAATTGACTTGCCACCAAACAAAACTCGAGAGTCAAAGCTCAATGAGTGTAGCATCGAGTATCAACCAACTTTGGGTTTACACCAAAGATGGCTATCTCACTACATCCTAAAAGCCAAGTTGGTCAATTAAGGTGCTAAGGTCAGTTGACACTTTATGATACCACGCAGCGGCCCCGTATTTTCCTTGATTACTCAAGGGCTACTGGTACACACTAAAGTATCGCATCAACGTAGCTATTGTTTCAACCGTGTCGGTATACCCCGCACAACTCCCTCACAGTTTATTGCTACTTACCTATAAGGTATCCCAAATCCGGGTAGAAGATTCAAGCCCAAACAAAGAACCAAAATGTAAAGCATACAAGTCAAACCAAGAAAGCAAGTAAAGGTGATCTAGCCCTAAGGTAACCCCACTTTTTATTTTCCCCAGCAGAGTCGCCAGTTCTGTAACACGGTGGGAGAACTGACTTGGTTGTTTTGCATTTGATCGCAATTGTGCGGATAGCAAGAATCGCCACCTACTTTTATTTTATCCAAAAGGAAAGGCTGAAAAGAACAAGAAAGACCTTTAGAGATGTTTTCTGAGATTGGGGGGTAGATTATGAAAAGGGAAGGTATTAGCACCCTTTTCATCCGTAGTTATCTACAGGCTCTTAGTTGCTTGCAAGATCACTTGCTTTTGTTTGAATGTGCTTGTGGTGTGGGTTTTGAAATTATTTTTTTAAAAAAATGTCTTTGTAATGGTTCTCGTTTCTATAAGAACGCGTACAAAGTGTTGTTTTGAAAATAGCTCAAAGAGGTGTTTGTGGAATGTGTTTTGGAAAGAGATTTAAAAAGGTGTCTTCTTTGTAATGGCTCTCGTTTCTATAAGAACATGTACAAAGTGTTTGCCTTTTGAAAATGTTTCAAAATGGGAGCGTATAAAATGTTTTTGTTGTGAGAAAGCGAGCAACTAGGAGAAAATATACCTACTCAAAAGGTCTTAGATGTTCTTTTCTTCCTCCTTTAGATGTTGCTATCTTACCATTGTTTTGGTAAGAAAGCCCCATCATTGGATGTGAAGGGACGGGCGTGGGACATTAGTATAGTCATAGAAGACAACCTATGGGACGTTTTAGCAATGTCGTTTTAGGGACTAGATCGTTTACCAAAAGCAATATTGAGGGTCATCGAGGGACTACGATCTTTTACCAAAAGCAATATTGAGGGTCATCGAGGGACTACGATCTTTTATCAAGGGTATTTGCTAAAATGCCCATGTTCGAGGGACATGACTATTTTCTGATAGGCAACAAAATGGGATTACCCTAAGGGTGCAAGTGTGTAAGTGTGCTTGATTTACATGCATTTTATTCTTGATTAGGGTTATCTATTTGTTGATTTTATGTCTTGTCATACACACCCCAATTACTAGCATTTATATTCAAAAGTGGTAAATTGCAGAAATGTAAAGTCCTACGCTATTACATCAATTAGGGATGGGGGTACATAATTACAAATGGGGATTTGCAAGAATTTAAATCCTAGTCATCTATTACAACCATATTGAACTATGCAATATGTGATCGGTGGGAATGAGAACTGACTGTTTTGGAATGTTGGTTCGCGTTTTGCGTTTGTTTTTGCAAAATGTCGCGGTAAGCAAGAGTCGCCACCGTCTTTTATTTTATCCAACAAGGAAAGGACAAAAGCACAAAAAAAATCCTTTTCGAGATGTTTCTCGGGTTCGGGAGGTAGATTATAGAAAGGGAAGGTGTTAGCAGCCTTTCTATCTATGGTTATCCACAGGCTCTTAGGTACTTGCTCATTGTGTTTTCAAAAGTTTGCTTTTCTTTGTGATTATGGGTTTGAAAAGAGTTTTTGTTTTGAAGAGAGTGTAGGTGCGAAAAGTTTTGTTTTGTTTTAAAAGGAGCAAGTGCTTAAGAACCATCTACCTACTCAAAAAGTAATTAATCTGTACAAGTATCCTTTAGACAATGCTATCCCACTATTGAGGAGCAGGTAGCACCGTCGTTGGAGTTTTCGGGTCAATTCGATTAAGGGACGTGTGGTCACTAAAGCAATGTTAGGACGCCTTAGCGGTAACCCTAATGTCTTAGATCATTTTATCCGAGGCAACTGTTTCGAGGCAACTTTGATCTTTGGACAAGAGGGCGACCTCTAAAACTTCATATACTCAATGACCCCATTCGAGGCAACCAAGTGAGGTGTACCCTAAGAGTGCGCATGTGCGAGTGTATTGTTTTTCAGTTATTTATCTTTGTACATGTTATGGGTGATCTATTGTTGATTTTAAATTAAAATTGATCTTGTCATGCATTGCCTAGTTATCAAACATCTAACAGTTAATATTATACGAAAATTAAATTGCGGAAAATTGAATCTAAGCTATTACAAGGCGTCGGGTATTTACATCGTCAAAAACAAACCCTTTAAAATTAAATTGCGAAAAGTAAATGAAAGCGATAAATAAATAAATAAAATCCTAAGTTAAACTATTACATTGCCAAAGCAGTTACAATATTGAAATATGAATAAAAAATAATACGCGCGCGAAAAAATTAAATCGGAGTGTCTTAGGGTTTTGACCTTTTTTATTAAATAAAGCATATATTTTTTGAATTAAAAATTAATCTAAGTTAATAATTGAGTTAATTAATTAAATGAAAATATTTTTGGGTTTTTTATTTTAATTAAGGAAACAAAATAAGAATGGTTAAAAATGTTAAAAACCTAATATTCTAATTTGATTTTAATTTATTGCAAAATATATTATTGTTAAACCTATTTAAACTAAATAAATTAATTTATGTTTATTTACAAAAATAAATAATGAAATTAATGGATTTTATAAAAATATTATTTTTTGTTGTTTCTGATTTTTTATGAAAAAGAGTTAATTGGTTAATTTATTAATTAAGATAATAATAATAATAATAAAACAAAAATAGGAAAATAATGAAAAGAAAAAAGAACAAACTCAGGGTGTATTGGGCCCAAAGAGGGTGTTTGAATTGCAATTTCCAGGCCCAGAACGTCCAACCTTGTTTGAACTTTGTGGTTGGCTATGCGTGCATTGACCTGAGACCATGGTGGTACCTCATTCATGAACACCAGATTTGGCCTGAAGGCCATCTGGCACGTTGATCCTTGAGGTGCATGGTGGTCTTTATGCTTGGAGATTCATTGGAATAGCTGCAAGAAAAGAATAATAAGCATTTTGGGGGACCTGAGATTCGAACCCAAGTCCCAATGGGTTCTCCAATAGCGCTTCCACCAACTGAGCTGGCCTGCTTCTTTGTTATTAATTCATACAACAAATATTATATGGACAATAATCAACTATGCCTGAATAAAAAAAATAAAATTGTGTATTTTTAAATGAACCAATGGGAGGGTGACGTCTGGTCGTCTTCTCCAAAAGAACTCTGGTTATTTACCTGCGGATTTTTATCCGCAGGAAGGTTCGTGGGATGTCTCCAAAATTCGCCCTAGGCCATGGAAATGAAAACTAAGACCACCAATACATTCGTCTCTTCCTCCTGGTTTCATCCATGTCAAGCATTGGCCTTGATTTTCCCTGCAACTAAAAGCCCCAAAAACAAAATGTACGAACCCTAGATCTGGGCCTGACGTTACAGGCTATGAAAATAAAATTCAGTGATGCCAAAAGTTTCAGAATACAACACAGAGTATGAATATGTAATTATTTCAATGAAAGGATGCAAGAATTAGAGATTTAGATTTCATGTTCAGAGCTTGGTTCGTGACGACTTACAGTGAGTTTTAGGCAATGAGAAGGCTTGATTTTGATTGGTATCGCTTCAGGGGATGTCAGGGAAGAGAGATATGTCAAGCTTTTTGTTTGAATCGAGCTCCAATGTTGTTCTTGATCTCCAAGTTTTCAAGCTTTTTCACAAACATCCTCTGGCCGTTTCAGCAGTTCCTTGTGCGTTTTTTTGCTTTGTGTGGCTTGTACAAGTATTATAGGATGAATTAGGTTTAATCTTTTGGCCTGAATCCAAGTGCATTGAAGATTCATGATTTGATTTTGATCACCATTATCAAACTTCCAAAAATAGCTCAAATCTGATTTTTTTATGCATGAATAAGTCTTGATACGAATTGATTTGATGAATCATGCCAATTGAAAGTTGTACCAATCACAAAGATATGATTTCATCAATTTTTAGATTTTATTTGATTTAATATTGATTAAAAATGCATTAAATCAATAAAAATCAAATAAAATAGAAAAATAAATGAATGGCCATGAAATCAAATATGGGACACGTGTGTGGCATGACAAGACCATATCAAGTGGAAAAAAGTGGGCCCTTTTGTCAAAAATTGGAGTTTTGAGGATAGTTGACTTTTGGCAAATTTGGAAAAATGCCCAACTTCAACAATGCATAACTTCCTCAATTTTGAACTTTTGGAGGTGTTCTTGGACACTTTAGAAACCTTGAGATGTCCTCTAATCAACCCTTTTGGTCGCATCTCATTTTGATGTTCCATGCTGAAGTTATAAGATTTGGAAAAAAAGGTGTTTTTGTTGACTTTTAAAATGACCTATAATGTCCAAATTCATAACTTCTTGTGATAGCATTTCTTGATCTTGGGGTGTGAAGATGGATTGTATGAAATTGCATCCTCTTTAAAATGATCTTTGGATGAGTCATTTCTCATAAAGTATGAGAAAGTTATGCTTGGTCAAAGTTGAGTTGAGTTTTCCTATAAAACCCTAATTTAGCAACTTTTGAATCTTGATTAATCTTGAGAAATCTTTGATGAATCATGATCAACCCTTTATCAAATGATGAATTATCCTTCAAAATGAGAATGTTGACAAAAAATCTTGAGGTTTGACTGTGTTTGGGACACAGTTGACTTTTGCCCTAGCATAGTCGATTTTTGGGCCTCTTGAGCAATTGACTGACCAAACTTCCTCTGCAAGGCTTGAAATTTGACATGGATGAACTTAAGAATATATTAAGACATTGGGAAGCACTTGAGGCCATTTGAATATGAGGACCTTAATGCAACACAACACCATAATTTTGACTTGACGGCCTTAGGAGGTGATTTGACTGTCCAACCCTTGAGCCAACTTGAGCAACTTGAAGATTATTCTTGACATGTCTTGAGGAATATGGGAGGGAAAATTTTGGGGTACAACAGTTGCCCCTGTTCAATCTTCTTAAACCTGAGGATATAGATTGGCGTTCGGGCCTTTCGTGATCCAAAGGTGGAAGATGATTGAACACTAGAGTGCCCAGAAATTTGCACTCGCATGAAGTAGCATATGTCTTGTGATGTCGGGGATGGGCTTACAGATGCCATTTGGAGATTGTTGGTAGGTGGATGGGCCTACAGATGCCATCTGCAGGAGTGTCGATCTCATAAGAGATTCCTTAGCGAGAACTTGCATACTTGTGGTTGTAGAAGATTCCGCTGGGGAAGCCTAACTTTTGTTGAGATTTGGGAACTTGCCTGTACTTCAACTGAGAGAATGCCTCGGCTGAGTCTTAAGAACCTGTCCATAATTCAATTGGGGGGAAACATCAAGATCTAGGAACTGTCTGGTGCTCAACGTAGTATACTGTTGAGGTTAGAGAACTCGTCCACACTATGACGGAGGAAAACATCAAGATCTAGGAACTGACTAGTGCTCAACGTAGTATACCGTTGAGGTTATAGCACTCGTCCACACTATGACGTAGGGAAACATCTTCATCAAGATCTAGGAACTGTCTGGTGCTCAACGTAGTATATCGTTGAGGTTATAGCACTCATCCACACTATGACGTAGGGGAACTGTCGAGATTGAGAACCTTACCTGAAATTCAACCGAGGATAATTCAATTGAGATTTAAGAACCGGTCAGGTCTTCGACGTCACTGAGAACTTTAACTGTATCTGTTTTGAAAGGTAAAGGTCAGTCATATGCAATGCATGATATGGATCAGGCAATGATATTCTCAAAATAAGTGAGATTGTATTCGTATGATGCGTATATGCATGTATCATGATGTATGGGGATATAATGTTTTAGCTGGGGAAAATAAATCCCGGAACTGCTGGAGAATAGAGTTGAGTTCTTCGTTTCCGCTGGGGATGATGAACGAAGATGATTGTGAGAATAAACATGTAGGAGAAAAGAACTCCGTTGGGGAATAAACATGATGAAGAGATTACTCCGAGGGGAAATACTCTATGGGGGAGAGATGTTCTGCTAAGGATTTTAACGATAAACTCCGCTGGGGATTCCGTTGATAAGCTCTGTTGGGGATTTCAACGATGAACTCCGCTGGGGATGGATTACTGTTGCTGGTGATATTGGGTCTGTTGAGGATAGAAGTCCTGCTGAGGGGAAAGAAAGAACTTCGCTGGGGATGATCTTTCAGTTGCAACTTGCTGAGGATAACCTAGTTAGACTCTTATGAGGATAACCCTCTGAATTTGGCTGGGGAGATTTATCTGTGCTCTGCAGGGGATAAGCTTCCAGAATCTACTGGGTAAGATGATTCAACTCTGGCGGGGAAGCTTTTTCAGACTGTGCTGGGGAAATATTGACTCCACTGGGGTATCTTGTATTCTGCCGGGGAACATTCTTATATTCTGTTGGGGAATATTAAGACTGCCGGGGATACTCTTGTACTTGCTGGAGAATATTCTTATACTCCGCTGGGGAATATTAAGACCTTCTGGGGATACCACACCTTCTTGGGGATGATGGTAGATTAACTCTTCTTGGGGAGAGTATTACTGATTTGTACATAGCTGTGAGTCTCAGTTGGGAAATCTACCCTTACTGTTTTACTCAGCGGGGAGTGACGGTATCTTGGTCATATTCTTCAGCTGAACCTACCTTGGTACCTTGGTGGACAAAGCAACTAGACCGCTCAGACAATTCTTATTGCCCCTACTTCTGATATCACCCGTAATTCGTCCTTTATTTTGCATGTAAATATTTATGAGCAGCAATTAATGTAAAATGCATATATAAAAAATGAACATTGGACGTTCTTTGCAAAACAAAACAGATAAAGGAAAAACAATTTGAAATTTGTCTGAAAATGAATTTGTATTGATTTTAAAGTTTGCTTGTAAATAGGCGTTTTTGTACAAGAGGCTGACGTCCTAGTAAGAGGACGCCGCCGAACAAATAGAATTTAAACAATTTGTGAAAAGAAAACAAAACAGCTATGTGAATAATCCCACTGGGTTCCAACTCTGCTATTTCCTTTATATCTTCAAGCGTCTCATCACTTTGCTGCTTAGTTGAAGATGAATCTGATTGATTAGTGTCGTCCAAGCTTGATAGTTGATACCGAAGTATGGATGCGAGGTGATCCAATGAGACATAGTGTTACGCTTTAATCCCTAATTTTTGTCTGGACCTCCCTTTCAGGTTTTCAGTCCACCGAGATACCCTTTTTTTCCCAAGCCGCCTTTTCAGGTTTTCAACTTGCCGGGTGTACAAATATTTATTTTCATCCCTTATTTTTGCCCGAACCCTTTTGGTTCGCCGGGAAGCCCTTATTTTTGCCTAGGCCAGTCAACCTAGCGGGTCTTTGATTATGCGTAGTATCTTTTCACTATGTCTGCATTGACGGGGTGAGGAAGGTCGTCACCATCCACGGTGGTTAGAATCATAGCTCCGCCTGAGAAGATGTTCTTAACCATAAATGGCCCTTCGTAAGTAGGGGTCCATTTACCCCTGGGATCACCTTGAGGTAGAATAATGCACTTGATTACCAAATCCCCAACTTGATACTCTTGTCGTCTAACTTTCTTGTTAAATGCCTTGATCATCCATTTTTGGTACGTCTGACCATGACAAATAGCAGTAAGTCTTTTTTCGTCAATTAGGTCCAGTTGATCAAGCCGGGTCTGAATCCAGTCGTCTTCACTCAAACCTGCATCCTTCATGATCCGGAGAGAGGGTATCTGAACTTCAATGGGCAAGACTGCCTCCATGCCATAAACCAAGGAATAGGGTGTTGCCCCTGTTGACGTCTGTGCTGAGGTACGGTACCCATGAAGAGCAAATGGTAACATCTCGTTCCAGTCTTTGTATGTCACTGTCATCTTCTGCACAATCTTCTTAATGTTCTTATTTGCCGCTTCGACAGCCCCATTCATCTTCGGCCGGTAGGGAGAAGAGTTATGATGCTGTATATTGAATTGTTCGCAGAGCTCAGTGATCATCTTGTTGTTGAGATTGGTACCATTGTCCGTAATGATCCTCTCTGGTACACCGTATCGACAGATCAGGTTGTGCCAAATGAACCGTGCCACGACGTTCTTGGTTACCGTAGCAAAGGAAGCTGCTTCAACCCACTTCGTAAAGTAATCAATCGCTACCAGGATGAAACGATGTCCGTTGGATGCCGTAGGTCTGATCTCGCTGATCATATCAATGCCCCACATTGCAAAAGGCCAAGGCGCTGTCAAGACGTTCAGAGGAACTGGAGGTATGTGCACCTTATCAGTATAGACCTGGCACTTGTGACATGTCCGAGAATGCTGATAACAGTCGGCTTCCATTGTGGACCAGTAATATCCTGCCCGAAGGATTTTCTTTGCCATGGTATGTCCACTGGAATGGGTTCTGAAGGTACCTTCATGTAACTCTGCCATGATCCTTTCTACTTCATTCTTATCCACACAACGCAGTAAGGCCGAATCATGGTTTCGCTTGTAAAGAATGCCATTGCTGATGAAGAACTTTGCTGCAAACCTCCTCAGAAACTTCTTGTCATTAACAGATGCACCCTCGGGGTATTCATGAGCTTCAAGATACCTCTTCACCTCATGATACCAGGGTTTTTCTGTTACTTCTTCAGCCTCAAGATCACAACAATGTGCAGGTTCGTCCAATCTTTCAATAATGATCTGGGGAGCCTCGTTATCCCAATTGACTTTGAACATAGAAGACATCGTAGCTAGCGCGTCCGTCAACTGATTCTCCTCTCTAGGGAAGTGTTCAAAGGTTATCTCCTCGAAATGGGGAAGCAATGTCAACACATACTTCTTATAAGGAATAAGATTTGGGTGTTTCATATCCCACTCGCCTTTGATCTGACTGATCACGAGAGCGGAATCTCCGAAGACACTCAGAAACTTAATCCTTAGGTCAATTGCTGCTCGAAGACCCATGATGCACGCTTCATACTCTGCCATGTTGTTGGTGCAGTTGAAACATAGTCGGGCGGTAAATGGAGTATGAGAGCCTTTAGGAGATATGATCACAATGCCAATGCCATTACCATTACCCAAAGCGTTCGAAGCTCCATCAAAGTACATAGACCATCGGGATCCTTCCTCAGGTCCTTCATCCGGTCCAGGTGTCTCATAATCAGTTATTAAATGATATTCTCGTCCGGGAATTCAAAGTTCATAGACTGGTAATCATCCACTGCCTGGTGCGCCAAATGGTCTGCCAATACACTTCCCTTAATTTCCTTTTGGGTCGTATATTGGATGTCATACTCAGTAAAGATCATCTGCCATCTTGCAATTCTTCCGGACAAGGCAGGCTTTTCGAAGATATACTTGATTGGATCCATCTTTGATATCAACAAAGTAGTGTGAGTCAGCATATACTGTCTCAGCCGGCGAGCAGCCCATGCCAAAGCGCAGCAAGTTTTCTCGAGTAGTGAGTATCGGGTCTCACAGTCGGTAAACTTTTTGCTAAGGTAATAAATAGCATGCTCTTTTCGGCCAAACTCGTCATGGTGCCCCAGCACCACCCCATTGAGTTGTCAAGCACTGTCAAGTATAAAATCAAAGGTCTCCCTTCAACTGGTGGCATCAGAATAGGTGGCTCTTGGAGATACTCTTTGATTCTTTTGAAAGCGGCCTGACATTCATCATTCCAACGTACCACTTGATCTTTCTTCAGTAACTTGAAGATTGGCTCACAAGTAGCAGTTAGGTGTGAGATGAATCGGGCAATGTAATTCAGTTGTCCTAGAAAGCCTCTGACCTCTTTCTCTGTTCTGGGAGCTGGCATCTCTTGTATGGCTTTCACTTTGGTAGGGTCCACTTGAATACCTTTGTCGCTCACGACGAAACCTAGTAGCTTACCAGACCTCACCCCGAAGGTGCACTTGTTCAGGTTCAACCTTAACTTGTACAACTTCAACCTGTCAAACAGCTTCTGGAGATGGTCAAGGTGTTCTTCCTCGGTCTGGGACCTTGCAATCATATCATCGACGTATACTTCAATCTCATGATGGATTATGTCATGAAACAAAGCAACCATGGCTCGCTGATATGTTGCCCCGACATTCTTCAATCCAAAAGGCATGACCTTGTAACAAAAGGTGCCCCACTGAGTAACAAAGGTCGTCTTCTCCATGTCTTCGGGAGCCATCTTTATCTGATTATAACCGGAGAAACCATCCATGAAGGAGAATACCTTGTGCTGAGCAGTATTATCAACCAGAACGTCAATATAAGGTAGAGGGAAGTCATCCTTGGGACTGGCCCTGTTCAAATCCCTGTAGTCAACACACATTCGGACCTTACCATCTTTCTTCGGCACTGGAACCACATTGGCCACCCAATGAGGGTAAGAAGTCACTGCTAGAAAACTGGCGTCAAACTGTTTCATAACCTCGGCCTTGATTTTCTCAGATATCTCTGGGCGCATACGGCGAACCTTCTGTTTTACCGGAGGACAGTCCTCCTTGGTAGGCAGGCGATGAACCACAATGTCAGTATCCAAACCAGGCATATCTTTGTAAGACCAGGCAAAGATCTCAACATAGTCACACAACATCTAAATCAACCGCTGCTTCACACTAAGCTCCAGATTTGCACCGATCTTGACTTCCTTCTTGTCTGTTTCAGTACCCAGATTCATTGTTTCCACCGGCTCTTCATGTGGCTGAATGGCCCTCTCTTCCTGGAGTAGAAGTCTTGAAAGTTCAACAGGCACTTCGCAATCATTTTCACCTTCATCTTCGGCTAAGTTGATCGGATTTTCGAAGTCATAACTGGCAGTAGCAGAGTCGTTACCAGTGAGATCCAGAGTGGATGTGGACCTGTATATGTGAGTGTGTGTAAATAGCTGTTTTGCAATATATAATAAAGAAAAACAAAGAGCGCAAAATTTGAAATGAAAGAAACGTCCAATGCTTTTATTAATGATATATGAAAATGGCACACAAAAGCCCTCACAAATGAAGCCACGGTGCCCCGGGTAAGACACCGGGCCATAAAGTTTCAAAACATTGTCTGTTACAAATTCAAAACAAAGAGTTCATTACTGGGTAACAGAAGTAATAGGGATGAAGTCCTTTGCTGTCCAGTTGCTTGGTCCATCGTTGGTCGTAGGATAGATCCAGCTGTCGAATTCAGACTCTTCCACATTATCTTCGATGGCATTTACTCCCGAGTTGCTGATGAACACGGGAGGTCTTCCGATCCTTGCATTTTGAACAACCCTTTGAGCTTCTGCAGTGAAACCCAAACCAAACTTGTTAGTCTTCTGAGTGAAATCAGGAAGTTGGCCTCAATTTGCACACTCACCCTTCTCAATAACAGCCCGGGCGTCCTTTAAGGAAGCCATCTTTATAGGAGAATCTTCAACCACAGTCTCAGTTGATGCCAGTGTCTGAGGAACCTCTTCAAAGTGCTGAAATGGGGTCTCAATGAACTCCCCATCCATCTCTACGTATCTGAACGAGTTGAGGTGGCTAACCATGTACTCTTCCTCCCCTTGAACTATCACAATCTTTCCTCTGACAGGGTACTTCAACTTCTGGTGGAGCGTTGAGGTTACAGCCCCAGCTTTATGGATCCATGGACGACCCAGCAAACAAGAGTAGGATGGCCGAATGTCCATCACATAGAACGTAGAATTGAAGACCTGAGAACCAACTTTAATTGGAATATCAACTTCACTGTGCACCATCCTTTTAGACCCATCAAAGGCCCTGACAATGATGTTACTTGGTTTTAACTCTAACCCTTCACAATCCAACCGGTCTAGAGCTTTCTTGGGCAAGACGTTCAGTGAGGAACCCGTATCAACCAATACATGTGCAAGAGTAGTGCCCCTGCATTCAATGGAGACATGCAGGGCATCGTTATGGTTCTTCCCTTTAGCAGTCAAATCAGCGTCGGAGAAACCCAAACCATTATCAGCAGTTAAATTAGCCACACAATCTGTAAACTGATCAGCTGATGTTTCTTGTGGCACGTGGGTCGTCTTCAGGAAGGTAATCAGAGCCTTGGCATGGGCCTTTGAGAACAGAAATAGTGACAACATAGAAATCTTGGATGGGGTTTTCCCCAGCTGCTCAACTACGTTATAATCACTCTTCTTAATAATCTTCAGAATCTCTTCCATCTCCTGCTTGGAAGCTTCAACAGTAATTGTCTTCGATGCCTCCGTCTGGGCAGGCACATCAGTGGTGATCCCTTTGACCCGAGCGTCAGATGACTCGGCGACAGGGGTAGAACTAAGAACTTGATCAGGAATGGCAGTAGGTACACTTACAGGTGTAATGACAACAGGTCTTCGGATAGTTGGTGGAGCAATATCAGGTGAGAAAAGTCTACCACTGCGGGTGACTTTAGCAAGCCCAATAATGTTGCTAACGCCGGTATCAGCATCCAACTCTTGCTTAACTCCAAGAACATAAACATCTTCCCCATAGTGCCAGGGGACAGCTTTGTCAGAGGTGTAGGGGATGGGCCCCAGAACAGTGATGATTACAGGTGCGATCTTCGGAACAGATGTAATTCTAACAGGCTTCCTCGAGGGAGCCTTGGAAGAATTGTTGAAAATAGTAATAATGGCGACTTCTTCAGTAGGAATGGAAGGAACAACAATCTTCTCAAATAGGATCTCCTTACTATCCATCAGGTTTTGGATACCTGACTTTAGGAATGGGCAACCAGTAGGTAAAACAGAACACATATGGCAATCTTTGTCACATCCTGGAAATAAACCGGCTATCAACAGGTTCTTCTTGACAGTCATCAGAGGGGTAACAATATCATCCACGGAAACTACAAACAAGTCTTCCTCTACAACATTTACTCCATGTTTGGGCATGGGAGAAGTCACAACATTAGGCCTCTCGTGCGCCTCGAACTCAATCTCCCTTGCATCAATTAAGTCTTGCACCTTGTTCTTCAAAACCCAACAATCATCCGTATTATGCCCCGGGCTATCAGATTGAAAAGCACAACGGGCATTAGGGTTATACCTCGGTGATGTGGTGTTTGGACTTTTCGGAGCTTCCTTTAGAATTACCAGATTGGTCTTCAGCAACTGGGGCAGAATTTGAGACAAAGTCATGCTGAGACGAGTAAATTGTCTTCGAGGTCTCTCGTCCTTCTGTTGATTGTTGTACTGAGGAGCACCAGCAGGTTTTGAAATAACAACCGCATTGACAGCTTGGCGGTGTTCGGGTCTATTCTGTCTTCTCGAACTGTAGACAGCACTTGACTCTTTCTTAAATGGCTTCTTCTCAGTGCTTGATGAGGCACCCTTTTGTATCTTTCCAGCCTTAATACCAGCTTCAATCCTCTCACCAGTCAAAATAAGATCTGTGAACCCAGCTGAAGAGCTTCCAATCAGATGGTTGAAGAACGAACCAGGCAGGGTCCCCAAAAACATGTCAACAAGCTCACGATCAGCCAAAGGTGGTTGCACCCTTCCGGCAAGGTCTCTCCATTTCTGAGCATACTCTTTAAATCCTTCACCCGTTCCTATTGACATACCCTAGAGTTGGGTACGCGTAGGAGCGAGGTCGGAGTTGTACTGATACTGCCTGTAAAATGCAGTAGCCAAATCCTCCCAGCTGCGGATACTAGCTCCGTCCAATTGATAGAACCACTCAAGCTGAGTCCCTGAGAGACTGTCTTGAAAGAAATGGATCCATAAGTTCTTATCAGCAGTGTAAGGCTGGATCTTCCTCACATATGACCGGAGGTGCAGCTTTGGACAGGAAGCTCCGTCATACTTGGCAAAGGCAGGTGCCTTGAATTTGTGGGGAATCACCACCCCAGATGATAGACCTAGATCTCCGAAATCTAGACCAGGCACTTTCTGTATTTCCATAGCACTCAAACGGTCTTCCAGCTGTTTGTACTTATCCTCAGCAGGAGGATACTGTTCTTCATCGTAGATCGTCTTGTTGTCGGAGACTATAGGGCTAGGATCCCTCCTTTCTTGTGGACTATCTTTCCCTCCAGATGAGGTGGTCAGATCAACTTCATTCTGTAGTCCGTTTCCAAACCTGCGTCCAGTGTTGAACAGGATGGTCCTCTTCTTCTTCTTCTCTTTCAGAATCAAGGTCTTCAGGTCCTGCTGACCCTTAGCTAGATTCATGAACAACTCTTGAAATTGGGCATTCTGGGCCTGGAGGGCCTTGATAGCTTGCTCAGTGGAAGGTTCAGCAGACATGATGATTGCTGAAATAAACAGAGAAGAAGATAAGAGACCTGTAATGGGTACCTGCTTATGGAGTGCATGGGATGAAATGTGTATGATTATGATTTCAAAGACAATCGAGATTCAAATTTGTAAACAAGAAAGGAAACACACTTTATTAGATTTAAACTTCAAAATTTAAATTGTTCAACAAACTTCCCTTAGGCATTACAAGAATGGAAATACTGAAAAGTAAATAAAAACTGTAAAAGAAATCATCAAAGGTCCATCAATGCTCCCATGGTCTCTTCTTCTCAGTGCGTACGTAATCATTCAGGATCCGCTCGTTCTCCAGTTGCCTAGTTAGCTTTTGGATCTTCTGCTCTTGTTCATTGAACTTCTCCCGATAAGAATCCTGTTCATCCCTCAATTGCATCCAGTACCTCTTCAGTGCCCCAATATCAGTGGGCATATAAGGGTGGAGAATGGTTGGAAGAACCCCTTCCTCATTAGCAACTTCAAGAATAACAGGCCTGACAGCTTCATATGGCATACCTAACTTCTGGGCACGGATGCGGACCCATCTGAGATATGGCTCCATTGGCAGAGAAGTCTTTGGACCCAACTCATGTGGATCAGATTGGTGAACTCTGTCCCAAGCCCTTATGAATCTACGATGCAACTCGTCGCTATCTCTCTGAAAATCAAAGATGATATGAGGCATTAACATCTCATGAGGCCCTTCTCTTCTAGCTCTTCCAAACTGACGGAGAGCTAAGCATGGGTTGTAAGAAATCCCTCCATGGGTTCTGATCAATGGAACATTAGGATACTCTCCACAGCGATCAATGACAGTCACCTCATCCATACCTTTGAGAGTCCAGATAATGTCATTATTAGAAAGAGACATCACCCTATAAGCCCAAACCATTCCTTCTTTGTTCTTCAGCACGGACTTAGGGAGGTGCGAAATAAACCACCTTGACAGTAAAGGAGCACAGCACATCAAAGTTCCCCACTTTCGGGCAGTACGAGCATAGAGCTGATGAAGGATGTCACCCAAGAGAGTGGGTACAGGGTTCTGAGAAATGAAGATCTTTATGGCATTAATATCAACAAAAGTGTCTGGATTCGGAAACAATACCAAGCCATAAATCAAGAGAGCCAGAATATCCTCGAACGCCTTGAAGTCTAAGCTGTTCCAGAAGTAGTTAGCATTGCCAACCAAGAACTTAGTCAGAAAACCCTTAGCTCCACTTCTAGTCTCCCAGTTAGCCATTACCTCTTCTTTGGTCAAGTGAAGGGCTGCAACAATTTCTTCGGGCTTAAGAGTCTTCTCCCATCCAGTAAACGGGGTCTGCTCCAGAACAGAGATACCGAGCAGCTCAGAGAACTCTTCTAGGGTAGGAACCAGTTGGAAGTCCTGGAAAGTAAAACAATGGTACATCGGATCATAGAATTGGACCAGGACACTCATCATTTGTTCGTCCAATTTTGAGGTGACCAAACTGAGAAGAGAACCATGCCTCCTGATGAAGGAAGTAGTGTCAGGCATCTTAGCAACCAACTCTTTAAGCAAGGTAGGTACTTGGACAAAGTTGATCCGGATGGTATTCTTACGCATGGGCATCATAATGACCTACAAAACAGAGCAAAGATGAAACCCGCTTGTCTTTTAAATAGGTTAGTCCTTATGCAAAATGTATGCAATGTTATGATGTCATGGTAAAGGCACACCACAAGTATCCACAAAAGGCAAACATGGTAAAGGCACACAAGTCACACAAAAGAGCCCTTAGATTTCAGGCTGGCATGGAGCTTAGGTACTACCCTCTTTCAGTTCAGTTGGTTTAAACCTGTCCTAAAAATAGTAATCGGGTTCTAGAGGATCTCAATATCACTGACTACCCTCAATCAGTCATAATTCCAATTTAGCAACCTTTTCTTGCGGCCGGAATTATCGCGAGAGTTTAGTCTCAATGAGTGTAGCATACTACTACTGTTCTATGTCCAAGTTGGTCAATTTAAGGTTCTAAGGTCAGTTGGTGCTTAATGACTCCTTAGAAGACCCACATTCTCCTCGTTCCAACACAAGGGATATCGGTACAGACCAAGGTGCCACACCAATGTAGCTACTGCTTCATCCGTATCGGTCTACACCGTACAGATCCCTCACAGTTTATTGCTAATTACCTAAAGGGTATCCCCAGATCCGGGTTAGGATCTATAGAACTCCGATACAAGCCCACAAAGATAAATCATACAAAGCATACAATTGAAAATACAATGATCTAATCCTAAGGTACATCTCACTTAAAAAAATTCCCCAGCAGAGTCGCCAGTTCTGTGATCGGTGGGAATGAGAACTGACTATTTTGGAATGCTGGTTCGTGTTTTGCGTTTGTTTTTGCAAAATGTCGCGGTAAGCAAGAGTCGCCACCGTCTTTTATTTTATCCAACAAGGAAAGGACAAAAGCACAGAAAAATTCCTTTTCGAGATGTTTCTCGGGTTCGGGAGGTAGATTATAGAAAGGGAAGATGTTAGCACCCTTTCTATCCGTGGTTATCCACGGGCTCTTAGGTACTTGCTCGTTATGTTTTCAAAAGTTTGCTTTTCTTTGTGATTGTGGGTTTGAAAAGAGTTTTTGTTTTGAAGAGAGTGTAAGTGCGAAAAGTTTTGTTTTGTTTTAAAAGGAGCAAGTTCATAAGAACCATCTACCTACTCAAAAAGGAATTAATCTGTACAAGTGTCATTTAGACAATGCTATCCCACTATTGAGGAGCAGGTAGCACCGTCGTTGGAGTTTTCGGGTCAATTCGATTAAGGGACGTGTGGTCACTAAAGCAATGTTAGGACGCCTTAGCGGTAACCCTAATGTCTTAGATCATTTTATCCAAGGCAACCGTTTCGAGGCAACTTTGATCTTTGGACAAGAGGGCGACCTCTAAAACTTCCTATACTCAATGACCCCGTTCGAGGCAACCAAGTGAGGTGTACCCTAAGAGTGCGCATGTGCGAGTGTATTATTTTTCAGTTATTTATCTTTGTACATGTTATGGGTGATCTATTGTTGATTTTAAATTAAAATTGATCTTGTCATGCATTGCCTAGTTATCAAACATCTAACAGTTAATATTATACGGAAATTAAATTGCGGAAAATTGAATCTAAGCTATTACAAAGCGTCGGGTATTTACATCGCCAAAAACAAACCCTTTAAAATTAAATTGCGAAAAGTAAATGAAAGCGATAAATAAATAAATAAAATCCTAAGTTAAACAATTACATTCCCAAAGCAGTTACAATATTGAAATATGGATCAAAAATAATACGCGCGCAAAAAAATTAAATCGGAGTGTCTTAGGGTTTTGACCCTTTTTATTAAATAAAGCATATATTTTTTGAATTAAAAATTAATCTAAGTTAATAATTGAGTTAATTAATTAAATGAAAATATTTTTGGGTTTTTATTTTAATTAAGGCAACAAAATAAGAATGGTTAAAAATGTTAAAAACCTAATATTCTAATTTGATTTTAATTTATTGCAAAATATATTATTGTTAAACCTATTTAAACTAAATAAATTAATTTATGTTTATTTACAAAAATAAATAATGAAATTAATGGATTTTATAAAAATATTATTTTTTGTTGTTTCTGATTTTTTATGAAAAAGAGTTAATTGGTTAATTTATTAATTAAGATAATAATAATAATAAAACAAAAATAGGAAAATAATGAAAAGAAAAAAAGAACAAACTCATGGGGTATTGGGCCCAAAGAGGGTGTTTGAATTGCAATTTCCAGGCCCAGAACGTCCAGCCTTGTTTGACCTTTGTGGTTGGCTATGCGTGCATTGACCTGAGACCATGGTGGTCCCTCATTCATGAACACCAGATTTGACCTGAAGGCCATCTGCCACGTTGATCCTTGAGGCGCATGGTGGTCTTTATGCTTGGAGATTCATTGGAATAGCTGCAAGAAAAGAATAATAAGCATTTTGGGTGACCTGGGATTGGAACCCAGGTCCCAATGGGTTCTCCAATAGCGCTTCCACCAACTGAGCTGGCCTGTTTCTTTGTTATTAATTCATACAACAAATATTATATGGACAATAATCAACTATGCCTGAATAAAAAAAATAAAAGCGCGTATTTTTAAATGAACCAATGGGAGGGCGACGTCTGGTCGTCTTTTCCAAAATAACTCTGGTTATTTACCTGCGGATTTTTATCCGCAGGAAGGTTCGTGGGATGTCTCCAAAATTTGCCCTAGGCCATGGAAACGAAAACTAAGACCACCAATACATTCGTCTCTTCCTCCTGGTTTCATCCATGTCAAGCATTGGCCTCGATTTTCCCTGCAACTAAAAGCCCCAAAAACAAAATGTACGAACCCTAGAACTGGGCATGACGTTACAGGCTATGAAAATAAAATTCAGTGATGCCAAAAGTTTCATAATGCAACACAGAGTATGAATATGTAATTATTTCAATGAAAGGATGCAAGAATTAGAGATTTAGATTTCATGTTCAGAGCTTGGTTTGTGACGACTTACAATGAGTTTTAGGCAATGAGAAGGCTTGATTTTGATTGGTATCGCTTCAGGGGATGTCAGGGAAGATAACTATGTCAAGCTTTTTGTTTGAATCGAGCTCCAATGTTGTTTTTGATCTCCAAGTTTTCAAGCTTTTTCACAAACTTCCTCTGGCCGTTTCAGCAGTGCCTTGTGCGTGTTTTTGCTTTGTGTGGCTTGTACAAGTATTATAGGATGAATTAGGTTTAATCTTTTGGCCTGAATCCAAGTGCATTGAAGATTCATGATTTGATTTTGATCACCATTATCAAACTTCCAAAAATAGCTCAAATCTGATTTTTTTATGCATGAATAAGTCTTGATACGAATTGATTTGATGAATCATGCCAATTGAAAGTTGTAGCAATCACAAAGAAATGATTTTATCAATTTTTAGATTTTATTTGATTTAATATTGATTAAAAATGAATTAAATCAATAAAAATCAAAGAAAATAGAAAAATAAATGAATGGCCATGAAATCAAATATGGGACAAGTGTGTGGAATGACAAGACCATATCAAGTGGAAAAAAGTGGGCCCTTTTGTCAAAAATTGGAGTTTTGAAGATAGTTGACTTTTGGCAAATTTGGAAAAATGCCCAACTTTCAACAATGTATAACTTCCTCAATTTTGAACTTTTGGAGGTGTTCTTGGACTCGTTAGAAACCTTGAGATGCCCTCTAATCAACCCTTTTGATCTCATCTCATTTTGATGTTCCATGCTCAAGTTATAAGCTTTGGCAAAAAAGGTGTTTTTGTTGACTTTCAAAATGACCTATAATGTCCAAATTCATAACTTCTTGTGAGAGCATTTCTTGATCTTGGGGTGTGAATATGGATTATAGGAAATTGCATCCTCTTCAAAATGAGCTTTTGATGGGTCATTTCTCATAAAGTATGAGAAAGTTATGCTTGGTCAAAGTTGAGTTTACTTTTCCTACAAAACCCTAATTTAGCAACTTTTGAATCTTGATGAATCTTGAGCAATCCTTGATGAATCATGATCAACCCTTGATAAAATGATGAATTATCCTTCAAAATGAGAATGTTGACAAAAAATCTTGAGGTTTGACTGTGTTTGGGACACAGTTGACTTTTGCCCTAGCATAGTCGATTTTTGGGCCTCTTGAGCAATTGACTGACCAAACTTCCTCTGCAAGGCTTGAAATTTGACATGGATGAACTTAATAATATATTAAGACATTGGTAAGAACTTGAGGCCATTTGGATATGAGGAACTTAATGCAACACAACACCCTAATTTTGACTTGACTGCCTTAGGAGGTGATTTGACTGTCCAACCCTTGAGCCAACTTGAGCAACTTGAAGATTATTCTTGACATGTCTTGAGGAATATGGGAGGGTAAATTTTGGGGTACAACACAATACAAGGAAGAAAAAGGACTTGTTTAGAAAATGGTTTTTTGTCTTAATGAATTAAGAAAAAGAAATAAGTTAATTAATAAAAAGAAAATATTTTTATGTCGTTTTTATATTAATAAAAAGGGTATTAATATTGAAAATGATTAAAATGGAAATAATGAGAGATATAATTAGCATGCTGCTGAAAGCAAAACAAAGGGGATCAGAAGTTCTGATGCAGGGCGCGCTGTGGTTCAGAAAGAAACGTCAGAGGAAATCAGAAGTTCTGGATTGATACACTCTGAGATCCTGCAAGAAACGTTAGAGGAAAAACACATAAGTTCTAGGTTGCTACGTGTTGAACTTCTGAGTGTTAGAACATTGAGAAAGTCTTAGAAGTTATGTGTATTAAAACAGTGAGGAGAAATCAGAAGTTCAGTATGTGCTAAGAGAGTGAGTGAACATCAGAAGTTTAGTGTGTGTTAACAGCGAGTGAAAATTAGAAGTTCTAAGTGTTAAAACGGTGAGGAGAACTCAGAAGTTATGTGTTACATTTAAACTCTTTCCTTATATTAATCAGTACATCAGCAATTTATTCAGTCCTTAACAGCAAATCAGAAGGATAAAAGCACAGCAGTTTATAGAAGTTCTAATTCTAATTTTGAGCCTAGCTTTATTAAAGAAGTTCTGATCCATAGTTTTTCTACTTATGCAATCATATGGACAACATCCATACTATGGTACTTGCATATTTAATGATATTCTGAATGAAAAGATTCAAAGTCAGAAAGACTTACCTTGAACCTGGAACGTATGTTTGGGACTTGAACGGGTGCCTTCAGGTGATCTGGAGTTAGCAAGAACAACGAAAGAGAAAATGCTAAGTTATTTGATTCAAATGAAAGAATAAAGGTTTTGTTTAGGATTTGTGAAGGTTTTTTACTGTTTCCTTTTCTCTCTTTAGATAATTCTCTCTCTCTCTCTCTCTCTCTCTCTCTCTCTCTCTCTCTCTCTCCAAAAACTAGCCCCTTGAATGTGTGATGGAGCAACTTATTTATAGGTGAATTTGTTGTGGTTTTGGGGGGAAAAACAAATGGGATTTAAACTTTTTTTGGCACACTATTCCATTGCTTTTTGATCACAGCTTTTTGTATTTGGTGCAAATATGGGATTTGGGAAAATGCCGGCGTGGACTGGATTAGCTGTTGGTTATAATATTGTGTTGTAGCAGTGTAGCAGGTTGTTTAAACGAGGTTTTGGGATTTGGTGATGTTCTGATCGTAGAAGACCAGAATGAGACTCGAAGGGTGATGTTCTGACCGAAGCGTTGAACATAGCCTTCATATGTTGAAGAATCATGTTCTGACCAAAGAGCATCGCTTCTACATGTTCTGATTGAAGCATCATATTCTGAACCGTGTTTGCAAATTTTGATTGCGCTTGCATGGGGGCTGGCCCAGAAGTTATGAAGTACCATATTCTCTTAACACAGGAAAATTTCTAAATGTTTAGAAATTTGGATATTTTTTCAAAGTAATTTCTGACTTCTGATTTTGATGAACAAATTTCATGTCTTGATGAAATATAATTGTTGAAACTTGATTTTTGATCCAAAAGTCAAAGTTTGTCTTTTCAGTGGGCTTTTGACCATTTTGCCCTTGTGAATGATTTTCTTAGAAAATTGTAATTTGAGACTTGAAATTTTCCCGAAGCAGACCTTAGGGTCCGGGATAATCTTTTGAGAAATGAGAGGGCATATTTTGGGGTGCAACAGTAAGGAATCCCTACATTATGTTAGATACTTGAGTAGTAGCACCAGAGTCAAACCACCAAGAATTATGAGGAACATAAATTAAGTTTGATAAAAAAGTGCATACATATATTTTATACATACCTTTATTTTCGAACCAAGCCTTACGTTTAGGACTATCTTTCTGGAAGTGCCCTTATTTCGAACCAAGAAATAACTCTTATTATGTTTCTTAGTAGGTTCCTTTTTTCTTAAAGTTCTTGGCCTTTGGCTTCAATGTTTTTCCTGCTCCATGAACTAAGTTGACATAATGAATCTTAAAATTCTTTATTCGGTTCTCCTCCTGAATTAGCTTTCTAATCAATTCATTAACACCCCACTTATCTTTCATAGTGTTATAGTTAATCTGGAAAGCACCATACTCGAAAGGTAATGAGTTCACAATAAACTGAACCATAAAAGAGTCTTCTACTGCCATACCCAAATACTTAAGCCTTGGTATAGTGTTTGTCATCTTAACGGTGTCCTCTTGCATGCTTCACGACCCATCAAACTTCATGGTCGTGAGTCTATCCATAAGTGTACCAATGAGTGACTTATCATCAGAGCGAAAATGTTCTTCCACAAACTTAATATATTCCTTAGCACTTTCTGTCTGTTAAATAGTAGTCTTAATGTTGTTTGGAATAGTCATTCACATGAACATAAGGCTCAATTTGTTGGACCGCTCACATGCCTTAAGTTTAAACTTTTCATCCTCAGTGTTGTCATCAGTGACAACATGTTTTTCTTCCAAAAGTGACAAGTCAAGGTCCAAAATACCTAAGTGGAATTTGACTTGTTCACTCCATTCAAAAAAGTTCAAACCATTGAAAATGATAACAGACGCAGCTTGCGAATGAAGAGAAGTTCCTACAAAATAAATCATAAAAAATGCTCATATTAATTTAGCATATACTTAGATAAGCATCAAAGCATATTACATTTCTCATTTAGGTAGTTACTACAACATGCTATCATAAACAAATGCCCTTATTTATTTATTTATAAAAAATTAAAATATTCTCAACAAAACACATAATTCATCTTTGGATAAAATATATATTTGATTCAGGAATTTAAATTTCCACATTCATGTTCATTAATCATGGAATACAATTTTCCTTTGGGGAAATCTAATTTGATGACTAATTAACAGTTACATTTCATGGCATTTCATTTATCCTAACTTAGTCACTTTGGTGTACACAAGGTTTTAAAATAACATTTTTGAAGTCACATTCATCCATAGATATAACAATAATAATTGCATCATCAAAATTAAATAAATAAAATTAAAGGTGAATATTCATGTATAACAATGCCACTGTTATATCACATTGTTACACATACTTTCTTATATCCTGCTTATATATACATGAACCTGAGCAGCAACGATAATAAAATAAAGCATGTCTAAGTTTACATGTATATAATAACAATTGAGTAATACAGTAACATTGATTGAAAACCTTTTTTTGGTTTTACGAAATAGTCTTATCGTACAAGTAACAAAAAACAATCACATCAAAATTTATATATAAAAATTAAACGCATGCAGCTAATCAGCTATGTCATAATGGTTTTGTATTCTTTCAATTACCCATGTTTCAGTATATGTTGAAAACATTTACAAAGCTACGACATACAATGACAGCAAGCAAAAGAAACCAAATATGCATAAAAGAATACTTTATCATATCATATTTTAACAGAGATAAATATCATAAGTGGAAAATCATAAAATTCACAACAAAGCTCTGATACCACATGTAATACTTAATCGATAAAACCATTCTGTGGAAACATTCAAACATTCAACATAAGGATCTTGAAAGTTTATGATTTTCACATATCTAGATTCGATGATGAGGCCATAGTAGCAAACACACAAATTGTTTTATCTCCCATCTCCCCTTACTGACACACACGATAAGATGGTGTAAAAGTGATTGAGTCTTATGGGCAAGGAGAGGACCAATTTATAAATGGTGTCATTTAATCTGAGACGTCCATCATATCTCAATATCAACGGGTGAGATCGATTTACTTGTAGCGGTTACTAAACAATTAATTTCTTGATAATTGTCATTTACTCTAACTTACTTAATGCCATTAATTTAGAGGTTATAAAACAATGATAATAATTATCACTACTCTATTTTATTTTCGACCATCAATTAGAGTATTACAATATTATTTTGGCCATTAATTAATAGGTTACAAAATTATAATGTAATTTTTTACCGTTAATTGATTAACTTAGACTTTAATTTAAATAACTTCTTGTAAGATAGAGTTGCTACCTCTAAACCATCTTCTTAGTTAGAGACTTTCAAGCAAACATGATATTCCCCTTTGGTCGATCCTTTAGATATTCATTGTATGAATCTTAAGAAGTATTTTTTAGGATGTTTTGAAGAGATTTTTGTAAGAGAATTCATATTCTTATCATGATTAAGCTCCAAAGATTCTGCTTGATGAAGCTCTTTCATTATTTCTCCTTTCAAATATTCTACTAGTTGTAGCTTATTCACTATCAGAAGAATATTTTTGAAAGATCATTCATCTACTGAAGTTGTTCTTCCAAAAGAAACCATAGGAGTTGATTTGACTTCTTTTTCTCTGGGACAATCTCTCGATTACATTGATCTCAATTCTTCTAGAGTTCTTAAATTAATTCATTTGTCTTTCAACAGTTTTATCAATTCGTTGAGTTTTTCAAGGATTTCTTCTTTCTTGTAATTTTTTCGTAAAAATTACCAACACTAGTTTCTCTCGATTTAAGGATTCGATTAGGTTTGTGATTCCAATTGTTAACTCTTATATACTTGTTAAATACGAAAGTTCCCACACTTTTTCCAAAGTTCCTAGTGGTTGAACACCATTTTTAAATATAACTCTCACATTCATTTGATGTTTCAACTTAATTAATGTGAGTGTTTGTTCTATCTTGTTAGAGACTTTGAGAAACTTCATAGATTATCTCAAGATTGTCTAGCAATTCATTGACAAAATTATAGTTAAAGAAATAAAAAAACTGATTCTTTCTTAAAGACATAATTAAAAAAAATTAGATTTAAAATCAAGTTTGAACTTTCTCATGTCTTCTTAGGCCCAAAAGAAATCAGTTTTATCTACTACTCCACCATTGACATGGTGAGTAGGGATAAACGGACCATTGTTTATGGTTTTCCATAATTCATGGTTAATACTTTAATGAAAATTTTAAATCTAGCTTTCCATAAATTTAACATATCACCATTGAACGATTGAGCTGTGTTTAGGATAGTCCTTATGTTAGAAGAAATGTTTAAAGTACTCATCCTCCTGAGATGATTAGTCTTTAAATAGGAGTTAGATTATGTTTACACTTATTGGACAAGTGAGTGCAACAACCGGAGTGGGGATAAGTTGTGGAAGGTTATCTTCGATTAAAAACAAAATCTTTGAGAAAATCAGAGTTTAAAATCTTTTATAAAACAAACAAAGAAATAAGCATCAGAATAACGAAATAAATGAAAAATAGAGGAAAGAAAATAACTGAAAAAATAAAAAAGACTGAAAAATAAAAAATATATAAGGGAAAGAGAAAGACACCAGCAAATTATAGAGGTTTGATCTAAATGAAGGTGACATAATTCTCTCCCCAAGAATTCTTCTTGAGATTTTCCACTATCTTGAGAGCTTTTGACAAGATGTGCCAACGAACCTCCTTTTACAATGATTGGAGTTTTTTAATGGCTAACTTTCAACCAACAAATGAGTTTTTAACTGGATATCCTTTGAATCGAGATGGAGTTTTACACAAGCTAACCACCTAAACAAATGGAGCTTTTACATCAGGCTGAGCTTGCGGACCTTATGGGGGATTTTACACTAGCTAACCTCTGACCATTTCCTTGAGATTTTATACGTATTGATCTTAGAACTTGAAAGAGATTTTATACAGGTTTAGCTTGATAATATTGCACAAGATTTTGTAGAAGTTGTTATCATAATTGACTAAATATTTTATACATGCTGAACTTGGGAACATTTGTGTAGATTTTTCTGGCTGATCTTCACGAATTAAATAAGAACTTTTACAATCGAAGAAACTCGCCAACCAAACAGAGATTTCCTAAGACAATCCCAATCTAATAAAGTGTTTTTAATGGTTTAGATTACAACCAACCAACTTATTAGAAAATATATTTTACTCAAGAGATAATACACTCTTAGGTAAATTAGAAATATTCCCTTCACTCAAAACAAAGATCCTTACTAAACACAATAGCACTCTCAAAGAACTAAGACAACATTAAAAAAAAAGAAGAGAAAATGAGAGATTTCTAAAAAATAAGAGAGATTTAGAAATTACAATCAAATATCATTTTGAAATGGTAGATGAGCTCTCTATTTATTGGCTAAAGTTTGGTATATATTTGAAAATAATCCATAGGTTATTTAAGTGATGTAATCTATTGAGTTCATCAATTATCAATCCTCAAAATGGAATGTTTTGATTTCTAGTTGTTTCCAACCATTAAGAGACTCTCCAATCGATTATAGGCATTACAAATTGAAATAATTGATTATAGAAATGGTGTTAATAGATTATTCGCAGACACAATCCAACGAGCTTTTACACTTCCTCTATTTCACAACTCTGAAGCTTTAAGTATTGACATTATTATCATACAAGAACCTTAAATCTTCTATATTGATAAGACTTGATATGTATTTAAGTTGATTACCATAATCAGAGTTAAGAAAGCAAACCACATGAGAATCTTGAATCCTAAGTCTTCACTTGAACATCATTGGATGACAGAGTTGACTTCATAGATATGAATTGATGTTTAAATTATTCTTCTAGACATCTTAACAAAAACATCTTCAAAAGGATAGCTTGATAATACATCTTGGTGCTGAAAGCATCTTTGACCACTTTATATATCTTTAAGAGATAACGATTTCATTAGATATTGTTGGATATCAATTGTTGTCATCATCAAAACCAAACATTTGATTTCAACTTTAATATAAACAAACTCCACCACTTTGGATCAACTTAACAGTACATACAAGCAGATAGATCCATAATTGTACCTAAGGGGTATTATCGGACCCTAAGGGGTATCATAATTTCTAAATTAGCCCTACATAATCACTTTATTGGATACATGGCCAAAAATTCTCAACATGCATTTTACATTATGCTTGGCGGATACTAAGCAAAAAATTTAGCAAAGTGATGAAATGAATAAACCTTAGCCAAAAAATAAGAACATAGGAATGACTCAGTACAAAAAAAAATTAAGGAAATAACTTAACACCTTAATAAGAACAAAATAAAGCTTCATTTATTATCATGATCCACTAAACTATGATGCTTAACCATTCAAATTCTTCAATGCTTCCTTGTTGTCATTTTTCTCCGAGTCCAACTTCTTTATTGCTTGTTGGTCTTCCTCGCATTTCTTCAGTAAAAAAAATATTTTTCAATGAGGTCATCTGATTTTTACTCAGAGTTAAAACTCTCTTTCATTTCCTTGAGCTTGGACTTTAGGTTCCTATTGTACCCCAAAATTTTCCCTCCCTTTTTCTTCAAGACATTCTCCTAGGATTCTCAAATACTCAAGGATGCTCAAGAATTGATCAGACAATTCTCCTCCTAAGCAATGGGTCCACAACTAGGGTTTCATTTTTCACAAGGAAATTTGGATTTCTAAGGTCTCAAGTGGTTTTCATGGTTTCTTACAGGTCTCCAAGAATGCTCATTCCAAGTTTCATGCCTTGCATCACAAGTTTGCTCAGATGACTGAAAATTAACTGTATTGGGCAAAAAAGTCAAATATGGTCAACATACAGTCAAACTTCAAGATTTTTGTCAACATCAACATTTTGAAGTCATATTCATCATTTGATCAAGGTTTGATCAAGATTCATCAAGAAAAACTCTCAAATCATCAAAAGTCAAAAGTTGCCAAATTAGGGTTTTCCTAAGGAGAAGTCAACTGAACTTTGACCAGGCATAACTTTCACATGCTTCATCATATTTTTCTCAAACAAAGATCATTTTGAAGGAAATTAAATTATCTACAACTTTCTCTCTCTAAGATCAAGTCCAAAAAATGCTTCATTTAAGAGATATGGACCAATACATTATAGGTCATTTCAAAAGTCAACAAAAAGATACTTTTTGTCAAGGCAACTTATATCAAGATAAAGTCTTCAAATGAAAAAATGGTTATAATAGAAATTGTATAGGACATCTTGAGATTTCCAAAAAGTCCAAGGTCACCTTCAAAAGATGAAAATTGAGAGATTTATGACCAGTGCAAGTTGGGGAATTTTGAGCAAATGCATGAAGTCCAAATTGAGCAAACTTGAATTTTTCGACTATTGAGCTATTGTTTTAAAGACTAAATGTGTTTTAAACTCCATATTCACATCAATACTTGTTCATACACCTCCCTTTGAGTTATTATATTTTGTTTTTGATTTTTTATTATTTTAAAAGTCAAAATAAGATAAAATAAGATAAGGCTTATCACACAAGTCCAAGCCCATATTTTTTGACCTAATTCCAAGATATATATTCTCCATTATTCAGACATGAAAGGGACGAAAAACTGTGTGCAAGAAAGTCTCCCAAAAAGTCACAAAATTGTCAAACTAGGGCAACCTTCAAACCCTAGCTTGCAGCCAATTTCAAGGCTTCCTAACTAGTCCGTTCACTTCTAGGGATGCAAGAGGGTAAGAATGGATTTATTTCCATGATCAAAAGGGTGTAAAAACATACATACATGCCACATCAGTTTTGACGCTACATGAATTTCATATATTTGTTTTCCTTACGTTTCAGTGTGTACTAACTCATTTAACATGTTCATGAGGTTCAATAATGCAGGAATGACCTATTATGGGAGTCCCATAATGGTCGGATAGTGCAAAGCCATGTTATCACCGATCCATGCAATTTTCTTTGTATCTCTTAAACCCTTGCGATTCAAGCCAAAATAATCATCTCATTGAATTTGCAGACCCTGATTTAGGGGGGTAGGGTCCCCCTGGATTGCTGATGTTGGTTGTTTTGCAGGCTTGAGGAAAAGAGGTTACCAGAGAAGATGACTGGAGATAGGGCTCCAGCGCTTCTCCGGTTCATGTAGCATTTTCATATTATATGTATTTTGTTTCAGTTATAATAACGGATGTACAACCACCCCAGTGGCAAGTGAGCGCGCGTTAAGGCATACTTGTCCCAAGGTGTGGGTTCGATCCTGGCGCTTCGCAATATTTTTTTACATATTTTCTCCTTTACAGATCTAGTACATGTCGTCCAACTTTCACCATGCACCTTCAACTCATTCTATCATCAGATCTGGTCATCACCGTTGACCAAAAGATCCAGCGCTCTAGATTTATGCGCCCATGGAAAACCCTCCCTGGAGCAAAACACTGGAACACACAGACTTCATCCAGTGTATTGGGCCTCTCCTCTTTGGGCCTAGCGAATTGCTTAGCAGCACCCCCTGGTTGTTATGTTTCAGGCCCAACCCTTTCCCTTTTTTTATTTACTGTCATTCTTTTTCTTTTTATTTTACAATATAATTTTTTTTAATTAATAAAAATTAATTTAGACTCTAGGTTTTTTTTTAAGAAATATTTTTTATAATTAACCTTTTTTTTAATTAACTTAACTAATTAATTTTTTTAATAATTAAATTAATTTCTTTTTTAATCAAAATTAATTAAAGATTTTTTAGGTTTTATTTTAATTAATAAATTTCTTTCTTAATCAACATTAATTAGGTTCTAGGTTAATCATCGAAACCTTTTTATCAAAAATCGCCAAAAAACAATTTCTTTTTCTTAAGTCTTATCATTAGTTTAGATTTCTTTTCTCGCATTTTTTATGATAATTGTAATTGCTCACAGTTTGTAATAGTAATTAGGATTTTTACTTTCCGCATTTTATTATTTTTGTATCTGCCTCGAAGCCTTGTAATAGTCTAGGTTTTATTTTCTGCTTTTATTTTCCGCATATTTATAACTTTATTATTCTTATTATTACTGTTAGTAATTAGGTCATGTATGGCAAGATAAAATAAAACGGTAGCAAGCCCTAATTTTCAAAGATAAATAACTGAAAATAACACACTTCACACACTTGCACCTCTAGGTTAACATCCCTTGTTGCCTTACAAATATGAGTCACGTCCCTCGAACGTGGAGACACTTTAGCACTGTCCATCGAAAATAAAGATTGTAGTCCCTCGATGACCCTTTCGATGTTGCCTTCGATAAACGATCTAGTCCCTTAATGATAAATTGCTAAAGCATCCTTACGAGTTTCCTTCGATGATTATACGATGACCCACTCTTGTTCCTTCACATCCAACAATAGGGCTTCCTACTAACTAATGGTAGGATAGCACTATCTAAAGGATGAGGAAAATTACAAGAAAGAATTTGAGTAGGTAGATTGCTCGTAATCGCTTGCTCACAAACATTTTAAAACAAAATATCTTTGCACAAACACTTTCTCAAAATATTTTCAAACAAACACTTTGTACGCATTCTCGAGAACAAAAACGAGAATCATTACAAAGTCTTGCCTCACTATTGGAACTTTCAAAATATTTTTTAAAACACATTCACGAAGCAATTTTCAAAACAAAGTAAGCTAGAAATTAAGAGCCCGTAGATAACTATGGATGAAAGGGGTGTTAAAACCTTCCTTTTTCATAAAACTTTAATTTAAGTAATTTATGTAGTATTTGTGGATTTAAATACGTAAAACTTTACTAAATATTTGTGTAGATAATTATTTAGATAAAAAACTAAATATAAAATAATTAAAAGAGAATTATTTTTTTAACATTGTATGGATTTTTATAGGGTCTATTTTTTTATTCTTTTCGATTATAAATTATTATTTTAGAATATATTATTTTAAATATTTTATATAGTATTTATGATGTTAAATATTTTTCTCTAAAAAATATAAGATATAAGGTAAAGGAAATAGAATTTGAAAAGGAGAGAATTAAAGTGTTAAGTTATATTTTAAAATAAAGTTAAATATTATAAGTTTTTGTTAGGGTGACACATATGAAGATGTGAGAAACACAAGAAATGGGGGTTTGAATTAGGTTTCACCAAATTAAATTTTTTCATTGGTGACAAAACAAGTTAGCTTAGAATATAATAGTAAGTGAACACAGTTATTTTTATCCTGGTTCGTTGTTAACTAAGCTACTCTAGTCCACCCCCTCAAGGATGATTTCACCTTCAACAAGGACTTAATCCACTATAATCAAACTGATTACAAACAATCCACAATAAGTCTGATCAACCTTATTAGCACCCCCAATAAGTCTATCAATCCTTATTGCAAGTCGACTCAAACGGCAACAAGAGTCTTCTTAAGATTAGACCTTCACTCGGTCTCTTAAGGTATCATTCAACAACGGTTGAGTACTTTCGGTGTATTCTATATTTTTTCTTTTAAGCAGATTACATAGACTTTTCAGTACAAAGAAAAACACCTAAGTGTTCTACTACAAGATACGAGCAACAACTCCTTGCTTATTTACAAAACTATACACAAAAGATTTTCTATAAAGAGTTTGCACAACACTTTGTGTAGTTTTGTTTGATCTTGATTTAATTTGATATATTTTGTGTAATGTTGATTCTTACTTTTATTTAGCTTCCAAGTCTTCCTTTTATAGCTTGTAAAAGAGATTCGTTGAAAGGGTCGAAAGGTAATCAGAAATCTAGTGGTTTGTTATCAACGATCATAATGAGAGTGGTTACAGTATAGTACAAAAAGGATTGTTCTTACGCCACCCTTGAGGGTTGAGGTCACAAACTAATGTATGTACCTTTTGTACACCATCACACATTGACCATTTTGAACTTCTTCTTATCTTCAGAGGCTTCGGATATTTGAATGTTAAACATTGAAGCTTGTTGTAGAAGAATCTTTCTTAAGTCTTAGAGTCTTCAGAACTTGTCCTATCAGAACCTTTTCTTTAGAGTCATCAGCACTTGGTTTTAAGAACTTGCTTTCCTTCATATTATCATAACTTGTTCAGCAGAACCTCGTCTTCATAATCTTCAGAACTTGTAACACACTGAAGTAAAGCTTTAGAAGGCCTCCAAAGCTTAACCATAAAGTCACGATCAAAACCTCTTGTACTAACGTTCCTTAGACATGTTGCAGAAGACGTATTCAGAATCATGAATTAAACTGTAACATGTAACCACATTTTTTCTTCTAGTAATGTATGTTCAGAACCTGATGACGTCACACGCCTTCATACCAGAGTCAGAATATTATAGCACCAGCTACACACTAGAATGAAACCATTAGTGTATATAATTGTTCACTAAGATAACATGTAAAGTTATCATCAAAATCTTAAGGCCATATGTAGAAACACTTCTTGTTCTTACAACCTCCCCCTTTTTGATGATGACAAAACTATGTATTTTGATAAAATAATTTATACAGGGTAATCACCATAACCGACAAATTCAGAGTTAAGCTCACAGCTCCCCCTAAATTTGGTAATCTCAAATTTTCATTTAAGCTTGTTTAGAGTCTCCCCCTGAGCCCAAGACTCACAAAATAAATTTTGAGTTTCATAACATAGATTGAGAAGTAACACTTCCCTACAATAACTCATCAGAGTCTGACTAGAGCACATAGTCTTCATCTCATAACCTGGTTACTATTAGCACTTGATAAAGAATCAAAACTTGATTTTGAGCCTGATTGAATAATTATATGCATCATGTATCAGCTGTTATGTTCCTTGATTCTGATATCACAATCAAAACACTATACTTCTAGAGAATTTCACTGCTTCTTGGGTATCAACATTTGATCGGATATATTCCAATGTATCAGACATTTAGACAGTTCACAACTTCTGAATAGAATGTATGTTGCGAAAGCAAACATATCAGAGCACAAATTTTGAGTGGCATCTTTGTATGAGAGCATACATCAGAATGTTAACTTGTCTTCCTTTTAGGAGAGCACAACTTCTGAAGGTTTAATTCTAAATTCCATACTGTCAGAAAGTTCACAACTTCTGAACACTATGATGTTAAGCAAGATTACCTTACTTTCAGTAAGTTTATAACTTCTGAATTGTGTTTGGTACATCTGTTTGAATATTCATATATTCATAAAGTGTACAACTTCTTAGATATGAAACCAAAGTTGATTTCATCCATAAGGTTTTCAACCTTAGCATCAGGATCATCATCTTCAACCCGTCTTAGAATACTCAGTGAACTTGTTTAAAGTTCCTAGATTGAAACATCAAACAAACGGTTATTAGCAACAACCTTTTATATGTTTGAGTTTAATATTCTGAGAATAAATATTATCAAAATATCATTTTAATTTCTCCCCCTTTGTCAGAAATCAAAAAGGTAATAGAGAGACGGAAAAATGAATCTTTAAAGATAACTTATTCAAACCAGAGAATTTATTTGGATAAAAATTAATTTAAGTTATGTCTTTAAACATGAGGTTTTTAAGAAAATGTTTGGAAGACTTAATGGAGATGAAAATATTGATCTAGCACCTATATATCCAATAAAATCATGACACAACTAAACAAAATGATTTATTGATTGAAACAGGAATAACAAGTACCACAGAACAATGTTAAAACAAAGAAGATAGGCATATATCAAGCAGTAACAACTCCTAAAGAAAACTAAACTTGGAGAATTCACAACAAACTTCCTCAAGAACATCCTCTGGACCATTTTGACAAATTTCCCCAATAATCCTAGCCCTTGTGAAGAGAATAGATAAAACTTTAGCAAAAGGTATAAAGATCTGGTGCTGAGTTCTGGAAGCAATGATTGATTCCCTTAGGTAGTTAAATATGGATTGAGGTAAGTTGACTCTAATGCGATGAACAAGGAAGTATATGAAAACTCTATCCTCATAGGTTAGGGTGTTCAACATAGATACTTTAAGTCCAAAATTTGTTAACAAAAGTTGAAACCAGACTGAAGTAGCTGGAAGAAGATTGACAATATTGGTGCAACCATATTCATCAGATACACTATGAATAATGTGTAGTCTCTTAGCAAAAGAGTATCTATTTTTGGAAAGCTTCTATGGTAACTCCAGCTTGGGCACAACCAATAACAACTACAATAGAAGTTGGGGTGATGATGATGGAGTTTCCAAAAATAGATGAATGAATGGCGATTCCGTTTGACCTGATATCGACATGCACCTAGAAATTCCTGACTAGGTCAAGGTAGATTGGTTCAAACAACATCACAAAGTAACTGGGCCATCCTTGCATGGAAATACTTTGAATAAGACCCAAATTATCTCTGATGGACCTTGGAATATTTTTACGAAGTTCACGGATAATTTCAAGAAAATCTTCATCACTGTGAAAGGTTCTTCAAGCCATGAGGAGAAAGAGATGAATAACTAGGGAGGGGTGATCAAGGCTTTAAATAGAGGAAAGGAAAATGTAACTGACTGTATAAGAGATACAGTTCAGATACCTCAAGAAAGATGATAACTCAAAAAAAAATATATAGAGAGAGGTACAATACGAGTTCCAAGACGGGAGATAAGACATAAGATAGACATTTATGATAAAAAATTGAATATAGTGAGCTAACAATTTTCATTTCCAATGAGGTAGTTTACCAAAAATATCAGATAGATAAGTTGTACATGTTGGTCAGATGAGCAAGCGTATAAATTTGGTCTAACATTAATTAATGAAGTGACTCTTCAATATCAATAGTGCAGAGATTCCTATAAAGGATATATTTGACCAGGAATAATTTTAACCTTTTCCTTGATAGAATAACTTCTAACTTATAGAGATATCTATAAGTAATTTTTCAGAAAGCATATAAATACGGACCTGATGGATTTTGTCTATTATGAGATCACCTTCATCATCTACCTTGTTTCTGATCATCCATTTGATTACAATGGCATGAGTTCCTTTCTGATCAGATAATTGGTTTGAAACATCCTTCTTATAGGGTTCTCTTTAAATGAGTCTAATTAATAGAAGCTTTTGATTGAATATCTTCTAATAAACTTTTTTCTTGTTCCTCAGTAGCAGCTCCATTACCTTCATATTTTGAAATGGTAATTTCCATACCTGCAAGTTTATCAACTAGCTTTGAATTTTCAGAGTCAAGCTTATAATCAAATCTAACATAAATTGATTCCCCAAAAAATGTTTTAGTGTTATATGCTTTGTAGCCTTTTGAGCTTTTAGAACATCATAACATGATACTGTTTTGAGCATTAGGGTCAAACTAATTCTAATTTTCTTTAGTGTTTAGAATAAAACAAGAGCATCCAATTGATGAAGATATGAAATATTGTGTTTCTTGTTCTTCCACACATCATAGCATGTCTTTTTATGAATAGGTCATATGGAGACACTATTTTGAAAATAACATGTTGTGCTTACATCATTTGCCCAGAAGTGCTTTGCTATATTGGCTTGATGATGTTTGAGACTTTATCTCAAATTTCACTTGAATACAGAAGGTGGTGAATATGAAATGTAACACATCCTTGTGTTAGAGAAACTTCATCCAAGTCCACTTGTTGTAGTTATAACTAATCCTTACTTCTTTCCATTAATTGATATAGTTTTCACTAATCCAAATAAATCAATTTGTAGAAGTTCCAATGGATTGGGGAAAGAAACAACATTATTTTCTTTGAAAGAAGTTTTTGAAAAATTTCCCTTCTGACATGCTTCACAGAAAGCATTTGAAGTAAACTTCAGTTAAGGAAGGCCTTTGATAAGCTTGTTCAATTGAGAAATCTTTCTCAAGCTAACATAACTTAAACATCTGAGCCACGTCCACTGCTCCTTATTAACAGATAAGAGACATTTTATTGTTAGTTTGATAAGGTCAGAAATCCCAATGTTATAAGTGTTGTTTCTCTTCCTTTCATTAAAAAAATATAGCCATCCTTTTGACTAACAACTACTGTTCTGGAGCCTATGATTTTTCCCTTTTTATCACCTTTGAAACCTATGACATTTCCAGGCTTAAGTTCCAAACTTTGGAACATATGCCTTTTTCCCATCATGTGTTGAAAGTAGCCAAAGTCCAGGTGCCAAGACATGTGTTTCAATTGTACTGCTAAGGATGTTTACAAAATAGAATATCTTATCTTTTAGTACCCATAATTTCTTGGGTCCTTTCTTGTTAGTTCTACCAGAGTTGTAAACAACTTTGGTTTTGGCAGAAGAATAATCATATTTACAAGAGTTAAAACTATTTGTTTAGCCAATTGATTTTCATCGGATTCAAAATCAGATTTCTCTTCATATTTTCCATCTTCCTTTGGCACAAACCCAGCAAACACAAGATGAGATTATAAGGTAGTTGGTATGTTTTCCTTATCAGATTTAGATTTTTCATGTGGATCATAACCAATACCATTAACTTAATTTCTGGTAGCATGCTTCTCCCTATGCTTTTAGCTAGAAATTTCTGAAAATCTTTGGCATATTTCTTAATGACACCATAAGTACTCTCAGAGGCTTCTGGAAGAGTTCTCATGCCTTTAAGGGCTGAGTTTTCATCTTTTAATAAAAAGTTTTCTTCTTTTACAACAAAAATCTCTTCCTTAAGCTTATTGTTTTCAACAGATACATATCCATGGGTATTTTTGAGATCCTTGAACTGAATCTTGTGTAACTTATGTTTTTCCATAATTTCAACTAAGGAATATGATAATTCAGAATGAGTAAGATCAGAGAATACCTCTTTGCATAATACTTCTTCTGTTTCTGAATCAGCTTCATCTTCTAGAGGGAAAACTTCACTTGATGTTCCAACATGAGCCGTCAGCGCCATGTTAGCATGTTCTTCATCTGAATCGCAGTCAGAAGAGTCTGGATCATCCCATGTTGTCATTAGCCATTTCTTCTTGCCTTTAAGAGCTTTCTTCTTTGGTATGTTCTTTAGAAGCTTAGGACAATCATTCTTATAGTGTCCTGGCTCATTACATTCATAACAAATGGCTTCATTCTGACTGGACTTTCTTTGACCAGACATTGATTCGAAGCGACCTCCAGTCATTCTTGAGCTTCTGAATCTGTTACCTTGACTTATCTTCTAGAGATTGTTAACCCTTCTGGACAGTAGATACAACTCATCTTCTTCATCATCAAGATTTTCTTATGAATTCTCTATCTCTTCTTCTTGAAGAGCTTTGGTCTTCTCAGATTTCTTGATGGCCTTGAGCACAATAAATTTTATCTTCTTCTGAGGTTCATCTTGTTCTAGCTCAATCTCATGACTTCTTAAAAAACTTATCAGTTCTTCTAGAGAAGTGTTGTTCAGATCCTCTGAAAACTTGAGTGCAGTTACCATAGGCCTCCATTTGGATGGCAAGCTTCTGATAATCTTCTTCACATGATCTACCATTGAATAGCCTTTGTTTATAACTTTCAGTCCTGCAACTAAGGTTTGAAATCTTGAAAACATAACTTCAACGCGTTCATCATCCTCCATTTTGAAAGCTTCATATATATGAATCAAGACCAACGCCTTGATTTCTTTGACTTGATCATTTCCTTCAAGATTCATTTCGAGAGAGTCAAATATAGACTTAGTAGAGTCTCTATATAACTAGGCATGGCTGCTAGTAACTAGGCATGTATGTCAAGATCTAAAACAAGATGTTAGAAAACCCTAATCCAAGATAAATAACTGAACTGAACACACTATTCACACTTTGCACCTCTAGGGTAACCTTTCTTCGTTGCCTTCGGAAATAATGGTCATGTCCCTCGAAAATAGGGATACTTTAGCAAAAGACCCTCGAATAAAGATCATAGTCCCTCGATGACCCTTTGATGTTTCCTACAAAAAATGATCTAGTCCCTCCTGTTGTACCCCAAAATTTTCCCTCTCATTTCATTCAAAAAGATCCCCTCATGCTCCTAGGGTTTTCAATCGCTTTAGGTTACCCAGACTTTCTAGGCCTCGAGATATCACAATGATTCTTTGTTTCATCAGAGAACTAGAATTGCAGGTATTTTGATCTTGAATCATGTCTCTCCCATCTATTGACTTTTGTGCTAGGGTTTTGAGCATTGAAATTATGACATCGTTCTTGATAAAAATCTTGAAGCATTAGCATCTTGAGTTTCACCTCAGCACACGACCAAAGGAGAATTTCTATGTGGATTTTCCCGGGAAAGGATTGTATTTGATTTCTAGATATCAATTAGATTTTGGTTTGTCTAATGGTTTCATTATTTGAGTTCAACATTCAAGATTCATTCTCATATAAATTCAAATTCAACACAAGAGATATTTCAAGCATAAGGAGACTCATTTGGATTCAAATTCTTGTCCATTTCCAAAAAAATGAAAACTCGCAAATTGGTAATAATTCAACTGGTTTTTAAGTGGTATCTATCATTCAACTTTCAAAGAATTATAAGGTGTCAAGATGACTCAAGTTTTGAATCAAGAATTTCAAATGTGGAGTTTTGACGTGGATTCAAAGTATAAAGAGTTCAAATTCTACATGAACACATAAACAGTGTTAAAATTTTGCTTAAACTCAAGTGGTATTGTCACGGTCACAAGATTGATTCGAGCATTTGTTCATAATTTTCAACAACAATGGCAAGATTACATAAAGATTCAAGTTGCAACATCTTTCATCATTATTTAAAAATCAATATTTGAATTTTAATTACAAGACCAAAGTCAAGATTACAAGAGATTTCAGACTCATGGCCTTTAGATTACAAAACATGTTCCCAATGCCTAAGCTTTTGCAATATATAATGGAATTTCTAATCTAAACCTAAGATTGTTAATGAGATCTTCAAGCTTCCCACTTCATGTTTCCCTCTAAAACTCATATAATCCATGCCACAATTTCTCCCTTGCTAATCGTCATCGCCACTTTCTCATGAAACAAAGAAAAGAGACATGGTTAGCAATCATAAAAAAATCAATTGAACATAAACAATAATTTTCAAAAGAGTTTTGCACAAAGTTCATCATTAGGGTTTATGTAGGAATCAGAAAAATAGGGCTGGTTTTCATTCAAGTTTCAAGCGACCAAGGCCTCATAACAAAATCGGAATTTTATCATAGGCCTACTTAACCAATTAAAAATTACAAAAAGGTTATTTTTGGTTCACAAAAGGGAAAGTCAACATCACAGTTCATGTAACAAAATATGCAGTAATTTTATCGAAAATGCCAAGTCCAGAAATCAGAAAATATTAAAAGATATCAGATTGCTAAAAAGCCCAACAACAAAAACAGAAACAGATGGAAAATAGGTAGCAAGTACATAATTACGAGTTCTAGCCCAATAATTGAGTCCTCACAATGCAAGCTCCCATATTAGAAAAAAAAATCAAATACAGAAAATAATTCCACAAGTCGGAAGTCGTGTTCACAAGCCCAAACAAAAGCCTCATATTGTTTTGTTTCACACCAACAAAGTCAGAATTCAAGCAAATAATCATGGGCCAAAAATTCCATTTTACTACAAATCACAAAAGTAACTTTGGTTCACAGTAAAGACAAAATCAAAAGAGACAAATTTATACCATTCATCAAAGTCAAAATCGCAACTTCAGCCCAAAACAATTTAGTCACTCAGAATTTCATGACAGTAATTCAATAAAAATCACAGTTTCACAAAAGAGTCAACAATAACATTAATCGGAATTGGTAAAGCCCAATAGAAACATCAAGTTATTGCAGTAACAAATTTTCCCAGGAATCAACAAGTGCAAACAGAATCACAGAAAGTCAGAAGCCAAAAACAGAAGCGACTTATCACAGGCCTGCTGTCACGAAATCACTCAAATCCATCAAAAGAAAAACCCTAAAGTGATATCAGTATATAAGTATCAATTGCACATAAATCAAAAGGAGAAGGCCACTGTTCAGAAAACCACAAAACAAGTTGTGCAGCAGTAACAACATAAAACCCTAAAAAAGTTCATCACCTCCCTTATCTCAAAACCCTTCAAAAATTGTTCATAGAAAAAGAGAAAGAGTTGTTCACACAAAAACCATAAACGACCACAACAAGCTATCAAGCTAACCCCAACCTTAAGTTATCATCATCTTCATTATAACACAAAACCCTTCAGATCTTGAATCCGAGAAAGAAGAAGAAAAGATTGAAAAACCAGAAAAATCTCACCGGAGTAAGCTCTAAAGCCACGTTATCATCACCGACTGCACATCATCACCGATTTTCATAAATCTGAGGCTAGGGTTTAAAAAAAAAACCCTTTCAGGTCTACACAGATTCGTTCATCTTTTGCAAAATCCAACCCCAGATTAGTATTCAGAAGAGAAAAATGAAGCGAAGGATGTAAATAGATTGAGAATCAGATCAAGATTTGATTTCTCTGCCGTGGTGTTCTTCATCACCATCGTGCGCCGCCCAAAATCTTCATCTAAGCCGCCGTGGAGGTTCTTAGCAACCACCGTGCTAGCTCCTGCGTCGGTGGCTTTCAACATTTTGTTTTTGTTATAAGAAAGAGAGAACTGAGAGCGTAAAGGATTAAGAGAGAGAGAGAGAGAGAGAGAGAGAGAGAGAGAGAGAGAGAGAGAGAGAGAGAGAGTTTAGTCTGTTATGACTAATAACTCTCTTAATCATTCTATTTTTTAATAATAATCATGTTTTATGCCTAATACGGTGATGACACTTGTCACCGTCCATTTTGACTATCTTGAGATTTTGTGCAGTGTTCCCACGATATCAACCATACACCCGCACCTTATCACCATCGGATCTCATCAAAGAAAAATCCAGCATTCCATATTCGCGTGCCCACGATACACTCTCCTGGAGCACTCACACGGGATCTTACAGGACATTCAGCCAACTTGGGCTTCTGTTGCTGGGCTTGGGACGAATTTCAGCACCTTCTGTTTGCTCAAATATCAGGCCCATCTCTTTTTTTGATCTTGTGTTCTATATTTCTTTTTTAATCATCGTTTGTTTTGTTTTATTAAAAATATGAAAAAATATTATTTGTTAAATAAATAATTAAATTAATAATATTTATTTAATAATATTAATTATTTTATTAATTAATTTTATTAAGTAAAAATGATTTAATTTAATTGGGTATTTAAATTAATTCAATTGGATTGTATTGTTTGTTTATTTAGACTTTTAATCAAACTTTCGTTTCGTCATCCCCATTCATAAATTTGTACCCCCATTCCCGAAGCGTTGTAATATCATAGGACATTTAATTTCCGCAATTTACTGATGTCCTTATTATTGTTATTTTAATAGGTGTGGCAAGATTTAAAAACAAACGATAGAAAACCCTAATCTCAAGGATAAAATAACTGAAATCGAAACACTTTGCACACACGCACCTCTAGGGTGATCTCGATCGTTGCCTTCGGATAAAACAGTCACGTCCCTCGAATGTGGGATGCTTTAGGAAAGACCCTCAGTTAAAAGATCGTAGTCCCTCGATGACTCTTTGATGTTGCCTTCGGTAAACGATCTTAGTCCCTTACGAAAATTGCTAAAGTGCCCTACAAGTTGCCTTTTATGACTGTACAATGACCCGCGCCTGTCCCTCACATCCAATGATAGGGCTTCCACTAACTAATGGTATGGTAGCACTATCTAAAGGAGGAGGAAAAGAACAAAGGCGTTTTAAGTAGGTAGATCGCTCGTAATCGCTTGCTCACAAAGTAAAATAATTTTCACACCTCACACTTTCAAAACAACTACTTTCAAAGCGCTTTATAAACACTCTTGAGGACTGATACAAAGGTTATTATAAAGCAGACTGCCTTACACTGGCATCTGTGAAACACTTTTCACAAAACAACACTTCCTTTCAATAAATATTTTCAAAATAAACATTTTGTATACATTCTCGACGATACGAGAATCATTACAAAATCGTCGAACTTAGGCATTTTCAAAATATTTTCAAACATACACATAAATAAAAAGCATTTCAAAAAGTGAGCTAGCGATTAAGAGCCCGTAGATAACTATGGATGAAAAGGGTTCTAACACCTTCCCTTTTCATAACATACCCCCCAAACTCAAAAAATTCTCAAAGGTCTTTCCTGCTTTTTTCACCCTTTCCTTTATTGGATAAAATAAAAAGTCGATGGAGACTCTTGCTATCCACAACATTTGCATTAAAATGCAAAACCAAAAGTCAGTTCTCCCACTGTATTTTAGAATCTACCCCCTTACCTTAGAGTTTAGTTTATTTTAAATTTCTTTACATTGTGTGTTTTGTATGCTTTACTTTTGAGGGCTTGTTTGGGTTGTTACTAAAAGATCCTACATCCGGATCTGGGGCACATTTTTAGGTAAGTAGCAATAAATCATGGAGGTTGTACGATGTAGACCGATATGGGCGAAGTGATAGCTATGTTAGCATGATACTCTGGCTTGTACTAATGTTCCTTGAGTCAGACAAGGATAACATTAGGCTTCCTTATTGTGTCATTAAGCACTAACTGACCTTTAGAACCTTTAATTGACTCATCCTAAGAAATTAGAAAGTAGTGAGATGGATGACTTTGGTTCCGATTGAAGATTGGTTGATACTCGATACTACACTCATTGAGATTGGACTTTTGGGATATTTTGGATGCAATACTTCAGTGCTTGAGCTAAAAAAATGCCTAAAAGAAAGGTTAGTGATATGAGACTCCTTAGAACCCGGTTACTATTACTAGGACAGGTTGAACCAACTGAAACTTCAAGAGGGTACTTACCTATAAACCCCATGCAAGCCTAAGCCTAAGGTCTTGTGTGTTTTCTTGTGTATGATTAATTTGTTCGAACATAACATCATGCATCATAGCATTCATTTTCATCTCACTAACCATTTCAAGGATCTCTAGGTCCTGTGATGCAGGTTATGATGAACCAGACGTCTAGCAAGGGGCAAGGGGATTTATTTTCTTCTAGCCAATGTCGTCAAAGGACCAAAGTATGACAACGAGTCAGAGGCTATGACCCACTCGACATGGTGAGCTTGATTCTCGTAGAAGGACGTTCAACGATACGAAGTTCTTCGATCAAAGCTGCAGTCAGATTCTAACATTTTCTTGTGTTTACCCCACGAGATCCTTGAAAACATTGCATAAGCATATCATACATATCATCACATAAACAAGTTTCAGGATAGGTTTCTTATCTTTTCGCTGTTTATTTCAGCAAAAAAGAAATGGCCCTCAAACAGAATATCAAGGACCTTCAAGCCCAAAATGCTCAATTCCAGCAGATGCTCCTTGCTTTGGCTAAGGGACAAGAGGACTTGAAGGCTCTCATTCTCAAAGATAAGAAGAAAAAGGCCAAGAAACCAGTTGGTGCCCTGAATATGGGAAGGAGATTCAAAGAGCCAGCAAAGCAAGCTCTAGACTTCGCAACTCCGTCAAATGAGGGGGAAAATCAGGAAGAGAAGACAAAAGAAGAAGACAATAACCCGGGGACTGATGAAGAAGAAGCTGACTACTCTAAGGAGCAATATCCTCCTGCTGATGACAAATATAAGCAGCAGGAGGACCATCTCAATGCAATGGAAATTCAAAGGGTACCTGGTCTGGATTTTGATGAGTTAGGGCTGGTTTCAGGGGTGGTCATCCCGCAGAAGTTCAAGGTTCCCGCATTTTCTAAATATGACGGGGTTTCATGTCCTAAACTGCATCTGAGATCTTATGTCAGGAAGATCCAACCTCACACCACTGATAGGAATTTGTGGGTGCATTTCTTCCAGGAAAGTTTATCGGGGACTCAATTGGAATGGTTCTATCAGCTGGAGGGAACCAATATCTGCAACTGGGAGGATCTGGTTGCTGCTTTCTACAGGCAATACCAATACAATGCTAACCTCGCTCCAACCCGTACACAACTTCAAAGCATGTCTATGGGTTCTAGTGAGGGCTTCAAAGATTATGCCCAGAAGTGGAGAGATCTTGTAGGAATAGTTCAGCCTCCTTTGTCTGACAGAGAGCTGGTAGATATGTTCTTGGGTACTTTGTCTGGTCCATTTTTCAACCACTTGGTTGGAAGCTCTTCAGTCGGGTTCACCGAGCTAATATTGACAGGTGAAAGAGTAGAAGCTGGTATCAAGAGCGATAAGATTCAAAGGGATGCATCTTCAAGTACAATGAAGAAACCCTTCATAGGGAAGAAAGTGGTCAGTGCTACTTATGATCAGAGGAATCAGGGTAAAACCTAACTCCGTCCAATGGTAGGAGCTGTGATGATTTCCAACCCTGCATCAACTCAACGACAAAATAATCAGCGCATGCAGAATGCACCTAGAAGAAAATTCACTAGACTTAACATGCCCTTATCTCAGGTATTGTAGCATTTATTGAAGGCTATCTTGGTCACTCTGAGGGAGCCTCCTCACAATCCAAACATTACATCTCCCCGTTATAATCCAAATGCTTGGTGTTCCTACCACTCTAACAGTCCAAGGCATGATACAAATGATTTTTGGGCTCTGAAGAATAAAGTTCAGGATGTTATTGAGGCAAAGGAGATTGAATTTGACCCTCGTGAAACCCCCAATGTGATAACTGCACCCATGCCCAAGCACGATCATGGAGTCAATGATGTGGAAGATGCTAATAGTGACTGTGAGCTGGACAATTGGATCTTCCCTACTACCAGCGGTGGACTCAAAAATTGGAGAGCCAGAGACTTTGTGCCTATTACTTTCATTCAGGAGTAATTTTCTTTTTGTTTTTTGGGATATGTAATATTTGAACAATTTAAACTCTAAAGCCTTGTGTCTTACCCGAGGCACAACAGTCTATTTGTGAGGGTTATCATTTTACTTTCATATGTCATAAATAAATCATTGGACGTTTTGCATACAAATTTTATGCTCTCTGTCTTTCTTTTCTATTTTTACTTTATCAAAATAGTTATGCTCTCTTACACACACCCACATATCAAACTGTAGATCCACATCCACTCTAGATCCCATTGATAACGATTCTGCTATTGCCAATTATGACTTTGAAAATACGATCTACCAAGCCGAGGACGAAGGTGAGGAAGATTGTGAAGTACCAGGAGAACTTGCTAGACTGTTACAACAGGAGGAAAGAGCAATACATCCTCATGAAGAGCCGGTTGAGACAGTAAACTTGGGTACTGAAGAGGATAAAAAGGAAGTTAAGATAGGTGCCAACTTGGAGCATAGTGTCAAAGAATGGTTAATTTAGATGTTACATGACTATGTTGAGATCCTTGCTTGGTCATACGAAGACATGTCGGGGATGGACACTAATATTGTGGTTCATTGTTTACCAACGAAAGAGGACTGCCCTCCAGTGAAGCAAAAGGTTCGTCGTATGCGTCCATAGATGTCAGAAAAGATCAAGGCTGAAGTTATGAAACAGTTTAGTTTTGGGTTCTTAGTTGTTACTCCTTATCCATAATGGGTTGCTAATGTTGTTCTGGTACCTAAGAAGGATGGTAAAGTACGTATTTGTATAGATTACAGAGACCTGAATAGGGCAAGTCCCAAGGATGAATTTCTGCTTCCCCATATTAACATTCTGGTTGACAACACCGCGCAACATAAGGTATTCTACTTCATGGATGGTTTCTCCGGGTACAATCAGATCAAAATGGCACCTGAAGATATGGAGAAAACAACCTTCGTCACACAGTGGGGCACCTTCTGTTACAAAGTTATGCCATTTGGGTTGAAGAACACCAGGGCAACCTATCAGCGTACTATGGTAGCTTTGTTTCATAATATGATCCATCACGAGATAGAGGTCTACGTCGATGATATGATAGCCAGGTCTCAGACAGAAGAAGAGCGCCTTGATCGCCTGCAAAAGCTGTTTGAAAGACTAAAAAAGTACAAGCTAAGACTGAATCTGAACAAGTGCACCTTTGGAGTAAGATCTGGTAACCTTTTAGGCTTTGTTGTCACCCGCAAAGGTATTGAAGTAGACCCTGCAAAGGTTAAAGATATACAAGAAATGCTAACTCCCCACACTGAGAAAGGGGTCTAGGGGATTCTTGGGACATCTAAACTACATTGTCAGATTCATTTCCCATCTAACCGCTACTTGTGAGCCAATCTTCAAATTACTGAAGAAAGATCAAGTGGTGAAGTGGAATGAAGATTGTTGTATCCCAATTTTTGCCCCTAAGATCCCTTCATCATACCATGTTGATTCAATCACAACAAGATCACATTAGGGCTTTTGGTTTTTCTCCCCATCTTTAGTTTTGCTCTTTGAGGAATCACCAAGCACCTTGACTTGTTTTATTTTGTGATCATTAATATTTTGTCTTATTTTTTCCTTTTAATTAATAAAATACAATGTTGGTTTGTCTTGCTTGTTACTAATGTAGGTAAAGACAATGAGGCTTAGCAAGTTGCTCTATGGGTTCATGAGTTTATTTCCACGCCCTAGTCAATAAAGCTTAAGAAGTCCAAACCTCACCATTGAAGTTGTTTTTGAAGGGATGGAATGACAAGGTTATTTTGGTTCACTACATTTAAAAGTTATCAAGATTGATTCAAAAGCACAAGGGGTTGATTGAAGAAGTTGTCATGTTTGGACAAGGCTTTGTTCCCATTAGTCACAAGTGCATATTTCTCTCAATTCTCAAGATATGGAAGTGGTTTTGGTGGATATGAGTTCTCATTTTCATCCTCAACAACTTCTATTTATAAAACATTTGTATTGGTACAAGAAGGTGGTTCAAAATTGTCAAGTTTCTTCCAAGCATTTTCTTGATCTAGGAGCTAGGGTTTTGGAACTTCAAAGAAGTATATCTTGCTCATATTTTGGTATTTTTGAGTGATTCCAAAGAAATTATTCTCTTAAAAGGGATATTAACAAATAAGTTCAAAATTTCAAGGAGTTTCTGTGATACGGTGGGATAACTGACTTGATATTTTTTGTTTGTGTTCGCAAATGTTTCGGTTTAGCAAGAGTCGCCACCGACTTTTTATTTTATCCTAAGGAAAGGTCAAAAAGCACAGGAAAGACCTTTGAGATGTTTTCTTGGGTTCGGGGAGTAGATTATGAAAAGGGAAGGTGCAAGCACCCTTTTCATCCATGGTTATCCATGGGCTCTTAGTTACTTGTTTAGATCACTTGCTTTGCTTTTCAATTGTTTGAAATGGTGCTTTGTGTGTGGTTTTGAAAGATGTTTTGAAAAGAGGTCATCGTTGTGGCAACCTTTGTAATGATTCTTGTTTGAATGTATACAAAGGTATTTTTGTCTTTTTCAATGTTTGAAAGTTGTATTTTGAAATTGTGTTGTGAAGTGTGTTTGAAAATAGCAAGGATGTTTTGCAAGCTTTTGATCAAGTAACTAAGCGCTATCTTCCCTATTTTACTCAAAGATCTTTCTTATGTTTTTAACCCTTTTAACAGTGTTGTCTCACCATTGCATTTGGTGAACAACCTTGTGTTAGGATGTTAAACGGGACAGGCGCGGGTCATCGTATAGACCATGATAGCAATTGTGTCAAGTATCTTTGGCAATTTTCTAGAGGGACTTGATCATTTTTGTTTTAGGCAACCAAGATAGCGTCATCGAGGGACTATGATCCTTTGTTTTGCCAAAGTACCCAACATGCATACCATGGCCCATTTTTGAAGGCAACAAGTGGATTGTAACCCTAGGGGTGCAAGTGTGCATTGTGTTTGATTTTCATGCATTTTTGTCTTTGATTAGGTCAAATTATTTGCTAATTTGATTTTGGCATACAAACCCTAATTCTCTAATCATGGCATAATTGAAAGCGTAAAAGTGCGAGAATTTAAATTCTAAGCTATTACAACATGATTATGGGGATGAGGGTACAATTTTTGAATAGGGGGTATTTGACAAGAAATATAAACCCTAGTTACTATTACATCCAAATTGAATTTACAATGCATCAATATTTAAATATACAATTTTTAAATAAACAAAATAAATAAATATTGAATAAAATGTATTATGCAAAAAGAAGTTTTTATTTGCTTATGTATGTAATGTATTTTTAATGTGAAAAAAGTATAAAGAAATAAAATAAAAAGATTAATTTTATTGTTTAAGGGGTAAACCCTAATTTCTTTTAAGAAAATAAATATTATATATTATTTATATACAAAAATATATTAATAGGTGCAAAAATGAAATATACTTAAAAAATGTTTTTTTTAGTATAAATAATAATAAAAATAAAAATGAAATATTTTTGTATTTTTATTCTAAGTATTTAATAAAATACAAGTATATATATATATATATATATATATATATATATATATATATATATATATATATATATATATATATATATATATATATATATATATATATATATATATATATATATATATATATATATATATATATATATATATATATATATATATATATATATATATATATATATATATATATATATTAAGTATGTATAAAATAAAAATATTTACAAAAATAAAATATATTTTATAATAATATTTTCAGTATGAATGAAATAAGAAATAAAAGTAAAAAGTATATATTTACATATTTTTCAAGTCTTAATAATATAAAAAGAGTATTTAATATGTTTTCTATATTAGAAAAAATAAAATAAAATTCCAAATAAATGTAAAAAATTATGAAAATATTTTTGGAGCATTTTTTATATTTGGGGATAAATAAATAAAATCAGAAATGAAATTAAATACAAAAATAACAAAATATAAAGAAAATGGGCCAGGGGGTGCATTTAACAAAAGGGGGTGTAGACAGCAAGAAGGCTAGGCCCAGCCCAGACTTCATCTTCAACCTCCAGAACTTTTGAAAATACGCGCGCGCCTATACAAACTTGGGACATCCTGGAAACGTGATCCTTTGCCAAAACTCACAACATCAAACTTGTAGGGAATTTTAATACGATTCTAACCATATAAAGCATTAAATCTAACTCTCAAAGACCAGAGAAAATTTCTCTGGCCCTAAAATCTGACCTAGTTTTTTCAGCATGTTCGTGGATGAAATTCTCCTAACACACTTAATATAAATGAAAACTGAGCATATGTACAGCTTCATGGCATTGAATACTACATTTTTCATTCACAAACCTAAGGCTAAATGTTCCTAAATAGAGAGATAGAAAGTGATGAAAAACCTGTTTCAGTTGGATTCGAGTTGAACAATACAGAGCTTCTTGAGGTGTCTGGTAGCTTGCCTGAACTTCACTTGATCTTTTCCAATAGCTAGCTTTCCTTGAATGTCCCTGAATCAGCTCCTAGAACTCAACCTACACAAGCTTGAAATGAAAATGGTGAACACTGTAAATGGAGTTACAGTTGGCAATGGAGGTTTGGGATAGCTTGAGTGAGTTGAATGGAAGGTATTGGAACTAGTTTGGGGAAAAACGCACGAGGGATTTGTATGATGGAAGTGAAACTGCAGGGGGTGCCCTGTTTTGCAAGTTTTTGGTGTTTTGGTTCTCAAGAGTGTTTGAGGGATGAATAGCTCGTGTTTCTGGCTCAAAGGGATGTGCAAAACTTGTTTGGAATGTTGGCAAGAGTTGATTCTCTCAGATGCTCCAGTTCTGTTGTATTTGACAAGTTTTTTTGGTTTTTTAGTAAGAAATGGGAGTTGACAATGCTATGGCTATACTGGCTTGTACTCTAGCTGATCAAAGTGGTTGAACTTTGCCTGACATTAGGGAGCCTTGTTTGCAGCAAAGGGCTTGGTGTATGGCTCAAGAAATACAATTTGACATAAAGCATGCTTTATGTAAATGGTATTGCTCACTTTTTGCCAAAAATGGATTTATTCATTGTGCCAAGCTCCATTGATCAGAATAAGACTAATGTCCATTATATTTGCATTTAATTATTGAGTATGAAATGGTTTAGAGACCTGTAATTAAGTACAAAGCTAGTTTGGACAGATTTTGCAACTTGTGTCAACATGAAAATGCCATGGATCAAAGTGAGTTTTTGCCAACTTCAAGCATTCGATTCTCCCTAACCACAAATGTGTTTGAGGAGTTCTTTGACAATTTGGAAAGATTGCAACATGCTATATAATCCATCTTTGAAATGCAACTTTAGACTCCAAGTGTAACTATGTTTAAAATGGCCAAGAAGATGAGTCAAAATCCTGCCTAAACTAGGGCAAAATTTCTCTAAGTTAAAAGTTTTAGGGACCCTTGTTCCAAAAATCATAACTTGAGATCTAAGCTTCTTTTGAGAAAACTTTGTGAATCAAAGTTGTAGACTTTGTGTAGGACTACAACTTTCATGTTGTAATTTTTGTTTGAATCCATATGCATCATAGTGAAAATGTGGAGCAAAGTTAGGAAAAATAAAGAAAATTTCATAACTTAGAAAGTTTCTAAGTTATGAAAATTTTCAATTTCAAACCCTAATTTGAAAATTTGGGTTTCTTGGTGTACAAGTTTCATAATTTGACACATCTTGATGAAAAATGACCCTTGGCACTTGGTTTTGACCAAAAAGTCAAAGTTTGACTTTTCAGTATACAATCAAATTTTGATCAGTTGACTGAAAAATTCATCTGTCAATCCAATGCATTTGAGATCTTTTGAACTTGTTGAATAGGTCAAGATAATGTCATTGAGTCCTTGAGTCCATGGTTGAGCTTAATTTGCCATTGGGTAGGTCAAACAGTCAAAAATTGCCTTTGTTCAGTCAAAACCATAAAAATGACCATTTTGCCATTTTGGTGATCTGATCAAATTTCTTGTGGAATTGTGGTCCATGAAGATGTGAAAAACAAAAGAAGGGGGGTTGTACAACACTACTTTAACAACTGTTAAAGCCTTCTTGATTATAACCACAAACTGGTTTATCTCAAGGAAATCTCTTTACAGAAAATTGAACAAGAATGTGTTTAACGTTTTCTAATAAAACAGTATATCACAACTGTGATAATTACACAATTTGAAGCTTAGAGTAAAACTGAATTTGCTAAGGGTTTGAGTGAGCGTGGTGTTTGAAGGCTTTGAAAATTATGAGTGCATGCATATTCGTGCGTCTTTTCCAATGCAGATTTGTTTATATAGGCCAGGTATATGTACGTTGTCCATAAAGTCAATTTACTGATAATAACGCACTTTCCTATTTGAGAAGATCTTGTCTTGAAGAGAACCGTTATCAATTATTCTGTCTTGAATACCTTAATAACGCTTCAGAGCTTTCTTTTATTATGGCTTAAGATAACGCTTCAGAGTGTTGATGACTTGGTAGAGATCTTTGATCAGAGTCAGAGTATTTTATGCGCAGATTCTGGTCATCAAGCTTCAGCGTATAATCTGGTAGCTTCAGCGTTACTGATCTTCTGATGCTTCTGATGCTGATGCCGATTCCATCATAACTTTTGTATATACATAACATAATTTTAAGAAGCATATTTGTCTTATATATAAATCATACAATTTATTTATTCTTTATATTTTGTTATCATCAAAACTCTAATTAAGGGTTGTAGAATCAAACTATGTTCTAACAATCTCCCCCTTTTTGATGATGACAAAAACCCAGATTTTTTCAATTAAAAAAGAAGAATAAAAGGTATAGAGTTAGGAAGAGAAACTCCCCCTGAGTTGATTACTTCCCTTTATTTCCATGAGTCTTTTGAGCATCATAACTTTACTATATTTCTCATCAGAGTTTTGTACCTGTAAGCTTTTCAGAAGAGAAAATATTAAATGGATCAGAATGTTTGAGACTTATGTCTCAGTAATCCGTTATTGAAAAATATCATTCTTTCTCCCCCTTTTTGTCAGTTATCAAAAAGGACAAATAATCAGAGTCAAAAAGCATTTAGATTAAAAACAGAAGCAATGTAAAGTTCAGAACATTGTAAAAATATTATAGATAATCATGTTTAAAAAGAATGAGAAAAATCTAAGAAGGAGGAGGAAGACGTGTGAACAGAGCTTCCAGCATGCCCTTGATCTGATTGTTGGTTTCCTGCTGCTGGGTTAACATGCTTGCTATTGCATCAATTTTGTTGTCCTGCTTGTCCATTCTTTCCTTCATCAGAATATCAGATCTTTTCAGATCTTCTAGAGTCTGCCTATCCAAGGAAGCTTGAGAATCTTCAGAAACAGGATGCTTCTCAGAGCTTTCTGCAATATCCTTTTCTTGACCCAGTTCTTCAGCAGGAATCATCTGCTCTTCAGTATCAGGTTGAACTTTGGAAGCTGGACGATGTTCAGACCAGGGAGCAATGTCCAGAGTGAGAACTTCTTACTTAAGCAACTGGCTCAGAACTGGACCTTCAATCTCTTTCAGCAGATTGCTGAAGTTCTGCTGAGCTTGTCCGTAGCTCTGTTCCTGCAACTTATGAGTTTCAAAAGATACCCATCTTCTGAACCTTGTCCAGAGGTAGTCTGATGCAGCAGGATCAACCAGCTGAAGACTAGCTTGTTTCAAAGAAGTGATCCACTTCTATAATTCTGTTTCAAATGTCAATAAACTGGTACCAACATCTGGATGTTTTGGTTTTAGAATTGCTGTTTTATGGGTTATGGCAGCAAGACGTTCAAAAACTGTTAAGTCAATAACAGTCTTAATGTTGTCTTATGGATTGTTCTTAGGTGAGGGATTGGGAGAGTCAAGAATTATGATTGGAGTTGATGGTGAGTTTGGTGGAGTTAATTCTGGTGAAGAGGGAAGTTGGGGAATATTCACAAGGGTACCAAGGGGTAAACGAATGGCCAGAGGTTGTGTGATTTTAGGAATGTGAATGGGATCAGAATCATCCGTTTGGTTTGATTGATTGTTATGTGGTTCTGGTTCAGGGGATGTAGAGGGTTGAGCCTCAGAAGTTTGAACTTCTGGGTGAGATGTTTCAGGTTGTGGAGAAGGTGGATTAATTTCTGGTTGAGGAGATGGAGGTGTTTCTGGTATTGGAGAAAGGGGAATTTCTGGTTGTGGTGAGAGAGGAATTTCTGGTTGTGTTTCTGTGTTTGGATTTTCTGGAGTGGGAGCAGAAGTATGTTGGTCTATATCAGACAGAACTTTTGCAAGTTCTTGTTGGGTTGTTTCAGTATTTGGATTTTGAGGTTGGGAGCGAGATCTTCTAAGAGTTAAGGACTCAGAAGGGTCAAAATCAATGTCAAAGTCGTCAAAAGTTTGTGGTGTGGGGTTTTCAGATTGAGTTGGTATGGGAATAGATGTTGATACAAAAATTGAATCTAAAATAGTTACAGAGGAAGGATTACTTCTCTTTTTAGGAGTCTGTTGAGATGATCCTTCTGTCACAACTTTCCTTTTCTTGGTCTTCTTCAGAACAACTTCTGGAGCCTTCTGCTGCAGATCCTGAATGTTCAAGTTTGGTGCTGTCCCACCCGCCTTGCAGGCATCCAGATATCTGACAATTTTTTCTGGTTTAGAGTCAATCTCTGAGAACATTGGAAAGTCATCCAGAGGAATTCTTCTGCTGGAGATTGCAACAAAAGAAGTGATGTTGGGTTCCTTCTGAATATTCTCAATCAACTTCATTTTCTTCAGATTTTTGGCATTCAGCTGTTTGCCAACAGTAGCTTCCAAGGAGCTGATTTCCTGAGCCTCAGTCAGATGATCAATCAACTTATTCTCTGTTAGAATATCTGAAATCAGCCTTCCTAGGGGTATCCAATCCCTTTTGTGCGTTCCTCTTCTCTTGTTTCTTTAACACTTGTCCTTAAATGATTAAACAGAAGATGAGCCAGATTCACCTTGACCTTCTGGGAGATGAAATAGATCAGAAATTGCTGATCAATATTGATGTAATCAGGAGAGCTGGTAGACTTCCTGTGGTTGATGCACCCCAGAATGATCTTGGCCCAAATTCTGTGATGGTCTTTTAAATCTCTTATCTTGCTGGAGGGAAGCCCCAGAGTGAAGATTTCTCTGGCAATTAGGGCAACATCAGCGCACCTTTCAGCCATGTCAATGCAACGAACACCACCACCATTGTAGCCTATTAACCTTGCAATGAGGTCCTCAGTAATAACAATCTTCTTCCCCATTATGTAAGATGTAACTTGATGGTTTGAAGAAGAAGCGTGAATCCAAAATTCCTTAACCAGAATTGGGAATGTTGGACCCACCAGTCTGTCAAAGTATCTTTCCCAGCCTTGAGCCTTAACCTCTTCAGAGAGATTAAACCCATTCTCTTAAAGACTGTTGAAATCAACGATCAATTCTGACAGAACTTCTAGATTTTTGACTGGAGTGAGAAGAATTTTGTAGGGTTCTTCATACTGTTCAGAAGAATAAGTTTTCTGGGTGCTTGCAGTAGGGATGCTTGAGGAAGCCATTGTTCACATGAAGGTTTTGTGAAAAAAGATTTGAAAGGGTTTTGAGAATGCAAGCTGAAAACAACAAGTTTGTAGAGAAAATGATAGTGAAGGTAAAAGAGTGTAAGTGGTGAGAAATGTGTTTAAATAGATTTCTAAAAAGGTTTTGAAAACATAAACGACAAGAGAGAGAAATTAATAATAATGATTATGCGCATTTAATGATAGCTGATTTAGGGGGTTTCAGAAAGATATTGGAACAGTTACCCATGACATGTGTCTCAATGCATCCAATCAGCGCTTTTGACCTTTCAGAAACGTGAACGCGTGTTCAGCCTCAGAAAGTAGCTGATGACTGGATGACACTTGTTTGCTTGAGTGAACTTCACACTTCTATCCTTGAAATGAAGCGCTCAGATCTTTATGAATAGATTCTGATACAATCTGCACTTCTAAAGATCTGAAGAAAGATTGATCAGTAGTTCACAGAAAAATAAACAAATTTCTGAAGGTTAAGATATGGAATCAAAACAATTTTATTCTGGGCAGAGCTTCATGCTGAGATGTTTCAGAATGAAGTTGAACCTATCTTCAGAAAGAGGTTTTGTAAATATATCATCCAATTGATGGTATGTGTTAATGAATTTAAAATTTAAAATCCCTTTCTGAATATAGTCCCTAATAAAATGATGTTTTATTTATATATGCTTAGCCCTAGAATGTAAAATAGGATTTTTGCTGAGACAAATAGCAGAAGTATTGTCACAGAATATAGGAATGTTACTCTCAAATATCTGGAAGTCCTCAAGTTGACTTTTCATCCAGAGCATTTGTGTGCTGCATCCAGCTGCTGCTATGTATTCAGCTTCTACTGTGGATAGAGCAATTATGGATTGTCTTTTGCTGGACCATGAGATCAGATTTTCTCCCAGAAACTGGTAGCTTCCAGAAGTGCTTTTACGTTCTACTCTGTCTCCAGCGAAATCAGCATCACAGTATCCTATCAGGATGTAATCACTTGATTTTCTGTAAAACAAACCCAGATTAGTAGTACCTTTCAGATACTTGAAAATTCGCTTAACTGCTGTTAAGTGAGATTCTCTAGGATCTGATTGGAATCTAGCACAAATGTAAACACTGAATAAAATGTCAGGCCTTGAAGCTGTCAGATAGAGAAGAGAACCAATCATACCTCTGTAGACCTTCTGTTCTACCTTTTTACTTACCTCTTCTCTTTCCAGAATACACGTGGGATGCATTGGAATCTTTGATGGCTTACATTCTGAGAGATCAAATTTCTTCAGAAGTTCTCTGACATATTTGCTCTGATGAATGTAAGTTCCTTCTGGGGTTTGATTAATCTGAATGCCTAGAAAGAATTTCAGTTCCCCCATTAGGCTCATCTCAAATCCTGCCTACATACATTTAGCAAACTTTCTTCCCAGAGAGGGTTTAGTGGATCCAAAAATGATGTCATCAACATGAATCTGACATACTAAAATGTCATTCTTAACTGTTTTACAGAATAAGGTTGTGTCCACTTTCCCTCTGGTGAATTCCTTTTCTAACAGGAAGTTACTTAGTCTTTCATACCAAGCTCTGGGAGCTTGTTTTAGACCATATAGTGACTTCTTTAGTTTGAAAACATATTCTGGATTTTTGGAACTTTCAAAACCAGGGGGTTGGTGCACATACACCTCTTCTTCTATATAACCATTTAAGAATGCACTTTTAACATCCATCTGATACAGAGTGATGCCTTTATTAACAACAAATGAAATTAATAGTCTGATTGATTCTAACCTGGTGACTGGAGCAAAGGTTTCTGTATAGTCTATCCCCTCTTGCTGACTATAACCTTGTGCTACCAGTCGTGCTTTGTTTCTGATGACTTCACCTTGTTCATTCAGTTTGTTTATGAACACCCACTTTGTACCAATGACGTTGAATCCTTTTGGTTTGGGAACTAGATCCCATACGTCATTTCTTGTGAATTGATTTAGCTCCTCTTGCATTGCTAGAATCCAGTCATTGTCCAGAAGTGCTTCATCAATTGTTGTTGGTTCAATTAGAGAAACCAGTCCCATGAGGGATTCTTCAGAGTTTCTGAAGCTAGATCTTGTTCTGATTGGATCTTCCTTTCTTCCTAAGATTGTTTCTTCTGGGTGATCCATGCTGCTTCTGGATAGTCTTTTCTGGAGTTGATCAACAGAAGGTGTTGGATTGCTTGTAGTGGCTCTTTCTGATGTTGAGGGAGTGTCTCTGTTGAGAGCTTCTGATGAATTGTCTTTGTCTTCAGTACCTGTGAGTTCAACTTCCATACCTGCAAGGAATTCATTCTGCTTTGACTTTTGAGAGTCAAGCTTGTCATCAAAACGAACACTGATTGACTCCTCCATAATCCGTGTTTCTGTATTGTATACTCTGTACCCTCTTGAGCGTTCAGAGTATCCTAACATAATACACTTTTGTGCTTTAGAGTCAAACTTGTTCAAATAATTTTTTGTATTCAAAATAAAACATGTACATCCAAATGGGTGAAAATAAGAAATGTTGGGCTTTCTGTTCTTCCACAATTCATATGGAGTCTTTTCCAGAATAGGTCTTATGGAGATTCTATTATGAATGTAACACGCTGTGTTTATTTCCTCTGCCTAGAAGATCTTAGCAACGTTAGTCTCGTTGATCATGGTTTTGGCCATTTCTTGCAATGTTCTGTTCTTTCGTTCTACAACTCCATTTTGCTGGGGAGTTCTAGGACAAGAGAAATCATGCAGAATGCCTTTGTCATTAAATAATGACTCAAAATCTTTGTTTTCAAATTCTCCACCATGATCACTTCTGACTTTGACGATTCTAAGATCCTTTTCATTCTGAACTTGGTTGCAGAAGGTGACAAACACAGAGTGTGACTCGTCCTTGTGCCTTAAGAACTTTACCCATGTCCATCTGCTATAGTCATCTACGATTACTAACCCATACTTCTTGCCACTGACTGAAGCATTTTTAACTGGTCCAAATAAGTCAATGTGCAGAAGTTCTAATGGCTTGGAGGTAGAAACAACGTTTTTTGGATTTGAAAGCTGGTTTTGAAAACTTGCCTTTCTAACATGCTTCACACAGAGCATCTAAATTGAACTTCAGGTTAGGAAGTCCTCTGACCAGATTGAGTTTGTTAATCTGAGATATTCTTCTCATACTAACATGTCCCAATCTTCTGTGCCAGATCCATTGCTCGTTGTTAACAGACAGTAGACATTTTACATTCTGACTTTTCAGTTCAGAAAGTTTTATTTTATAAATGTTGTTTCTCCTCTTCCATTAAATAGGATAGTCCCATCTTTCTGACTAACAGCTTTGCATGAATTTTGATTGAAGATTATATCATAACCGTTATCACTTAATTGACTTATGGATAACAGGTTATGCATTAATCTATCAACTAATAAAACATTACTTATAGAGGGAAGATTTCCATTACCTACAGTTCCAGAGCCAATGATCTTTCCTCTCTGATTGCCTCCAAAGCCTACGTGGCCTCCAGGCTTAAGTTCCAGGCTTTGGAACATATGCCTTCTTCCCGTCATGTGTCGTGAGCAGCCAGAGTCCAGGTACCATGACTGGTGTTTTTGCTTTGCTGCTAAAGATATCTGCCACATGTATTATTTTATCCTTAGGTACCCATATTTTCTTGGGTCCTGATTTGTTAGTTTTACCAAAACTCTGGTTGAATTTTGGTTTGACAGAATAATCACTACTTGTATATTTTATGTCATGTGTGTGCCCATATATAAAGTGTAAATCAAGTGGAGTGTGTTTTATAACTAAATCCATGGCATTTTTTGGTGTAGGTACCTTACCTTGATATCCTATCCCTTTTCTGCCATTTCTGCTAACTCCATAGATCATTGAAGCCATTTTGCTTCTATCTATGTTTTTAGCTAGAAACTTCTGAAAGTTGTGATCATACTCCTTGATGATCTCATCAGTATTGCTGGGAGTTTCAGGGATTGTTTCCTTCTGAGAGTTTTGCAATTTATTTTCTAATTTTGAAATTTTATCTTTTAACTCAGAATTCTCCAATTTGAGACTCTCAGACTTATCAGAGTCAGAAGCAAGATTCCTTTTCAGGTTTCTGAATTTGACTCTGATCTCCTGATATCTTTCCAGAATTTCATTAAGGCTTTCATCTAGTTCAGCCTTAGTAAAGTTTATAGTAAAGTCAGGGAATACCTCTTCCGTATCTGATTCAGAGTCTGACTCAGAAGCTTCACTGTCTTCTGTTATGTTTGCCATGAGAGATATGTTTGCTCTTTCATCATCTGATTCTGAGTCAGCTTCAGATGTGTCATAATCATCCCATGTAGCCATGATACTTTTCTTCTTTTCCTTGCCAAACTTCTTTCTGGGCTTCTCCTTCTGAAGCTTTGGACAATCACTTTTGTAGTGCCCTTGTTCGTTACATTCATAGTAGATGATGTCTTTGTTGTTTGGCTTTCTGTTTCCTGAAGAACCTTCAGATCTTCTGTGTCCAGAGGAGGATTTATACCTTTTGTATCTGGAGAAGGATTCATTTTGATTGTCTGATCTTCTGGGATTCCTGAACTTCCTTTGCCTCTGCTTCCATAATTGGTTCACCCTTCTGGAGAGGAGGGACAATTCATCTTCTTCTGATGAGGACTCATCAGATATTTCTTCCTCAGCCTGCAAAACTTTGGAGTTAGATTTTCTGTTATATTTTAAAGCTAATGGCTTACCTTGCTTTTGAGGTTCATCTGCTTCTAGCTCTATCTTGTGACTTCTGAGGGAGCTGACAAGTTCCTCCAGAGAGGTTGTGTTGAGATCCTTGGCTAGCTTAAGCGCTGTGACCATTGGCCTCCATTGTTTTGGCAAGCTTATGATGATCTTCTTAACGTGATCAGCAGTGGAATACCCTTTGTCAAGAACTTTTAGACCAGCAACCAGAATTTGAAATCTTGAAAACATAGTTTCTATTGATTCACTCTCTTCCATCTTGAATGCCTCATACTTCTAAATAAGTGCAAGGGCTTTGGTTTCTTTGACTTGAATGTTGCCTTCATGCGTCATTCTCAGAGAGTCAAACATATTCTTTGCAGTGTCTCTGTTTGATATCTTCTCATATTCTGAATAAGAGATGGCGCTGAGAAGAATTGTTCTGGCCTTGTGATGATTTCTGAACTCACGCTTTTGCTGATCAGTCATTGTTTTCCTGTCAATCTTCTGACCATTTCCATCCACTGGGTGCGTGTATCCATCAGTCACCATATCCTACAGATCAGCATCATGGGCCAGAAAGAAACTCTCAATTCTGTCTTTCCAGTAGTCAAAGTTCTCTCCATCAAAGACTGGAGGTTTGCCATTGAATCTGTCTCTTTCTTCATTGTTGCCATTGCTGATGTTTTGATTTGGTCCTGCCATTGTATTTTTTTGGACGCTGGATCTTGTACCGACACGGTTAAGTGTTATAAGCTCAGAACTAGGCGCTCTGATGCCAATTGAAGATGTGAAAAACACAAGAAGGGGGGTTGAATTGTAAAAACTTAAATCAAATGCTAGACAACACTGTATTTTTATCCTGGTTCGTTTGATCTCAAACTACTCCAGTCCACCCGTCAAGGTGATTTCGCCTCTCTCCAACGAGGTCTTAATCAACTATATTCAAAGGATTACAACACTACTTTAACAACTGTTAAAGCCTTCTTGAGTATAACCATAAACCGGTTTATCTCAAGGAAATCTCTTTACAAAAAATTGAACAAGAATGTGTTTAACGTTTTCTAATAAAACAGTATATCACAACTGTGATAATTACACAATTTGAAGCTTAGAGTAAAACTGAATTTGCTAAGCGTTTGAGTGAGCGTGGTGTTTGAAGGCTTTGAAAATTATGAGTGCATGCGTATTCATGCGTCTTTTCCAATGCAGATTTGTTTATATAGGCCAGGTAAATGTACGTTGTCCATAAAGCCAATTTACTGATAATAACGCACTTTCCTATTTGAGAAGATCTTGTCTTGAAGAGAGCCGTTAGCAATTAATTCTGTCTTGAATACCTTAATAACGCTTCAGAGCTTTCTTTGCTTATGGCATAAGATAACTCTTCAGAGTGCTGATGACTTGGTAGAGATCTTTGATCAGAGTCAGAGTATTTTATATGCAGATTCTGGTCATCAAGCTTCAGCGTATAATCTGGTAGCTTCAGCGTTACTGATCTTCTGATGCTTCTGATGCTGATGTTGATTCCATCAGAACTTCTGTATACACAAAACATAATTTTAAGAAGCATATTTGTCTTCTATATAAATCATACAATTTATTTATTCTTTGTATTTTGTTATCATCAAAACTCTAATTAAGGGTTGTAGAATCAAACTATGTTCTAACAGTTCAAACTTGATCAAATGGTTCATATGAGTTCATAATGTTGTTGTGGGTCAAAATTCATGAGATTTGATTGTAAATTGGCCACAGTTGACTTTTTTCCCCAATACAGCTGATTTCTAGGTCAACTGTCCAATTAACTGGGCAAAAATTTGGTTCAAGGCTTGAAACTTGGTATGGACCAACTTATGAGTCAAACATGAAGTATGAAAGTTTCTTTGGGAATTGTAGGTCAAAATATCCCTGTGCAAACTCAAACCCTAGTTTAGGTCAATAGTGCAAGGAGATGTCTTGAGCAGAGCAAACCCTAGCTTGATCTTGAATTCCAAGAGTCTTGTGATGAGAAATGTTGATAAAAGGAGAGGGAAAATTTTGGGGTACAACAGTTTCCCCTGTTCAATCTTCTTGAACCTGAAGAGTTAGATTGGCAAGTTTTCCTTTCGTGTCTCGAAGGTAAAAGAGGATCGGACACTAGAGTGCCCGTAAATTTGCACTCGTCAAAATGTAGCTGAGGAAATGGGCTTAAAGATGCCATTTGGAGATGGTAGAATCTTGATGGAGGTGGGCTTAAAGATGCCATCCAAGATTTGTTTGTTGAAAAATCAGTAGAATGAACATTAGAATGGTATCCGTATTTGGAACGTATCTGAGTTGTATCTGGAGATTGGGTTTGTATGAGCAAGGGAATGGCATCTGTGTTTAGAGCGTATCTGAGCTGTAACTGTATTTGATTCTTGAATGAATATCAGAGTGACTGCCGTGTCTGGAGTATATATGTATTATGAATGGGTAATAGAGAAACATCTGTGTATGGAGCATCTATGTGCTTGTGTATAATTTTTGAATGAGTGGCAGAATGGCAACCGTGTCTGGAGCGTATCTGGACTGTATCCGAAGTTGAGATCTGTATGAGTAGCAGAATAACTTCCGTGTCTGGAGTATATCCGTACTGTAACTGGGATCAGGACAAGTGACAGAATGACTTCCGTGTCTAGAGTGTATCTGAACTTGAAGTTGAATCTGAATGAGAGATAGAATGGCTTTCGTGTCTGGAGTGTATCTAGTCTGTATCGGATCGCTGAAGTCTGAATGAGTAGTAGAATGACCGTCGTGTCTGGGGTGTATCCACACTATATCTTGGCTTGAAATTTTGAATGAGTAATAGAATGACCGCCGTGTCTGGGGTGTATCCATACTGTATCTGAAATCTCTGAATAGTTGTTGAACAATAGCTTTTTAATCTTATCCTGAAAAGGGTAAAATGTTAGCTAAAACACGAAGTTATGTTGCATGATATGTATGATGCAATGAAATGTGTTCCATCAATGTTTATGATATATGAATGTAATGGATGCACATGTAAGTTGATTAACTGTCTTGCTGAGGAAAATAAATCCTTGATAACTGGAGATAATGAAATCTTTGACTGCTGCCGAAGAAAGTAAATTCCTGACCGATGCTGAGGATTCAAAAATCTTTGATTGTTGAAGATGAGAAATCCTTGCTGACTGCTTGGGGATTAAAGATCTTTGATTGTTGAGAATGAGAAATCCTGGGACCACTGCTGGGGATTGAAAATCCTTGGTGACTTGTGGGGATTTAACAAGAGCTTTGACAACTTCTGCGGGGATGTGAGAATTCTTCATGACCTTCCTGGGGAAATAAGGAAAAATCCGACGATCTCTACTGGGGAATTAAAACCTGGGAAACTTCAAATGGAGGAACAAGAACCAGAATCTTCGTTCTGTTGGGAAATAACTCTGTGGGGAGAGTGTTTATTCTGCTTGGGAGATCAGGAGCTTGGGTTGTATGCCAATCTACTGGGGATTCCTGGTTGGGGATAAGACAAAAAGTTAACTGTTATCTGGTTGATTCTCGGACTTTTAAGATAACATGTTGGGGAAGTTGGGGAAAGCTGATTAGTTCCCAGTGGGGATTGATAGTTGGAAATTTGACTTTGCTGGGGAAGAAGGTTTAGAATATTCTAGTTCCACTGGGGATATGTATTTCAGGGTTTTCAGGCTCCACTGGGGATCAGGAGTTTGGAGACTTAACTCTGATGGGAATTTTGAAACTTAACTCCGCTGGGGGATAAAGCTTAGAATACTCTGGCTCCGCTGGGGATCTTGAAATTTAACTCCGCTGGGGGTATATACTCCAAGGTTTTAGTGTTGTTGAGCATCTCTGACATACTGTAGGGGATTTCTTCTTGGAATAGCACAAAGACGTCTTCCTACACTTCGACCTACCAGTAATCATCCTTTCTCAATTCGTTTTATTTGTAAGAAATGATTATATTCAAATGCATATGCCTATTTAACAAACCATTGGACGTTTTCAAATAAAACATAAGTGTAAAAAGAAAAGAAAGGCAAGCAAATTTCTGCACTTTGAAGTATTTTTGTATTAACTTTTGTAAGTATTTTTGTACAAAGGAGACAGACATCCTAGTAAGAGAATGTTCTCGAAAAATTGAGAAAAATTTATACAAAAGAAAGATGGCTATTGTGATCGGTGGATTTGGAACTGACTGTTTAACGCTGGTTCGCGAAATGTCGCGGAAGCAAGAGTCGCCACCGTCTTTTATTTTCTCCAAATGGAAAGGACAAAAGCACAGAAAAATTCCTTATAGAGATTGCTCTCGGTTCGGGAGGTAGATTATAGAAAGGGAAGGTGTTAGCACCCTTTCTATCCATGGTTATCCATGGGCTCTTAGATACTTGCTCATTTGTGTTTTCAAAAATGGTTTGTTTGCTTTTCAATGTGGGTTTTAAAAAAGTTTCTTTGAAAATTCCAGTTCGACTCTTGTATCAGTCCTCAAGAGTGTTTGAAAAATTGCTTTCGAAAGCTTTTTGAAAATGTGTTGGTGTGAAAAGTATTTTTGAATTTGTTTTGAAATTTAGAGCAAGTATCTAGAGTCGTCTACCTACCCTAAGGAATTCGTCTGTGTAAATGTCCTTTAAAGTAGTGCCATCCCACCATTGAGAGGTAGGTAGCACCACCGTTGGAGGTGTTCGGGTCAATTCGAGGTTCGGGACATGGTGATCACCAGAGCAATGGGAAGACACCTTAGAAGCTACCCTCATGCCAGGTTCCCGGATCATGAGGACTTACTAAGACATCCTCTACTCGACGATCACCTTTCGAGGCAAGGCAACAGTGAGGCGTACCCTAGGGGTGGTGTGTGCGATTTGTGTGTCGTTTTCATTTGCATTTATCTTGTCATGTTATTGGTGTTCTACGCTTGTTTTTATTTTGGTCCATACATTCTTTCATGCTTTTATTAACAGTTAAAAATATTGCGGGAAAGTAAAAATTCTAAGCTATTACAAAAGGCGTGGGTCCACATCGCCAAAATTAAACCAGGACCCGATTTGGACAGAAAAATAAAGAAAGTAAAGAAGAGTGCGAGAAAATTAACTACATGGCTTCGGGAGAGATACATAAATATTTAAACGAAATAAAACAAATATGCGAATTAATAATTAAAACGAAACGAGGGCGTTGGACCCTTTTTTGCAAAATTAAACTAATGAAGAATTAACTAAAATTAAAAGAAAGAAAGAACTTGTTTTTTTGGTATTTTTTATATTTTAGGATTTAATATGAAAAAAGAATTAATTAAAATAAATACTAACCCTAATTCTAGTGGCTTTTAATTTATTAAGAAAACATTGAATTTTAACCTAAATTAACCCTAATTTTTATATACAAATTTAATTACAAAAATAAATATTTAATTATTTAATTATTTATGAAAGAAAAATAACAAGGATAAAAAATTAATATGAACCCTAATTCTATGTTTTTTAGATTTTTAGTAAAAGAATTAAAATTAAAACCTAAGTTAAAACTAGATTTAATTATATACAATTTATTTATGAAAATACTAGAAATAAAAATATTTATTGTTTTTTTCTTTTCTGATTTTTTTATGGTATTTTGTGATTTTATGAAAATAATAAAATTAATTAATAAAACAATAATTAAAAAGAAAAATAGAAGATAAAAACATAAAGAAAGTAGGAAGAATTTGCAAACCAAGGGGGTTCAGACCCCAAATTAGGAGGTATCTTGTAGCAATCCAGGCCCACTTAAATTGATGGCCTCTTTGACTTTTCAGAACGCGTGTACACGCGTTGACTAGGGTGCATTGTGTTCTCCAATCCATGGCCTTTGATCTGATGCTCCAGGACGCGTGGACGCTTGATTTCGTGGGTGTATGATGGTCCTTGATATTGAATCTGCATGTGATTGTAAATTGAAAAATAACATTGAAATAATGAAGACCTGGGACTCGAACCCAGGTCATGGATGTTACCAATAACTATGCTTGCCACTATATCTACTCACGCGTGTTTAATATATAACAATCAACAAATATTATAAAAAGAACAATTGCGTTAGTGGACTTTGCGCGCGAACTTTCAAACCAGCCACCCACCGCTTGCCACGAGTTCATCTTCTTCGTTGGATTTTATTTTCCTGAAACATAAACAACATAAGCAACGGTTTTCATGTGTTCTTTTAGGCCATCTATGGAAAAATAGCGAATAGCCCTATGATGCTCATAAATTGAGCGCGAGGGTGGCTTCTTCTTCGTCCAAAGGCGCTGATCATGACCATGGTACTGTGGTGTCCTAATTTTGCCTTATCTCAAAACCCCTAATTCGAAACTCTGCAAACCCTAAAAAGCAACAATGGTATATTGGCACACAATGCATAAAAACACAATTAAACATATGGGTTAGCTTCAGAATAGCATAAGGAGTATGAATCAACAATTAAAATGCCATGAAAATGCATAGATGTTAAAACACGATTATGAATTTTTTTCTGTACAGGGCCGGTTCATTGTACCAATTCTTTGAGTTTTGATGAATGTTTTTGATTGGGAATCGTTCAGTGAAGCTTCAGCAAGCTAATGAAACAAAAATCGTGCCTTGAATCGCCCTAGAATGAGGTTTTCAGTTTTGAGTTTCTTTGCAAAAATTTCAAGTTTGATAATGGGGTTTTGCGCAGCTTTTCTGGTCAATGGCATTAGGTTTTCGTTCTATGCTTATGTATGAATAAATTAGGTCAACAATTCTGATCAAAATCTCTTGCAATGATGGCTTTTGAGATTTGATTTTCAAGCATTATTTTTCAATCTTTTTCCATGTGTTTTTGCTCTCAATCATATCAATTCTCTCCAAATCTTTCCATATTGGATCATGCACGAGTTATTGAGTGGATTTCATGCAAAAAAGGATTGTAAAACTTAGGTTAAATATTTTCCATGTATTTAATTTGATTTAAATGAATTATTATAAATAAAAATTCAAATAAATAAATAAAAAAAGGAAGAAATACTTCCCTTTGGGCCAAGTGGTCATGCACATGCCATGGATGATGAATTATGGAAGAAAAATGGTCCCATTAGCAATTTTAGGTCATTTGAATCAATGTTGACTTTTCAAAATATCCAAAAATTTCCCAACTTCCACAAGCCATAACTTGCTCAATATTTAAGCTTTTCTCATGTTCTTGGACATTTTGGAAAGGTATTTGAGTCCTCTAACCAATGCCTTTGGTCCCATGTCATTTTAATTTACCAATCTCGAGTTATGGCCTTTGACTTAAAGTACCTTTTTGTTGACTTTTGAAAATGACCTATAATGTTGAAATTGATAACTTTTTGTGAGAGCATTTCTTGGACTTGAAGTATGTAGATGAGTTGTAGGAAATGTCTTTCTCTTCAAAATGAGCTTTGGATGGAATTTTTCTGATAATCCATGTGAAAGTTATGCCCTGGTCAATTTACAGTTGACTTTTTCAACTGTCCAAATAAGGAAACTTTTGCATCTTGATGATTTTTGAGCCTAGCTTTGAGAATCATGATCAAGCATTGATCAAATGATGTTTGTGGCTTCAAAATGATATGTTGACCAAAAATTTGAACTTTTGACTGTCAAATGACCATTTTGCCCCTACAGTTGACTGTAGTGCAATTAGGGTTTTTGACTGTGCAATTTTGTGCTGAAAGTCTTGAAACTTGATATGAGGATGCTTGACCATATTTGTAGGCATGTGAGACTTGATTGGATCTTTGGAAACTTCATTTTCTTGATCAGAACACAAACCCTAATCTTGACTGTTTAGGAGACCCTTGACTGTGCAACCCTTGGGGAATTTTGCAGCTTTGACTTGGCAATTTCTTGAAGAATATGGGAGGGAAAATTTTGGGGTAAAACAGTTGCCCCTGTTCAATCTTCTTAGACCTGAGGATACAGATTGGCTGATGTGCCTTTCGTAATCCGAGGGTAGAAGATGATTGAACACTAGAGTGCCCAGAAATTTGCGCTCACATAGTAGCAGTGGGATGATGGGAATGGGCTTATGGATGCCATTTAGAGGTGGATGAATAGGATGATGGGCTTATAGATGCCATGTGGGTGTTGATCGCATAAGAGATTCCTTAGCGAGAACTTGCATACCTGCAAAACAGAAAATGATTACCTGACACGTTGCAGGAGTTGGTTTTCAGATGCTTGGCATAGATGTGTCCTGACTGGTTACAGGAGTTGGATCTGGAGCTTCACAAGATGATGAATGAACCAGGGATGGTTACTACCTTAGCATGAACGGTAAAGGAACCTTGGGTGACTTTAACCTCAACAATGCTCGTTGAGAAAATCTTGGTGGGAATTACCATCTTCGCAGTATCGGGAAGAGAACCAAAGGAAATTATAATCTGAAAGGGAATTACATCTCACGCACCGTCGGGGAGAGAACCATAGGAAATTATAACCTGAAAGGGAATTACATCTCACGCACCGTCGGGGAGAGAACCATAGGAAATTATAACCGTCGGGGAGAGAACCACAGGAAATTATAACCTAAAAGGGAATTACATCTCACGCACCGTCGGGGAGAGAACCATAGGAAATTATGACCTGAAAGGGAATTACATCTCACGCACCGTCGGGGAGAGAACCATAGGAAATTATAACCTGAAAGGGAATTACATCTCACGCACCGTCGGGGAGAGAACCATAGGAAACTATAACCTGAAAGGGAATTACATCTCACGCACCGTCGGGGAGAGAACCATAGGAAACTATAACCTGAAAGGGAATTACATCTCACGCACCGTCGGGGAGAGAACCATAGGAAATTATAACCCGAAATGGAATTATCACCTCACGCACCGTCGGGGAGGGAACCATAGGAAATTATAACCCGAAATGGAATTATCACCTCATGCACCGTCGGGGAGGGAACCATAGGAAATTATAATCTTAAATAACTTCTACTGAGTCTTCATCAGAAAAATCTGTTTGGGGTCGATTTAGCTGGACTAGAGAAGGCCTTGGACTGGATAATAACCAGAGAAATCTTTGGAGTCGATCTAACTGAACCGGTCTAGGTCTTGAAATATGATTGAGAATTTAACTGAATCTTTCCTGAAAGGTAAAAGTCAGTCATATGCAATGCATGATATGGATCAAGCAATGATGTTCTCAACATAAATGAGATTTGTATGATATGATGCGTCTATGCATGCTATAATGATGTATGTGATGTTTAGGAATGTATATTTTCGTCTAGGAAAGTAAATCCTTGACGGGTGCCGGGAAGTCATTCCTGGGCTGATATTGAAGAATAAGCTTTTACTCCTGCTGGGGATGATAATTGCAAGAATACCGATAGGAGAAGATGACTCCGTTGAGGAATAAACTTGGTAAATGGAAGATTCTGCGGGGAGAAAAGGTACCCTGACGATCTTGCTGGGGAGCAGTACTCTGTGGGGAGAGGGATGCTTTTGCTGAATTGTTGATAATAATTTGCTGGGGATATCTTTATTGTTGGAAGTGCTGATAGACTTCGCTGGGGGTAAGAGAACTTCGTCGAGGGCGTTCTTTCCGTAGCTTTTGGCTGAGGATAACCCAGTTATATCCTGTTAAGGAAATAACTCTTTAAATAAAGTCGGGAGACGCGTTCGTGCTCTGCGAGAGATAAGCTTCCAGAATCTACTGGGGATAAGCTTACTGCTTGGGGGAGATGAATTCCAATTTTCCTGGGGAAACTAGATTGGATTTTCCTGGGGAAGTTTTGTTATGCGGGGGAAGTGATTCCTCTAAATATTCGATATACCACCGGGGAACAATCTTTAGGTCAAGACTGCCGGGGATGCTTGTTAAGGATATGTATATATGCTGGGGAAGTATTGAGATCTGCTGGAGAATACTCAGCTTCCTTGAGATTTGATAACTCTGCTTGGAGAAGAATGCGCTGACTGCTGATTTACTCTCTGGGGAATTAAGATGTACTGGTCATGTTCTTTAGCTGAACCTACCTTAGTACCTTGGAGGATGGAACAATTAGATTGCTTAGACAACTCTTTATTGCCCCTGTTTCTAATGTTACCTGTAATAAATCCTTTGTTTCGTATGCAAATATTCATGAGTTAGCAAATTATTGTCAATGCATATATCACAAATTGAACCTTGGACGTTCTTCGCAAAACAAAACAGAAAAAGAAAAACAATTGGCACATTTAACTGAAAAGTATATTTGTATTGATTTTGAATGGCCTGAAAATAGGCGTTTTGTGTACAAGAAGCTGACGTCCTAGTAAGAAGATGCCGCCGAACAAAAGAGTTTATACAAGTTTTGTACAAAAGAAAATAAAACAGCTGTGTGAAATGAATGATCCCACTGGGTTTCAACTCTACTGTTGCCTTTATAACTCTGAGCGTCTCATCACTTGATGACCTTGGTTGGAGGTGAAGCTGACTGGTAGATGCCGTCTGAACTTGATGTAGATACCGGATTCTGGATGCAAAGTGATCCAATGAGACATAGTATTACGCTTTTATCCCTAATTTTTGCCTGGACCGCCCTTTCGGGTTTTCAGTCCACCGGGATACCCATTTTTGCCCAAGCCGCCTTTTCAGGTTTTCGACTTGCCGGGTGTACAGATTTTTTTCATTTCATCCCTTCATTTTGCCCGAACCCTTTTGGTTCGACGGGAAGCCCTAATTTTTGCCTAGGCATGTCAGCCTAGCGGGTCTTTTTTATGCGTAGTATCTTTTTACTATGTCTGCATTGGCGGGGTAAGGAAGGTCGTCACCATCCATGTTGGTTAGTATTATTGCTCCTCCTGAGAACACATGCTTAACCACAAATGGCCCTTCGTACGTAGGGGTCCATTTGCCCCTTGGATCACTCTGAGGAAGGATGATTCACTTGATTACCAGATCCCCAACTCGATATTCCTGTGGTCTGACCTTTTTGTTAAATGCCCTGATCATTCGTTTCTGATACGTCTGACCATGACAGATAGCAACAAGTCTCTTTTCATCAATGAGGTTTAACTGATCAAGTCGTGTCTGGATCCAATCATCCTCGTTCAGATTTGCATCTTTCATTATCCGGAGAGAGGGTATTTGCATTTCGATCGGTAAGACTGCCTCCATACCATAAACCAGAGAGAAAGGAGTTGCCCCGGTTGACGTCCTAGCTGAGGTACGGTACCCATGTAGAGCGAACGGTAACATCTCGTGCCAGTCTTTATAAGTCACTGTCATCTTCTGCACGATTTTCTTGATGTTCTTATTTGCTGCTTCTACAGCCCCATTCATCTTCGGTCTGTAAGGAGAAGAATTGTGGTGCTGTATCTTGAACTGTTCGCAGAGCTCAGCGATCATCTTGTTATTCAGGTTGGTACCGTTGTCTGTAATTATTCTTTCTGGGACACCGTACCGACAGATCAGATTATGCCGAATGAACCGTGCCACAACAGTCTTGGTTACCGTAGCATAGGATGCTGCCTCAACCCACTTCGTGAAGTAATCAATCGCCACTAGGATGAAGCGATGCCCATTAGATGCTGTAGGTTTAATCTCGCCGATCATGTCTATGCCCCACATTGCAAACGGCCAAGGCGCAGTCAGAACATTCAGGGGAACTGGAGGAACATGCACCTTGTCTGCATAAATCTGGCACTTATGGCATGTCCTGGAATGTTGGTAGCAGTCAGCTTCCATTGTGGACCAGTAATATCCTGCCCGTAGGATCTTCTTAGCCATAGTGTGTCCACTGGAATGCGTACCAAAGGTTCCTTCATGTAGCTCTTCCATAATCCTTTCTGCTTCAGTCTTATCCACACAACGCAGTAGGGTTGAATCATGGTTTCGCTTATACAAGATGCCGTTGCTAAGGAAGAATTTTGCCGCGAACCTCCTCAGGAATTTCTTATCATTGATAGAGGCACCTTCAGGGTATTCCTGAGCTTCCAAATATCTCCTCACCTCATGGTACCAAGGCTTCTCAGTCACCAATTCAGTCTCGAGATCGCAACAGTATGCCGGTTCGTCCAGTTTCCAGATGATGATCCGGGGAGCCTCATTATCCCATTTGACCTTGAACATAGAAGACATTGTAGCTAACGCGTCCGCCAACTGATTATCTTCTCTTGGAAAGTGTTCAAAGGTTATCTCTGTGAAGTGGGGAATCAGGGTCAACACACATTCTCTGTAAGGAATCAGGTTTGGATGTTTCGTATCCCACTCTCCTTTGATCTGATTGATCACGAGAGCGGAATCTCCGAAGACACTTAGAAATTTGATCCTTAGGTCGATCGCAGCTTGAAGACCCATGATGCATGCCTCATACTCCGCCATGTTGTTGGTACAGTTGAAACACAGCCGGGCAGTTAGTGGAGTATGAGTACCTTGAGATGATATGATGATGGCGCCGATACCGTTACCCAAAGCATTGGAGGCCCCGTCAAAGTGCATAGACCATTGGGATCTTGGTTCAAGTCCTTCATCCGGCCCAGGTACTTCACAATCAGTTACTATCATAATGCTTTCATCCGGAAATTCGAAGTTCATTGACTGATAATCATCGATTGCTTGATGTGCCAAGTGGTCTGCCAATACACTCCCCTTGATGGCTTTCTGGGTTGTGTATTGAATGTCGTATTCCGTCAAGATCATTTGACATCTTGCTATTCTTCCGGACAGAGCAGGCTTTTCGAATATGTACTTTATAGGATCCATCTTTGAGATCAACAAGGTGGTATGAGTCAGCATATACTGTCTCAGCCGGCGAGCAGCCCATACCAAAGCGCAACAAGTTTTCTCAAGCAGTGAGTATCGGGTCTCACAGTCGGTAAACTTTTTGCTAAGGTAATAAATGGCATGCTCTTTTCGGCCAGACTCGTCATGCTGCCCCAGCACACACCCCATTGAGTTGTCGAGCACTGTCAGGTATAGTATCAGAGGCCTCCCTTCAACCGGTGGCATGAGGATGGGTGGTTCTTGGAGATACTCCTTGATTCTGTCAAAATCAGCCTGACATTCATCATTCCAACGTACTACCTGATCTTTCTTCAGCAGCTTGAAGATTGGTTCACAGGTAGCAGTTAGGTGTGAGATGAAGCGAGCAATGTAATTCAGGCGTCCTAAAAAGCCTCTGACTTCCTTCTCTGTCCTGGGAACTGGCATCTCTTGAATAGCTTTGACCTTAGCAGGGTCCACTTGAATGCCCTTGTCACTTACCACGAAGCCTAGCAACTTTCCCGATCTTACCCCGAAGGTGCACTTGTTCGGGTTCAATCTCAGCTTGTACAGTTTCAACCGGTCAAACAATTTTTGCAGATGATCTAGGTGTTCTTCCTCCGTCTGGGACCTTGCGATCATGTCGTCAACATACACTTCTATTTCATGATGGATCATGTCATGAAATAGAGCAACCATGGCACGTTGGTAGGTTGCCCCAGCGTTCTTCAACCCGAATGGCATGACCTTGTAACAGAAGGTGCCCCACTGAGTAACAAATGTAGTCTTTGCCATGTCTTCAGGTGCCATCCTGATCTGATTGTAACCTGAAAAGCCATCCATGAAAGAGAACACCTTATGCTGAGCTGTATTATCAACAAGGACATCAATGTGAGGTAAGGGGAAGTCATCCTTGGGGCTGGCCCTGTTTAGATCTCTGTAATCGACACACATTCTGACCTTACCGTCCTTCTTAGGTACCGGCACCACATTAGCAACCCACTGAGGATAAGAAGTCACTGCAAGGAACCCGGCATCAAACTGTTTCATAACCTCGGCTTTAATCTTCTCAGACATCTCTGGACGCATATGGCGAACCTTTTGCTTAACTGGAGGGCAGTCTTCTTTAGTTGGCAAGTGATGGACCACAATATCGATATCCAACCCGGGCATGTCTTCGTAGGACCAAGCAAATATCTCCATATAATCATGCAGCATTTGAGTCAACCGTTGCTTCACGAGGAGCTCTAGGTTGGCACCGATCTTTACCTCTTTCCTGTCTGCCTCAGTACCCAAGTTTATTGCCTCCACTGGCTCTTCGTGCGGTTGAATTGCCCTCTCTTCCTGAAGCAACAGTCTTGCAAGCTCGCCAGGCACTTCGCAATCATCTTCACCTTCGTCTTCGGCTAAGTTGATCGGATTTTCGAAGTCATAACTGGCAGTAGCAGAGTCGTTACCAGTGAGATCCAGAGTGGATTGAAACCTGTATGAGTGAGTGTGTGTGTAAATACAGCTGTTTTGAAATATATGTAAAGGAAAGAAAGACAGAAAAGGAGCATAAGATTTGCAATGCGAGAAAACGTCCAAGATTTTCATTCATGATATATGAAATGACAATTTATATGCCCTCACAAATGAAACCACGGTGCCTCGGGTAAGACACCGAGCCATAGAGTTTATTTATTGTTTATTACAAAATAACGAAACAAAGAAATTTATTACTGCGTCACAAAGGTAACAGGAGTATGGTCTTTGGCAATCCAATTGGTCAATCCGCCTTCAGTCGTTGGATAGATCCAGCTATTAAACTCTGCTTCATCCACTTCATTGTCCTCCCCAACAGCATTCACTCCTGGATTTGTAATGAATACAGGAGGTCTTCCGATCTTCGCTTTCCGCATAGCTTTCTGACCCTCTGTAGTAAAACCCAGCCCAAATTTATCAGTCTTCTGTGTAAAGTCTGGAAGCCTGCCCCAGTTAGCATACTCACCTTTCTGAACCACAGCCTGGGCATCCCTCAGGGAGGCCATCTTCAAAGGAACACTTTCTTCCGCTGCTGTTTCTGCTGCTGCTGTAATTGGAAGCACCTCCTCGAAATGCTGAAAGGGGGTTTCAATAAACTCCCCATCCATCTCAATGTATCTGAAGGAATTCAGGTGGCTTACCATATACTCCTCCTCTCCCTGCACAGTGACGATCTTCCCTCTGACGCGGTATTTCAGCTTCTGGTGCAAGGTAGAGGTCACTTCCCCAGCTTTATGTATCCAAGGTCGACCCAGTAGACAAGAGTAAGATGGACGGATATCCATCACATAAAATGTAGAGTCAAACACCTGAGAGCCCACACAAATCGGAATGTCAACCTCTCCATGGACCATCCTCTTTGAACCATCAAAGGCCCTGACGATGATATTGCTGGGTTTCAATTCCAGGCCTTCACAATCTAAACGGTCCAAAGCCTTCTTGGGCAGCACATTCAAAGAAGAACCAGTATCCACCAATACATGTGCCAAGGTAGTGCCCCTGCATTCGATAGAGACATGCAGAGCGTCATTATGGTCTCTTACCTTCGCAGTCAGGTCGGCATCTGAGAAACCCAAGCCATTGTCCGCTGTCAGATTTGCTACGCAATCAGTGAACTGGACTGCAGATGTCTCATGTGGCACATGGGCCGTCTTGAGGAATGAGATAAAGGCCTTAGCATGGGCCTCAGAGCACAGTAATAAAGAGAGCATGGAGATTTTGGAGGGCGTGTGCCCCAGCTGTTCCACAACATTAAAGTCACTCTTCTTTATAATTTTCAGAATCTCCTCCATCTCTTGTTGGGAGGCCTCAGCAGTTATAGGTGCAGGTGCCTCCATCTGGGCAGGCTCAACTTCAATTCCTTTGCCCCGAGCATTGGATGACTCGGCAGCAGGAGAAACAATTTGGTCAGCAACAGGAACAAGTACACTTGTAGGAGTTATAAGAAGTGGTCTTCGAGCAGCAGGCGGTGCAATGTCAAGCGAGAAGAGCCTGCCACTGCGGGTAACCTTGGCTGGGCCAGTGATATCACAGATGCTGGCGCCGGCATTGAACTCTTGTTTAATCCCATTTACATACACATCTGCCCCATAATGCCAAGGGACAGCTTTATCAGATACATAGGGCAGGGGCCCCGGAACAGTGATAACAATAGGTGCGACAGTCAAAATTTGAACAGGCTTCTTCGGGAGAGCCTTGATTGGATTGTTGAAGATGGTAACCACAGAAACTTCTTCCACCGGAACCAACTGAACAGCAGACTTCTTAAACAGAATCTCCTTGCTATCCATTAGGCTTTGGATGCCTAACTTCAGCAAGGGACAACCAGATAGGGACACAACGCAGAACAGGCAACCCTCACTGCAACCCGAAAATAAACCGGCCAGCAGCAGGTTCTTCTTGACAGTCTTCAGAGGAGTGGCTAGATCATCCACAGAAACAACATAAACATCTTCGTCAATAGAATTTACCCCGTGCTGAGGCATAGGAGCAGTAACTACATTCGGCCTCTCAGGCGCTTCGAACTGTATCTCCTTCGCGTCGATAAGGTCTTGCACCTTACTCCTTAATGCCCAACAGTCATCAGTAGAGTGCCCCGGGCTATCTGAATGGTAAGCACAACGAGCATTCGGGTTGTACTTAGGAGATGCAGTATTTGGAAACTTCGGCGCCTCTCCGACAGTCACTAAATTGGAGGATAGCAACTGTGGTAAGATTTGGGATAGGGTCATGTTTAACCAGGTAAACTCTCTCCGGGGTCTTTCGGCCCTTTGAGGATTGGTCGGCCGAGGAGCGGCAGCAGGCTTAACAATCATTACCACACTGATAGATTGGTGGCGCTCAGGTCTCTCTGATCTCTTGGAACCATACACGGCACTAGCCTCCTTCTTGAAGGGTTTCTTCTCAGAACTAGACGATGCACCCTTCGGAATCTTTCCAGACTTCAACCCAGCCTCAATTCTCTCTCCAGTCAGAATCAAATCAGTGAACCCTGCAGACGAATTCCCGATAAGATGGTTGAAAAATGGCCCAGATAGGGTCCCCAAGAACATGTCTACCAACTCCCGATCAGTCAACGGTGGCTGCACCCTGCCAGCCAGGTCTCTCCACTTCTGAGCGTACTCCTTAAAACCTTCACTTGAACCTAACGACATACCCTGGAGTTGGGTACGTGTAGGGGCAAGGTCGGCATTATATTGATACTGCTTATAGAAAGCAGTAGCCAACTCCTCCCAGTTACGAACCTTGGTCCCATCCAGCTGATAGAACCATTCGAGATGAGTCCCTGAAAGACTCTCCTGGAAGAAGTGGATCCACAAATTCTTGTCCGCTGAGTACGGTTGGATCTTTCGAACATAGGACCTGAGATGTAGCTTGGGACAAGACGCCCCGTCATACTTAGAGAAAGATGGTGCCTTGAACTTCCGAGGAATGATCACACCAGTAGACAAACCCAGATCTCCGAAATCCAGCCCAGGTACCTGCTGTATCTCCATAGCATTCAACCTATCCTCCAGTTGCTTGTATCTGTCTTCTGCAGGAGGGTACTGCTCTTCATCAAAATCAGTCTCGTTGTCGGAGACTACCGGACTAGGAATCCTTGCTTCTGTTTGAGGAGTACTCTTGCCAACAGAAGAACCAGCCTCTTCCTGCTGCAGAGTGTTGCCAAACCTTTGGCCCGAGTTAAACAGAACAGTTTTCCTCTTCTTATTCTTCTCTTTCTTCAGGAGCAGAGCCTTCAGCTCTTCTTGGCCTTGAGCCAGGCCCTTGATTAATTCCTGAAACTGCGCGTTCTGCACCTGAAGAGCTTTGATGGATGTCTCAGTTGATGACGAGTCAGGATTCATGATGCTGAAATAAACAGCGAAGAACTGTAAGCAACCTGAAAAGAGGAAAAACCTGCTATGCACATGATGAATGAGATGTGTTTATGCAATGCATTCAAGGGTTCGAAAATTCAACTTCGTTGTAGACAAAAAGGAACACACGTTATCATTAAGGAAATGACTGTTTAGTACATCAAAGCCTCATGGGCGAAATAATACAAAAATCAAATCAATCCCAAAATATGCTACGCATCCTCTTTGGAGCTATATAAGTGTTGAGATTCCTCTCCTCATGCAACAGGCGGGTGAGCTCCAAGACCTTCTTTTCACTGGCATGTAGACTGGTCTCAAGAGAATCCTGTTCTTCCTTAAGCTGGATCCAGCTCTTCTGCATCTCTTCCCAGGATGTGGGCATATCAGGGTGCTGAATAAAGTAGGACACTTACCCTTCCAAGACTGGCTCTTTGATCACAGGGAGCATATGGGGATAAGGCATCACCAACTTCTGGGAGCGGGCGCGTACCCACTTGAGATAAGGTTCCAACGGGATGGAGTTCATGTGCCCCAATGTCTTGCTGTCTATCCTACTGGGCATCCTCCAAGCTCTGATAAATCTCTGGCGAAGTCCTTGAGTATCGTGGTCGAAGTCAAAAACTATGTCAGGAATTAACATGTCATGAGGGCCATCCCTCCGAGCATAACCAAACTGTCTCCAAGCCAGGCATGGGCTGTAAGTAATACCTCCTCTGATTCCAAGTAAAGGAACATTAGGGTACTCCCCGCAACGATCAATGATAGTGACATCTTCTCTGGACCTAGGGCACCAATGTATATCTGCATGTGTAAGAGTCATCAACCGTTGTGACCATCTTAAACCCCGCTCATTCTTCAGGACTGATTGCGGAAGGTGCGAAATAAACCACCTTCCCAGGAGAGGAGTGCAACACATAAGGACACCTCTTTTTCTCATGGTTCGAGTGTAACATGAGTGAAGGATGTCCCCCAGCAACGTAGGTATAGGATTCCTGGACATAAAGATCTGGACAGCACTGATATCTATAAGCTGATTTGGGTTAGGGAACAACACCAAACCATAGACAAGGAGGGCCACAACCTCTTCAAAAGCTTGCAAGTCAAGGGAGTTCCAACATTCATGGGCCTTTTCAAACAGAAACCTGGCTAAGAACCCTTTGATACCACTTCTAACTTCCCAATGTCCCTTGAGGTCAGATGACTGTAGGTGCAAGGTTTTAGCAATCTCTTCAAGCTTAGGTTCCTTTTCTGTACCGTTGAAGGGTAGCTGATCAAGAATAGGGATCTTCAGGAGCCGGGAGAACTCCTCCAATGTAGGTACCAACTGATAATCCAAGAAGGTGAAACAGTGATGCAGAGGGTCAAAGAAGTGGAACAGGACCTTTATCATATCTTCCTCAATGTTGGTGTTGACCAAGCTGATGAGGCTTCCATGTCTTTCACTGAATGAAGAGTTCTCGGGAATCCTGGATATAAGCTCCTTAAGCTGAGGAGGGATCCTTACAAGACTGATTTGAATTGTCTTTCTACGAACAGTTTCCATGTCCTACAAAACAAAGAACAAAGATGAAGATTCGAACCCCTGAAATGGTTAGTCAATGCATATGATGCTGGATGATGTCATGATGCTATGATTAAACACACCACAGATATTTACAAAGACAAACATGTAAGGCACACAAGACAAGCCCTTAGGGTTTAAGGCCAACATGGGGGCTGGGTAGTACCCTCTTGAAGTTGGTGGGTTCAACCTGTCCTATCAAAGTAACCGGGTTCTAAGGTTCCCAATATCACGGGGTTGCTTTCATTGTTCATCGTTTCGATTTAGCCACTGAACTGGCGACCGAAATATTCCAGGAAAGCAACCCTCAATTGAGTGTAGTATCGAGTATCAACCAACCTCGGACTGCACCAAAGTCAGTTACCTCACTACCCTAAAGAGGCCAAGATAGTTCAATTAAGGTTCCTAAGGTCTGTTGATACTTCATGACACCACGCGGAGGCCTCGTACTATCCTTGACTGAACTCAAGGGTTACCGGTACACACCAAAGTGCCACATCAACGTAGCAGACTATTTCAACCATGTCGGTATACCCCACACAGTTCCCTCACAGCCTTGTTGCTACTTTCTAAGAAGGTATCCCCCAGATCCGGGTTAGGATCTATAGAACTCCCAAGACAGTACCACAATTTAAAGCAAACAAGGAAAGCAATTGAAAACACAGTTATGAACTAGCTCTAAGGTACACCTCACTTTAAGTTTAAATCCCCAGCAGAGTCGCCAGTTCTGTGATCGGTGGATCTGGAACTGACTGTTTAACGCTGGTTCGCGAAATGTCGCGGAAGCAAGAGTCGCCACCGTCTTTTATTTTCTCCAAATGGAAAGGACAAAAGCACAGAAAAATTCCTTATAGAGATTGCTCTCGGTTCGGGAGGTAGATTATAGAAAGGGAAGGGCACCCTTTCTATCCATGGTTATCCATGGGCTCTTAGATACTTGCTCATTTGTGTTTTCAAAAATGGTTTGTTTGCTTTTCAATGTGGGTTTTAAAAAAGTTTCTTTGAAAATTCCAGTTCGAGTCTTGTATCAGTCCTCAAGAGTGTTTGAAAAATTGCTTTCGAAAGCTTTTTGAAAATGTGTTGGTGTGAAAAGTATTTTTGAATTTGTTTTGAAATTTAGAGCAAGTATCTAGAGTCATCTACCTACCCTAAGGAATTCGTCTGTGTAAATGTCCTTTAAAGTAGTGCCATCCCACCATTGAGAGGTAGGTAGCACCACCGTTGGAGGTGTTCGGGTCAATTCGAGGTTCGGGACATGGTGATCACCAGAGCAATGGGAAGACACCTTAGAAGCTACCCTCATGCCAGGTTCCCGGATCATGAGGACTTACTAAGACATCCTCTACTCGACGATCACCTTTCGAGGCAAGGCAACAGTGAGGCGTACCCTAGGGGTGGTGTGTGCGATTTGTGTGTCGTTTTCATTTGCATTTATCTTGTCATGTTATTGGTGTTCTACGCTTGTTTTTATTTTGGTCCATACATTCTTTCATGCTTTTATTAACAGTTAAAAATATTGCGGGAAAGTAAAAATTCTAAGCTATTACAAAAGGCGCGGGTCCACATCGCCAAAATTAAACCAGGACCCGATTTGGACAGAAAAATAAAGAAAGTAAAGAAGAGTGCGAGAAAATTAACTACATGGCTTCGGGAGAGATACATAAATATTTAAACGAAATAAAACAAATATGCGAATTAATAATTAAAACGAAACGAGGGCGTTGGACCCTTTTTTGCAAAATTAAACTAATGAAGAATTAACTAAAATTAAAAGAAAGAAAGAACTTGTTTTTTTGGTATTTTTTATATTTTAGGATTTAATATGAAAAAAGAATTAATTAAAATAAATACTAACCCTAATTCTAGTGGCTTTTAATTTATTAAGAAAACATTGAATTTTAACCTAAATTAACCCTAATTTTTATATACAAATTTAATTACAAAAATAAATATTTAATTATTTAATTATTTATGAAAGAAAAATAACAAGGATACAAAATTAATATGAACCCTAATTCTATGTTTTTTAGATTTTTAGTAAAAGAATTAAAATTAAAACCTAAGTTAAAACTAGATTTAATTATATACAATTTATTTATGAAAATACTAGAAATAAAAATATTTATTGTTTTTTTCTTTTCTGATTTTTTTTATGGTATTTTGTGATTTTATGAAAATAATAAAATTAATTAATAAAACAATAATTAAAAAGAAAAATAGAAGATAAAAACATAAAGAAAGTAGGAAGAATTTGCAAACCAAGGGGGTTCAGACCCCAAATTAGGAGGTATCTTGTAGCAATCCAGGCCCACTTAAATTGATGGCCTCTTTGACTTTTCAGAACGCGTGTACACGCGTTGACTAGGGTGCATTGTGTTCTCCAATCCATGGCCTTTGATCTGATGCTCTAGGACGCGTGGACGCTTGATTTCGTGGGTGTATGATTGTCCTTGATATTGAATCTGCATGTGATTGTAAATTGAAAAATAACATTGAAATAATGAAGACCTGGGACTCGAACCCAGGTCATGGATGTTAGCAATAACTATGCTTGCCACTGGATCAACTCACGCGTGTTTAATATATAACAATCAACAAATATTATAAAAAGAACAATTGCGTTAGTGGACTTTGCGCGCGAACTTTCAAACCAGCCACCCACCGCTTGCCACGAGTTCATCTTCTTCGTTGGATTTTATTTTCCTGAAACATAAACAACATAAGCAACGGTTTTCATGTGTTCTTTTAGGCCATCTATGGAAAAATAGCGAATAGCCCTATGATGCTCATAAATTGAGCGCGAGGGTGGCTTCTTCTTCGTCCAAAGGCGCTGATCATGACCATGGTACTGTGGTGTCCTAATTTTGCCTTATCTCAAAACCCCTAATTCGAAACTCTGCAAACCCTAAAAAGCAACAATGGTATATTGGCACACAATGCATAAAAACACAATTAAACATATGGGTTAGCTTCAGAATAGCATAAGGAGTATGAATCAACAATTAAAATGCCATGAAAATGCATAGATGTTAAAACACGATTATGAATTTTTTTCTGTACAGGGCCGGTTCATTGTACCAATTCTTTGAGTTTTGATGAATGTTTTTGATTGGGAATCGTTCAGTGAAGCTTCAGCAAGCTAATGAAACAAAAATTGTGCCTTGAATCGCCCTAGAATGAGGTTTTCAGTTTTGAGTTTCTTTGCAAAAATTTCAAGTTTGATAATGGGGTTTTGCGCAGCTTTTCTGGTCAATGGCATTAGGTTTTCGTTCTATGCTTATGTATGAATAAATTAGGTCAACAATTCTGATCAAAATCTCTTGCAATGATGGCTTTTGAGATTTGATTTTCAAGCATTATTTTTCAATCTTTTTCCATGTGTTTTTGCTCTCAATCATATCAATTCTCTCCAAATATTTCCATATTGGATCATGCACGAGTTATTGAGTGGATTTCATGCAAAAAAGGATTGTAAAACTTAGGTTAAATATTTTCCATGTATTTAATTTGATTTAAATGAATTATTATAAATAAAAATTCAAATAAATAAATAAAAAAATGAATAAATACTTCCCTTTGGGCCAAGTGGTCGTGCACATGCCATGGATGATGAATTATGGAAGAAAAATGGGCCCATTAGCAATTTTAGGTCATTTGAATCAATGTTGACTTTTCAAAATATCCAAACATTTCCAAACTTCCACAAGGCATAACTTGCTCAATTTTTAAGCTTTTCTCATGTTCTTGGACATTTTGGAAAGGTCTTTGAGTCCTCTAACCAATGCCTTTGGTCCCATGTCATTTTGATTTACCAATCTCAAGTTATGGCCTTTGACTTAAAGTCCCTTTTTGTTGACTTTTGAAAATGACCTATAATGTTGAAATTGATAACTTTTTGTGAGAGCATTTCTTGGACTTGAAGTATGAATATGAGTTGTAGGAAATGTCTTTCTCTTCAAAATGAGCTTTGGATGGAATTTTTCTGATAATCCATGTGAAAGTTATGCCCTGGTCAATTTACAGTTGACTTTTTCAGCTGTCCAAATAAGGAAACTTTTGCATCTTGATGATTTTTGAGCCTAGCTTTGAGAATCATGATCAAGCATTGATCAAATGATGTTTGTGGCTTCAAAATGATATGTTGACCAAAAATTTGAACTTTTGACTGTCAAATGACCATTTTGCCCCTACAGTTGACTGTAGTGCAATTAGGGTTTTTGACTGTGCAATTTTGTGCTGAAAGTCTTGAAACTTGATATGAGGATGCTTGACCATATTTGTAGGCATGTGAGACTTGATTGGATCTTTGGAAACTTCATTTTCTTGATCAGAACACAAACCCTAATCTTGACTGTTTAGGAGACCCTTGACTGTGCAACCCTTGGGGAATTTTGCAGCTTTGACTTGGCAATTTCTTGAAGAATATGGGAGGGAAAATTTTGGGGTACAACAGCTATGTATAACAATTCCATGGGGTTCCCATTCTGCTATAGCCTTCGCAACTCTGAGCATCTTGTCCATTCGTTGCTTCGTCCGTGGATGATTAGATTGATCAGAAGCCTGGAGCTTGTCCGTGAAGAGATTGTTCTTAAAGTGATCTGACGAGACATAGTCATACGCTTTAATTCCCTAACTTTTTCCTGGACCGCCCTTTCGGGTTTTCGATCCACCAGGAAACCCTTTTTTTCCTAAGTCTCCCTTTCATGTTTTCAACTTGCCGGGTGTACATATTTTTTTATTTATCCCTCATTTTTGTCTGAACCACCCTTTCGGGTTTCCGATTCACCGGGATGCCCATTTTTTCCCAAGTCGCCCTTTCGGGTTTTCAACTTGCCGGGTCGTTTTATGCGTAGTATCTTTTGACTATGTCTGCATTCGCAGGGTGCGGCAAGTCGTCTCCATCCATGGTGGTCAGAATCATTGCCCCCAAAAAAAAGATGTTCTTGATCACAAATGGTCCTTCATAAGTAGGAGTCCACTTGCCCCTGGGATCACTTTGCGGCAAGATGATCCGCTTGATTACAAGATCTCCGACTTGATATACCTGACGCCTGACTTTCTTGTTGAAAGCCTTGATCATCCGTTTTTGATACGTCTGACCATGACAAACAGCAGTAAGTCGCTTCTCGTCGATCAAGTTAAGTTGGTCAAGCCGGGTCTGAATCCAATCGTCTTCACTCAAACCAGCATCCTTCATAATCCTTAAGGAAGGAATCTGAACTTCCATAGGTAAAACAACTTCCATGCCATATACCAAAGAGAAGGGGGTTGCCCCTGTTGAAGTATGCGCCGTGGTACGGTACCCGTGTAGAGCAAACGGTAACATCTCATGCCAGTCTTTGTAGGTGACTGTCATCTTTTGAATTATCTTCTTGATATTTTTGTTCGCGGCTTCAACAACACCGTTCATCTTTGGCCAATAGGGAGATGAATTGTGTTGATAAATCTTGAACTGCTCGCACAGAGCGGTGATTATAGTATTGTTCAAATTTGTACCGTTGTCCGTGATGATCCTGTCGGGGACACCATACCGACATATGAGGTTCTGCTTGATGAAACGGGCAACCACATTCCTTGTAACGGAGGCGAATGAAGCTGCTTCGACCCACTTGGTAAAGTAATCAATAGCCACCAAGATGAAGCGATGTCCATTGGATGTCGTAGGCTTGATCTCTCCAATCATGTCGATACCCCACATCGCGAATGGCCAAGGAGTTGTTAGAACGTTGAGAGGAACATGAGGAATATGTACCTTGTCAGCATAGACTTGGCATTTGTGACAAGTACGGGAATACTGATGACAATCAGCTTCCATGGTAGACCAGTAGTAGCCTTCCCTTAGAATCTTCTTAGCCATCGTATGTCCGCTTAGGTGGGTGCCAAATGTGCCACTTTGTATTTCGGTCATGATCAACTCTGCTTCAACCTTGTCCACACAACGAAGTAGAACACAATCATGGTTGCGCTTATATAGGATACCATTGCTCAGGAAGAACTTGGCAGCAAATCTCCTTAAGAACTTTTTGTCATTGAATGAAGCTCCTTCAGGGTATTCTCGAGTCTGGAGATACCTTTTTATTTCATGAAACCAGGGTTGTTCCACTACTTCTTCGGTATTAATCTCATGACAGTGTGCAGGTTCATCCATTCGCTCGATGTTGATTTGGGGAGCCTCATTATCCCAGTTGATTTTAAACATGGAAGACATTGTAGCCAGAGCATCTGCTAGTTGATTTTCTTCTCGCGGGAAGTGCTCAAAGGTGATCTGCTCAAAATGAGGCAACAATGTCAGGACATGTTCTTTGTATGGGATAAGATTAGGATGTCTAGTGTCCCACTCTCCTTTGATTTGACTGATAACCAAAGCCGAGTCCCCAAATACGATCAAAGATTTGATTCCCAAGTCAATAGCAGCCTTGAGACCAAAGATACAAGCTTCATATTCATCTATGTTGTTGGTACAACTGAAGAAAAGTCGAGCAGTGAAGGGTGTATGGCAACCTTCCGGAGAAATAAGTACCGCACTGATACCGTTGCCAAGTGCATTTGAAGCACCATCAAAGTACATGGTCCATCGGGATCCTTGTTCAGGTCCGTCATACGGTCTGTTACCTTCAATGTTGTCCAATGTCATGATGTACTCATCAGGGAAGTCGAATCTCATAGATTGGTAATTTTTGACGGCTTGATGAGCTAGATGATCAGCTAGTACACTCCCCTTTATAGATTTTTGGGTAGTATACTGGATATCATACTCAGTCAGGATCATTTTCCATCTAGCGATTCTTCCAGATAAAGCAGGCTTCTCGAAGATATACTTGATATGATCCATCTTGGAAATCAACAAAGTGGTATGTGTCAACATATACTGCCTTAGCCGGCGAGCAGCCCATACCAAAGCGCAACAAGTTTTCTCGAGCAGTGAGTAGTGAGTCTCACAGTCGGTAAACTTTTTGCTAAGGTAATAAATGGCATGCTCTTTTCGGCCAGACTCGTCATGTTGGCCCAATATGCACCCCATTGAATTATCTAAAACAGACAGATACATTATTAACGGCCTTCCTTCGACGGGTGGCATCAAGATAGGAGGTTCCAGCAAATACTCCTTGATCTTATCAAAATCAACTTGACAATCATTGTTCCATTCAACCACCTGATCTTTCTTCAACAGCTTGAAGATTGGCTCACAGGTAGATGTTAGGTGAGAGATGAACCTCGCAATATAGTTTAAGCGTCCCAAGAAACCTCTAACCTCCTTTTCAGTGCGGGGGGCAGGAATTTCTTGTATAGCTTTGACTTTAGCAGGATCAACTTCAATGCCTTTGTTGCTGACGATAAATCCCAAAAGTTTACCAGACCTGACTCCAAAGGTGCACTTGCTAGGGTTCAGTCTGAGCTTATATTCCTTCAATCTGACAAACAGCTTTTGCAGATGATCAAGGTGTTCTTCTTCTGTCTGTGAACGGGCTATCATGTCGTCTACGTAGACTTCGATCTCATGATGTATCATATAATGAAACAAAGCTACCATGGCTCGCTGATAGGTTGCCCTGGCATTCTTCAGTCCGAATGGCATCACTTTATAGCAGAAGGTACCCCACTGCGTGACAAAAGTAGTCTTCTCCATGTCTTCGGGCGCCATTTTGATCTGGTTGTATCCCGAGAATCCATCCATGAAGGAAAATACCTTGTGTTGAGCTGTGTTGCCAACCAAGATGTCAATGTGTGGTAGTAGAAAATCATCTTTAGGGCTAGCCCTGTTTAAGTCCTGATAGTCCATACACATTCTGACTTTGCCGTCCTTTTTAGGCACGGGAACGATGTTAGCAACCCATTATGGATAGGAAGTAACAACCAGAAAACCATCATTGAATTGCTTCATCACCTCAGCTTTGATCTTTTCAGACATGTCGGGCCTCATCCGGCGGACTTTTTGTTTGATCGGTGCACAATCTTCTCTTGTAGGGAGACAGTGAACCACGATATCTGTATCTAGTCTCGGCATGTCTTCATAGGACTAAGCAAAGATCTCAACATATTCATTCAACAACTGAACTAGATGTTCTTTGACACTTGGTTCTAGGCTGGCACCCGCTTTTACCTCTTTCTTGTCTTCCTCTGTTCCCAAGTTGATGGTTTCTAGCAACTCTTCATGGGGCAGAATAGCCCTTTCCTCTTGTTGCAGAAGTCTGGCTAGCTCTCCAGGCACTTCATAGTCTTCATCACCTTCGTACTCGGCATGATTGACCAACTCTTCAGAGTTACCGAAGGCTAAAGCAGAATAGTCACCCATGGAATCCGGAGTGGATGGGTACCTGCATTTTGTGAGTGTGGGTGTGTGTAAGGGATAGCCATCCTTAAACAAAACAAAATGTAAAAGGAAAGAAAATGAACACAACAGTTTATAGATGAAAACGTCCAATGATTCATTAAACATGGCATATGATAATGAAGAAATCAAGCCCTTACAAATGGACCTATATGCCCCGGGTAAGGCATAAGGTGAAAATAGTGTACGAATTGTTTAGTTATTACAGACCAAAATAGGAAATTGTTCAAAGATAAATTACTGGTTGATGAAAGTGATGGGAACGAAGTCTTTCGCTTCCCAGTTGCTTAATCCTCCTTTGACGGTTGGAAAGATCCAATCTTCAAAGTTGTCTTCTTCATCATCATCTTCTAAGGCATTAATTCCATGGTGAGTGATTTTTACGGGTGGTCCTCCAGCCCTGGAGCGACACACAGCTTTCTGGCCAGCAGCAGTAAAACCTAGTCCGAACTTGTCCGTCTTGTGAGGAAAATTAGGCAATTTCCCCCACACTGTACTCCTTCCTTCTTTGATTACAGCCTCCGCATCCTTGAGGAATTCCATCCTAGACACAGGCTTGGAAACGATAGGCACATCTGTCATTGTCTTTGCAACCGCAACCTCAGGAGAAACCTCTTCAAAATGTTGGAAAGGCGTTTCTATGAATTCTCCATCCAACTCCACATAGAGTAAGGAGTTGAGGTGATTTATCATGTACTCCTCCTCACTGTGCACCGTGATGATCTTACCCTGAACGAGATACTTTAGCATTTGGTGTAAAGAGGAGGTAACTTCCCCAGCATAGTGGATCCATGGCCTTCCCAGCAAACATGAATATAAAGGACGGATGTCCATCACATAAAAGGTAGAGTTGAAGGTCTCGGTGCCCACTTTGATAGGAATGTCCACTTCTCCATGAACCATCCTCTCAGAACCGTCGAAGGCTCTAACAACGATGTTACTAGGCTTCAGGGTCAAACCTTCGCAGTCTAATTTATCCAATGCCTTTTTCGGGAGAACATTTAAAGATGAACCGATGTCAACCAGAACATGGGCAAGTGTGGTTCCCCTGCATTCTACTGAGACATGCAGCGCGTCGTTGTGCTTCCTTCCTTTGGGGGTCAAATCAATATCGGAAAAACCAAGACCATTATCAGCAGTAAGGCTAGCCACGCACTCTTGAAACTGGTCAGCCGAAGTTTCTTGAGGCACGTGTGCCGTCTTTAGAAATTTGATTAAGGCCTTAGCATGAGCCTCAGAGCAGAGTAGGAGAGCCAGCATGGAGATTTTGGAAGGAGTCTGCCCTAGCTGCTCCATTGCTGCCAACCGATCCTCAAGATTCTTATATTTATCATCCGCAGGGGGATATTGTTGTTCGGAGTAATCTTCATCCTCTTCCTCTTCTTCCTCTTCCACTTCAGATTCAGAAGGCATCGCAATTCCTTTTCCTTTACCAGCCCCTTCATTAGACGTCGAGGGGAACTCGAGAACTTTTCTAGCATGGTTTTCAAACCTTCTTCCCATAGTGGCCACACCGGGCCTTTTCTTCTTTTTCTCTTTATCTTTCTGCAACAGTGCTTTAAGGTCCTCCTGACCCTTTGCTAAGGTCATGAGGAGTTGCTGGAATTGTGAATTTTGTGCTTGCATATCCTTAACCGTCTGCTCCAAATCCATCTTGCTGAAATAAACAGCAGAAAGATAAGGAAAACTGGTGTGAAGACCTGTTTATGCATATGATGAATGATATGTTATTCATGTAATGCATTCAAGGATTCAGAAATTAAAATTTGTTGCAACCAAAAAAGAACACACGTCATATTAAGAAGAAATTTGTTAGTACATAAGTGCCCCATGGGCAAAATATTACAAAATTCTTAATGTAAAAAGACATTGCGCATCCTTTTTGGCGCGATGTAAGTGTTGAGAGTTTCCTCCTCATGAAGTCGGCAGGTAAGTTCCAAAACCTTCTTCTCACTGGCATAGAAGCTGGCTTCAAAAGTATTCCATTCTTCTTTGAGTTGGATCCAACTCTTTTGCAATTCTTCCAATGATGTCGGCATGTCTGGATGTAGGAGGGTGTATGGAACCTCTCCTTCCATAACAGGCTCTTTGATCACGGGGAGAATGTGAGGGTATGGCATCATAAGATTCTGGGCGCGGATTCGTACCCACTTGAGATAAGGCTCAAGAGGGATGGAATTCTTGTGCCCCAGTGTCTTACTATCCACTTTGTTGGGCATCCTCCAAGCTCAGATAAACCTTTGTCGAAGTCCTTGCGCATCGTTGTCGAAGTCAAAAACCAAGTCAGGAATCAACATATCATGAGGGCCATCCCTTCGAGCATATCCAAACTGTCTTAGGGCTAAACGGGGGTTGTAGGTAATGCCTCCCATAATGCCAAGTAGTGGGACATTAGGGAATTCCCCATAATGATCAATTATGATGACATTTTCTCTGGACCGAGAACACCAATGAACATCAGAATGTGTTAAGGTCATCAATCGCCGTGACCACCTTAAACCCTGCTCATTCTTCAAAACTGACTGGGGAAGGTGAGAAATAAACCACCTTGCTAGAAAAGGAGTACAACACATGAGAACACCTCTTTTCCTCATTGTTCGTGTGTAAAATGAGTGTAGGATGTCCCCAAGCAATGTAGGCATAGGATTCTGAGATATGAAAATTTTGACAGCATTCACATCTATAAGCTGATCAGGGTTTGGGAATAAGACCAACCCATAGATGAGAAGTGCTACAATCTCCTCCAAAGCTTGTAGATCTAGAGAATTCTAGCAGTCTTGTGCCTTCTCAAACAAAAACTTTGCCAAGAAACCCTTGACACCACTTCTGGTTTCCCAATGACCTTTGATATCAGATGGTTGCAAGTGTAATGCTTGAGCAACATCTTCAAGCTTTGGTTATTTTTCTGTACTGTTGTAGGGTAGTTGATGAAGAATAGGAATCCTCAGGAGTTGAGAAAATTCCTCCAAAGTAGGTACTAGTTGGTAATCAGGGAATGTGAAACAGTGGTATAGGGGGTCAAAGAACTGGAAGAGAACTTTCACCATGTCTTCTTCAATGTTGGAGTTGACCAAGTTGAGAAGTCTACCATGTCTTTCACTGAAAAGAGAATTCTCTGGAATCTTGGAAGTAAGCTCTTTGAGTTGAGGAGGGATTATCACAAGGTTGACTTGAATTGTTTTCCTGTGAAGAGATTCCATGACCTACAAAACAATAACAAAGATGAAGATCCAAACCCTTGAAATGGTTAATAGATGCATATGATGCTTTATGATGTTCATGATGTAAGCACAAGCACATGTACAAACAAGACACACAAAACCATAGTTTCAGGCTTTCATGAGGTTTCATAGGTAAGTACCCTCTTGAAGTTAGTTGGCTCAACCTGTCCTATAAATAGTAACCGGGTTCTAAGGAACTCAATATCACTGGATTATTTTCTATGTTCATTCTTTTGGTTTAGCCACTTAACTGGTGACCAAAATATTCCAAGAAAACAACCCTCAATGAGTGTAGTATCGAGTATCTACCAACTTCGGACTGCACCAAATCCGGTCATCTCATTACTCCTAAAAAAGGCCAAGATGGTCAAGTAAGGTTCTAAGAGTTCATTAGTGCTTCATGACATCACTCAGCGGCCACATATTCTCTTTGATTGACTCAAAGGCTACCGGTACTCACAAATATGTTGCACTAATATAGCTATTGCTTCAACCATGTCGGTATACCCCGCACAGTTTCCACAACATATTACTATTTACCTATGAATGTTTCCCAAATCCGGGTAGAGGATTTCAAGCCCAAACAAGAGAACCAAATGTAAAGCAATCAAAGCAATCAAAATAATCATGTAAAGGTGATCTAAACCATAAGGTTACTCCCCTTTTAAATATTTCCCCAGCAGAGTCGCCAGTTCTGTGATACGGTGGGAGAACTGACTTGAGGTTTTACGTTTGTGTTCACAAATGTTTCGGTTTAGCAAGAGTCACCACCGAATTTTTATTTTATCCTAAGGAAAGGTCAAAAAGCACAGGAAAGACCTTTGATATGTTTTCTTGGGTTCGGGGAGTAGATTATGAAAAGGGAAGGTGCAAGCACCCTTTTCATCCATGGTTATCCATGGGCTCTTAGTTACTTGTTTAGATCACTTGCTTTGCTTTTCGATTGTTTGAAATGGTGCTTTGTGTGTGGTTTTGAAAGATGTTTTGAAAAGAGGCCATCATTGTGGCAACCTTTGTAATGATTCTTGTTTGAATGTATACAAAGGTGTTTTTGTCTTTTTCAATGTTTGAAAGTTGTATTTTGAAATTGTGTTGTGAAGTGTGTTTGAAAATAGCAAGGATGTTTTGCAAGCTTTTGATCAAGTAACTAAGAGCTATCTTCCCTATTTTACTCAAAGATCTTTCTTATGTTTTTAACCCTTTTAACAGTGTTGTCTCACCATTGCATTTGGTGAACAACCTTGTGTTAGGATGTTAAACGGGACAGGTGCGGGTCATCGTATAGACCATGATAGCAATTGTGTCAAGTATCTTTGGAAATTTTCTTGAGGGACTTGATCATTTTTGTTTTAGGCAACCAAGCTAGCATCATCGAGGGACTATGATCCTTTGTTTTATTTTTGTTTTGCCAAAGTACCCAACTTGCATACCATGGCCCATTTTTTAAGGCAACAAGTGGATTGTAACCCTAGGGGTGCAAGTGTGCATTGTGTTTGATTTTCATGCATTTTTGTATTTGATTAGGTCAAACTATTTTCTAATTTGATTTTGGCATACAAACCCTAATTCTCTAATCATGGCATAATTGAAAGTGTAAAAGTGCGAGAATTTAAATTCTAAGCTATTACAACATGATTATGGGGATGGGGGTACAATTTTTGAATAGGGGGTATTTGACAAGAAATATAAACCCTAGTTACTATTACATCCAAATTGAATTTACAATGCATCAATATTTAAATGTACAATTTTTAAATAAACAAAATAAATAAATATTGAATAAAATGTATTATGCAAAAATAAGTTTTTATTTGCTTATGTATGTAAAGTATTTTTAATGTGAAAAAAGTATAAAGAAATAAAATAAAAAGATTAATTTTATTGTTTAAGGGGTAAACCCTAATTTCTTTTAAGAAAATAAATATTATATATTATTTATATACAAAAATATATTAATAGGTGCAAAAATGAAATATACTTAAAAAAGGTATTTTTTTAGTATAAATAATAATAAAAATAAAAATGTAATATTTTTGTATTTTTATTTTAAGTATTTAATAAAATACAAGTATATATATATATATATATATATATATATATATATATATATATATATATATATATATATATATATATATATATATATATATATATATATATATATATATATATATATACTATATATATTATATATATATAATATATATATATATATATATATATATATATATATATATATATATATATATATATATATATATATATATATATATATATATATATATATATATATATATATATATATATATATATATATATATATATATATATATATATATATATATATATATATATATATATATAATATTAAATATATTAAGTATGTATAAAATAAAAATATTTACAAAAATAAAATATATTTTATAATAATATTTTCAGTATGAATGAAATAAGAAATAAAAGTAAAAAGTATATATTTACATATTTTTCAAGTCTTAATAATATAAAAAGAGTATTTAATATGTTTTCTATATTAGAAAAAATAAAATAAAATGCCAAATAAATGTAAAAAATTATGAAAATATTTTTGGAGCATTTTTTATATTTGGGGATAAATAAATAAAATCAGAAATGAAATTAAAATCCAAAAATAACAAAATATAAAGAAAATGGGCCAGGGGGTGCATTTAGCAAAAGGGGGGTGCAGACAGCAAGAAGGCCAGGCCCAGCCCAGACTTCATCTTCAACCTCCAGAACTTTTCAAATACGCGCGCGCCTGTACAAACTTGGGACATCCTGGAAACGTGATCCTTTGCCAAAACACACAACATCAAACTTGTAGGGAATTTCAGTATGATTCTAACCATATAAAGCATTAAATCTAACTCTCAAAGACCAGAGAGAATTTCTCTGGCCCTAAAATCTGACCTAGTTTTTTCAGCATGTTCATGGATGAAATTATCCTAGCACACTTAATATAAATGAAAACTGAGCATATGTACAACTTCATGGCATTGAATACTACATTTTTCATTCACAAACCTCAGGCTAAATGTTCCTAAATAGAGAGATAGAAAGTGATGAAAAACCTGTTTCAGTTGGATTCGAGTTGAACAATGCAGAGCTTCTCAACAAGTTTTGAGGTGTCTGGTAGCTTGCCTGAACTTCACTTGATCTTTTCCAATAGTTAGCTTGCCTTGAATGTCCCTGAATCAGCTCCTAGAACTCAACCTGCACAAGCTTGAAATGAAAATGGTGAACACTGTAAATGGAGTTACAGTTGGCAATGGAGGTTTGGGATAGCTTGAGTGAGTTGAATGGAAGGTATTGGAACTAGTTTGGGGAAAAACGCACGAGGGATTTGTATGATGGAAGTGAAACTGCAGGGGGTTCCCTGTTTTGCAAGTTTTTGGTGTTTTGGTGCTCAAGAGTGTTTGAGGGATGAATGTCTAGTGTTTCTAGCTCAAAGGGATGTGCAAAACTTGTTTGGAATGTTGGCAAGAGTTGATTCTCTCAGATGCTCCAGTTCTTTTGTATTTGACAAGTTTTTTGGTTTTTTTAGTAAGAAATGAGAGTTGACAATGATATCGTTGTACTGGCTTGTACTCTAGCTGCTAAAAGTGGTTGAACTTTTCCTGACATTAGGGAGCCTTGTTTGCAGAAAAGGGCTTGGTGTATGGCTCAAGAAATGCAATTTGATATAAAGCATGCTTTATGTAAATGGTATTGCTCACTTTTTGCCAAAAATGGATTTATTCATTGTGCCAAGCTCCATTGATCAGAATAAGACCAATGTCCATTGTATTTGCATTTAATTATTGAGTATGAAAGGGTTTAGAGACCTGTAATCAAGTACAAAGCTAGTTTGGACAGATTTTGCAACTTGTGTCAACATGAAAATGCCATGGATCAAAGTGAGTTTTTGCCAACTTCAAGCATCCGATTCTCCCTAACCACAAATGTGTTTTAGGAGTTCTTGGACAAGTTGGAAATCTTGAAACATTATCTATAATCCATATTTGAAATGCAACTTGATAATCCAACTGAAACTATGTGAAAAATGGCCAAGAAGATGGGTCAAAATCCTGCCTAAACTAGGGCAAAATTTCTCTAAGTTAAAAGTTTTAGGGACCCTTGTTCCAAAAATCATAACTTGATATCTAAGCTTCTTTTGAGAAAACTTTATGAATCAAAGTTGTAGAATTTGTGGAGGACTACAACTTTCATGTTGTAAGTTTTGTTTGAATCCATATGCATCATGGTGAAAATGTGGGGCAAAGTTAGGAAAAATTAAGAAAATTTCATAACTTAGAAAATTTCTAAGTTATGAAAATTTTCAATTTCAAACCCTAATTTGCAAATTTGGGTTTCTTGGTGTACAAGTTTCATAATCTGACACATCTTGATGAAAAATGACCCTTGACACTTGGTTTTGACCAAAAAGTCAAAGTTTGACTTTTCAATATACAGTCAAACTTTTGATCAGTTGACTGAAAAATTCATCTGTCAATCCAATGCATTTGAGATCTTTTGAAATTGTTGAATAGGTCAAGATAATGTCATTGAGTCCTTGAGTCCATGGTTGAGCTTAATTTTCCATTGGCTAGGTCAAACAGTCAAAAATTGCCTTTGTTCAGTCAAAACCCTAAAAATGACCATTTTGCCCTTTTGGTGATCTGATCAAATTTCTTGTGGAATTGTGGACTTGATCAAATGGTTCATATGAGTTCATAATGTTGTTGTGGGTCAAAATTCATGAGATTTGACTGTAAATTGGCCACAATTGACTTTTTCCCCCCAATACAGCTGATTTCTAGGTCAACTGTCCAATTGACTGGGCAAAAATTTGGTTCAAGGCTTGAAACTTGGTATTTACCAACTTATGAGTCCAACATGAAGTATGAAAGTCTCTTTGGGCATTGTAGGTCAAAATATCCATGTGCAAACTCAAACCCTAGTTTAGGTCAACAGTGCATGGTGATGTTTTGAGCAGAGCAAACCCTAGCTTGATCTTGAATTCCAAGAGTCTTGTGATGAGAAATGTTGATAAAAGGAGAAGGAAAATTTTGGGGTACAACAGTTTCCATGTGGAAGAAACTTGATGATGAAGAAAGATTACAAGTCCTCTAGATGAATCCCCAATTTCTCATGTGTGACTTCAAATGATCATAACTTGGTCAATTTTTATCACCTTGAACCCATTCTTTTTCCATAATAATCTTAAGGATGTGAAATTTATGCCTTCTTTGGTATGCAAAGTGATAAAATGGATGGGATATGCCTTAAGGATACAAAAGATTATAGGTCATTTCATGATTTTTTACCAACTTCAACAACTCATAACTCTCTCAATTTTTGGAGATTTTGAATGGTTCAAGTTTCAAAATGTCTTTCAAGAGGTCTATTTCATGCCATATATTTTCGTCAAGAGAAAATTCCAAGTGGAAGGCCATGTTTGGATGCAAAGCATTATAGGTCACTTTTGAAGGAAAATATGAAATATTTCTAAGTATGGAAAGTAAACTTCTTTTTCCCAACTTTGTCTCAATTCAACTTTCAGCTCAAGCATCCATTTGATTCCATTATTTTCCCATTCTTTTTCCATTGCAAAGCTTGTAACCTCATCTTTCTAAAGCATCAAGAATCATGCCTTAAGACCCCTTGAGCTGAGAATGCCATTGGATTGAACTTGGTAACTTGGAACTGTAGTTTCTTCATAACTCAGAATTTGAAATCTTTGTTTTGGCTTCTAATCACAAGTTTTCCATGCGTTTTTGCCTCTAAACATGTTTAGTGAAGTTCCAGAATTTATTAGCACAACAAAACGCGCGTTTTGGATGGGTTTTGATCAAATTAGAAGTCACACTTTTCTTGTTTGCAACTTCACACGATTTCCTTCCAAACTTCATCATTTCACATGCTTGGACATTCTATTTGATTCCCTATAAATAGAGGGTAATCCCCCATTCATTTCCTCAAGCTTGGATAGCCAGAATCCACCTGCCAAACTTTCTCCATAACTCAAAATTCTGCTAATTCGAAATCTATTCTCAAGCCTTTTTTAATCCATTTTTTCCATCAATTCACCTTCCTTGATCTTCCCTGAAGCTAACCATATAATTACATTCAAGAATCGTGCCCTATATTGCTCCATAGAAGTCTAGTTTCAGAGCTCTGCAACTCAACTTCAATAGGTAGATTCCTTCATCAATTCTTCAAAACTTTGATATCATTGTGAAGCTCTCATTACCCCGGTTCTAGTCGCAACACTTATTTTTATCTGGAAACATGTTTTGACCATGAATTTTCAAATCGATTTTCAAAGCTTTCCTTCCAAATTGCATGAGCTACAATTTATATAAATTTGTCGCAAATGTGTGGTTGTCTTTGTCATGGAGAGACAAAGCGAATGGCATAGTGTCATCTTCCAACCAATGAAGGCGCGCCATCTATTTTTTTGAAAATCTGATTTAATTAATGATTCTATGCTTTATTCACTAATGACCATGATATACACAGCGCGCCAGATCCCTTGGATTTGATTACTAACGCGTTTTGACTCTCATCCAATGGTCCATATATTTTTTACTTCATTTTTCTTTTCTGATTTTTATATTTAATTGTTTTAAACTTCAAAAAGTCATAGAAAATTCATTTTTAGTCCAAAAAATCTGAAAAAATCAAGAAAAATATTTTTGATCATTCTCTTTCTGATTTTTATTTTTTCACAATTTAATTTTGTGTTTTGATATTTCTTACAAATTTTCACTTTATTTGAATTGTTTTAAATATTTAAAAATACTTTGATACATTTTTAAATTCTGAAAAAATTATGGAATGATCCAATGATATTGTGACAAATATTGGTGACCTCATTTTATTTTTGTTTCTGATTTTTTTAAATATTATTTTTGGTTAATTTTACTCATTTCTTTTAATTTTAAAAATAGTTTCTGACTTTTAAAAATTACCAAAAATTTTATAAAATCATTTTAATTCATTTCTGATTTTTCCATGGTCTTACTTTTTATTTCTTGATTAATTGGAATGTAGTTGATATTTTTCTCCTTTATTTCTATTTTAAAACTTTTTAAAAACCTTTTTTATGTATATATTAAATGCAATATATTTTGTGATTATTTTCTGGTTGATCTTGGATTAAATTTTTGGTCATGAACTTTGTTAACATCATTGGATCCATGATGTTGAGTCTAACTCCACAAAAATGGATGAATGATTTTAATAATAGTTTGTTTTAAATTTAATTTAAAAGTGGTTTGTATATTCTCTCCCATCCCTCTTCATCTCATCCCTTTCTTATTGCACTAAGTGTTATTGGAGCATGATCTCTATATCATGTCTCAAAACAAATGGTGCATAGATTGTTATTGACCGACCTCAAAATAGGTGCGACTTCTATATAAGTCCACTTACGATTGCTTAACATAGCGCTAAATTTTGTACCGATTCGAATAAATGATCATTTGTGGCCCAAAACTATGTTTGCAAGCCCAAGTATGTTAATTTGATCTCTTTGATCCAATAACCTTGAGATTCATTGTGTGGAGGCTTTGGTTCTACCAATCCTCTAATGGATCTACAACACTTTTGGTCAACGCGGATCACTTAAACATCGTTGATCATTAAATGGTACTTTTGAGGATTCCAATGAATGATGTACTTGACAAAAAGAAAATGCAACTTGTTGTGTGGAGGCTTTGGTTCTACCAATCCTCTAATGAGTTCCAAATGCAAGTTTCAAGATGGTCATCCAACTAACCACTAATTATCAAATTGTTTTTACTTTGTGCCCTTTTATTTTTTATGCTTTATGTACCATTTACTTTAAGTATTACATTTCATGTCATTTTTATTTTGCTCATTTGAGCTTTTCTTTTCTCTTCTAAGACACTTAATAATCAACATGAACCATAAAAATCTTTAATGATACTTGAACTATTTGGTTACTATCCTTGGCATTATGGACCATTGGATCTCTTGGACTTAAGATTAGAAACCTTGGCCTATGTTGGAGACCTTATGACCTTGATTGATATTCCGTCTGAAGTTCTTGAGCTTTACCTCAAGATATTGGGTTGCTTTGTTTGTTTTGTGTGTAGGTTATTATGATTACATACTTTGTTTGTAATCCGGAATTCACCCGTATACAGCCGTTACTCTGCCCAATTTTTGTGAAGACTTAATACACTTGAAGTTTGGTTCCCTCAAGAGGTCTAGTATCTTTGCTTGCTTGGTTTCAATCCAAAGAATGGGAACTTCATCTTGACTCATAATGTCAAGTTTTGGCTTCTTGTTGGTTAGATGGTTCTTATCCCTAGCTTTTACCTTATACTTTAGGATAGTCCCTTCTTCTCCTCTTATCTTCTTTAATTTCAAAAGTCTTCTCCCTCCTTTTGAAAGCTCTTATTGTTTTTTGAACTTGAACCACTTTTATAATAAACTTGAACTTAGTTCCATGCATTTTCAAAACCTTTTCATAAATAAACTTCAATCAATTTAATAATACCTTGACATTTTTGTGAGAAGACTAAAAGTCAATCAATCTCATTTCAAACTATTTTGTCACTTTGGCTTCTATCTTTAAAACTTTTCTCAAAAGATTGGACTCTTGTCAATCCTTGTAGTGACGCAAACAACTATACTTCTACAATGTGTAGTGAAGAGAGATATTTTCCACTTGGGTGTTGAGTGAGGCATTGTTGATTTTAAAACCCAAGCCATATCCTCCACTTTGAGATGATGCAGATTCTCCTTTCTCATGATTGTGGGTAGTAAGTATGTTTTCCATACGACGATGATGTCTTATCTCATAAAATTAACCAACACACTTATGTTTTAAAATACTTAAAAAGAGGAACTACGTGTACCCTAGTCCTCTATTGCATGAAAGGTGGTACGTAGGCACTAAAGGTTCTCAACCGCAGCGAGTGCAAAAACCATAAAAATATATTTCTTTTCTCACCTCCACCATCCATTTTTATACAACATTTTATAGCCAAAATATACAGATTTTACAAAGAGGTTCCTGCAGAGTACCATAGATGTTTAGGGTGCTAATACCTTCCCTTTGCATAACCAACTCCCTTACCTTGAATCTTTCCCCCTCTTTTCCCATTCCTTTGGAAAAAATAAAGCGCGGTGGCAATTTTTATTTTGATCTGTATAAGTCTAGCCAATCCAATGGCTTAGTCTTAAACATTTCTACCGCTACAACGACTGCCAGATTAACTTTGACAAAATCAAGGAATATTTTTAAGAGCCTCCAATTTTGATATCGCCGGTTGAAGGAAGACCTTTGATCATGTACTTAATAGTATTAGAGAATTCAATGGGGTGTATGTTGGGTCAGCATGAAGAATCTGGTCGCAAAGAGCATGTAATATACTACCTTAGTAAAAAATTTACTGACTGTGAAACAAGATACTCACTGCTCGAGAAAACTTGCTGCATTTTGGCATGGGCTGCTCACCGACTGAGATAGTATATATTGACTCACACTACCTTGTTGATATCTAAAATGGATCCTATCTGTGATACGGTGGCAGAACTGACTGTTTAATACTGGTTTGCATTTTGCGTTTTTTATTCGCAAAATGTCGCGGTAAGCAAGAGTCACCACCGACTTTTATTTCATCCAACCGAAAAGGAAAAAAGTACATAAAAAATCCTTTTTCGAGATATTCTGAGTACGGGGGGTAGATTATAGAAAGAGAAGGTGTTAGCACCCTTTCTATCCATGGTTTTCCATGGGCTCTTAGGTACTTGATCATTTTTAAATTGCTTGTGTTTATGTGCTTTGTTTTGAAAAAATATTTTACTTCGTGATAACCCTTGTATCAGTCCTCAAGGGTGTGACGAAGTTGTTTTGAAAATTTGTTTTTGAAAAGTGTAAGTGTGAAAGGTTTTGATTTGAGAAAGTACCTACTAGCATCTACCTACTCGAGAAAATATCGTTTATATTCTTGTTTCCTTTAGACAGCGCTATCTTACTATTAAGGAATAGGTAGCATCGTTGTTGGAGTTGTAAGGGTCAATTTGAAAGGGACGTACTGTCACTAAAGCAATATTAGGATACCTTAGTAGTAACCCTAGAGTCTTAAGATCTTTCGAGGCAACATTTCTGAGGCAGCATTTCCGAGGCAACATTTCCGAGACAACATTCGAATGGGACATTTGATCTTTTTTAGACAGGAGGGCAACCACTAAGACACCTGATGCTCAATGATCATTTACCGAAGGCAACCGAAGTGAGAGTATACCCTAAGAGTGAATATGTACGAGTGATTTATTTCAGTTATTTAATCTTTGCATATTAGGGTTTTCTAACCGTTTTAATTTGTCATGCATTCTTGCCATACAATCCTATTAGCATACATCTAAACAGTTAAATATTTGCAGGAATTAAAAATGCGAGAAAATAAACCTAGCTATTACAAGGCTTCGGGGAGGGGGATTAATTAAATAGCCAAAATATCGGGGATTTAAACAGTAAAAAAACCCTAAATTAACTATTACAAACCATGAACAGTTACAAAAATATTGGCAAAATAAATAACAAGCGCGCGGAGAATTAAATGTGAGGCGATTAAGGTTTTGACCCTTTGACTAATCCCATTTGCGATTGATTAAAAAAATGTTTTTCGTCATGTTTTGTTATTTGAGAAAATAATGGAATGACTAAATTAAAATTCTAAGTTCTAATTAATGTTAATTTTTGAAAATAAAATAAATAAATTAATTCTAAACAACCTATTTTTTGTATTTTTTGTTTGAAAAAAGAAAAGAATTAAATCAAGAACTTAAACCTAATTTTATAATTAGTTTTAATTAAAAAAACAAGTTAAAATTTCCCTAAATTAAATTAAACTAAATTAAATTAAATTTGATTAAAAAAAAGCCTAATTCTAATTTTTGTGAATTTCTTGATTTTGTGATTTTTGTAAAAAAGTGAAGAGATGGGCCTGTGTTGAATAACATGCTAGGGGGGGGTGCAAATCTGATTTTCTTGGCCCAAATAAGCATTAAGTCTGGTCAGCGCTGGATCTGGCATGGGCGTTGACTTGAGGAGTATGGTGGATCTTCAATGCTGGCACGTTGGATCTGGTTTACTGATGAATCTGATGGTTGGATGTTGATGGAGCATGGTGAGCCACATGATGAAAGATGCGCTGGATCTATTATCTGAAAATAATACAAATGAAAACGTTGGGACCCGGGGATCGAACCCAGGTCCTTATACTCAAATCCAATGCCACGCTGCCAGCTGAGCTATGATGGTTAGTTATGATTATAATAATAATACAATATAATATAAGAAAAGCAAAAGATTTGATTTCAAAACGCGCGAAATTCAAACGGACGAGTGGATGGCTGACACGCAAGCGTCTTCTTCCTTTCTCCGTCGTCTTAGGAAACAAGACTTTTACCTACAGACGTTTACTGTAGGTACAAACCTGTTCATCTCAAAATTTGCTCATGAGTAATATAAATGAAAGGTAAGGGTACCAATCAACTCGTCTCATCCTCACGAGCATCATGATACCAGAATCAAGGCCTAATTTTGCCTGCATTGAAAACCCCTAAACAAGAACACATAACCCTAACAATGGCAATATCACGTAAAGGCATAAAAAATGCAATTAAATGGCATGGTTAGCTTGCAAACATGATGACAAACATGAATATAACAATCAAAAGTGCTAATGATGTGTAAATTGCAATAATCGAATTAAGAAAATATGCCAAATTGTGTGGAACATAGCGCGTGTTTCTGGGCGTGTTGAAGCTTGCAAAGGGTGTTGTTAGCTTCCTGAGATGTCTAGCAAGCGATTGGGATAGCTAGCACGTCTTGAATTGGCCTGTGGAAGAAGATTTGTCTCCCACTTTTCTTTGAATTTTTCAGTTTTGTTCTGCACTTCTCACGACCTCTAACCCTTGTTTTTTGATATGGAAAGCTTCATTATATAACCTAGAATGAATTAGGTTAACAAACTTGGCATGAATCTTTGCATTTATCCAAGATTTGATTTGATTTTCAAGTTGTATGATATGTTCCTATTTTGAGCCAAATCATGCCTTTCTTGTACCAATTGGCATTAATTCGAATTGATCTTGTAAACTCAGCATATCTTGATTGCCAAACTGTCAAAAAAACAAATCAAATCATATCTTTGTTAATTTTCATCATTTATTTGATTTAATTCACTTTTTAATCAATGAAAAATCAAAATAAATTGAAAAATGAAGCACATAATGGGTTAATGAACATTTGAGTCGTGGACCACATTATAATTGAGGTGCAAGCTTAAAAAGTTAGGCCCATTTAGCAAAAAATGCAAATTTGAGCACATTTAACTTTTGGCAATTTTGCAAAAATGGTCAACTTGGCCAATGCATAACTCTCACAATTCTGACCCTAGAGAGGCATTCTTGGACTTTTTATAAAGCTTAGGATATCCTCTAAGCAACCATTTTGGTCTCATCTCAAATTGAGTCTTCCATGTTCATGTATGAAGCTTTGACCCAAAAGGTGTTTTTGTTGACTTTTCAAAAGGACCTATAATGTCAAAATTCATATCTTTTTGTGAGTGCATATTCTGAACTTGAGAGCTGAATATGAATTGTAGGGAATTGTATCCTCTTCAAAATGAGATTTGTATGGGTCATTTCTGATAAAATATGAGAAAGTTATGCTTGGTCAAAGTTGAGTTGACTTTTCCTACAAAATCCTAATTTAGCAACTTTTGGGTTTTGATGAATTGTGACCAATCCTTGAGGAATAATGATCAACCCTTGATCAAATGATGAATAATACTTCAAAATTAGGATGTTGGCCAAAAATCTTGAAGTTTGACTGTATGTGGGCCACAGTTGACTTTTGACCTAGTACAGCTGATTTTCAGGCACTTGAGCAATTGACTGAGCAAACTTCTTCTGCAAGGCTTGAAACTTGACATGGATGATCTTGAGAACATATTAGGACAATGGTGAGAATTTGAGTCCTTTGTGGTTCACACATCTTGATGAAGATGGAAACCTTAATTTGAGGTATACTGCCTTTGGAGAGAGTTTGTCTGGTCAACTCTTGAACTTCCTTGAACAATTTGGGGACATCACTTGCCATGTGTTGAGAAATATGGGAGGGAAAATTTTGGGGTACAACAGCTGCCCCTGCTCAATCTTTTTAAACCTGAGGATGTAGATTGGCTGCTTTGCCTTTCGTGATCTGAAGGTGGAAGATGATTGAACACTAGAGTGCCCAGAAATTTGCACTCGCATGAAGTGATACTCGATTTGTGATATCAGGAATGGACTTACAGATGCCATTCAGAAGTTGCTAGAGAATTGTCGAAGATGGGCTTAAATATGCCATCCAAAGAGGTGTTGATCGCATAAGAGATTCCTTTGCGAGAACCCGCATACTTGTTGTTGAGGAGGACTACGCTGGGGAATGCTGGTCTCTGTCTTGGGAGAAATAGAGTTTTAGGAGCTTCAGTTGTCCGTTACTCTACTGGGGAATAACTCCGATTTAGGGAGCGGAAGTGAACTGCACACCGCGACTTTCTGGGGAAACGTAAAATCAATTGGGTTTGATCGGGTCCCGGTCTTACAGTGTGGTGGACTGTTGTCTGGAAATAAGAGAGGAAGAACCCGGATAGTAAGGTTATAAGAAGGAACCTGGATAGTAGGGTTGCTTAGATATGCAAAGCCTGGGTAGTAGGGCTACTTTGACATGAAATCCTGGATAGTAGGGCTGTGAGAAGGAACCTGGATAGTAGGGTAACTTCGAGATGAAATCCTGGATAGTAGGGCTGTGAGAAGGAACCTGGATAGTAGGGTAACTTCGAGATGAAAGCCTGGATAGTAGGGCTGTGAGAAGGAACCTGGATAGTAGGGTAACTCCGAGATGAAAGCCTAGATAGTAGGGTTGTGAGAAGGAACCTGGATGTTGGGGTTACTTCGATATGAAAGTCGGGATAATAGGTCTGTGAGAAGGAACCTGGATAGTAGGGTTACTTCGATGTGAAATCCTGGACAGTAGGGCTGTGAGAAGGAACCTGGATAGTAGGGTTACTTCGAAATGAGTTTGGGTAAAACTGCAGAGGGAACCTGGGTAAGGTTGCTTTTGTCGCACTGATGATTACCCTGTTTAGCTTCGAGTGTTGATCATGGACCTGCTGGAAATTATTGATAATACTTGTCTTTCCTGAAACAAATACAAGGTTAGTTATATGCGATGCATGAGATGCATTATGATGAGGTTCTCAAAATAACTGAGATTATGTTATATGTAATGTATGCACATGTCATGATGTATGAACATGAAATGCTGACGTAATAATCCGAGTCCGAGAAAATAAATCCCTGACTTCTATTTGGAGGGTATGTGAAATGGTATTCTTGATTGCTGTAAAAACCATAGTTCATGTACTTCTGTTGGGAATGGTGAACCAAGATGACTGGCTGGGGATTCACATCCATTTGGCTGGGGAATATTCTGTCAGAAGAGACCCTGTCCGAGGATAACTCTGCGGGGATAACTCTGTTGGAGAGGATATACTCTGTTGATAGATCTGCTGATTTGGAGAAATAAACTCAGCTGAGGATGAATTTCCGTTGCTGGTAATAATGAATTATGTTGGCAATTAAATTTCTGCTTGTGAGAGAAATAAACTCTGCTTGGGGAAAAATTTAATTGACTCACTTGCGATTGTGAACCTCAGCTGGGGAGAGTTATGTCCTGTTCGGGAAAGCTAACATCGATGTCCTTGGATACTTTTTACTCTGTGGGGAATGTTTGTACCACTACTCATATTCTCAAGTTGGCTCTATCCTGGTACCTGATGGGTAGAGTAACTATAAGGTTCGGGCACTTCTTATTTTCCATGTTCCTGGAATTACGAGCAATCATCTTTTGTTTCTTGTGTAAATATTTATTAGAAGCAATCATTTTCAAATACATATATCAAAAATGAATCATTGGATTTTCTTGCAAAACAGAACAGAAAAAGAAAAACAAATTGAAATTTCTTGTGAAAATGAATTGTATTGACTTTGAAGTTGGCCTGTAATAGGCATTTTGTACAAAGAGGCTGACGTCCTAGTAAGAGAACGCCGCCGAAAGGCAGAAATTATACAATTTTGTGTAAAGGAAATAAAAACAGCTATATGAAACGATCCCATTGGGTTCCAACTCTGCTATTGCCTTTATATCTTCAAGCGTCTCATCACTTTGTTACTTGGTCGAAGATGGATCAGATTGATTGGCGCTATCTGAGCTTGATAGTCGATACCGAAGTCTGGCTGCGGGATGATCCAATGAGACATAGTGTTACGCTTTGATCCCTAATTTTTTCCTGGACCGCCCTTTCGGGTTTTCAGTCCACTGGGATACCCTTTTTTGCCCAAGTCGCCTTTTCAGGTTTTCGACTTGTCGGGTGTACAGTTTTTTCATTTTCATCCTTTACTTTTGCCCGAACCCTTTTGGTTCGCCGGGAAGCCCTTATTTTTTCCTAGGCTAGTCAACCTAGTGGGTTTTTGATTATGCATAGTATCTTTTCACTATGTCTACATTGACGGGGTGAGGAAGGTCGTCACCATCCATGGTGGTTAGAGTCATAGCTCCTCCTGAGAAAATGTTCTTAACCACAAATGGCCCTTTGTATGTGGGGGTCCATTTGCCCCTTGGATCACCTTGCGGTAGTATGATGCGTTTGATCACTAGATCCACGACTTGATATTCTTGACGTCTGACCTTCTTGTTAAAAGCTTTGATCATTCGCTTTTGATACGTCTGACCATGACAGATGGCGGTAAGTCTCTTTTCATCGATTAGATTCAGCTGATCAAGTCGGGTTTGGATCCAGTCGTCTTCGTTCAAACCCGCATCCTTCATAATCCTGAGAGAGGGTATTTGGACTTCGATGGGTAGGACTGCCTCCATGCCATACACCAAAGAGTAGGGTGTTTCCCCTGTCAACGTCCGTGCTGAGGTACGGTACCCATGAAGAGCAAATGGTAACATCTCGTTCCAGTCTTTGTATGTCACCGTCATCTTCTGTACAATCTTTTTGATGTTCTTGTTAGCCGCTTCAACATCCCTATTTATCTTCGGTTGGTAGGGAGAAGAGTTATGATGTTGTATCTTGAACTGTTTACAGAGCTCAGTGATCATTGTGTTATTGAGATTTGTACCATTGTCAGTAATAATCCTCTCTAGTACACCATATCGACAAATCATATTGTGTCGGATGAACCACGCCACGACATTCTTGGTTACCGTAGCAAAGAAAGCTGCCTCAACCCACTTCGTGAAGTAATCAATGGCTACCAGAATGAAACAATTCCCGTTAGACGCAATAGGTCTGATTTCGCTGATCATGTCAATGCCCCACATTGCAAAGGGCCAGGGAGCCGTCAAAACATTCAGGGGAACCAGAGGTACATGCACCTTATCAGCATAGACTTGGCACTTATGACAGGTTTGAGAGTGCTAATAATAATCGGCTTCCATAGTGGACCAGTAATATCCTGCCCGTAGGATTTTCTTCGCCATGGTGTGTCCACTAGAATGGGTTCCGAAGGTGCCTTCATGTAACTCTGCCATGATCCTTTCTGCCTCGCTCTTGTCTACACACCGCAGTAAGGTTGAATCATGGTTACGCTTATAGAGGATTCCATTACTAATGAAGAACTTCGCAGCGAACCTTCTCAGAAACTTCTTATCATTAATAGATTCCCCCTCGGGGTATTCTTGAGCCTCAAGATACCTCTTTACCTCGTGAAACCAGGGTTTATCTGCTACTTCTTCAATGTCAATCTCATAGAAGTGTGCGGGTTCATCCAACCTCTCAATGGTAATCTGGGGAGCTTCATTGTCCCACATGACTTTGAACATAAAAGACATAGTAGCTAGCGCGTCCGCCAACTGATTCTCCTCTCGTGGGAAATGTTCAAAGGTTATCTCCCCAAAGTGTGGGAGCAATGTCAGTACACACTCTTTGTAAGGAATAAGATCTGGGTGCTTCGTATCCCACTCGCCCTTGATCTGACTTATCACCAGAGCGGAATCTCCGAATACACTCAAGAACTTAATCCTCAGGTCAATAGATGCTCGAAGACCCATGATACACGCTTCATACTCCACCATATTGTTGGTGCAGTTAAAACATAATCGGGCAGTAAACGGAGTATGACATCCCTTAGGAGATATAATTACAGCGCCAATGCCATTACCCAAAGCGTTCGAGGCTCCATAAAAATACATAGACCATCGGGATCCCTCCTCGGGTCCTTCATCCGGTCCAGGTTCTTCGCAGTCAGCTACCAACATGATATTCTCATCCGGGAACTCAAAATTCATGGAATGATAGTCATCCACGGCCTGATGCGCCAAATGATCATCCAATACACTCCCCTTGATTGCATTTTGGGTTGTGTATTGGATGTCGTACTAGGTTAAGATCATCTACCATCTTGCTATGCTTCCGGAGAGAGCGGGCTTCTCAAAAATATACTTGATCGGATCCATATTTGATATCAACAAGGTAGTGTGAGTCAGCATACACTGTCTCAGTCGGCGAGCAGCCCATGCCAAAGTGCAGCAAGTTTTCTCGAGCAATGAGTATCGGGTCTCACAGTCGGTAAACTTTTTGCTAAGGTAATAAATGGCGTGCTCTTTTCGACCAGACTCGTCATGCTGCCCCAACACATACCCCATTGAATTATCTAGCACTGTTAAGTATAATATCAAAGGTCTTCCTTCAACTGGAGGCATCAAAATTGGCGGTTCTTGAAGGTATTCCTTGATTCATTCGAAAGCGGTCTGGCATTCATCATTCCATTTTACCACTTGATCTTTCTTCAGCAGCTTGAAGATTGGCTCACAAGTAGCAGTCAGATGCAAAATGAACCTGGCGATGTAATTCAGACGTCCCAAGAAACCTCTAACTTCTTTCTCTGTGCGGGGAGCCGACTTCTCTTGTATGGCTTTTACCTTTGCAGGGTCTACCTGAATACCCTTATCACTGACAACAAAACCCAGAAGCTTACCAGACCTTACCCCGAAGGTAAACTTGTTCGGATTCAACCTTAGCTTGTACGTCTTCAACCTGTCAAACAGTTTCTGGATATGATCAAGGTGCTCCACCTCAGTCAGGGACCTGGCTATCATGTCATCAACATAAACCTCGATCTCATGGTGAATCATATCGTGGAACAAAGCAACAGTGGCACGCTGATAAGTTGCCTCAGCATTCTTCAACCCGAAAGGCATTACCTTGTAACAAAAGGTGCCCCACTGTGTAACAAAGGTTGTCTTCTCCATGTCCTCAGGAGCCATATTGATCTGGTTGTAGCCAGAAAAACCATCCATAAAGGACAAGATCTTGTGTTGCACGGTGTTGACGACTAGAACATCAATGTGAGGAAGTGGGAAGTCGTCCTTTGGGCTTGCCCTATTCAGATCTCTGTAGTCCACACACATCCGTACCTTACCGTCCTTCTTAGGTACCGGAACGACGTTGGCAACCCACTGTGGATAATAAGTGACAGCTAAGAATCCTGCTCGAACTATTTCAAAACCTCTGCCTTGATTTTCTCTGACATTTCAGGGCACATACGGCGGACCTTCTGTTTTACTGGAGGGCAGTCCTCTTTAGTCGGAAGGCGATGTACCACAATATCAGTGTCCAAACCAGGCATGTCTTCATAGGACCAAGCGAAGATCTCAACATAGTCGTGTAATATCTATATTAACCGTTGTTTGGCACTAGGCTCCAAATTCTCACCTATTTTAACTTCTTTCATGTCTTCCTCTGTACCCAAATTCACTGACTCAACTGGCTCTTCATGAGACTGTATGGCCCTTTCTTCCTGCTGTAATAGTCTAGCAAGTTCTCCAGGCACCTCACAATCATCCTCACCTTCGTCCTCGGCTTGGTTAATCGGATTTTCGAAGTCATAACTGGAAGTAGCAGAGTTGTTATCAATGGGATCCAGAGTGGATATGAATCTGCAGTATGATAGGTGAGTGTGTGTAAGCGAATAGCTGTTTTGATAAAGTGAGATACAGAAAAGAAAAACAAGGAGCGCAAAATTTGTATGCAAGAAACGTCCAATGCTTTATTAATGACATATGAAATGACAAATAATAACCCTCACAAGCAAATCCAAGGTTCCTCGAGCAAGGCACCGGGCTGTAAAGTTTCAAATTGTTTATTACAAATATTAAAACAAATGAGTCAATTACTGTGGAATAAAAGAAACAGGTATGAAGTCCCTAGCCGTCCAGTTATTCGGTCCACCGTTGGTTATTGGGTAGATCCAGCTGTCGATGTCTGACTCTTCTTCACTGTCTTCAATTGCATTAATTCCCTGATTGTTGATGTGTAGAGGAGGTCTTCCAGCCCAAGTGCGCCCAACAGCCCTTTGAGCCCCTGTAGTAAAGCCCAAACCAAATTTGTCAATTTTGTGAGTAAAATCAGGGAAATGACCCCAATTGGTACACCCGCCTTCTTCAACCACATCCCTGGCGTCCTTGAGAGAATCCATATTCAACGGAGGTTTACCGGTAGTAACTTCAGTTGATGCCAAGATCTGAGGGACCTCTTCGAAATTCTGACAAGGAGTTTCTATGAATTCCCCATCCATCTCTATGTAGTGGAAGGAATTAAGGTGACTCACCATATATTCTTCTTCACCTCGCATTGTGACAATCTTTCCCTTCACCGAGTACTTCAACATTTGATGGAGCGTGGAAGTAACTTCCCCGGCCTCATGGATCCAAGGATGACCCAGCAAGCAAGAATACAACGGCCTGATATCCATTACGTAGAAGGTGGACCCGAAAGTCTGAGAACCCACTTTGACAGGGATGTCCACCTCCCCGTGCACCATTCTCTTCGATCCGTCAAAATCCCTTACCACAATGTTACTAGGATTTAGAGTCAAACCCTCACAATCTAAACAGTCCAACGCTTTCTTCGGCAGAACATTCAGTGAAGACCCAGTATCTACCAGCACATGAGCCATAGTAGTGCCCCTGCACTCGATCGAGATATGCAGAGCATCATTATGCTTCCTTCCTTTCGATGTCATATCCGCATCTGGAAAACCCAGCTCATTGTCAGCGGTCAGGCTGGCCACACAATCTTTGAACTGATCTACTGAAGTTTCCTGCGGCACATGCGTAGTCTTGAGAAATGAGATCAAAGCCTTCGCATGGGCTTCAGAACACAATAGTAGAGACAACATGGATATCTTCGATGGGGGTCTGCCCCAGCTGCTCGACCACATTGTAGTCGCTCTTCTTAATGATTTTCAGTATTTCCTCTATTTCTTGTTTAGAGGCTTCCACAACGATTTTCTTAGGTGCCTCCGTCCGGGAAGGCTCACCTATAATTTCCTTGCCCCGAGTCCCAGATGGCTCAGCAGCAAGGGTAATAAGTGGAGTAGGAACATGAATAGTAGCAGGTGTAATAACTGGAGTAGGAACTGGAGAAATGTCAGGAGTGCTGGTTGGAGCAGCAGTTGGAATAACAGTAGGCTTGATGATCTTCGGAGCAATCTCAGGAGAGAAAACCCTTCCACTTCGGGTAACCTTACTAGTCCCGACAATATTAATGACATCAGTATCAGCTTCTTCATTCTTCAGATCTTGCTTAATGCCATGATAGTACACATCAGCACCATAATGCCATGGGACAGCCTTGTCTGAGGTGTACAGGATGGGACCAGGGACAGTGATTATCGACGGAGCAATTCTTTGAACAAGTGTAATCCTAACAGGTCTTCTCGAGAAAACCTTGGAAGGATTGGCAAAAATGGTTATAATAGCAACGTATTCATTTGGAACAACATGAATCATAGTCTTCTCGAACAGAATCTCTTTATTATCTATCAGGCGCTGAACACCTGACTTCAACAAACGGCAACCAGAAGGTAGAATCGAATACATGTGGCAACCTTCACCACAACCCAGAAATAAACCAGCCAACAACAAATTCTTCTTAACAATCATAAGAGGAGTATAAATTTCTTCAACAGAGGTCACATGCGAATCAGTGTCAACATCATTAACTCCACGACCATGTTTGGGCATGGGAGCAGTTATAACATTCGGCTTTTCTGGAGCATCAAACTCTATCTCCTTGGCTTCGAGCAAGTCTTGTACTTTGTTTCTTAGAGCCCAACAATCATTTGTATCGTGGCCAGGACTCTAAGAATGGTAGGCGCACCGCGCGTTGGGATCGTATCTAGGAGAGGTAGTGTTTGGATTCTTGGGAGCCTCTCTCAAGGTTGCCAAGTTAGATTTTAACATATGAGGTAGAACTTCAGCCAAAGTCATGCTGATGCGGGTAAACTGCCGTTGTGGTCTTTCTATCCTTTGTTGATTGTTGCATGGTGGAGCAACTGCGGGTCTTGGTATCACTACAACATTTACCGTTTGACAGTGTTCAGATCTGCTTTGGCCCCTCGGGCTATAGTCCGCACTAGCTTCCTTCTTACCAGCGAAAGGCTTCTTTGATAAACTCGAGGAGACATCCTTATATATTTTACCACTTCGAATTCCATCTTCTACTCTTTCTCCATTTAAAATCATCTCGGTGAAACCATATGACAAGCTGCCGATTAAATGATTGAAAAATGGACCAGACAACGTCCCAAGGAACATATCAACCAACTCTCTATCAGACAAAGGGGGTTGGACTCTCCCAGCCAAGTCTCTCCACTTTTGAGAATAATATTTAAAACCTTCACATGTACCCATGGACATACTTTGGAGTTGAGTACGAGTGGGAGCAAGGTCGGCATTATACTGATACTGCTTATAGAAAGCAGCAGCAAGATCTTCCCAGTTTCGGACACTGGCTCCCTCCAACTGGTAGAACCATTCAAGCTGAGTCCCCGATAGACTATCTTGAAAGAAGTGCACCCACATATTTCTATCAGTGGTGTGGGGTTGAATCTTTCTAACATACGAGCGAAGATGGAGTTTCGGGTAGGACACCACATCGTACTTGGAAAAAACTGGAGCTTTGAACTTGTGCGGGATGACTACTCCTGATACCAGTCCAAATTCTTCGAAATCCAACCCAGGTATCCTCTGAACTTACATGGCACTCAGAAAATCTTCTAACTGCTTGTATCTATCCTTAGCGGGAGGATATTGCTCATCGTTATAATCAGTATCATTGTCAGAGACTGCAGGACTGGGGCCCTTCTCTTCTTCTTGATTCTCTCCTTCTTTGGACGAGGCCGTCAGATCATTTTGTTGCCTCAACCTTTCTCCAAACCTTCTGCCCATATTCAGAATACCGACAACCTTCTTCTTCTTCTTCTTCTTCTTCTTCTCTTTCAGAATGAGGGCTTTCAAATCCTCCTGCCCCTTAGCCAGACGTATGAACATCTGTTGGAATTAGGCGTTTTATGTCTGAAGATCTTTGATGGCTTGATCGGAAGACACTTCTGCTGAAATAAACAACGAAGAAGATGAGAAAATCAGTAGTGGTACCTGTAATGATGTGTATGATAATGGGATGCGCATGTAATGATTTCAAAGACTTCGGAAAATTTAAATTTGCAACCCAAAATAAACAAAAACTTTATTAGCTTAAATTTGAAGGTTCAACATGCCTTTAAGGCGTTACAAAATAAGTAAATAAAACAAATCTAAAACTAGAAAAGAAAAATCAAAAGTCCCATGGACGCTTTCTCTTTGTGCTGATATAATCATTGAGCAATCTTTCTTCCTGGAGCTTCATGGTGAGCTTTAAAACCTTCCTCTCTTGATTATGGAACTGTTCCCTGTAAGTATCCCGCTCATTCTTCAGCTGAATCCAAGACCTATGTAACTCCCCAAGATCGGTGGGCATGCAAGGATAGAGAACCGTGTAAGGAATGCCTTCTTCAGTAGTGGGCTCCACAATCATTGGTAATACGACCACATAAGGCATCATAAGCTTCTGGGCACGAGCTCGTACCCATTGGAGGTAAGGCTCCATAGGAATGGAAGTCTTTGGTCCCAACTCTTTGGGGTCAGATCTGTTTACAATGCCCCAAGCTCGTATGAACCTCCGGCGTTACTCCTTAATATCATCCTCATAGCTGAATACAATGCCCTCAATAAGCAACTCATGGGGACTTTTGTACCCCAAAATTTGCCCTCTCATTTATCAATATTTTTATCACAAGATCTCTTTGACTCAAGACTGGATTAGGGTTTGAGTTTGCAAGAGTATTTTTGGACTATCAAAGCTTCATATGACTTTCAAACAAAATTATGGATCCCTAAGATCACTCATGACAAGTTTCAAGCAACCACATTCTTGATTAGTCAATTGGACAGTTGACCTAAAAATCAGTTGTATTGGGGAAAAAGTCAACATGGCCAATTTACAGTCAAAATTCATAATTTTTTATCCACATCAACATTTTAGACTCATATGTACCATTTGATGAAGTTTGGATTACAACTCCTCAAGAAATTTGATTAAATCATCAAAAGGGATAAATGGTCAAAATTAGGGTTTTGACTGAGGAAGGGAAATTTCTGATTTTTAACCTAGCAAATGACCAATTGAGTTCAAGCATGATATCAAAGATTCAATGGCATCATCTTGACTTAAGTACATGGCTCAAAACATCTCAAATTCATTGGATTGACAGATGAAATTTGCAGTCAACTGATCAAAAGTCAACTGTATACTGAAAAGTCAAACTTTGATTTTTTGGTCAAAATCAAGTGCCAAGGGTCATAATCCATCAAGAAATGTCAAAATATGGAAACTTGTTCACCAAGAAAACCAAATTTGAAAATTAGGGTTTTGAATTTGAAAATTTTCTAACTTAGAAATTTTCTAAGTATAGAAAATTTTCTTATTTTTTCTCAACTTTACACCACTTTTACACCATGATGCATAATGATTCAAGGAAAGTCCCCAACATGAAAGTTTTGGATCTCCATGAAATCTACAACTTTTCTTCACAAACTTTTCCCTAAAGATGCTTGGATATCAAGATATAAATTTGTGAATACATGGTCATGAACTTTTTTAACTTAGTGAAATTTTGCCCTAATTTAAGCAGGTTTTGGACCCAACTTCATGGGAATTTTTCACCTAGTTCCATGAGGTATCTCAAAATTCATTTCAAATATGGATTATAGAGCACATTTCAAGCTTTCCAAAATGTCCAAGAAATCCTCAAGATCATTTTTGAGTAGGGAGAATCGAAGAGAGGAAGTTAGCAATTTCTCACTTCTTATCCAAGCCATTTCATGAAGAACAAAGTTGCAAATCAATCCTATGCTGGCTAATTCATGATGTACAGGTCCTAAACTTGTTCCACACTCCTTAATTAAATGCTTACTCAGTTGACAAAGCCTCTATCCATGCTTTTGAACCTTTATCCAACTTGTATTTCCATTTATGGCAAAAAGGTTCCATTGCCATTTTGAAAAAGAACCACTTTTGCAAACTTTACAATTATGAGCTTTGAACCTGTCCCCTTGATGCATACAAACCACACAGGTCTCAAGTAAGTTGTACAAACTCATACCAACCCTAAGCAAGCTGGTACAAGTATGTGAAGCTTTGGTCTTGTCACTTTGCTTCAAGTACAAGAAAGTTGGCAAAAAGGCTAGCATTTGCACAACTGATAGAGAGCTAACACAAAACCATTTCAATACTAATATATCAACATTATGCAACACAATACACGCTTGGCAAGGACCTGAAAGACTCTCAGCAAGCAAAACACCAAAACCTGTCTAAAAACTACAGATTCTGCACAAGCATCCCCACCTTCCATTTGGCTCGTGCGTTTTGTGTTTAAATCATTACAACACCTTACATACTTGATATCAAGCCTATCCAAATCATAATCCTTGTTCTGTAATCCCTTTTCCACCATCTGCCATTGTTGAGTTTTGAGTTTGCAGTTTGACTTGTCCAAAGAGTTCTAGCAACTTTCAGTTTATTTTTCATTTCATACTTATAAATACTTATTTTTGCATATATTTAATATATATATATATATATATATATATATATATATATATATATATATATATATATATATATATATATATATATATATATATATATATATATATATATATATTATTTATTATTTTTATATAAAAAAATGCACAAAATAATAATATTGAAACTTTATTTTCTTTTAATTAAAAATTAGGGTTAAACCCCTTTCAAAAAAATTAAATCTTTTTCCTTATATTTTTAGGTTTAGATTAAATATTCTTTTACATAAAAATAAGACATCAAAAAATCTCTTTACATGTACATTACATTGCATTACATTTTAAATATTGTATTGTATTTATTCTAAATTCATACAAATTCGATTTGGTTGTAATAATGTATTTAACTTTATATTTGTGCAAATCCCCATTCAAACTTGCATTCCTCCCTCCCATAAAATTGTTGTAATAGCTTAGTATATTTACATTACGCAATTTATCGCTTTATATGCCATGATTAGTAAATAGGGTTTGTATGACAAGAACAAAACAAAGCAAAATAGAACACTCTAAATACAAGACAAAATCAAAAGCATGAAAATAATACACTTGCACACAAGCACCCTTAGGGTTTCCCCACTTAGTTGCCTAAAATAAAAATGGCCATGTTACGCATGCGAAGTATCTTGGCAAAACAAAACAAATAAAAGATCATAGTCCCTCGATGACGCTATTCAAAAGTTGCCTTACAAAATGATCTTGGTCCCTCAAAATGCTAAGATACTTTGCAAACATTGCTAATCATAACTTACAATGACCCACGCCCGTCCCGTTTACATCCAAAGATAGGGTTGCTGACCAAATCAATGGTAAGACAACAATGTCAAAGGAATATAAAATGCATAAGAAAGACATTTGAGTAGGTAATGGCTTCTAGTTACTTGCTCCATTTAAAACAACAATCCTTGCTATTTTCAAAACAAACACACACATTTCAAAACACCTTACAAATCATTGAAAACATTTTCAAAAGTCAAACATCTTTGTATACATTCTTACGAACGAGAATCATTACAAAGATTGCCTAAACGAATGGCCTCTTTTACAAAATACTTTCAAAACCACACCAAACACAATTTCAAACAAACAAAATCAAGTGATCTAAGCAAGTAACTAAGAGCCCATGAAAAACCATGGATGAAAAGGGTGCTAGCACCTTCCCTTTTCATAATCTACCCCCCGAACTCAAGAAAACATCTCAAAGGTCTTTCCTGTGCTTTTTCACCTTTCCTTTTGGATAAAAGAAAACTCGATGGAAACTCTTGCTAACCACAATATTTGCGATAAAACGCAAAACCTTCAAGTCAGTTCTCCCACCGCATCACAGAACTGGCGACTCTGCTGGGAATCATTATAAAAGTGGGGTTACCTTAGGATTTAGATCACATTTATTTGCTTATATTGTTTGACTTGTTTTCTCTACATTATGGTTCTTTGTTTGGGTTTGAATCCTCCACCCGGATTTGGGGAAACATTATAGGTAAATAGAAATACGTTGTGGAAACTGTGCGGGGTATACCGACATTGTCTAAGCAATAGCTATGTTAGTGTGACATATTTGTGGGTACCAATAGCCTTTGAGTTAATCAAAGAGAATACGGGGCCGCTGAGTGATGTCATGAAGCACTAATGAACTTCTAGAATCCTTTACTTGACCAACCTGGCCTTTAGGATGTAGTGAGATGACCGGCTTTGGTGCAGTCCGAAGTTGGTAGATACTCGATACTACACTCATTGAGGTTTGGTTTCTTGGGATATTTCGGTCGCCATTAAAGAGGCTTGAGCTGAAACCATGATCAAGGAAACAATCCAGTGATATTGAGCTCCTTAAAACCCGGTTACTATTGTTAGGACAGGTTGAGCCAACTAAACTTCAAGAGGGTACTTACCTATAAAACCCCATGCAAGCCTAAACTAAGAACTTGTTTGCTTTGCTTGTATATGCATACTTGTACATAACATCATGGACATCATGAACATCATATGCATCCACTAACCATTTCAAGGATTTTGGAGATTCATCTTTGTTCTTGTTTTGTAGGATATGGATTCACTTCGCAGGAAAACTATCCAAATCAACCTTGTAAGAATTCCTCCACAACTCAAGGAGCTAGCTTCAAGGATCCCTGAAAACTCTTCATTCACCGAGAGGCATGGTCGTCTACTCAACTTGGTCACTTCCAACACAGAGGAGGATATGATGAAGGTTCTCTTCCAGTTCTTTGACCCTTTGCATCATTGCTTCACATTTCCTGACTATCAGCTTGTGCCTACTTTGGAAGAATTCTATCAACTCTTGAGGATTCCTATTCTCAATCAACTACCTTTCAAGGGTACGGAAAGAGATCCAAAGTCAGAAGATATTGCTCAAGCCCTGCACTTGCACTCATCTGATATCACAACTCATTGGGAAACTAGAAGTGGTGTCAAAGGTTTCTTGGCAAAGTTTCTGTTTGAGAAAGCCCAAAGCTGTTGGAATTCCCTAGACTTGCAAGATTTTGAGGAGATTGTGGCTCTTCCCATCTATGGGATGGTCTTGTTCCCCAATCCTGACCAACTCATAGATGTGAGCGCCGTCAAAATCTTCATGTCACACAATCCAGTGCCTACATTACTAGGGTATATCCTACACTCTTTTCACACTCGTACAATGAGGAAAAGAGGGGTCCTTATGTGTTGCACTCCTCTCCTGGCAAGATGGTTTATTTCTCATCTTCCCCAATCAGTCTTAAAGAATGAGCATGGTTTGAGGTGGTCACAAAGGTTAATGACGCTCAAACATTCAGATATTCATTGGTGCTCTCGATCCAAAGAGAATGTTATCCTTGTTGACCGTTGTGGAGAATTCCCTAATGTCCCTCTACTTGGCATTAGGGGAGGCATCACCTACAACACATGCTTAGCTCTAAGACAATTTGGTTATGCCCGAAGGGATGGCCCACATGATATGCTAATTCAAGGCCTGGTATTCGGCTACGACAACGACGATCAAGGACTTCGCCAGAGATTCATCCGAGCTTGGAGGATGCTAAACAAGGCGGATAGCAAGACTTTGGGACACAAGAATTCCATCCCTCTTGAGCCTTACCTCAATTGGGTACAAACCCGCGCTCAAAGTCTTATGATGCCTTATCCTTCCATTCTCCCAGTGATTATTGAGCCTGTTAAGGAAGGAGAAGTTCCATACACTATCCTACATCCTGACATGCCCACATCACTAGAAGATCTACAAAGGGATTGGATACAACTCAAAGGAAAGCGAGATACTTTCAAAGCCCAATTCTACGCAAGCGAGAAGAAGGTTTTGGAACTCACTAGGCTACTTCATGAGGAGCAGACTCTAAACACCTACATAGCACCAAAGAGGATGCACAATACTTTTTATCTTAGAATTTCGTATTATTTTTCCCAAGGGGCATTGATGTACTCCAATTTTATGTTATTAATATAACGTGTGTTTCTTTTTGTTTAAAACAAATTTGAATTTTTAAATCCTTGAAAGCATTGCATGTATACATATCATTCATCATAACATAAACAGGTTTTTTGCAACCAGTTTCCTCATCTCTCTACTGTTTATTTCAGTAAGATGGATCTCAAACAGACTTTCAAAGATCTCCAGACTCAAAACATGCAGTTTCAACAGTTACTCACAACTTTGGCCAAAGGGCAAGAGGAGCTAAAGACTCTGTTGGCAAAAGAGAAGAAGAAGAAAGAGAAGAAACCAACCGGTGTGGTAATCATGGGAAGAAGGTTTCAAGGACAGACTAGAAGAACCTTGGATTTTCCAGCAACATCTGATGAAGGAGAGAGAAAAGGAAAAGAAACAGCAGTTCCATCAGACTCTGAAGAAGAGGAGGAGGAGGAAGACTATTCTGAAGAACAGTACCCTCCGGCTGATGATAAGTACAGACACCTGGAAGAGCGTTTGACCGCTATGGAAATACAGAAAGTACCAGGTCTAGACTTTGAGGAATTGGGGCTAGTGTCAGGATTTGTGATCCCACCAAAGTTCAAAGTGACATTATTTGCAAAATATGATGGGGTGTCATGTCCTAAAATACACCTCCGATCATATGTCAGAAAGATTCAGCCGCACTCTGCCGACAAAGACTTGTGGGTCCATTTTTTCCAAGACAGCTTATCCGGAATACAGCTTGATTGGTTTTACCAATTGGAAAGGGCTGACGTCCACAATTGGGAAGAACTTGTCGCAGCTTTCTATAAGCAATACCAGTATAACGCAGATTTTGCGCCTACCCGTACTCAACTTCAAAGTATGGCTATGGCTTCAAATGAGGGTTTCAAAGATTACGCGCAAAAATGGAGAGATCTAGCTGGGAGAGTGCAACCCCCTCTGTCTGAAAGGGAGTTGGTGGATATGTTCTTGGGCACCCTATCGGGCCCTTTCTTCAACCATTTGATTGGGAGCTCATCTACTGGGTTTACTGAGTTAATATTAACCGGAGAGAGGGTGGAAGCTGGAATAAAAAGTGGAAAGATTCAGAAAGATTCATCTGCCTCTACAACTGTGAGAAAACCTTTTACTGGGAAGAAGGAGGTATCAGCTGTTTATCCACAAAGGAACCAAGGAATAGCTTAACACCGACCAATGGTAGGGGCCGTTATGATCCCAAAGCTGACATCTGATCAACCGAGGAGTAATCAACCAAGAGTATAAAGGCCAGTCCGACAATTCACCAGACTTAATATGACTATAGCCCAGATTTTACCACATCTGCTGAAATCTAATCTAGCAACTTTAAAAGAAGCTCCAAAGAATCCCAACACGGCGTCCCCTTATTATCACCCGAATGCCAGATGCACATACCATTATGAAAGTCCAGGCCACGACACCAATAACTGTTGGGCTTTAAAAAACAAGATTCATGACCTCATAGATGCAAAAGAGATTGAGTTTGAGGCACCAGAGAAACCAAATGTCATTTCCGCTCCTATGCCTAGACATGGTCACAATGCCAATGTTATCGAAGAAGATTTATTTGTTTCTACAGTAGATGAACTCTTGACTCCGCTCCCGATCATTAAGATGAATTTGTTGAAAGCTGGTATATTCCCATGATGTAATAAAGACTACCATATTTGTTTATTCTCATCAACTGATTGCCCTCTGTTGAAGACAGGTATCCAACGCCTGATTGACAACCAAGAAATTCTGTTCAAAAATGCTCCTGTTTCACCCATTCCTGTTAAAGACGTTTCAATCATAACTATCTCCGCCAATCCTTCCAGGGTCCCCAAAAGACCCTTTAGGATTACATCAGCTCTGAAGACTACTCCCCTCATAATTACAATACCCGGGCCGATCCCGTACGAATCAGATAAAACAATGTCGTGGAATTACGGTGGAGAAATCTACTACCATGGTGTTAAAAAAGATGGGTTGACCACCGAAGAAGAGAGCTCTGAAGAAGAAAACTCCAACATTAGCAATATTGTCGGAACTAGCAAGATTACCCGTAGTGGTAGAATCTTCTCTCCAGAGATTTCCCCTCCAAAGGCAGTTTTTGGACCCGTGGTTGTTCCGAAGATTACCTCTGTACCAGTGATCATACCTGCAAGTTTACCTACCAACAAAGACGACGTGACCCCTGTTGTTATCCCCAACAATACTTCTACTATTGAAAATCGAGGAAAAAGCATTCAAGAAGAGCCTGTCCGGACGAAGGCTCAATCACTAGCTATCCCTGAAACATCCAAGAAGGAGATGGAAGAGATCCTGAGGATAATAAAGAAGAGTGACTATGACGTGGTTGAACAGTTGGGGCAAACTCCCTCCAAGATCTCCATGCTAGCCTTGCTGCTGTGCTCTGAGGCACATGCGAAAGCTCTGGTAAAATTTCTGAAGATAGCTCATGTGCCACAAGAGACGTCTGCTGACCAATTCCAAGACTGTGTGGCCAGTTTGACAGCTGATAACAGCCTAGGCTTCTCTGATGCTGATTTGACACCCAAAGGGAGAAAGCACAACGAGGCATTACATGTTTATGTGGAGTGTAAAGGAACGACTCTGGCCCGTGTCTTGGTAGACACGGGTTCATCTTTGAACGTCTTACCGAAGAAAGCCCTAGACAGATTTGATTGCGAAGGGCTGACATTAAAACCCAATAACATATTTGTGAGAGCATTTGATGGTTCGAAGAGGATGGTCCACGAGGAGGTGGACATCTCGATAAAGGTGGGAACTCAGATTTTGAATTCAACCTTCTATGTGATGGACATCCGTCCCTCTTACTCCTATTTGTTAGGACGGCCCTGGATCCATAATGCCAGTGCTGTCACTTCCACACTACACTAGATGCTGAAGTACCCGGTCCAAGGAAAGATCATAACTGTCCATGGAGAGGAGGAGTACATGATTAGTCATCTAAATTCCTTCCGATATGTAGAGTTGGATGGCGAGTTCATTGAAACTCTTTTTCAACATTTCGAAGAGGTTTCTCAAGAAGTAGCGGTGACCAAGGCGGTATCCTCGATTCCTAAGATCACAAGACCTCCTATTCGGATGTCATCTCTAAAGGACGCTAAGGCAGTAGTAGAAGAGGGTGGATGCACCATCTGGGGGCAGCTTCCGGACATCCCGTATAAATTAGACAAGTTTGGCTTGGGGTTTACTTCAACTGCTCAGAAGGCTGTGTGTCGTGCCCGTGCTGGAGGGCCACCTTTGAAGATTAGTAACCGAGAGGTCAACGCAGTGGAAGATGTTGAAGAAGATGGCATCTTGGAAAATTGGATATTTCCTACTGTCAACGGAGGACTTCATAACTGGGAAGCCAGAGACTTTGTCCCAATAACTTTCATCTCTCAGTAATTTATCTTTTACATTTCTGTTGGACTTGTAATATTCACTAACAATTCGCACTTTAAAAACCTTGTGTCTTACTCGAGGCATAATGGTCCATTTGTAAGGGTTTTTATTTCATCTTCATATGAAATTCAATGAATCATGGACGTTTTTCCACATACAAACCTTTTGTGTTCATTGTCTTTCTTTTACATTTTATTGTTTAAAGATGGCTATACCCTTACACACACCCACACTCACAAATGTAGGTACCCCTCCATACCGGATCCCATGGGTAACGATACTGCTATAGCCTTCAGTGACTCTGAAGATCCAATCTATCAAGCCGAATACGAAGGTGAAGAAGATTGTGAAGTGCCAGGGGAATTGGTCAGACTACTACATCAAGAGGAAAGAGCTATTCAGCCTCATGAGGAACCGTTGGATACAATCAACTTTGGTACCGAGGAAGATAAAAAGGAAATCAAAGTGGGTGCCAATCTAGAGCCGAGTGTCAAGGAATGTCTAATTCAGCTATTGCATGATTATGTTGAGATCTTTGCCTGGTCATACGAAGACATGCCAGGACTTGATACAGAAATCGTGGTACATCGTCTACCCACAAGAGAAGATTGTCCACCACTGAAGCAAAAAGTTCGCCCCATGAGACCTGACATGTCAGAGAAGATCAAAGCGGAAGTTATGAAGCAGTTCAATGTTGGATTCTTAGTCGTCGCTTCCTATCCTCAATGGGTTGCCAACATTGTTCCTGTGCCTGAAAAGGACGGTAAAGTACGAATGTGTATGGATTATAGAGACTTGAACAGGGCCAGCCCTAAAGATGCTTTTCCACTTCCCCACATCGACATCCTGGTTGATAATATAGCCCAACACAAAGTGTTTTCCTTCATGGATGGATTTTCAGGCTATAACCAAATTAAAATGGCGCCTGAGGACATGGAGAAAACTACATTTGTCACACAGTGGGGCACATTCTGCTACAAAGTGATGCCATTCGGACTGAAGAATGTTGGGGCAACCTATCAACGCGCCATGGTAGCTTTGTTTCATGATATGATACATCATGAGATAGAGGTCTATGTAGATGACATGATAGCCCGATCACAAACTGAAGAGGAGCACCTTGATCACTTGCAAAAGTTGTTTGTAAGATTGAAGGAGTACAAACTAAGGTTGAACCCAAACAAGTGCACATTTGGAGTCCGGTCCGGTAAACTCTTAGGCTGCATTGTCAACAACAAGGGCATCGAGGTTGATCCTGCCAAGGTTAAAGCGATACAAGAAATGCCTGCTCCTCATACTGAGAAGGAAGTCAAAGGATTCTTGGGATGCTTGAACTATATTACCAGATTCATTTCTCACATAACATCTACTTGTGAACCAATCTTCAAATTGTTGAAGAAAGATCAAGTAGTCAGATGGAATGATGAATGTCAAATTGCTTTTGACAAGATCAAAGAGTATTTACAAGAGCCTCCTGTCTTGATTCCACCAGTCGAGGGAAGACCACTAATCATGTATCTGACCGTTTTAGAGAACTCAATGGGGTGTGTGTTGGGGCAGCATGACGAGTCTGGCCGAAAAGAGCACACTATTTACTACCTGAGCAAAAAGTTTACTGACTGTGAAACTAGATATTCATTGCTCGAGAAAACTTGCTGCGCTCTGGTATGGGCTGCTCACCGGCTGAGACAGTATATGTTGACTCATACCACTTTGTTGATATCTAAGATGGATCTGATAAAGTACATCTTTGAGAAGTCTGCTCTGTCTGGGAGGATAGCTAGATGGAAGATGATCCTAACAGAATATGACATACAATACACTACCCAGAAAGCTATAAAGGGTAGTGTGTTAGCTGATCATCTTGCTCATCAAGCTGTAGAAGATTATCAGTCCATGAGGTTTGAATTCCCGGATGAAGACATCATGACATTAGACAACTGTGAAGAAGTTAGACCATATGAAGGACCTGAACAAGGATCCCGATGGACCCTGTTCTTTGATGGGGCATCCAATGCACTTGGTAATGGTATCGGCGCTGTACTCATATCTCCGGAAGGGTGTCATACTCCCTTTACTGCCATACTTTTCTTCAACTGTACGAACAACATGGCGGAATACGAAGCATGCATCTTTGGTCTCAAGGCTGCCATAGACTTGGGAATCAAATCTTTAGATGTGTTTGGAGATTCAGCTTTGGTCATCAGTCAGATCAAAGGAGAGTGGGACACTAAGCATCCAAACCTTATCCCTTACAAAGAACATGTTTTGACATTGCTACCACATTTTGAGCAGATTACCATCGAGCATTTCCCGCGAGAAGCAAATCAGTTAGCAGATGCTCTAGCCACAATGTCATCTATGTTTAAACTTAATTGGGATAAAGAGGCTCCCCAGATCACCATTGAACGAATGGATGAACCAGCACACTGTCACGAGATTAATACTGAAGAAGTAGTGTATCAACCTTGGTTTCATGAAGTCAAGAGGTATCTCGAGGCTCAAGAATATCCAAAAGGAGCTTCAATCAATGATAAAAAGTTCTTAAGGAGATTCTCTACTAAGTTCTTCCTGAGTAATGGCATCCTGTACAAGCATAATCATGACTCTATTCTGCTCCGTTTTGTGGATAAGATTGAGGCTGAAAAGATCATGGCTGAATTACATGAAGGTACCTTTGGCACTCATTCCAGTGGGCATACGATGGCGAAGAAAATCCTACGGGCAGGCTATTACTGGTCTACCATGGAAGCATATTGCTATCAACACTCTCGGACTTGTCATAAGTGTCAAATTTATGCTGACAAGGTGCATGTGCCTCTGGTTCCTCTAAATGTCTTGACAACTCCTTGGCCCTTTGCTATGTGGGGAATTTATATGATTAGGGAGATCAAGCCTACGACCTCCAATGGACACCGTTTCATTCTAGTGGCCATTTATTATTTCACAAAGTGGGTTGAAGCAGCTTCCTTCGCATCCGTTACTAAGAATGTTGTTGCCCGCTTCATCAAGCAGAATCTTATTTGCCGGTACGGTATCCCAGAGAGGATCATCACTGATAACGGTACAAACCTTAACAATACTATGATCACCGCCTTGTGCGAGCAGTTTAAGATTCAACATCACAATTCATCCCCCTATCGGCCAAAGATGAATGGTGCAGTCGAAGCTGCTAATAAAAACATTAAAAAGATCATACAGAAAATGACATTCACCTACAAGGACTGGCATGATATGCTACCATTTTCTCTCCACGGGTATCGTACCACGGCTCGCACGTCAACTGGGGCAACACCCCATTCTTTGGTTTATAGCATGGAGGTTATCTTGCCTATTGAGGTTCAAATCCCCTCTTTGAGAATTATGAAAGATGCAGGTTTGAGTGAGGACGATTGGATCCAGACCCGACTTAATCAATTGAACTTAATTGATGAAAAGAGACTCACTGTTGTTTTCCATGGTCAGATGTATCAAAAACGGATGATCAAGGCTTTCAACAAGAAAGTCAGACGCCAGATATATCAAGTTGGAGATCTAGTGATCAAACGCATCATCTTGCCACTTAGTGATCCCATGGGCAAATGGACTCCTACCTATGAAGGACCATTTGTAATCAAGAACATATTTTCCGGTGGGGCAGTGATCTTAACCACCATGGACGAAGACGACTTGCCACACCCTACAAACACGGACATAGTCAAAAGATATTATGCATAAGAGACCTGCTAGGTTGACACACCTAGGCAAAAAAGGGCATCCCGGCGAACCAAAAGGTTCGGGGGAAAATTAGGGATAAAATAAAAAAAATCTGTACACCCGACAAGTTGAAAACTCGAAAGGGCGACTTGGGCAAAAAAGGGTTTCCCGATGGACTGAAAACCCGAAAGGGCGGTCCAGGCAAAAGTTAGGGAATTAAAGCGTATGACTATGTCCCGTCAGATCAATTTGTGGACAACCTCTTAACTTCCACTGACAAACTCGGAGGTTCAGATCAATTTAATCATCTTCGGACGAAGCAACAGATAGACAAATATATTTGGAGATACGGAGGCTATAGTAGAATGGGAACCCCATGGGATTATCACACATAGCTATCTTTCTTTGTAAACAAATTTTCTTACTTTTATGGCACCATCCTCTTACTAGGATGTCTGTCTCCTTTGTACAAGATACTTATTCAAAGTAAATACAAAGATATCTCTTTAAAGTACAGAAAACTATTTGTCTTTTTCATTTACACTTGTGTTTTATTTGCAAAAACATCCAATGATCCATTAATGAACATATGCATTTGAACATAATTACTGTTTACAAATAAACAAAATGAAGAGGATAATTACTGATATGTTGAAGGAACAGGGAAACATTCCTAGACCACTCCATATTCCCCACAGAGTTTTCAATAATCCCCAGCAGAACAAAACTCCCAACTACCCAACAGAACGAAGCTTCTAGTTTATCAATCCCCGGTGGAAACCATCCAGTTCCTCCAAATTCCCCAGCAAGTTATTTGAAGCCTGAAATCCATTCGGATAGCAGATGACTTCTGATGTTCCCCAACGGAAAAAGACTCCCATTATTAATCCCCAGTAGAAGTCATCAAAATTCTTTGGATTCCCTAAGTAGATTCCTCAAGCAGTATACGACATTGCTCTAACAACATAATTTTTGTCAATACTCCAACTTCGAGACATGAAGAATTTACATATCCTCAACAGCAGTCAAGGATTTATTTTCCTAAGTCAAACAGAAATACAGCAAATCAGCTTACATGCACATACATTACATCCACATATCATGAACATTGATAAAACACATATATTGCATCATAAATTTCATGCAACATAATTTTATGCTTCAGCTAACATTTTACCCTTTTCAGGATAAGATTAACAAGCTACCATTAACAATATGCGATCTAGATACATTTCAGATACGCTCCAGACACGGTTGCCATTCTGTTACTCATTCAGATTCAACCTTCAGATACAGTACGGATACGCTCCAGACACGGATGCCGTTCTGTTACTCATTCAGATTCCAAGCCCATATACAGTTCAGATACACTCCAGACGCGGATGCCATTCTGATACTCATTCAGATTTCAACTATCAGATACAGTTCAGATACGCTCAAGACACATATGCCATTCTGATACTCATTCAGATTTCAAGTTCAGATATAGTTCAGATACATTCCAGACGCGGACACCATCCTGATACTCATTCTCTCAACTTACAAGTTACAATTCAATAAACATTCTTGGATGGCATCTACAAGCCCATCTCCAACAAGATTCTATCGCTTCTCCAAATGGCATCTTTAAGCCCATTCCCTCAACTACATGTCATCGAGTGCAAATTTATGGGCACTCTAGTGTCCAATCATCTTTCACCTTCGAGTCACGAATGGAAAAGCTCGCCAATCTAACTCTTCAAGTTTAAGAAGATTGAACAGGGGCAGCTGTTGTACCCCAAAATTTGCCCTCTCATTTATCAAGACTTTTCTCACAAGATCTCTTTGACTCAAGACTAGATTAGGGTTTGAGTTTGCACAGGGATTTTTGGACTATCAATGCTTCATATGACTTTCAAACATCATTATGGATCCCTAAGATCACTCATGACAAGTTTCAAGCCTTGGACCATATTTTTTATTAGTCAATTAGACAGTTGACCTAAAAATCAGCTGTATTGGGGAAAAAGTCAACCATGGCCAATTTACAGTCAAACTTCATAATTTTTGATCCACATCAGCATTTTAGACTCATATGTACCATTTGATCAAGTTTGGATTACAACTCCTCAAGAAATTTGATCAAATCATCAAAAGGGCAAAATGGTCAAAATTAGGGTTTTGACTAAGGAAGGGCAATTTCTGATTTTTAACCTAGCAAATGACCAATTGAGTTCAAGCATGATTTCAAATATTAAATGACATCATCTTGACTTAAGTACATGGCTCAAAACATCTTAAATTCATTGGATTGACAGATGAAATTTGCAGTCAACTGATCAAAAGTCAACTGTATACTAAAAAGTCAAACTTTGATTTTTTGGTCAAAATCAAGTGCCAAGGGTCATAATCCATCAAGACATGTAAAAATATGGAAACTTGTTCACCAAGAAAACCAAATTTGAAAATTAGGGTTTTGAATTTGAAATTTTTCTAACTTAGAAATTTTCTAAGTATAGAAAATTTTCTTATTTTTTCTCAACTTTACACCACTTTTACACCATGATGCATAATGATTCAAGGAAAGTTCCCACCATGAAAGTTGTAGATCTCCATGAAATATACAAATTTTCCTTACAAACTTTTCCCTAAAGATGCTTGGATCTCAAGATATAAATTTGTGAATACATGGTCATGAACTTTTTTAACTTAGTGAAATTTTGCCCTAATTTAGGCAGGTTTTGACCCCAACTTCATGGAAATTTTTCACCTAGTTCCAAGAGGTATCTCAAAATTCATTTCAAAGATGGATTATAGAGCACATTTCAAGCTTTCCAAAATGTCATAGAACTCCTCAAGATCATTTTAGAGTAGGGAGAATCGAAGAGAGGAAGTTGGCAATTTCTCACTTCTTATCCAAGCCATTTCATGAAGAACAAAGTTGCAAATCAATCCTATGCTGGCTAATTCATGCTGTACTGGTCCTAAACTTGTTCCACACTCCTTAATTAAATGCTTACTCAGTTGACAAATCTTCTATCCATGCTTTTGAACCTTTATCCAACTTGTAATTCCATTTATGGCAAAAAGGTTCCATTGCCATTTTGAAAAAGAACCACTTTTGCAAACTTTACAATTATGAGCTTTGAATCTGTACCCTTGATGCATACAAACCACACAGGTCTCAAGTAAGTTTTAGAAACTCATACCAACCCTAAGCAAGCTGGTACAAGCATGTGAAGCTTTGGTCTTGTCACTTTGCTTCAAGTACAAGAAAGTTGGCAAAAAGGCTAGCATTTGCACAGATGATAGAGAGCTAACACAAAACCATTTCAATACTAATATATCAATATTATGCAACACAATACACGCTTGGAAAGGACCTGAAAGACTCTCAGCAAGCAAAACACCAAAACCTGTCCAAAAACTGCAGATTCTACACAAGCATCCCCACCTTCCATTTGGCTCGTGCGTTTTGTGTTTAAATTATTCCAACACCTTACATACTTGATATCAAGCCTATCCAAATCATCATCCCTGTTCTATAATCCCTTTTTCACCATCTGCCATTGTTGAGTTCAGAGTTTGCAGTTTGAATTGTCCAAAGAGTTCCAACAACTTTCAGAGCAAGGCAATGGGTTAGAATAGATTCAGGGAAGCTCAAGGAAGCTCAAGCAAACATCAGGACTCCATTAAAGTCACTCCATTTCGATACACGATTCCAGCTGAAGGAGGTAAATTTTCAAACTCTATCTCTTTGTACAAGAAACCATAGGCCACGATTTGTGAATAAAAAATGTAGTCATCATCATAACGAAGCTGTACATATAATTATCTTACATTGATTTTACTTGTGCTAAGAGAATTTGAAACTTGAAATTTCTGGAAATATTAGGTCAAGATTTAGGGCTGTTTAAATTCTCCTTGATCTTTGATAGTTAGTTTACATAACTTATATGGTTGGAATCGTGAGTTCAAGTACTATAATTTTCATGTTATAAGTTTTTATTTTCATGGAAGTATGAGGAAGTTACAGGGGATCCGACCAAGGCTTGAGGAAGAAGATGAAACAGGGCAAGGGCGCGTTTTGTAATATGTTATTTTTATTTCAGTAAAGACAATGGATGTATGGCCAACCCAGTGGCAAAACAGCGCGCTGGGAGACCCATGTCCTGGGTTCGAACCTGCGCGCTACTTTTGCATTTTCACATTTTTTCCTTTTCAATTTTTGTGACTTTTTTTTCCAGATTGGGCTTAGCCTCCTGGGCCAGTGTTTTTGCTAACATTACCACAAATTTGCTGCATCACCCCCCTGCTAACTCTTTTCATATTTTTATTTTTTTTACTTGTTTTATTTTCAATTTAATATTTCAAATATTTTCTTTAACACATAAAAATCCCAAAAAAATGTAAATTAATAATATTGCACTTTATTTTATTTTTTTATTTTATTTCTCACATAAAAATATATTTTATTTTAATAGGATATAATTCATTTTCTTAATAAACTTGTAAATATATTTAAACATGTTTATCTCAATTTATTTTTCATTTCATACTTATAAATACTTATTTTTGCATATATTTAATTTTAATATATATATATATATATATATATATATATATATATATATATATATATATATATATATATATATATATATATATATATATATATATATATATATATATATATATATATATATATATATATATATATATATATATATATATATATATATATATATATATATATATATATATATATATATATATATATATATATATATATATATATATATATATATATATATATATATATATAATTATTTATTATTTTTATATAAAAAATGCACAAAATAATAATATAGAAACTTTATTTTCTTTTAATTAAAAATTAGGGTTAAACCCCTTTCAAAAAAATTAAATCTTTTTCCTTATATTTTTAGGTTTAGATTAAATATTCTTTTACATAAAAATAAGACATCAAAAAATCTCTTTACATGTACATTACATTGCATTACATTTTAAATATTGTATTGTATTTATTCTAAATTCGTACAAATTCGATTTGGTTGTAATAATGTATTTAGCTTTATATTTGTGCAAATCCCCATTCAAACTTGCATTCCCCCCTCCCATGAAATTGTTGTAATAGCTTAGTATATTTACATTATGCAATTTATCGCTTTATATGCCATGATTAGTAAATAGGGTTTGTATGACAAGAACAAAACAAAGCAAAATAGAACACTCTAAATACAAGACAAAATCAAAGGCATGAAAATAATACACTTGCACACAAGCACCCTTAGGGTTTCCCCACTTAGTTACCTAAAACAAAAATGACCATGTTACGCATGCGAAGTATCTTGGCAAAACAAAACAATTAAAAGATCATAGTCCCTCGATGACGCTATTCAAAAGTTGCCTTACAAAATGATCTTGGTCCATAAAAATACTAATATACTTTGCAAACATTGCTAATCATGGCTATACGATGACCCATGCCCATCCCGTTTACATCCAAAGATAGGGTTGCTTACCAAATCAATGGTAAGACAACAATGTCAAAGGAATAGAAAATGCATAAGAAAGACATTTGAGTAGGTAGATGGCTTCTAGTTACTTTCTCCATTTCAAACAACAATCTTTTCTATTTTCAAAACAAACACACACATTTCAAAACACCTTACAAATCATTGAAAACATTTTCAAAAGACAAACATCGTTGTATACATTCTTACGAACGAGAATCATTACAAAGATTGCCTAAACGAATGGCCTATTTTACAAAATACTTTCAAAACCACACCAAACACAATTTCAAACAAACAAAAGCAAGTGATCTAAGCAAGTAACTAAGAGCCCATGGAAAACCATGGATGAAAAGGGTGCTAGCACCTTCCCTTTTTATAATCTACCCCCCGAACTCAAGAAAACATCTCAAAGGTCTTTCCTGTGCTTTTTCACCTTTCCTTTTGGATAAAAGAAAAGACGGTGGCGACTCTTGCTAACCGCAACATTTGCGATAAAACGCAAAACCTTCAAGTCAGTTCTCCCACTGCATCATAGGGACCATCCCTTCGAGCATGACCAAATTGTCGCAAAGCTAGACAAGGATTGTAAGTTATACCCCCTCTGATACCAAGTAATGGGACGTTAGGGTATTCCCCACAGTGTTCAATAATAGCAATGTCTTCTATAGCTCGGGAACACCAAAGAATATCCGTATGAGCGAGTGACGTTATCCTATGAGACCAACCCAAACCTTCTTTGTTCTTCAGTATAGACTTAGGGAGGTGAGAAACAAACCACCTTTCCAGCAATGGCATGCAGCACATAAGAGTCCCTCTTCTCTTCATGGTACGAGTATGGAGAGCGTGTAAAATATCTCCAAGCAAGGTAGGCACAGGGTTGCGAGAAAGGAAAATCTTGATAGCATTCACATCTATGAAAGAGTTAGGATTAGGGAAGAGAACTAATCCATAGATAAGAAGAGCCAAGACATCCTCAAAAGCCTGAAAATCTATATCATCCCAAAATAGCTGAGCCTTGTCTATCAGAAATTTGGCTAGAAAACCCTCGACTCCGCTTCGAGTTTCCCAATTGGATACCACGTCGGTCCATTTCAAATGCAAAGTTGAGGCAATGACTTATGGCTTAGGAACTTCTTCTATACTTGTTAAGGGTACCTGTTCAAGAATGGATATGCCCAATAGTTGAGAGAATTCTTCCAAGGCGGGTACCAACTAATAATCTGGAAAGGTGAAGCAGTGATGCTTGGGATCGAAGAACTGAAAAAGTATGCTCATCATATGTTCATCAAGGTTTGAAGTAACCAGGCTGAGAAGTTAACCATGTCTCTTAATGAAAGTAGAAGTTTCAGAAACTCTTGATACTAGCTCTTTGAGTTAGGCAGGTATCTGCACAAAGCTGATTCAGATAGTATTTCTATGCACGAAAGCCATGATCTACAAAACAGAACAAAGATAAATTCCCCTGGTCTTTGAAATGGTTAGTGTAATGAAGCACGAATGCCATGTTATGATGCGTGATGTCATGATAAACCACAGGTATAGAAAACACAGGTATTGCAAACACAGTCAAATCACACAAAGCCCTTAGGTTTAAGGCTTGCATGAGATCATAGGTAATACCCTCTTGAAGTTAAGTTGGTTTCAAACCTGTCCTAGAAAAGTAACCGGGTTCTAGAGGATCTCAATATCACTGACCATCCTTTATCGGTCATGGTTTCAGCTCACGCAATCTTTTCTTGCGGCCAAAATATTCCAAAAGTCTGGTCTCAATGAGTGTAGCATCGAGTATTAACTAGTTCTCAGCTCTACACCGAGGTCAGCTATCTCGCTACTTTCTAATAGCCAAGTTGGGCAATTAAAGGTTCTAAGGTCAGTTGATGCTTCACGACACCACACAGTGGCCCTGTATTCTCCTCGTTTCTCCACAAGGGATACCGGTATCAACCAAAGTTCCACACCAACGTAGCTACTACTTCAACTGTATCGGTCTACGTCGTACAATTCCCTCACAGTCTATTACTACTTACCTAAAAGGTACTCCCTAGATACTGGTGTAGGATCTATAGTAACCCCAAACAAAACCCTTAAAAATAAAGCAAACAATGCAATAAAGATAAGAAATTATAATGACCTAGATCCTAAGGTATACCCCACTTATATGTCCCCAGTGAAGTCTCCAGTTCTGTGATACGGTGGCAGAAACGAATGTTTAATATTGGTTTGCATTTTGCGTTTTTTATTCGCAAAATGTCGCGGTAAGCAAGAGTCGCCATCGACTTTTATTTCATATAACCGGAAAGGAAAAAAGTACAGAAAAAAATCCTTTTTTCGAGATATTCTAAGTACGGGGGGTAGATTATAGAAAGGGAAGGTATTAGCACCCTTTCTATCCATGGTTTTTCATGGGCTCTTAGGTACTTGTTCATTTTTAAATTGCTTGTGTTTATGTGCTTTGTTTTGAAAAAATATTTTACTTCGTGATAACCCTTGTATCAGTCCTCAAGGGTGTGACGAAGTTGTTTTGAAAATTTGTTTTTGAAAAGTGTAAGTGTGAAAGGTTTTGATTTGAGCAAGTACCTACTAGCATCTACCTACTCGATAAAAGATCGTTTCTATTCTTGTTTCCTTTAGACAACGATATCCTACAATTAAGGAATAGGTAGCACCGTAGTTAGAGTTGTAAGGGTCAATTCGAAAGGGACGTACGGTCACTAAAGAATTATTAGGATACCTTAATATTAACCCTAGAGTCTTAAGATCTTTCGAGGCAACATTTCCGAGGCAACATTCGAATGGGACATTTGATCTTTTTTAGACAGGAGGGCAACCACTAAGACACCTTATGCTCAATGATCGTTTACCGAAGGAAACCGAAGTGAGAGTATACCCTAAGAGTGAATATGTGCGAGTGATTTATTTCAGTTATTTAATCTTTGCACATTAGGGTTTTCTAACCGTTTTAATTTGTCATGCATTCTTGCCCATACAATCCTATTAGCATACATCTAAACAGTTAAATATTTGCAGGAATTAAAAATGCGAGAAAATAAACCTAGCTATTACAAGGCTTCGGGGAGGGGGATTAATTACATAGCCAAAACATCGGGGATTTAAACAGTAAAAAAAACTTAAATTAACTATTACAAATCATGAACAGTTACAAAAATATTGGCAAAATAAATAACAAGCGCGCAGAGAATTAAATGTGAAATTCTGGCAACAGATACTTAATGTCACAGTGAATGTTATGACACCGTATCTGACAAACTTGTACACACTCCAAGACAGTAATTTAAAATATAGTAAAGAACACAATCAATTGTTAACCCAGTTCAGTGTGTAACAACACCTACTCTGGGGGCTACCAAGCCAGGGAGGAAATTCACTATAAGAGGTATTAATTTAGGAATAAACCAACCAGTTTATCTCCTTCACTTAAGACCTACCCAATGCAACTTCAATCTAAGTCCTACTTAAACCTGAGTTCCTACTCACTCCCCCTCAATCACAACAGTGATACTAATCTATTGATTAATGAGATTATGAAGACATTCTTCAATACACACACTTGATTTTGCTTCAAAGCTTTAATCAAGAGACACAACACTCGTGCTTCAAAGCTTTGAGTGATAAACAACCCTTACAACCAAATCCTACTCCAAGTCACTTATCAAAACGATAATTTCTTGGCTCACAGTAGTTACAACTATACAATGCCTTGTTGATCTTCTGTCAAAAAGTACTTCTCACCATTAGGCTTCGTGAGAATATATAAGCAGTTTATTCTTATTTTAGGGCTTCCATAAAAATAGCTAGGGTTAACTAAAGTTAACCTAAAGACTTGGTCTTGAGCTTTCATCATAACAGATTAGGGTTAAGCAAGGTTAACCTAATGTCCATGTGAGCATCTGATCTGGACAATATTCTTCAACTCAGAGTAGTACACCAGATTCCTGAAAAATCTCAGGAATAATAAATCTGCACAACAACTTGATCAGTACAGGATGTCTTAACATTGGTTATGACATCATGTATCTTGCTCACTGATTTTGGTAGAATTCAGTACATATGATCATAGCTTAATGATCATGATATTCACTCATACTGAGTAGTTCCTGTAGAACATTCCTTCTGCAGAATGTACCTTTATCACAGAATGTTATGACATCAGTCATGACATTCGCAAATCTGGTTTTACTAAAAATAATTCCAACAAACAAACACTTACAAACTCCCCCTTTAGCAAATTTTTGGCTAAAACCCCTAAACAATAAGAGATTAGAATGCAGCAGAATTTTTTAATAACAGCTACCAATATCTAATTCTACCAAAATTACCATAATTTCTTCTCCCCCTTTTTAGCCATAAAGAGGCCAAAGGTACTAGTACTTTAAGTTTTCCAGTCATCCAAAAGGAAATTCAAAATACACAGAAACAAAGAGAAGATATCAAATAGCAGAAACAGGTTCCAGCATCAATCTTTTCAACTCAGTAAACACAGACCTTCAGGTACTGTCATGCCCTGAGGAAGCACTATTTTCAGCAGCATTTTATGGTGAGCTTCTTGCAGAACCATCATGGTGTTCGTCATCAGCATCCTCTTCCCTCATTTGTTCTTCATTCTCCTCTTGTTCCAGACTAGCAATCAGCTCTTCAAGAGTCCTTTTTCTTGCATCAAGCTCTCTGCAGGTTTCTTTTAGAACAGCTATAAGATCAGCTTTCTTGGAATGAGCTTTGACATTTGATGTCTTAGCAAATGTCATAACAATGTCAGGGACATGAGTTCCCTGAAACAGCTTATAGTGAAAACCAAGTGCAGGAGCTCTTTTGCACACATAGTCCTTTTCAACCAGAATATCAGGATATTGATCAAGAGACAAGATTATTTCCCAAAAAGAAGCATCCTCCAGAGGTGCTCTTTCTATCATCAGCACTACCAGCCCAATCAGCATCACAGTAACCAGACAGAATTGGTTCACATCCATGAGAGTACAACATGCCATAATTGTAAGTTCCACTCACATAATTTAGAATTCTTTTCACCTGGTTGATGTGACTTACTTTGGGTTCAGCCTGGTATCTTGCACATACTCCAACTGCAAAGGCAATGTCAGGTCTACTGGCTGTTAAGTATAACAGGCTTCCTATCATGCTTCTGTACAAGCTTTGATCCACATTTGCCCCACTTGTGTCTTTGGATAACTTTAAATGAGTAGGTGCAGGAGTCCTTTTATGACTTGCATTCTCCATTCCAAACTTCTTGACAATATTCTTTGCATACTTGCTTTGAGACAGAAAAATTGAGTCTTCCATCTGTGTGACTTGCAGTCCAAGAAAGTAGGTCAATTCTCCCATGAGGCTCATTTCAAATTCATCTTGCATCTGATTAGCAAAATGTTTAACCATTTTATCTGACATTCCTCCAAACACTATGTCATCAACATAAATTTGAGCTACCATTATCTTTCCTCCTTCATTCTTGACAAAAAGAGTTTTATCCTAACCTCCTTTCTTGTATCCTTTGTCAGTGAGGAACTTTGTCAACCTGTCATACCAAGCTCTAGGAGCTTGTTTCAGACCATATAAAGCTTTCCTCAATTTGTATACATGATCAGGACAGTTTGGATCCACAAATCCTTTAGGCTGTTCCACATATACTTCCTCATTTAAGTACCCATTTAGGAAGGCACTCTTCACATCCATCTGAAATAGCTTGAACTTAAGGAGACAAGCAACTCCCAATAGAAGTTTGATTGATTCTAGTCTGGCTACATGAGCAAAAGTCTCATCAAAATCAACCCCTTCAACTTGAGTGTATCCTTGAGCAACAAGCCTTGCCTTATTCCTGGTGACAACTCCTTCAGCATCTGATTTGTTCTTGTAGATCCACTTTGTGCCAATGATGTTTGTTCCTTCTGGTTTAGGAACTAACTCCCATACTTCATGTTGCTTGAATTGGTTCAATTCATCTTGCATTGCTCCAATCCAGTATTCATCAGTCAAAGCCTCTTTAACATTTTTTGGTTCAATCTTAGACACAAAGCAAGAGTTTGTGATGATTTCTCTAGATCTTGTAATTACTCCATTGTTAGGATCTCCTATGATGAGTTCCTTAGGATGATCTTTCTGAATTCTGATGGAAGGATCTTTGTTAGCTTCCTTTGATTCAGACTCTGATGGAGTAGGATTATGCACATCATCCTTTTTAGATACTTGTGTTGAAGTCTCAAAGAATGTCTCAACATCATATGGGACATTTGTTTCCTCATGGTGATCATTAACTATGACATTTATAGACTCCATCATAACTTTGGTCCTGGAATTGAATACCCTATATGCTCTGTTGTTGGTAGAGTATCCTAGGAATATTCCTTCATCACCTTTAGGGTCCATCTTTCTCCTTTATTCACGATCTGTCAGAATATAGCATTTGCTCCCAAAGACATGGAAGTACTTCACAGTAGGCTTTCTTCCTTTCCATAGTTCATAAATGGTGGATGATGTTCCCTTTCTCAAGGTGACCCTGTTATGGACATAGTAGGTTGTATTCATAGCTTCAGCCCAAAAATGAATAGGAAGCCTTTTGGTATGTATCATTGCTCTGGCAGATTCCTGTATATTTCTATTTTTCCTTTCCACAACTCCATTTTGTTGAGGAGTTATAGGTGAAGAGAACTCATGATTGATTCCTTCTGAGGAACAGAACTCATCAAACTTACTATTTTCAAATTCCTTACCATGATCACTTCTGATTCTAACAATGCATCCTTCTTTTTCTCTTTGAATTCTTTTGCACAATTCCTTAAATACATCAAATACATCAGACTTTTCCCTAATGAAGTTTATCCAGGTGAATCTGGAAAAATCATCCACAACAACATAGGCATATCTCTTTCCACCAAGACTTTCCACCTGCATTGGACCCATCAGATCCATATGTAGAAGTTCTAGTACCTTAGAGGTGGTCAGATGTCTTGTCTTTGGATGTGACATTCTAGTTTTCTTTCCAACCTGACATTCACCACAGACTCTCCCTTCATCAATCTGAAGCCTTGGAATCCCTCTGACTGCCTCCATGGATATGATCTTTTTCATCCCTCTTAGATGTAAATGACCAAGTTTTTGGTTCCACAGTTTCACTTCCTTTTCTTCTTTGGCTATAGAGCATACAGAAGAGTAGTTAGTGTTCTCAGACTCCCATAAGTAACCGTTGTCTTTTGATCTGACTCCTCTCATTACAACTTCTTGTTTTTCATTAGTTACAAGACATTCAGACTTGGTGAAGTTGACCTTGAATCCTATATCACAAATTGACTGATACTTATGAGATTAGCAGTCAAACCATTTATCAGTAACACTTCATTTAGGTTTGGAACTCCAGGACAGTCCAAGTTTCCAACTCCTTTGATTTCTCCTCTAGCACCATCTCCAAAAGTGACATAACTAGTAGTATGAGGTTTGACATCATTCAGCAGATTCTTGATTCCAGTCATGTGTTTAGAGCAACCGCTGTCAAAGTACCAGTCTTCCTTGGCAGAAACTCTAAGGGAGGTGTGATACGGTGGGAGAACTGACTTGAGGTTTGCGTTTGTATTCGCAAATGTTGCGGTTAGCAAGAGTCGCCACCGACTTTTTATTTTATCCTAAGGAAAGGTTTAAAAAGCACAGCAAAAACCTTTTGAGATGTTTTCTTGGGTTCGGGGAGTAGATTATAGAAAGGGAAGGTATTAGCACCCTTTCTATCCATGGTTATCCATGGGCTCTTAGTTACTTGCTTAGATCACTTGCCTTTTGTTTTCAATTGTTTTAAATGGTGCTTGAGTGTGTGGGTTTTGAAAATGTTTTTGAAAAGAGGCCAATGTGGTGGCAACCTTTGTAATGATCCATGTGGGGATGTATACAAAGATGTATGTCTTTTGAAAAGGTTTTCATTTGTTTTTGAAAGTTGTTTTGAAAGTGTAGTGGATTGTGGTTTTTGAAAAGAAGGCAAGTGTTTTGTTTTGCAAATTGGTTCAAGTAACTAAGAGGTTATCTACTCCTAAATTTCTCAAAAAAAGATTATTGCTATACTTTAACCCTTTTAACAAGTTTGCACCACCATTGTATTTGGTGGGCAACCTTGTGTTAGGATGTGAAAGGGACAGGCGCGGGTCATCGTTTAGACCATAATTGTAACGACGTTAAATGTCTTTGGGCAATTTCTCTAAGGGACTTGATCATTTGTTTTGTTTGTTTTGAAAAGTTTTATCGAGGGACTATGATCATTCAAACTGTTTGCTTTGCCCAAAGATGTTCAACATACAATATGGCCCATTTATTTGAAGGCAACAAGTGGAATACCCTAGGGGGTGCAAGTGTGATTTGTGTGTTCATTTTCATGCTTATTAGGTCAAACTATTTTTTTTATCGTTTTTTCGCATACAAACCCTAATTCTAGCATGTTATTATTTAGAAAGCAATAAAGTGCGAAATTAAAATTACTAAGCTATTACACAACCAAATATGGGAAGGGGGGTACAAATGTTCAAATGGGGATATTGACAAGAATTTAAATCTAAATTATTACAACAATTGGATATTTTGCAATGCATAGTTAAATGTAAATTGAATAAATATGTGAAATGTAAAAGAGAAAGTTTCTATGTGTATGAGAAAATATTATTTATGTAAAAGGAAAAAGAAAATAAAAATGTATTTATTATTTATTTTTTAGTATTTTGAACTTAGGGTGAAAAACCCTAATTTTTAAATAAAAGGTATTATTATCTAATTTAATTCTACTATTTATTTATTATTTATAAAAAATAAAATAAAATGAAGTGTATTGTGAAAAAAGGTATTTTTGTATCAAATATTAAATAAAATGAAAAAAATCAAATATTTTTGTCTTAAATATATTAATAATCATATATATATATATATATATATATTTATATTAAACCCTAAATATGTATTATTCTAAAATAAATATTTAAATATTTTAATAAAATAAAAAGTATTTATTATTTTTTTTGTGAAATATTTTCAGAAAGTAAATAAAAAAAATAAAAATGTATCTACACTATTTTCTATTTATTTCAATAATAGTATATATATATTTGTATATAACAAGAGAAATAAACAAATAAATATGCCATAAATACAAAAAGTGATGGAAAAAATATTTTAAAAATTTTAATGGTATGAGAAAAAATAAACAAAGTCAAACCAAAAAGAAAAAGTCAAAAATGTTAAAAAATGAGCAAATGGGCTCAGGGGGGTGTAAACCAAAAAATGGGGTGTGAAAAGGAAACAAATCCAGGCCCAGCCCAGATCACTTCTTCTTCAACCTCTGTACAACTTTCTTCACACAAAACACGCGTTTTTTATCTCTGGATTCCTGGACTTTCAAGCAAAACTCATAACATGAAAAGTGTAGAGCATTAAGAGACGGTTTCAACCATATAAAGAACATGACCTATCTCTCTAAGATGAGGGAGAATTTCTCTCCCCCTCTTTTCTGACCTAATTTTTCTACCATTTTCAGAGCTCAAATTCTCTCTACTCAGGCAAAAGAAATGAAAAGTAAAGCTATGTACATGTTCAGGGCTATGAGTAGGACTTTGTTTCTTCACAAACTTAAGACTAAAGATGCCTAATAAGAGAGATACGAATTCAAACTTTTACCTGTGCAGTTGAACTTCTATGTGGAGAATGAGAGACTTTCAGTGCAATGTAATGATTGGAAAAGCTTCCTTGAGGTCCAGGGATGCTTTTTCAATGCTCACTTTGTCTTGAACCTTCTTGTATCAAGCTATAGAACTTCACCTGCAAGTCAAAGATGTGAAAATGGTGGAAGTGGTTAGAGCAACTACAGATCGTGCCTTAGCTTCTGGATAGCTTGCATATGTTGTAAGGAAGGTAGAGGAACAGGTTTGGACAGAAATGCTTGAAGGGATTGAGAGATTGCACTCAAACTGCAGGGGCACCCCTGTTTGTGCAGTTTGAGGATGATTCTGAGATGGAGAGGGTTTGAAAGGGAAATGGCTCGTGCAAAAGCTTCAATGTGGTCTATGGAATGTGTTTGATATCTTTTGTGCTGTGTTCTTTGACTGATATGAGAGATAGCATATGTTATGGACCTTTCTTCACACTTAAGCTACCAAAAGCAAATTGGTGTTCTAGGTCAGTATAGGACCCCCTAATGTGCTGCATCAACTCCTCTTGGTCAGTGTGTTATGCCCATAATCTTGTGTTAAGCAGATCTTCTTTGTACTTGTTGGATTACAAACTTGACATAAAGCTAAACTTTTCAAAAATGGAAATTCCACTTTATCTAGTTTAGGATTAAACCATTATGCAATGTTAGAACACAAAGAACATGACCTTAACACATTGAATATGCATTAAATTATTGAGTATGGATTGGTTCAAGGACCTGTAATTAAGCATAAAGCAAACTGAATTCAAATTTGCAAATTTGTGAACACGTCTTGATGAAGAACAAAAGTGAATTTTTGCCAACTTGTGAAATTCGAATCTCTCAAGTTATGAGGTTGTTTGATGAGTTCTTGGACATTTTGGAAAGCTTGGAATGTGTACTACAATCCATCTTTGAAATGCAATTTGAAATTCCAAGTGGAAGGGTATGAAAAGTGGCCTTGAAGTAGGGTAGAAAACCTTGTCAAAATAGGTCAAATTTCACTAAGTTAAAAGATGGTTTAGTGCCCTTATTCAAAAAATCATAACTTGAGATACAAGCTTCAAATGAGAAAACTTTGTGAATCAAAGTTGTAGATTTTGCAACAAGCTACAACTTTCATGTTTTGAATTTTGTTTGAATCCAAATGGATCATGGTGAAAAGATGGGGCAAGGTTGGGAAAAAATTAGGGTTTTCCATAACTTAGAAAAATTCTAAGTTATGAAAAATTCCATTTTCAAACCCTAATTTGCATTTTGTGATTTCTTGGTGAACAAGTTTCATGATTTGGCATGTTTTGATGAAAAATGAATCTTGACTCTTGATTTTGACCAAAAAGTCAAAGTTTGACTTTTCAGTATACAGTCAAAATTGACCAATTGACTGGGAAATTCAACTGTCAGTCTTGTGTACTTGGGATCTTTTGAGCTTGATGAACATGTCAAGATAATTCCATGGGGTCCTTGAGTCCATATGTGAGCTTGGTTTGCCATTGGCTAGGTCAAACAGTCAAAAATTGCCTTTGTGCAGCCAAAACCCTAAAAATGACCATTTTGCCCTTTTGGTGATCTGATCAAATTTCTTGTGGAATTGTGATTCAAACTTGATCAAATGGTTCATATGAATTCAAAATGTTGATGTGGATCAAATTTCATGAGGTTTGACTGTCAATTGGCCACAGTTGACTTTTTCCCCAATACAGCTGATTTCTAGGTCAACTGTCCAATTGACTGGGTAAAACTTGGAATCAAGACCTGAAACTTGGTATGGGTAAACTTGGGAGTCCAATATGAAGCATGAAAGTCATCTTAGGCATTTTAGGTCAAAACATCTTTGTGCAAGCACAAACCCTAATTTGAGTCCACAGTGCAAGGAAAAGTCTTGAGCAGAGGAAACCCTAATTGTATCTTGATCTTTAAATGTCTTGTGATGAGAAAATGTTGAGGAAATGGGAGGGCAAATTTTGGGGTACAACAGTTGCCCCTGTTCAATCTTCTTGGACCTGAAGAGTTAGATTGGCAAGTTTGCCTTTCGTGACTCGAGGGTAAAAGGAGATTGGACACTAGAGTGCCCGGAAATTTGCACTCGCATGCTGGAGTCTCAACAACGTGGTGTCGGGAATGGGCTTATAGATGCCATTTGGAGAAGTGACAGAACTTTGTCGGGAATGGGCTTATAGATGCCATTTGGAAATGTTGATCGCATAAGAGATTCCTTAGCGAGAACTTGTGTATTTAAGAAAGACAGATGTTTTCCTGGCTTGTTACAGGTGTTTGATCTTCAGTCTCCTTATGCAGATATGCCCTGGCTAGATACAGGTATCGAATCTACAATCGGTTGCTCACAGATGTGCCCTGGCTGGATACAGGAGTCGAATCTTTGAACTCTTCAGACGTGCCCTGGCTAGATACAGGAATCGAGTCTGGAAATGCGGTCAACAGATATGCCCTGGCTGGATACAGGAATCGAATCTTTGAACTCTTCAGACGTGCCCTGGCTAGATACAGGAATCGAGTCTGGAAACTGATCACTCTCAGATGTGCCCTGGCTAGATACAGGTATCGAATCTGGAATTGTGGCAGTTGAAGGTAGTCGTTTTTGAGATTGTCTTTTTCCTGAAAAGGCAAAGACGTAAGCTGTATGCAATGTTATGATGTATGATATGCATGATGCCATGATGTTCAACATTTGATGTTGTATGTGTTTCATTATGTATGTAAGCAAGATGTATGAAAATGTGAAATGTTTATGAGTGTAATTTCATCTTAGGAAAATAAATCCTTGACGAAAGACCGGGAAGCTGCTCTGCGGAAGAGATGCTTGACCGAAGTTTTGATGAGAGGCCTACTGAGGACTTTAACGATGGATTCCGCTGAGGATAATGTTGATAAACTCCGCTGGGGAAACCCCAAAGATAAACTCTGCTTGGGAATACCAAAGATAGACTTCGCTGGGGATTGAAGGAACTTTTGCCGAGAACGGTCTTCCGTGGCTTTTAGCTGAGGATAACCCAGTTATAAGTCCTTGTGAGGAAATAACTCTAAATAAAACTCGGGAGAGACGTTCGTACTTCGCCGGGGATTAGCTCGTAGAATCTACTGGGGATGAGCTTTTAAGACCTGCCGGGGAATATTGTGCCTTTTTCAGGATCGACGGGGAATCGACTCCTGCTTGGGGAAAATGCTGCTGAACCTTGTTTTACTCCGCGGGGAGTTAAGATGATTTGGCCATATTTTCAGTTGAACCTACCTTGGTGCCTTGGTGGACAAAACAACTAGACCGCATTAAACAAACTCCACATTTCCCCCGCCTTTGATGTCACTTGTAATTAATCTCTTTTTTCGTATGCAAACCTTTATGAATCAGCAATTTTAATGTCAAATGCATATATCAAAAATGAACATTGGACGTTCTTCGCAAGACAAAACAGAAAAAAGAAAAACAATGGCAATTTATATGGACAAGTGAATTTGTATTGATTTAAACTTTGCCTGTGAATAGGCGTTTTTTGTACAAGAGGCTGACATCCTAGTAAGAGGACGCCGCCAAATAACATAGAGTTTACAGTTTGAAAAAGGAAACAAAACAGCTATGTGAACAATCCCACTGGGTTCCAACTCTGCTATCGCCTTTATGTCTTCGAACGTCTCATCGCTTTGCTGCCTGGTCGAAGATGAAGCTGATTGGTCGATGCCGTAACCTGAGCCAGATAGTTGATGCCGAATTCCGGATGCGAAGTGATCCAATGAGACATAGTGTTACGCTTTTATCCCTAACTTTTGCCTGGACCGCCCTTTCGGGTTTTCGGTCCACCGGGATACCCATTTTTGCCCAAGCCGCCCTTTCAGGTTTTCGACTTGCCGGGTGTACAGATTTTTTTTCATTTCATCCCTTATTTTTGCCCGAACCCTTTTGGTTCGCCGGGAAGCCCTTATTTTTGCCTAGGTATGTCAACCTAGCGGGTCTTTTATTTATGCGTAGTATTTTTTCACTATGTCTGCATTGGCGGGGTGAGGAAGGTCGTCACCATCCATGGTGGTCAGGATCATGGCTCCTCCTGAGAACACACGCTTAACCACAAATGGCCCTTCGTAAGTAGGGGTCCATTTACCCCGGGGATCACTTTGAGGAAGGATGATGCGTTTGATTACCAGGTCCCCAACTTGATACTCTTGTGGTCTGACTTTCTTGTTAAATGCCCTGATCATCCGTTTCTGATACGTTTGACCGTGACAGATAGCAGTGAGCCTCTTTTCGTCAATCAGATTTAGTTGATCAAGTCGAGTCTGGATCCAATCATCTTCATTCAAGTCTGCATCCTTCATTATTCGAAGAGAGGGTATCTGGATTTCAATCGGCAAGACTGCCTCCATGCCGTAGACCAAGGAGAAGGGAGTTGCCCCAGTTGATGTCCTTGCTGAGGTGCGGTACCCATGAAGAGCGAATGGTAACATCTCGTGCCAATCTTTATAGGTCACTGTCATCTTCTGCACAATTTTCTTGATATTTTTATTGGCTGCCTCTACAGCCCCATTCATCTTCGGCCGATAGGGGGAAGAATTGTGGTGCCGTATCTTGAATTGTTCACAGAGTTCAGTGACCATTTTGTTGTTGAGATTGGTACCGTTGTCCGTAATGATTCTTTCCGGGACTCCGTACCGACATATCAGATTATGCCGGATGAAACGCGCCACGACGCTCTTGGTTACCGTGGCATAGGAAGCTGCCTCGACCCATTTTGTGAAGTAATCGATCGCCACCAAGATGAAACGATGCCCATTGGATGCCGTTGGTCGGATCTCACCGATCATATCGATGCCCCACATTGCGAAAGGCCAAGGTGCCGTCAGGACATTCAAAGGAACCGGAGGGATATGCACCTTGTCAGCATAGATCTGGCACTTATGACAAGTCCGGGAGTGTTGGTAACAATCGGCTTCCATTGTGGACCAGAAATATCCTGCCCGAAGGATTTTCTTAGCCATGGTGTGTCCACTGGAATGGGTTCCAAATGTTCCTTCATGCAGCTCCATCATAATTTTCTCTGCTTCAACCTTATCCACACAACGTAACAGAGTTGAATCATGATTCCGTTTGTAGAGAATGTCGTTGCTGAGGAAGAATTTTGCAGCAAACCTCCTCATGAACTTCTTATCATTGACAGATGCGCCTTCAGGGTATTCCTGAGCTTCCAAGTACCTCTTCACCTCGTGATACCAGGGTTTTTCAGTTACCTTCTCAGTCTCGAGCTCACAGCAGTATGCCGGTTCATCCAACTTCCAGATTATGATTTGAGGAGCCTCATTGTCCCATTTAACTTTGAACATTGAAGACATCGTGGCTAGTGCGTCCGCTAGCTGATTCTCCTCTCTAGGGAAGTGCTCAAAAGTTATCTCTTCAAAGTGAGGGAGCAAGGTCGACACATACTCCTTGTAAGGAATGAGATTCGGGTGTTTCGTATCCCACTCGCCTTTGATCTGATTGATCACGAGAGCGGAATCTCCGAAGACACTTAGAAACTTGATCCTCAAATCGATCGCAGCTTGTAAACCCATGATACATGCCTCATATTCTGCCATGTTGTTGGTGCAGCTGAAACATAATCGGGCGGTGAGGGGAGTATGAGTTCCTTTGGGAGATATGATTACAGCGCCGACGCCGTTACCCAAAGCATTGGAGGCTCCATCAAAATGCATAGACCACCGGGATCCTTCCTCAGGTCCTTCATCCGGCCCAGGCACTTCACAGTCAGTTACCACCATGATGTCTTCGTCCGGAAAATCAAAGTTCAATGATTGATAGTCGTCCACAGGTTGGTGTGCCAAATGATCAGCCAGTACACTTCCCTTAATTGCTTTCTGAGTTGTATACTGGATATCATATTCTGTTAAGATCATTTGCCATCTCGCTATTCTCCCAGACAGAGCGGGCTTTTCAAATATGTACTTGATGGGGTCCATCTTTGAAATCAATAAAGTAGTGTGAGTCAGCATATACTGTCTCAGCCGGCGAGCAGCCCATACAAGAGCGCAGCAAGTTTTCTCAAGCAGTGAGTAACGAGACTCACAGTCGGTAAACTTTTTGCTCAAGTAATAAATAGCGTGCTCTTTTCGGCCAGACTCGTCATGCTGCCCCAGCACACACCCCATTGAATTATCAAGCACTGTCAAGTAAAGTATCAGAGGTCTTCCTTCCACCGGTGGCATAAGAATGGGTGGCTCTTGGAGGTATTCCTTTATTCTTTCAAAGGCGGCCTGACATTCATCGTTCCAGCGTACCACTTGATCTTTCTTCAGTAATTTGAAGATTGGCTCACAAGTAGCGGTCAGATGTGAGATGAATCGGGCAATGTAATTCAGTCGTCCTAGGAAACCTCTGACTTCTTTCTCTGTTTTTGGGGTCGGCATCTCTTGAATAGCTTTAACCTTGGCAGGGTCCACCTGGATACCTTTATCACTTACAATGAAACCTAGCAATTTTCCGGACCTCACCCCGAAGGTGCATTTGTTGGGATTCAATCTCAGCTTGTACAACTTGAGTCGGTCAAACAACTTCCTCAGATGATCAAGGTGCTCCTCCTCAGTTTGAGACCTTGCAATCATGTCATCAACGTATACTTCAATCTCATGATGGATCATATCATGAAATAAAGCAACCATGGCACGCTGATAGGTTGCCCCAGCATTTTTCAATCCGAATGGCATGACCTTATAACAGAAGGTCCCCCACTGAGTTACAAATGTAGTCTTCTCCATATCTTCAGGAGCCATCTTGATCTGATTATACCCTGAGAAGCCATCCATGAAGGAGAACACCTTGTGTTGAGCTGTATTGTCAACAAGGACATCAATGTGAGGTAGGGGGAAGTCATCCTTGGGGCTGGCCCTGTTCAGATCCCTGTAATCAACACACATTCTGACCTTACCGTCCTTCTTCGGCACTGGCACAACATTGGCAACCCACTGAGGGTAAGAAGTTACTGCAAGGAAACCCGCATCAAACTGTTTCATCACCTCAGCTTTAATCTTCTCAGACATCTCTGGACGCATTCGTCGAACTTTTTGCTTTACTGGAGGGCAATCTTCCTTGGTCGGCAAATGGTGAACTACAATGTCGGCATCCAAACCGGGCATATCTTCATAGGACCAAGCAAAGATCTCCATGTAGTCTTGTAGCATCTGGATCAATCGTTGCTTCACGCTGAGCTCTAGATTGGCACCAATTTTGACCTCTTTCCTATCTGTCTCAGTACCCAAGTTAATTGTCTCCACAGGCTCTTCATGTGGTTGAATAGCCCTCTCTTCCTGTAGTAGCAGTCTTGCGAGTTCACCAGGCACTTCGCAATCATCTTCACCTTCGTCTTCGGCCAAGTTGATCGGATTTTCGAAGTCATAATTGGCGGTAGCAGAGCCGTTACCAGTGAGATCCAGAGTGGATTGAAACCTGTATAAGTGAGTGTGTGTAAATATAGCTGTTTTGCAATATGTATAACACAGAAAGAAAAGGAGCACAAGATTTGAAATGCAACAAACGTCCAATGTTTTGATTGATGATATATGAAAATGTCATACAAAAAGCCCTCACAAATGGAGCTACGATGCCCCGGGCAGGACACCGAGCCAACAGAGTTTTAACATATTGTTTGTTACAAATTTGGAAATCAAAAGAAATCAATTACTGCGTGACAAAGGTGATAGGGGTAAAATCCTTTGCTGTCCAGTTGCTTGGTCCGTCGCTGGCAGTCGGGTAGATCCAATTATCAAACTCGGCTTCCTCTACATCCTCCTCGATAGCGTTCACCCTTGAGCTGGAAATAAACACCGGAGCCTTTCCAATCTTCTCTTTGCGCACTGCCTTCTGAGCCTCTGCAGTAAAGCCTAGCCCGAACTTGTCGTTCTTCTGAGTGAAATCAGGAAGCTGACCCCAGTGTACGCCATTGCCTTTCTGAACCACGGCCCGGGCATCCCTTAGGGAAACCATTTTCAAGGAATCAATCTCTTCGGCCATTGTCTCCGCAGCTGCTGAAATTGGATGTACCTCCTCGAAATGTTGGAAGGGGGTTTCAATAAATTCTCCGTCCATCTCGATGTACCTGAAGGAATTCAAATGGCTCACCATATACTCCTCTTCTCCTTGCACAGTGACAATTTTCCCCCTGACAGGATACTTCAATTTTTGGTGCAAGGTGGAGGTCACTGCCCCAGCTTTGTGGATCCAAGGTCGACCCAACAGACAGGAGTACGATGGACGTATATCCATCACGTAAAAGGTAGAGTCAAACACTTGAGAGCCCACACGAATAGGGATGTTAACCTCTCCATGAACCATCCTCTTGGAACCGTCAAAGGCTCTGACGATGATATTGCTGGGTTTCAACTCCAGGCCTTCATAATCCAGACGATCCAAAGCCTTTTTCGGAAGAACATTCAAAGAAGAACCAGTGTCCACCAGTACATGTGCCAGAGTAGTGCCCCTGCATTCAATGGAGACATGCAGGGCATCATTGTGGTCTCTCCCTTTTGCGGTTAGGTCAGCATCTGAAAAGCCCAAGCCGTTGTCCGCTGTCAGATTCGCTATGCAGTCAGTGAACTGAACTGCAGACGTCTCCTGCGGCACATGGGCCGTCTTGAGAAATGAGATTAAGGCTTTTGCATGGGCCTCGGAACATAGTAATAAGGAAAGCAGGGAGATCTTGGAGGGTGTATGCCCCAATTGTTCGACAACATTAAAATCACTTTTCTTTATTATTTTCAGAATCTCCTCCATTTCTTGTCGGGAGGCCTCAGCATTCACGGGTATTGGTGCCTCCATCCGGGCAGGCTCTTCTTCAATCCCTTTGCCCCGAGCATTTGATGACTCGGCAGCAGGGGACACAATTCGATCAGCAACAGGACTTGGTAAACTTGCAGGTTTTATGAGGAGGGGTTTTCGAATAGCGGGCGGCGCAATGTCAGGCGAGAAGAGCCTGCCACTGCGGGTGACTTTAGCTGGACCGGTGATATCGCAGATACTGGCACTAGCATCAAATTCTTGCTTGATTCCATTTACATATACGTCTGCCCCATAATGCCAGGGGACAGCTTTATCAGACACGTAGGAGAGGGGTCCTGGAACAGTAATGATCACAGGCGCAACTGTCAAGATTTGAATAGGCTTCTTTGGGGGAGCCTTGGTTGGATTTTTGAAGATGGTAATCACGGACACTTCTTTCGTCGGAACCAAATGAACAGCAGTCTTTTTGAATAGAATCTCCTTGCTATCCATTAGGCCTTGGATGCCTAACCTTAGCAAGGGACAATCAGATAGGGAAATAGCACAGAATGGGCAACCTTCGCCGCAACCCGGAAATAAACCGGCCCGCAGTAGGTTCTTCTTAACAGTCTTCAAAGGGGTAACAACTTCATCTACCGAAACAGCGTACACTTCTTCCTCAATGGCATTTACCCTATGCTGGGGCATAGGAGCCGTTACAACATTCGGTCTTTCTGGCGCTTCAAACTGAATTTCTTTTGCGTCAATTAGATCTTGCACTTTGTTTCTCAAGGCCCAACAATCATCAGTAGTGTGCCCGGGACTATCAGAATGATAAGCACACCGGGCATTTGGGTTGTACTTAGGGGACGCAGTGTTGACGACCTTAGGAGCTTCTTTGAGGGTCACCAGGTTGGTGGATAACAGTTGGGGTAAAATTTGAGATAATGTCATACTCAATCGGGTATACTGCCTCTTGGGCCTTTCACTTCTTTGCTGATTGTACTGCTGAGGAGCAGCAACAGGTTTAGAGATGACCAAAGCATTAACGGCTTGGCGACTTTCGGGCTTGACTTGTCTTCTAGGGCCATAGACGGCACTTGCTTCTTTCTTAAACGGCCTCTTCTCAGCACTTGTAGAGGCAGCTTTCTGTATCTTGCCTGACCTGATACCAGCTTCAATTCTTTCTCCTGTTAATATCAGATCTGTGAACCCAGCGGAGGAGTTTCCAACCAAATGATTGAAAAACGGACCAGACAACGTTCCCAGAAACATATCAACCAGCTCTCGATCAGTTAATGGAGGCTGCACCCTGCCAGCCAAATCTCTCCATTTTTGAGCGTACTCTTTGAATCCTTCACCCGTCCCCAGAGACATACCCTGAAGTTGGGTACGCGTAGGAGCGAGATCAGAATTGTATTGGTATTGTCTGTAGAAAGCAGTCGCCAAATCCTCCCAGTGCCGTATGCTAGCTCCGTCTAATTGGTAGAACCATTCAAGCTGAGACCCCGAGAGGCTGTCCTGGAAGAAGTGAATCCAGAGGTTCTTATCCGCCGTGTAAGGTTGGATTTTCCTTACATACGACCTCAAATGCAGCTTTGGGCAGGAGACCCCATCATACTTGGCGAAGGCAGGCGCCTTAAACTTGTGTGGAATTACTACTCCGGAAGATAATCCCAAATCTCCGAAATCCAGTCCTGGCACGTTCTGAATTTCCATAGCGCTCAAGCGGTCCTCCAATTGTTTATATCTGTCAGCAGCAGGTGGGTATTGTTCCTCGTTATAGTCCGTCTCGTTGTCGGAGACTGCGGGACTAGGAGCTCCTCCCCCTTGGGGACTGTTTTTCTCAGCAGAAGAAGTGGTCGGATCAGCTTCATTGTGGAGTGTGTTCCCAAATCTGCGTCCGGTGTTGAACATCGTCGTCCTCTTTTTCTTCTTCTTCTTCAGGAGTAGAGTCTTCAACTCTTGCTGACCCTGGGCTAGGCTTAGGACCATCTCTTGAAACTGTGCACTTTGGGCCTGAAGGGCCTTGATTGCTTGCTCGCTGGATGATTCCGGATTCATGATGACTGTGCAAACAAACAGCGAAGAAGATTAAGCAACCTGTGAAATAGGGTACCTGCTATGCATATGGTGTAATGGAATGCGTATGTTTTATGTTTTCAAAGACAAATAAGATTCAACTTTGTAGACAAAAAGGGAAACACACTTCGTTAGATTAAAATTTTTCAATTGTTCAACAATTTGCCCTTAGGCATTACAGGAATGAAAAATACGGAAAAGGAAATAAAACTACAAAAGGAAATAATCAAAGCTCATCAATGCTCCCATGGCCTCCTCCTCTCAGTGCTGATGTAGTTGTTCAGGACACGTTCTTCCTCCAATTGCTTGGTCAGCCTTTGGACCTTCCTTTCCTGCTCGTTGAACTTCTCCCGATAGAAATCCCGTTCTTCCTTTAGCTGTGCCCAAGATCTCTTCATGGTGTCAAAATCAGTAGGTATCTGAGGAGGGAGGACAGTTGGAGGAACCCCATCTTCATCGAGAGATTCAAGGATGATTGGTCTGACAGCTTCGTACGGCATACCTAACTTCTGAGCACGGATGCGGACCCATTTGCAATAGGGCTCCAATGGTAAAGAAGTCTTTGGTCCTAACTCATGTGGGTCAGCTTTGTGAATTCTGTCCCAAGCTCTAATGAATCCCTGGCGTAGTTTGTCACTGCCTGCCTGAAACTCAAAATGGAAGTGAGGAATCAGCATCTCATGAGGCCCATCTCCTCTGGCTCTTCCAAACTGACGGAGAGCTAAACATGGATTGTAAGAGATTCCTCCTTGGATACCAATCAACGGGACATTAGGGTATTCTCCACAACGGTCGATAACAGCTAACTCATCCAAGCCTCTGAGGGTCCAAGTGATATCCTTATCTGTGAGAGACATTAACCTCCGAGCCCAACCTTTTCCTTCTTCATTCTTCAGCACGGGCTTAGGAAGGTGCGAAATAAACCACCTTACCAGCAAAGGAGCACAACACCACGGAGTCCCCCGTTTTCGAGCAGTACGAGCATAGAGTTGTTGTAGAATATCACCCAAAAGAGTGGGTACCGGATTCCGAGACATGAAGATCCTTATGACATGGATACTGATAAAAGTGTCAGGATTGGGAAACAATACCAGACCATAGATCAAGAGAGCCAGAATATCCTCATATGCCTTGAAGTCCAAGTCATTCCAGAAATCACTAGCCTTGCCAACCAGAAATTTGACCAAAAAGCCCTTGACCCCATTTCTAGTTTCCCAGTTGGACAATATCTCTTCTTTGGTCAAGGGGAGAATTGCAGCAATTTCTTCAGGCCTAGGAGTCTTTTCCAAACCAGTGAAAGGAGTTTGTTCCAAGACAGGAATCCCAAGCAAGTAAGATAATTCTTCCAGGGTAGGAACCAGCTGGAAGTCTTGAAAGGTGAAACAGTGATGCAGAGGGTCATAAAACTGGGTCAGAACACTTATCAATTGTTGGTCCCATTTTGCAGTGATCAAGCCAAGGAGGGAACCATGTCTGTTGATGAAGGAGGTAGTGTTTGGAATTCTTTCAACCAGATCTTTGAGTAAAACTGGTGGTTGAACAAAGTTGAGCCGGATAGTATTTCTACGCACGGGCATCATGATGTCCTACAAAACAGAGCAAAGATGAAACCTTTTTGTCTTGGAAATGGGTTAGCCTTTTATGCATGCAATGGTATGATGGCATGATGCTATGATGAAGCACATCACAAGTATTCACATAGGCAAATAAAGCACACAAGTCACACAAGACACCCCTAGGTTTCAGGCCAGCATGAGTTTCAGGTATTACCCTCTTTTGGTTTTGTTGGTTAAAACCTGTCCTATCACAAGTAACCGGGTTCTAGGGGATCTCAAATCATTGGCTACCCTCAATCGGTCATAACTCCAGCATCGCAATCTTTTCTCGCGGCCAGAACCATCTCGAGAGTTTAGCCTCAATGAGTGTAGCATACTGCTACTGTCCTAATAGCCAAGTTGGTCAATTTAGGGTTCTAAGGTCGGTTGGTGTTTAATGACCCCTTAGAAGACCTATATTCTCCCAGTTACAACACAAGGGATATAGGTACAGACTAAGATGCCACACCAACGTAGCCACTGCTTCACCCATGACGGTCTACGCCGGACAGGTCCCTCACAGATTATGCTACCTAAAAAGGGTATTTCCCAGATCCGGGTTAGGATCTATGAAACTCCGATGCAAAGCCCACAAATATAAAAGCAAACAAAGCAAACAATTGAAAACAAAGGTGATCTAAAACCCTAAGGTTACTCCACTTTTAAGTAATTCCCCAGCAGAGTCGCCAGTTCTGTGATACGGTGGGAGAACTGACTTGAGGTTTGCGTTTGTATTCGCAAATGTTGCGGTTAGCAAGAGTCGCCACCGACTTTTTATTTTATCCTAAGGAAAGGTTTAAAAAGCACAGCAAAAACCTTTTGAGATGTTTTCTTGGGTTCGGGGAGTAGATTATAGAAAGGGAAGGTATTAGCACCCTTTCTATCCATGGTTATCCATGGGCTCTTAGTTACTTGCTTAGATCACTTGCCTTTTGTTTTCAATTGTTTTAAATGGTGCTTGAGTGTGTGGGTTTTGAAAATGTTTTTGAAAAGAGGCCAATGTGGTGGCAACCTTTGTAATGATCCATGTGGGGATGTATACAAAGATGTATGTCTTTTGAAAAGGTTTTCATTTGTTTTTGAAAGTTGTTTTGAAAGTGTAGTGGATTGTGGTTTTTGAAAAGAAGGCAAGTGTTTTGTTTTGCAAATTGGTTCAAGTAACTAAGAGGTTATCTACTCCTAAATTTCTCAAAAAAAGATTATTGCTATACTTTAACCCTTTTAACAAGTTTGCACCACCATTGTATTTGGTGGGCAACCTTGTGTTAGGATGTGAAAGGGACAGGCGCGGGTCATCGTTTAGACCATAATTGTAACGACGTTAAATGTCTTTGGGCAATTTCTCTAAGGGACTTGATCATTTGTTTTGTTTGTTTTGAAAAGTTTTATCGAGGGACTATGATCATTCAAACTGTTTGCTTTGCCCAAAGATGTTCAACATACAATATGGCCCATTTATTTGAAGGCAACAAGTGGAATACCCTAGGGGGTGCAAGTGTGATTTGTGTGTTCATTTTCATGCTTATTAGGTCAAACTATTTTTTTTATCGTTTTTTCGCATACAAACCCTAATTCTAGCATGTTATTATTTAGAAAGCAATAAAGTGCGAAATTAAAATTACTAAGCTATTACACAACCAAATATGGGAAGGGGGGTACAAATGTTCAAATGGGGATATTGACAAGAATTTAAATCTAAATTATTACAACAATTGGATATTTTGCAATGCATAGTTAAATGTAAATTGAATAAATATGTGAAATGTAAAAGAGAAAGTTTCTATGTGTATGAGAAAATATTATTTATGTAAAAGGAAAAAGAAAATAAAAATGTATTTATTATTTATTTTTTAGTATTTTGAACTTAGGGTGAAAAACCCTAATTTTTAAATAAAAGGTATTATTATCTAATTTAATTCTACTATTTATTTATTATTTATAAAAAATAAAATAAAATGAAGTGTATTGTGAAAAAAGGTATTTTTGTATCAAATATTAAATAAAATGAAAAAAATCAAATATTTTTGTCTTAAATATATTAATAATCATATATATATATATATTTATATTAAACCCTAAATATGTATTATTCTAAAATAAATATTTAAATATTTTAATAAAATAAAAAGTATTTATTATTTTTTTTGTGAAATATTTTCAGAAAGTAAATAAAAAAAATAAAAATGTATCTACACTATTTTCTATTTATTTCAATAATAGTATATATATATTTGTATATAACAAGAGAAATAAACAAATAAATATGCCATAAATACAAAAAGTGATGGAAAAAATATTTTAAAAATTTTAATGGTATGAGAAAAAATAAACAAAGTCAAACCAAAAAGAAAAAGTCAAAAATGTTAAAAAATGAGCAAATGGGCTCAGGGGGGTGTAAACCAAAAAATGGGGTGTGAAAAGGAAACAAATCCAGGCCCAGCCCAGATCACTTCTTCTTCAACCTCTGTACAGCTTTCTTCACACAAAACACGCGTTTTTTATCTCTGGATTCCTGGACTTTCAAGCAAAACTCATAACATGAAAAGTGTAGAGCATTAAGAGACGGTTTCAACCATATAAAGAACATGACCTATCTCTCTAAGATGAGGGAGAATTTCTCTCCCCCTCTTTTCTGACCTAATTTTTCTACCATTTTCAGAGCTCAAATTCTCTCTACTCAGGCAAAAGAAATGAAAAGTAAAGCTATGTACATGTTCAGGGCTATGAGTAGGACTTTGTTTCTTCACAAACTTAAGACTAAAGATGCCTAATAAGAGAGATACGAATTCAAACTTTTACCTGTGCAGTTGAACTTCTATGTGGAGAATGAGAGACTTTCAGTGCAATGTAATGATTGGAAAAGCTTCCTTGAGGTCCAGGGATGCTTTTTCAATGCTCACTTTGTCTTGAACCTTCTTGTATCAAGCTATAGAACTTCACCTGCAAGTCAAAGATGTGAAAATGGTGGAAGTGGTTAGAGCAACTACATATCGTGCCTTAGCTTCTGGATAGCTTGCATATGTTGTAAGGAAGGTAGAGGAACAGGTTTGGACAGAAATGCTTGAAGGGATTGAGAGATTGCACTCAAACTGCAGGGGCACCCCTGTTTGTGCAGTTTGAGGATGATTCTGAGATGGAGAGGGTTTGAAAGGGAAATGGCTCGTGCAAAAGCTTCAATGTGGTCTATGGAATGTGTTTGATATCTTTTGTGCTGTGTTCTTTGACTGATATGAGAGATAGCATATGTTATGGACCTTTCTTCACACTTAAGCTACCAAAAGCAAATTGGTGTTCTAGGTCAGTATAGGACCCCCTAATGTGCTGCATCAACTCCTCTTGGTCAGTGTGTTATGCCCATAATCTTGTGTTAAGCAGATCTTCTTTGTACTTGTTGGATTACAAACTTGACATAAAGCTAAACTTTTCAAAAATGGAAATTCCACTTTATCTAGTTTAGGATTAAACCATTATGCAATGTTAGAACACAAAGAACATGACCTTAACACATTGAATATGCATTAAATTATTGAGTATGGATTGGTTCAAGGACCTGTAATTAAGCATAAAGCAAACTGAATTCAAATTTGCAAATTTGTGAACATGTCTTGATGAAGAACAAAAGTGAATTTTTGCCAACTTGTGAAATTCGAATCTCTCAAGTTATGAGGTTGTTTGATGAGTTCTTGGACATTTTGGAAAGCTTGGAATGTGTACTACAATCCATCTTTGAAATGCAATTTGAAATTCCAAGTGGAAGGGTATGAAAAGTGGCCTTGAAGTAGGGTAGAAAACCTTGTCAAAATAGGTCAAATTTCACTAAGTTAAAAGATGGTTTAGTGCCCTTATTCAAAAAATCATAACTTGAGATACAAGCTTCAAATGAGAAAACTTTGTGAATCAAAGTTGTAGATTTTGCAACAAGCTACAACTTTCATGTTTTGAATTTTGTTTGAATCCAAATGGATCATGGTGAAAAGATGGGGCAAGGTTGGGAAAAAATTAGGGTTTTCCATAACTTAGAAAAATTCTAAGTTATGAAAAATTCCATTTTCAAACCCTAATTTGCATTTTGTGATTTCTTGGTGAACAAGTTTCATGATTTGGCATGTTTTGATGAAAAATGAATCTTGACTCTTGATTTTGACCAAAAAGTCAAAGTTTGACTTTTCAGTATACAGTCAAAATTGACCAATTGACTGGGAAATTCAACTGTCAGTCTTGTGTACTTGGGATCTTTTGAGCTTGATGAACATGTCAAGATAATTCCATAGGGTCCTTGAGTCCATATGTGAGCTTGGTTTGCCATTGGCTAGGTCAAACAGTCAAAAATTGCCTTTGTGCAGCCAAAACCCTAAAAATGACCATTTTGCCCTTTTGGTGATCTGATCAAATTTCTTGTGGAATTGTGATTCAAACTTGATCAAATGGTTCATATGAATTCAAAATGTTGATGTGGATCAAATTTCATGAGGTTTGACTGTCAATTGGCCACAGTTGACTTTTTCCCCAATACAGCTGATTTCTAGGTCAACTGTCCAATTGACTGGGTAAAACTTGGAATCAAGACCTGAAACTTGGTATGGGTAAACTTGGGAGTCCAATATGAAGCATGAAAGTCATCTTAGGCATTTTAGGTCAAAACATCTTTGTGCAAGCACAAACCCTAATTTGAGTCCACAGTGCAAGGAAAAGTCTTGAGCAGAGGAAACCCTAATTGTATCTTGATCTTTAAATGTCTTGTGATGAGAAAATGTTGAGGAAATGGGAGGGCAAATTTTGGGGTACAACAGGAGGTGTGAGCTATCAGGGCTGCAGTCTTTTTCTTCCACTATTGAGTATATGGTGCCTTATTAGTCTTAGGTTTGACATATGGGGTCTGATTAGGATATCCATATAATCTGAAGCAGAATGGCTTTATGTGACCAAACCTTCCACAATGATGACATCTCCATCTTTGGTACTTTTTCTTCATATTTCTCTAATCTTGATGTTGAGTTCTATGTTGTGACATCTGCTTTGACATTTGTTTATCAGGCCTGGTCTTCTTCTTGTCAACATCAGATTTCTTTGCAGCCACAAATCCTAGACCAGACATGTTTCCTGCATTTTGTCCAGCCTGAAGGATTTCTTCCAACTTGTCAGTTCCATTTGTCAACATCTTGACAGACTTAGTCATCTGATCAAGTTTGGAGTTCAGAATTTGAACTTCACCTTCGAGATGGCTTATAGTAGCTGTGTCTGCCTTCTTCTCAGCCTCCAACTTCACTATGAGTTTTTTCTGTTTCTCATTTTGCTGACAGACTTCAGCACTTCTGATACATAGCTTCTTGTAGGAGTCAACAAGTTCTTCAAATGTCACTTCCTCATCACTAGAGTCACTATCAGAGTTACAAATACCAGATAGTGCAGTAACTAGTTTAGCAGATTCTTCTTCAGAGTTACTTTCTGAGTCACAATCAGACCAAGTAACAGACATTCCTTTCTTTTGTTTCTTAAGAAAGGTAGGACATTCAGCTCGAATGTGCCCATATCCTTCACATCCATGGCATTGGATTCCTCTGCTTTAATTTCCCTTTTCTTCAGACTTAGTTCTTCTGCTGGAGTCATAGGATCTTCTAATGTCAGAGGGAATGTTCTTGACATTTGACCTTGACTTTGGGTCCATTCTCTTGATGAGTTTGTTGAACTGCCTTCCAAGCATAACTATAGCTTCTGAAATATTCTCTTCATCACTCTCCTTGCTTTCATCTTCAGTATTGGATACAAGGGCTATGCTCTTGTTTTTCTTGTCAACATTGTCATTGATCCCCATCTCAAAAGTATGAAGTGACCCAATGAGTTCATCAACCTTCAAGTTGCAGATATCCTGAGCTTCCTCTATAGCAGTCACTTTCATTGCAAACCTTTTAGGCAAGGATCTGAGAATCTTTCTCACCAGCTTTTCTTCTGACATCTTTTCTCCCAATGCTCCTTAGGTGTTGGCAATTTCCAAGATGTTCATGTGAAACTCATGAATGGTCTCATCTTCCATCATCCTTAGGTTCTCAAATTTGGTAGTGAGCATCTGAAGTCTTCACATTTTTACTTTGGATGTACCCTCATGGGTGGTTTTGAGAGTGTCCCAAACATCCTTGGCCAATTCACATTGATATACTAGTCTGAATATGTTTCTATCAATTCCATTGAACAAGGCATTTAATGCTTTAGAGTTACCCAGGGCTAACTCATCTTCTTCTTTGCTCCATTCTTCCTCAGGTTTCAGACTAGTCGTCCCATCTTTCCCAGTTATGGTGGGATGGTTCCATCCTTTGTCAGCAGCTCTCCAAGCCTTTTTGTCCAGTGACTTCAAGAAGGAAATCATACGAGGTTTTCAGTAGTCATAATTTGATCCATCCAGAATAGGTGGTATGTTCCCAAATCCTCCTTCCATATCCATAGCGACAGAAAATAATATCCCAAGATCTCACCCAGAAAGACAGGCAGGGTGCCTGCTCTGATGCCAATTGAAATTCTGGAAACAGATACTTAATGTCACAGTGAATGTTATGACACCATATCTGACAAACTTGTACACACTCCAAGACAGTAATTTAAAATACAGTAAAGAACACAATCAATTGTTAACCCAGTTAAGTGTGTAACAACACCTACTCTAGGGGCTACCAAGCCAGGGAGGAAATTCACTATAAGAGGTATTAATTTAGGAATAAACCAACCAGTTTATCTCCTTCACTTAAGACCTACCCAATGCAACTTCAATCTAAGTCCTACTTAAACCTGAGTTCCTACTCACTCCCCCTCAATCACAACAGTGATATTAATCTATTGATTAATGAGATTATGAAGACATTCTTCAATACACACACTTGATTTTGCTTCAAAGCTTTAATCAAGAGACACAACACTCGTGCTTCAAAGCTTTGAGTGATAAACAACCCTTACAACCAAATCCTACTCCAAGTCACTTATCAAAACGATAATTGCTTGGCTCACAGTAGTTACAACTATACAATTCCTTGTTGATCTTCAGTCAAAAAGTACTTCTCACCATTAGGCTTCGTGAGAATATATAAGCAGCCTATTCTTCTTTTAGGGCTTCCATAAAAATAGCTATGGTTAACTAAAGTTAACCTAAAGACTTGGTATTGGGCTTTCATCATAACAGATTAGGGTTAAGCAAGGTTAACCTAATGTCCACGTGAGCATCTGATCTGGAAAATATTCTTCAACTCAGAGTAGCACACCAGATTCCTGAAAAATATCAGGAATAATAAATCTGCACAACAACTTGATCAGTACAGGATGTCTTAACATTGGTTATGACATCATGTATCTTGCTCACTGATTTTGGTAGAATTCAGTACATATTACCATAGCTTAATGATCATGATATTCACTCATACTGAGTAGTTCCTGTAGAACATTCCTTCTGCAGAATGTACCTTTATCCCAGAATGTTATGACATCAGTCATGACATTCTCAAATCTGGTTTTACCAAAAATAATGCCAACAAACAAACACTTACAAAATGCGAGGCGATTAGGGTTTTGACCCTTTGACTAATCCCATTTACGATTGATTAAAAAAATGTTTTTCGTCATGTTTTATTATTTGAGAAAATAATGGAATAACTAAATTAAAATCCTAAGTTCTAATTAATGTTAATTTTTGAAAATAAAATAAATTAGTTAATTCTAAACAACCTATTTTTTGTATTTTTTGTTTGAAAAAAGAAAAGAATTAAATCAAGAACTTAAACCTAATTTTCTAATTAGTTTCAATTAAAAAAACAAGTTAAAATTTCCCTAAATTAAATTAAACTAAATTAAATTAAATTTGATAAAAAAAAGCCTAATTCTAATTTTTGTGAATTTCTTGATTTTGTGATTTTTGTAAAAAAGTGATTAATTTTGTTAATTAATATAATTAAAGAAAATAATAAAAGAATTAAAAATAGAAGAAATAAAAAAGTGAAGAGATGGGCTTGTGTTGAATAGCATGCTGAGGGGTGCAAATCTGATTTTCTTGGTCCAAATAAGCATTAAGCCTGGTCAGCGTTGGATCTGCCATGGGCGTTGACTTGAGGAGTATGGTGGACCTTCAATGCTGGCACGTTGGATCTGGTTTGTTGATGAATCTGATGGTTGGATGTTGGTGGAGCATGGTGAGCCTCATGATGAAAGATGTGCTGGATCTATTATCTGAAAATAATACAAATGAAAATGTTGGGACCTGGGGATAGAACCCAGGTCCTTATACTCAAATCCAATTCCACGCTGCCAGCTGAGCTATGATGGTTAGTTGTGATTATAATAATAATACAATATAATATAAGAAAAGCAAAAGATCTGATTTCAAAACACGCGGAATTAAAACGGACGAGTGGTTGGCTGACACGCAAACGTCTTCTTCCTTTCTCCGTCGTCTTAGGAAACAAGATTTTTACCTACAGACGTTTACTGTAGGTACAAACCTGTTCATCTCAAAAATTGCACACGAGTAATATAAATGAAAGGTAAGGGTATCAATCAACTCGTCTCATCCTCACGAGAATCATGGTACCAGAATCAAGGCCTAATTTTGCCTGCATTGAAAACCCCTAAACAAGAACACATAACCCTAACAATGGCAATATCAATTACAGGCATAAAAAATGCAATTAAATGGCATGGTTAGCTTGTAAACATGATGACAAACATGAATATAACAATCAAAAGTGCTAATGATGCATAAATTGCAATAATCAAATTAAGAAAATATGCCAAACCGTGTGGAACGTAGCACGCATTTCTGGCTGTGTTTAAGCTTGCAAAGGGTGCTGTTAGCTTCCTGAGATGTCTAGCAAGCGATTGGATAGCTAGCACGTCTTAAATTAGCCTGTGGAAGAAGAATTTTCTCCCACTTTTCTTTGAATATTTCAGTTTTGTTCTGCACTTCTCCCGACCTTTAACCCTTGTTTTTTGATCTGAAAAGCTTCATTATATAACCTAGAATGAATTAGGTTAACAAACTTGGCATGAATCTTTGCATTTATCCAAGATTTGATTTGATTTTCAAGTTGTATGATATGTTCCTATTTTGAGCCAAATCATACCTTTTTTGTACCAATTGGCCTTAATTCGAATTGATCTTGTAAACTCAGCATATCTTGATTGCCAAACTGTCAAAAAAACAAATCAAATCATATCTTTGTTAATTTTCATCATTTATTTAATTTAATTCACTTTTTAATCAATGAAAAATCAAAATAAATTGAAAAATGAAGCACATAATGGGTGAATGAACATTTGAGTCGTGGACCACATTATAATTGAGGTGCAAGCTTAGAAGTTTAGGCCCATTGTTGCACCCCAAAATTTTCCCTCTCATATTTCTCAAAACATTGCAAGAAGAATCTCCAAGTGGCTCAAGATTGCTCAAGATTTGGACAGTCAAGTCATCTCCTAAGGCAGTCAATCCCAAATTAGGGTTTTCTGTTTCATCAAGGTCCTTGAGTCCAAATGACCTCAAGTTCTCCCCAATGTCCTAATATGTTATCAAGGTCATCCATGTCAAATTTCAAGCCCTGTAGAGGAAGTTTGCTCAGTCAATTGCTCAAAGAATCCAAAAATCGACTGTGCTAGGGCAAAAGTCAACTGTGACCCAAATACAGTCAAACTTCAAGATTTTTTTCAACATTCTCATTTTTAAGGATATTTCATCATTTGATCAAGGGTTGAGCATGATTCATCAAGGATTGCTCAAAATTCATCAAGACTCAAAAGTTGCTAAATTAGGGTTTTGTAGGAAAAGTCAACTCAACTTTGACCAACCATAACCTTCTCATACTTTATGAGAAATGATCCATACAAAGCTCATTTTTAATAGAATGAAATTTCCTACAATCCATCTTCATACCCCAAGGTCAAAAAATGCACTCACAAAAAGTTACAAATTTGGACATTATAGGTCATTTTTGAAAGTCAACAAAAACACCTTTTTTGCCAAAGCTTATAACTTGAGCATGGAATATCAAAATGATATGAGACAAAAATAGTTGGTTAGAGGATATCTCAAGATTTCTAAAAAGTCCAAGAACACTTCCAAAAGTTCAAAATTGAAGAAGTTATGCATTGTTGTATTTGGGCATTTTTGCAAAATTGCCAAAAGTCAACTATCCCCAACACTTCAAATTTTGTCAAATGGGCCCATTCTTTTCCACTTGATTTGATCTTGTCACACTCCACAAGTGTCCTATCTTCAGCCTTGTGTCCATTTATCAATTTTTCTATTTTATTTGATTTTTATTTGAATTATTTCATTTTTAATCAATTTAAATCAAATAAAATCACAAAACTTGATTACATGAGATCTTTTTCTATTTTCAGGACCTAATCATCATCAATGTCATGATCAAATTCGTATCAATCATTCCATGTGCAAAAAGATTGGATTTTTGGCAAATTAAGCAAGTTTTCAATGGAGGATCAAATCAAATCTCCAAGCATTGATGTACAAGGATTCAGTCCATAAAAGTTAACCTAATACATTGCATTATACATATACAAAGCAAAGGACACGAATTCAAGGGCTAGAGACTGCAAGAACCTCAAGAACAAAACATGAAAATTGACCAAAAAGTGTGAAACTGAAATCGTGCATAGAAGCAAATTCAGGGGCAAATCTCAACACTAATCCATTGCTGGACATCCACTGAAGCGAAGCCAACTCAAAACCAATCTCCATACACGCACAAAATCCTTATAAGTGTCTCAGAAAAATGCTTTTCGTTTGAAATCGTAGATCCTTATTCTTGCATTTTTCTTGCAAAATCGTTGCATATTCATGATTATCATCCAATTTCAAGCGTTCTGCATTAGCCAATTGCATTTATCTGGCCTGTAGCACCATAGCCGAACCTAGGTTCGTGGTTTGTGTTTTTTGGGTATTTCTTTTACAGGCAAAATCATGGTCCAAGAATGGTATAGGTTTGTTCAGGAAGCCTAGACGAACATAACCATGGTCTTGGAAGGAATTTTCATGGCTTAGAATCAATTTTTGGAATGTCCTGCGAATTTAGCTGCGGATATAAATCTGCAGGTAAATATCCAGGGTTGAATGAAGAAGATGAAGCGTGGCCCTCCCCCATTGGTTGATTCATAATTCATGCTTTTTTTTATATTTTCTGATCCATTAACTTGTTTGTCTTATTATTATTAGTTTCCAATATGATAACAATAGAAGCGTGATGGTTGAGTGGCAAAGGCGTTAGTTCAAAATCCAACAGGACCTGGGTTCGAATCCCAGGTCCCCATATGCCTTGTTATTTTTTCCATTCATGTGATCCAGAGCAGATTCAGGTTAAGGGCATATCATACACCATCAAATATCAAAGCACCAGATGGCCCAAGGCCAGATCTGGTGATTCAGGTTGACTGTCCACCATGGGGTTGAATCAATGGGCGCACACTGAATCATGAAAGTCAACACAGGCCAAGTCAATTGGGCCTTGGGAATTGCTATCAAAACCTCTAAAATCAGGCCCATATACTCCTAAACTCTCTCTTTTCTTTTATTATTGTAGGTGTTTAGGTATTGGCTTGCATTTTTGGTAAATCCCAAGTGTATGTGTGAATGTCATGACTGATGTCATAACATTCTAGTTTAGTTTGTACTGACTCATTAGGTACCTTTGCAGAAAAATATTGTAATTCAAGTACTGATGTTTATAAGTGTGTATCTGAGCATTTTGCAAAATGATCACATTTTGCTAAATCAGTAGACAGGTTTTCTTAGATGTCATAACAGATGTTATGACATCCTGTTCTGAACTAACAGGTTTGCAGGTTGGATAAGTCTGAGTTTTTTCAGGAAAATAACCCATTCTTTCCTGAACAGAATCCTGCGTTTTCTGAGGGGTAACCTAGCTCAACCCTAACCTGGTTAATAAAGTCTTGTGACCTGGTCTTTAGGTCAAACGGAATTAACCCTAGGTTTTTGTGGAAACCCTAACTGAAGTTGCAGCTGCTATATATTCAACAGAGCTGCTGTTTTTCAAGGCATCCCTCTTTATTGATCAGAAGATCATTTGTAATCTGTATAGGTTTGATTATTGTACTCCAAGCAATTATCATTGTGATAAGTGACTTGGAATAGCTTTCTAATTGTAAGGGTTGTGTAGCACTCAAAGCTTTGAAGCAAGAGTGTTTGAATGTTCCTTGACTAAAGCTGTGAAGCAGAGTCAAGTTAGCTGTGTGCATCACTCAAAGCTGTGAAGCACGAGTGATTGTGTTGCTTGATTAAAAAGCTGTGAAGCTTAATCAAGTGTTTGTTTTTGAAGAGTGTCTTCATCAATTCTTAAGTCAAATTGGTTTATGTATCACTGCTGTGATTGAGGGGGAGTGAGTAGGAACTCAGGTTTAAGTTGTACTTAGATTGGAATTGCATTGGGTAGGTCTTAAGTGAAGGAGATAAACTGGTTGGTTTATTCCTGAATTAACATCTCTTATAGTGGATTTCCTCCCTGGCTTGGTAGCCCCCAGAGTAGGTGTTGTTGCACACTGAACTGGGTAAACAATTGACTGTGTTCTTTATTGCTTTTGTATTTACTGTCATATAGTAAGTCAGATACGGTGTCATAACATTGAACGTGACATTGAGTATCTGCAGCCAGAATTTCAATTGGTATCAGAGCAGGCACCCTGCCTGTATTACTGGGTGAGATCTAGGGATATCACTTTCTGGCACTATGGACAAAGAAGGAGTTTTTGGAAATAGACCACCCATTCTGGATGGAACTAATTATGACTACTGGAAACCTCGTATGATTGCCTTCCTAAAATCTCTGGACAAAAAGGCTTGGAGAGCTGCTGACAAAGGATGGATTCATCCCACCATAACTGAGAAAGATGGGACAATCAGTCTGAAGCCTGAGGAAGATGGGAGTAAAGAAGAAGATGAGTTAGCTCTGGGAAATTCAAAAGCTTTAAATGCCTTGTTCAATGGAATTGATAGAAACATTTTCAGACTAGTACATCAATATGAACTGGCCAAGGAAGTTTGGGACACTCTCAAAACTACTCATGAGGGCACTTCCAAAGTAAAAATGTCAAGGCTTCAGATGTTGACCACCAAGTTTGAGAATCTAAAAATGATGGAAGATGAAACCATTCATGAGTTTCACATGAACATCTTGGAGATTGCCAACACCTCAGGAGCACTGGGAGAAAAGATGTCAGAAGAAAAACTGGTAAGGAAGATTCTCAGATCCTTGCCTAAAAGATTTGCAATGAAGGTAACTGCCATAGAGGAAGCCCAGGACATCAGCAAGTTGAAAGTGGATGAACTTATTGGGTCTCTTCAGACTTTTGAGATGGGGATCACTGATAATGGTGACAAGAAGAACAAAAGCATAGCACTTGTATCCAACACTTATGTTGAAAACAAGGAGGATGAAGAAGAAAATATATCAGAAGCTATTGCCATGCTTGGAAGACAGTTCAACAAGCTCATCAAAAGAATGGATCCAAAGTCAAGGTCTAATGTTCATAACATTCCCTCTGACATTGACAGTTCCAGCAGAAGACCAAGGTCAGAAGATAAGGGAAACCAAGGCAGAGGTATTCAATTCCATGGATGTGAAGGATATGGACATATTCGAGCTGAATGTCCTACCTTTCTTAAGAAACAAAAGAAAGGAATGACTGTTACTTGGTCTGACTATGATTCAGAAAGTAATTCTGAAGAAGAATCTGCCAAACTAGTTACTTCTCTAACTAGTGTTTGTACTTCTGAAAGTGACACTAGTGATGAAGAAGTGACATTTGAAGAACTGGCTGATACCTACAAGAAATTGTGTATCAGAAGTGCTGAAGTCTGTGTGCAGAATGAGAAACAATCAAAACTCATTATAAAGCTGGAGGCGGAAAAAAGGGCAGATCTTGAAACTATAAGTCACCTAGAAGGGGAATTTCAATTACTGAATTCACAACTGAACCAAATGACAAAATCTGTCAAGATGTTGACCAATGGATCAGATAAATTGGAAGAGATCCTACAAGTGGGACAAAATGTGGGAAACAAATCTGGTCTAGGATTTGTGGAAGCTAAGAAACCTGGTGCAGACAAGAAGATCAGGCATGTTAAACAATTGTCAAAGTAGATGTCTCAACACAACTCTCAACATCAGAAATACATGAAGAAAAAATACCAAAGATGGAGATGTCATCATTGTGGGAGGTACATCTTTGAACAAACTTTAAAGCATGCTGGCAGTTATGCTGTCAAAGGACCAATTGCCTTTCCCTCCCTCCATTGTGGAATCATCCTTGCACAATACCCTGATATCCTTGTGGCAAGAGATACAGTCTGCAAAAGAGCTCCTGCCCTTGGCTTGCACTACAAACTGTTTCAGGGATCTCATGCTCCAGACATTGTCATAACATCAGCTGAGACATCGTCTGTGAAGACCCAGTCCAAGACATCAGATGTCATAGCTGTTTTAAAAGAAACTTGCAAAGAGCTGGATGCTAGAAAAAGGACCCTAGAAATTCTAATTGCCAGGCTAGAAAAGGAGGAAGCTGAAGAAAACAGAAGGGAAGAAGGTGTAGAAGCTGAAGGTCATCTCAACATTGAAGAAACTAGCTCCTCTGAGTCTGATGACAGTGCTTGAAGGTTGGTTGCTGTTTGGTGGTGTTGCTGGTTGGTGCTGATATCTGGTGGAGTTTGGAAGTGTATTCAGTTGTTTTCTGCTGCTGCTCTTATTATTTTGTTTTGGATAACTGTATAATTTTATGAACATGTATCTTTGACCCATTTGTGGCTAAAGAGGGGGAGAATATTTTGGTACTTACTTAATTAGTACTTGACATTCTATTTTTCTGCTGTCACTTATTTCTGCTGCTATCTATCTCTGATTGCTTAGGGTCTTTATCCAAAAATCTGCCAAAGGGGGAGTTTGTAGGTATTTAGGTATTGGCTTGCATTTTTGGTAAATCCCAAGTGTATGTGTGAATGTCATGACTGATGTCATAACATTCTAGTTTAGTTTGTACTGACTCATTAGGTACCTTTGCAGAAAAATATTGTAATTCAAGTACTGATGTTTATAAGTGTGTATCTGAGCATTTTGCAAAATGATCACATTTTGCTAAATCAGTAGACAGGTTTTCTCAGATGTCATAACAGATGTTATGACATCCTGTTCTGAACTAACAGATTTGCAGGTTGGATAAGTCTGAGTTTTTTCAGGAAAATAACCCATTCTTTCCTGAACAGAATCCTGCGTTTTCTGAGGGGTAACCTAGCTCAACCCTAACCTGGTTAATAAAGTCCTGTGACCTGGTCTTTAGGTCAAACGGAATTAACCCTAGGTTTTTGTGGAAACCCTAACTGAAGTTGCAGCTGCTATATATTCAACAGAGCTGCTGTTTTTCAAGGCATCCCTCTTTATTGATCAGAAGATCATTTGTAATTTGTATAGGTTTGATTATTGTACTCCAAGCAATTATCATTGTGATAAGTGACTTGGAATAGGTTTCTAATTGTAAGGGTTGTGTAGAACTCAAAGCTTTGAAGCAAGAGTGTTTGAATGTTCCTTGACTAAAGCTGTGAAGCAGAGTCAAGTTAGCTGTGTGCATCACTCAAAGCTGTGAAGCACGAGTGATTGTGTTGCTTGATTAAAAAGCTGTGAAGCTTAATCAAGTGTTTGTTTTTGAAGAGTGTCTTCATCAATTCTTAAGTCAAATTGGTTTATGTATCACTGCTGTGATTGAGGGGGAGTGAGTAGGAACTCAGGTTTAAGTTGTACTTAGATTGGAATTGCATTGGGTAGGTCTTAAGTGAAGGAGATAAACTGGTTGGTTTATTCCTGAATTAACATCTCTTATAGTGGATTTCCTCCCTGGCTTGGTAGCCCCCAGAGTAGGTGTTGTTGCACACTGAACTGGGTAAACAATTGACTGTGTTCTTTATTGCTTTTGTATTTACTGTCATATAGTAAGTCAGATACGGTGTCATAACATTGAACGTGACATTGAGTATCTGCAGCCAGAATTTCAATTATTTTCTTTTATTTATTTATTGTTATTATTTTTATTATTTAATCAACCAACCAAACTTTTTTCTTAATAAAATCAAAAACCAAAAACATATTTTTTTAATTAAATTAATTTTCAGCATTTTTATTTTTGTTAATAATATTAATTTAATTAATTTAGTTTTAATTAGGAATAACTTTAATATCTTTTTGCAATAATTATAATTAATTTAGACAATTAGGTTTTTATTAACTTTGATCAAATTTATTTTTATTTCTTTAAATACCAAAAAATCCAAAAATATTATTTTTATTAATTAATTAATTAGTTTATTAATTTAATAATTAACCTAGTTTAATTCCTTTTTTTTCAAAAAAATAACCAAAAAAAATGCTTTCTTTCAAAAAAAGGGTCAAAACCCTGAAAAACTTGCGCCCGATTTAATTTCCCGCATGCGATCCATTTTATTTCAATATTGTATCTTTTCCTGGAATGTAATAGTTAAATAGGACTTTACTATTTTTTATCGCTTTATTTATTTTCCGCATTTTAATTTCAAGGGTTGTTTTTGGCAATGTAAATACTCGACGCCTTGTAATAGTTAGTTTAATTTCCGCAACTTATAAACTGTTAGATGTTTGATAATAGGGAATGCATGACAAGATCGAATGATTAACATAAAATCAACATAGATAACCATTGACATGTACAAAGACAAAATAAACTGAAAACGACACACTCGCACATGCGCACTCTTAGGGTACACCTCACTTGGTTTCCTTCGAAAGTGGTCATTGAGTATAGGAAGTTTTAGAGGTCGCCCTCTTGTTCAAAGATCATTGTTGTCTCGAAACGGTTGCCTCGGAAAAATGATGTAAGACATTAGGGTTACCGCTAAGGCGTCCTAACATTGCTTTAGTGACCGCACGTCCCTTATAATCGAATTGACCCTTAAAACTCCAACGACGGTGCTACCTACTCACTAATAGTGGGATAGCACTGTCTAAAGGACATTAGCACAGATTGATTCCTTTTTCGAGTAGGTAGATTGTTCTTAAGTACTTGCTCCTTAAAAACAAAACAAATTTTCGCACTTACACTCCTTTCAAACAAAAACTTCTTTCAAACCCACAAACACAAAGAAAAAAGCAAATTTTTAAAACACTATGAGTAAGTACCTAAGAGCCCGTGGATAACCACGGATAGAAAGGGTGCTAACACCTTCCCTTTCTATAATCTACCCCCCGGACCCGAGAAACATCTCAAAAAAGGAATTTTTCTGTGCTTTTTTCCTTTCCTTGTTGGATAAAATAAAAGACGGTGGAGACTCTTGCTTACCGTGACATTTTGCGAAAACAAACGCAAAACGCGAACCAACATTCTAAGAAACAGTCAGTTCTCTTCCCACCGTATCACAGAACTGGCGACTCTGCTGGGGAATGCTTATAAGTGGGGTGTACCTTAGGATTAGATCATTGTGTTTTCAATTGTTTGCTTTGTATGCTTTATATTTGTGGGCTTGTATCAGAGTTACTATAGATCCTAACCCAGATCTGGGGAACACCCTTTAGGTAAGTAGCAATAAACTGTGAGGGAACTGTACGGCGTAGACCGATACAGTTGAAGCAGTAGCTACGTTAGTATGGCACTTTAGTCTGTACTGATATCCCTTGTGTTGGAAAGAGGAGAATATGGGTCTTCTAAGGGGTCATTAAGCACCAACTGACCTTAGAACCTTTAAATTGACCAACTTGGCCATAGAACAGTAGCAGTATGCTACACTCATTGAGACTAAACTCTCGCGATGATTCTGGCCGCAAGAAAAGGTTGCTAAACTGGAATTATGACCGATTGAGGGTAGTCAGTGATATTGAGATCCTCTAGAACCCGGTTACTATTTTTAGGACAAGTTTAAACCAACTGAACTGAAAGAGGGTAGTACCTAAGCTCCTTGCCATCCTGAAATCTAAGGGCTCTCTGTGTGACTTGTGTGCCTTTACCATGTTTTCTATTTGTGGATACTTGTGATGTGCTTTCTATCATGACATCATGACATCATAACATTGCATACATCTTGCATTGGACTAACCTATTTCAAAGACAGGAGGGATTCATCTTTGTTCTGTTTTGTAGGTCATGATGCTCATGCATAGGAATACCATCCGGATCAACTTTGTCCAGGATCCCACCATGCTTAAAGAATTGATTACAAAGATGCCATATACCACCTCCTTCATCAGGAGGCATGATTACCTTTTGGGTTTGGTCACTTCCAAATTGGACGAGCAGATGATGAGTGTCCTAGTCCAGTTCTATGATCCATTGTACCATTGCTTTACTTTCCAGGACTACCAGTTGGTTCCCACCTTAGAAGAGTTCTCTGATCTGCTCGGTATCTCTATTCTGGAGCAGACCCCGTTTACTGGTTGGGAGAAGATCCTTAGGCCATAAGAGATTGCTTCATCCCTTCATATGACAAAGGATGAAGTAATGGCTAATTGGGAGACTAGAAGCGGAGCAAAGGGCTTTCTAACTAAGTTCTTGGTTTGTAAGGCTAATTATTTCTGGGATAATTTAGACTTCAAGGCATTTGAAGATATTCTGGCTCTTCTGATATACGGCTTGGTATTGTTTCCGAATCCTGACTCTTTTGTTGATGTGAATGCGGTGAAAATATTCATCTCTCGCAATCCTGTACCCACTCTCTTGGGTGACATTCTTCATCAGCTTTATGCCCGTACTTCCCGAAAGCGGGGAAACTTGATATAATGTGCTCCATTATTGGCGAGGTGGTTTATTTCGCACCTCCCCAAATCAGTGCTGAAGAATAAAGAAGGCATGGGCTGGGCCTATAGGGTTATGTCTCTCTCGCATAATGACATCATCTGGACTATCAAGGGTATGGATGATGTGGCTATTATTGATCGATGCGGGGAGTACCCCAATGTTCCACTGATAGGAACCCATGGAGGAATTTCTTATAATCCGTGCTTGGCCTTACAACAGTTTGAGAGAGCCAGGAGGGAAGGACCTCATGAGTTGTTAATGCATAGTATCATCTTTTATTTTCAAGGGGATAGCGACGAGCAACGCCGCAGATTCATAAGGGCTTGGGATAGAGTTCACAGATCTGATCCACATGACCTGGGTCCAAAGACTTCACTTCCGATGGAGCCATATCTCAGATGGGTCCGTATCCGTGCCCAAAAGCTGGGAATTCCGTATGAAGTCGTCCTGCCTATCATTGTTGAAGTTGCTGCCCAATCTCAGTTGGACGGAGCCAGTATCCGCAATTGGGAAGATTTGGCTACTGCTTTCTACAGGCAGTACCAGTACAACTCCGACCTCGCTCCCACGCGTACCCAACTCCATGGTATGTCAATGGGAACGGGCGAAAGATTCAAAGATTATGCTCAGAAGTGGAGGGACCTCGCTGGAAGAGTGCAACCACCCTTGGCTGATCGGGAGCTTGTGGATATGTTTCTGGGGACCTTGTCTGGTCCATTTTTCAACCATCTGATTGGAAGCTCTTCGTCCGGGTTTATAAAGCTAATTATGACCGGTGAGAGGATTGAGGCTGGCATTAAGGCTGGTAAGATACAGAAGGGTGCCTCATCAAGCACCGAGAAAAAGGCTTTTAAGAAAGATTCAAGTGTCGTCTACAGTTCGAAAAGCCAGAGTAGACCTGAACGCCACCAAGCTGTTAATGCGGTTGTTATTTCAAGACCTGCTGGTGCTCCTCAGCACAACAATCAACAAAAGGACGAGAAACCTCGAAGGCAATTCACCCATCTCAGCATGACTTTGTCTCATATTTTGCCGCAGTTATTGAAAACCAACTTAGTGATTCCATGGGAAGCCCCGAAGAATCCAAACACTACCTCACCGAAGTACAACCCTAATGCCCGCTGTGCTTTTCACTCTGATAGCCCGGGGCATAATACAAATGATTGTTGGTCTTTGAAGAATAAGGTACATGACTTGATTGATGCTAAGGACGGAGCATCAGAAAAGCCTAAACAAGATGCAGGGGTGAATGCTATTGGGGATGACGATGATGAAGAGTTTAATATTGACAGCTGGATATACCCGACTGCCAATGGTGGATTAAGCAACTGGACAACGAAGGATTCTATGCCTGTTTCTGTTATCACCCAGTAATGAGACTTTTTGCTTTGAATTTGTAACAGACAATGTTTTAAACTTTACGGCCCGGTGTCTTACCCGGGGCACCGTGGCTTCATTTGTGAGGGCTTTATGTGTGTCATTTTCATATATCATTAATAAAAGCATTGGATGTTTCTTGCATTTCAAATTTTGCGCTCCTTGTTTTCCTTTATTATATATTGCAAAATAGCTATTTTACACACACACTCACATACACAGGTCTACATCCACTATGGATCTCACTGGTAACGACTCTGCTACTGCCAGTTATGACTTCGAAAATACGATCAACTTAGCCGAAGATGAAGGTGAAGATGATTGCGAAGTGCCTGGTGAATTTGCAAGACTGCTACTCCAGGAAGAGAGGGCTATACAGCCACATGAAGAGCCAGTGGAAACAGTGAATCTGGGTACAGAGACAGACAAGAAAGAGGTCAAGATCGGTGCAAATATGGAAGCTAGTGTGAAGCAACGATTGATTCAGATGATGCGTGACTATGTTGAGATATTTGCCTGGTCTTACGAAGATATGCCTGGTTTGGATACCGATATTGTGGTTCACCGATTGCCTACCAAGGAAGACTGTCCTCCAGTAAAACAGAAGGTCTGTCGAATGCGTTCAGAGATGTTTGAGAAAATCAAGGCTGAGGTTATGAAACAGTTTGACGCCGATTTTCTAGCAGTTACTTCTTACCCTCAGTGGGTGGCCAATATGGTTCCTGTGCCGAAGAAGGATGGTAAGGTTCGAATGTGTGTTGACTATAGGGATCTGAACAGGGCAAGCCCCAAGGATGATTTCCCTCTACCTCATATCGATGTTCTGGTTGACAACACCGTCAGCATAAGGTCTTCTCCTTTATGGATGGTTTCTCCGGTTATAATCAGATTAAAATGGCTCCCGAAGACATGGAGAAGACAACCTTTGTTACTCAGTGGGGTACCTTTTGCTACAAGGTCATGCCTTTTGGACTGAAGAATGTTGGGGCAACGTATCAGCGTGCCATGATTGCTTTATTTCATGACATGATCCATCATGAGATTGAAGTATACGTCAACGACATGATTGCAAGATCCCAAACTAAGGAAGAACACCTTGACCACCTTCAGAATCTATTTGACAGGTTGAAGTTGTACAAGCTGAGGTTAAACCCGAACAAGTGCACCTTCGGGGTGAGGTATGGTAAACTATTGGGTTTCGTCGTAAGAGACAAAGGTATTCAGGTGGATCCTGAAAAAGTGAAGGCCATACAGGAGATGCCAGCTCCCAGAACAGAGAAAGAAGCCAGAGGCTTTCTGGGACGACTGAACTACATTGCCCGATTCATCTCGCCCCTAACTGCTACTTGTGAGCCAATCTTCAAGCTACTGAAGAAAGACCAAGTGGTACGTTGGAACGATGAATGCCAGTCCGTTTTCGAAAGGATCAAAGAGTATCTCCAAGAGCCACCCATTCTGATGCCTCCAGTTGAAGGGAGACCTCTGATCCTATAATTGACAGTACTCGATAACTCAATGGGGTGTGTGCTGGGTCAGCATGACGAGTCTGGCCGAAAAGAGCATGCTATTTATTACCTTAGCAAAAAGTTTACCGACTGTGAGACCCGATACTCACTGCCCGAGAAAACTTGTTGCGCTTTGGCATGGGCTGCTCGCCGGCTGAGACAGTGTATGCTAACTCACACTACTTTGTTGATATCAAAGATGGATCCAATCAAGTATATCTTCGAAAAGCCTGCTTTGTCTGAAAGAATAGCAAGATGGCCGATGATCTTGACTGAGTATGACATCCAATATATGACCCACTAGGCAATCAAGGGAAGTGTGTTGGCAGACCATTTGGCACATCAGACAGTGGATGATTACCAGTCTATGAACTTTGAATTCCCGGACGAGAATATCATGTTGGTAACTGATTGTGAGACACCTGGACCGGATGAAGGACCTGAGGAAGGATCCCGATGGTCTATGTACTTTGATGGAGCTTCGAACGCTTTGGGTAATGGCATTGGCGCCGTGATCATATCTCCTAAAGGCTCTCATACTCCGTTCACCGCCCGACTATGTTTCAACTGCACCAACAATATGGCGGAGTATGAAGCATGCATTATGGGTCTTCGAGCAGAAATTGACCTAAGGATTAAGTTTCTAAGTGTTTTCGGAGATTCCGCTCTCGTGATCAGTCAGATCAAAGGAGAGTGGGATATGAAACACCTAAGTCTTATTCCTTACAAGGAGTATGTGTTGACATTGATTCCCCATTTCGAGGAGATAACCTTTGAACACTTCCCTAGAGAGAAGAATCGGTTGGCGGAGGCGCTGGCTATGATGTCTTCTATGTTCAAGGTCAATTGGGACAATGAGGCTCCCCGGATCATCATTGAAAGATTGGACGAACCTGCACATTACTGTGACATTGAGACTGAAGAGGTAGCAGAAAAGCCCTGGTATCATGAGGTGAAGAGGTATCTTGAAACTCAGGAGTACCTCGAGGGTGCATCTGTTAATGACAAGAAGTTTCTGAGAAAGTTCGCGGCAAAGTTCTTCATCAGCAATGGCATTCTTTACAAGCATAACCATGATTCAACCTTATTGCGATGTGTGGATAAGAACAAAGCAGAAAAGATCATGGAGGAGTTACATGAAGGTACTTTTGGAACTCATTCCAGTGGACACACCATGGCAAAGAAGATCCTTCGGGCAGGATATTATTGGTCCACTATGGAAGCCGACTGTTATCAGCATTCTCGGACATGTCACAAGTTTCAAGTCTATGCTGATAAGGTGCATATACCTCCAGTTCCTCTGAATGTATTGACGGAACCTTGGCCTTCTGCAATGTGGGGCATTGATATGATCGGCGAGATCATACCTACAGCATCCAACAGGCACTGTTTCATCCTGGTAGCTATTGATTACTTTACAAAGTGGGTTAAAGCAGCTTCCTTTACTACCGTAACCAAGAACGTCGTGGCACGGTTCATTCAGCACAATTTGATATGTCGATATGGTGTACCAGAGAGGATCATCACGGATAATGGTACCAATCTCAGCAACAAGATGATCACTGAGCTGTGCAAGCAGTTCAAGATACAGCATCACAACTCTTCTCCATACCGGCCGAAGATGAATGGGGTTGTAAAAGCGGCTAATAAGAACATTAAGAAGATTGTGCAGAAGATGACAGTGACATACAAAGACTGGAACGAAATGTTACCGTTTGCTCTCCATGGGTACCGTACCTCAGCACGAACGTCAACAGGGGCAACACCATACTCCTAGGTATATGGCATGGAGGCAGTCTTGCCCATTGAAGTCCAGATACCCTCTCTTTGGATCATGAAGGATGCAGGTTTGAGTGAAGATGACTGGATTCAGACCCGACTTGATCAGCTGAACTTAATCGATGAAAAGAGACTTACTGCTATTTGTCATGGTCAGACATACCAAAAGCGAATGATCAAGGCATTCAACAAGAAAGTCAGACGACAAGAGTATCAAGTTAGGGACCTGGTAATCAAGCGCATTATCCTACCTCAAGGTGATCCCAGGGGCAAATGGACCCCTACTTACGAAGGGCCATTTGTGGTTAAGAACATTTTCTCAGGAGGAGCTATGATTCTAACCACCATGGATGGTGACGACCTTCCTCACCCCGTCAATGCAGACATAGTGAAAAGATACTACGCATAATCAAAGACCCGCTAGGTTGACTGGCCTAGGCAAAAATAAGGGTATCCCGGTGGATTGAAAACCCGAAAGGGCGGTCCAGGAAAAAATAAGGGATGAAAATGAAAAATCTGTACACCCGACAAGTCGAAAACCTGAAAAGGCGGCTTGGGCAAAAAAGGGTATCCTGGTGGACTGAAAACCCGAAAGGGCGGTCCAGGCAAAAATTAGGGATCAAAGTGCAACACTATGTCTCATTGGATCACCTTACATCCAGACTTCGGTATCAACTATCAAGCTCAGACGACACTAATCAATCTGATCTACCTTCAACCAAGTAGCAAAGTGATGAGATGCTCAAGGACATAAAGGCAATAGCAGAGTTGGAACCCAAGGGGATTATTCACATAGCTGTTTTGTTTAGTTTTTCACAAATTGTGTAAATTTTGTTATTCAGCGGTGTTCTCTTACTAGGACGTCAGCCTCTTATATAAAAACGCCTATTTACAGGCCAAACTTCAAAATCAATACAATTCATTTTCAAAGAAATTTCAAACTGTTTTCTCTTTATCTGTTTTGATTTGCAAAGAACGTCCAATGTTCATTTTTGATATATGCATTTGATATTAATTGCTGCTCATGAATATTTACATGCGAAACAAAAGATGAATTACTGGTAACAGCAGAAACAGGGGCAATAAGAAGTGTCCAAACTGTATAGTTGCTCTGTCCACCAGGTACAAGGTAGATTCAGCTGAAGAATATGGCTAAGATACTTTCACTCCCCGCAGAGTAAGACAATAGTGGTAGCTCTCCCCCAGCTGAGGCTGGCAACTATGAACGAATCAGCAATGCTTTCCCCAAGCAGAGTTTATCTACCATCAGCACTAAAAAGGCTTGATATCCCCGACAGTCTAAATATTACCTAGAGGAGTATAAGAATGTTCCCCGGCCGAATACAAGATACCCCCAATGGAGTTAAAATTTTCCCAGCGCAGTCTGAAAAAGATTCCCCAACAGAGTTGAAGCATCATCCCCAGTAGACTCTGGAAGTTTATCCCCAACGGAGTACAAAATAAATCTCCCCAGTCGAGTTCAAAGGATCATTCCCAGCAGAATTCAGAGGATTATCCCCACAAGAGTCTAACAGGGTTATCCCCAGCAAGTCGCAACTGAAATATTATCCCCAACGAAGTTCTTTCCTTCCACAAACAGGAATTCAGTCCTCAACAGGACCAATATCACCAGAAACGGTAATTCCTCCCGACGGAATTTATCAGTGGAATTCTCAGCAGAGCATCTCTTCCCCACAGAGTAATATCCTCATCGATTTATTCCCCAACAGAGTTATCTTCTCCTGCAGGTTTATTCTCCAATCACCTTCGTTCACCATCCCCAGTGGAAGCGAAGAATTCAACTCTTGTCTCCAGCAGCTATCTGGGATTTATTTTCCCCAGCTAAAACATTACATTTCCATACATCATGATACATGCATATACGCATCATACCGCACAATCTCATTTATTTTGAGAGCATCATTGCTTGATCCATAGCATGCATTGCATATGACTGACCTTTACCTTTCAGGAAAGATGCAGTTAAATTCTCAACTATGTCAAAGACCCTCTCTGGTTCAGTCAGATCGATGCGAAGATCTCCCTGATTCGTATTCCAGTTGAAGTTATTCCAAGACTTTCGCCTGGTCCAGTTAAATCGATTCGAAGATTTTTCTGATACCGATCCAGTCAAAGTTAATCCTAGACCTCCTCTGGTTCAGTCAGATCGATGCGAAGATCTCCTTGATTCGTATTCCAGTTGAAGTTATTCCAATACTTTCGTCTGGTCCAGTTAAATCGATTCGAAGATTTCTCTGATGCCGATCCAGTCAAAGTTAATCCAAGACCTCCTCTGGTTCAGTCAGATCGACGCGAAGATCTCCCTAATTCGTATTCCAGTTGAAGTTATTCCAAGACTTTCGTCTGGTCCAGTTAAATCGATTCGAAGATTTTTCTAATGCCGATCCAGCCAAAGTTAATCCAAGACCTTCTCTGGTTCAGTTAGATTGCCGATAAGATCTCCCTGATTTGTATTCCAGTTGAAGTTATTCCAAGACTTTCGTCTGGTCCAGTTAAATCGATTCGAAGATTTTTCTGATGCCGATCCAGTCAAAGTTAATCCAAGACCTTCTCTGGTTCAGTCAGATCGATGCGAAGATCTCCCTGATTCGTATTCCAGTTGAAGTTATTCCAAGACTTTCATCTGGTCCAGTTTAATCAATTCGAAGATTTTTCTGATGCCGATCCAGTCAAAGTTAATCCAAGACCTCCTCTGGTTCAGTCAGATCGACGCGAAGATCTCCCTGATTCGTATTCCAGTTGAAGTTATTCGAAGACTTTCGTCTGGTCCAGTTAAATCGATTCGAAGATTTTTCTGATGTCGATCCAGTCAAAGTTAATCCAAGACCTCCTCTGGTTTAGTCAGATCGACGCGAAGATCTCCCTGATTCGTATTCCAGTTGAAGTTATTCCTAGACTTTCGTCTGGTCCAGTTAAATCGATTCGAAGATTTTTCTGATGCTGATCCAGTCAAAGTTAATCCAAGACCTTCCTTGGTTCAGTTAGATCGACGATAAGATCTCCCTGATTCATATTCCAGCCAAAGTCCGTACCACCTATCAACAGTCTCCAAATGGCATCTGTAAGCCCATTGCCGACATAACAATGTTGATACCGCTTCATGCGAGTGCGAATTTCTGGGCACTCTAGTGTTCAATCATCTTCCACCTTCGGATCACGAAAGGACCGAAAGCCAATCTATATCCTCAGGTTTAAGAAAATTGAACAGGGGAAGCTGTTTCACCCCAAATTTTGCCCTCTCATATTTCTCAAAACATTGCAAGAAGAATCTCCAAGTGGCTCAAGATTGCTCAAGATTTGGACAGTCAAGTCATCTCCTAAGGCAGTCAATCCCAAATTAGGGTTTTGTGTTGCATCAAGGTCCTTGAGTCCAAATTACCTCAAGTTCTCCCCAATGTCCTAATATGTTCTCAAGGTCATCCATGTCAAATTTCAAGCCTTGCAGAGGAAGTTTGCTCAGTCAATTGCTCAAAGAATCCAAAAATCGACTATGCTAGGGCAAAAGTCAACTGTGACCCAAATACAGTCAAACTTCAAGATTTTTTGTCAACATTCTCATTTTTAAGGATATTTCATCATTTGATCAAGGGTTGAGCATGATTCATCAAGGATTGCTCAAAATTCATCAAGACTCAAAAGTTGCTAAATTAGGGTTTTGCAAGAAAAGTCAACTCAACTTTGACCAAGCATAACTTTATCATACTTTATGATAAATGACCCATCCAAAGCTCATTTTGAACAGAATGCAATTTACTACAATCCATCTTCACACCCCAAGATCAAAAAATGCACTCACAAAAAGTTACAAATTTGGACATTATAGGTCATTTTTGAAAGTCAACAAAAACAACTTTTTTGCCAAAGCTTATAACTTGAGAATGGAATATCAAATGAGATGAGACCAAAATGGTTGGTATGAGGACATATCAAGCTTTCTAAAAAGTCCAAGAACACTTCCAAAAGTTCAAAATTGAAGAAGTTATGCATTGTTGAAGTTGGGCATTTTTACAAAATTGTCAAAAGTCAACTATCCCAAAAACTTCAAATTTTGTCAAATGGGCCCATTCTTTTCCACTTGATTTGATCTTGTCACACTCCACACGTGTCCTAGATTCATCCTTGTATCCATTTATCAATTTTTCTATTTTATTCGATTTTTATTTGAATTATTTCATTTTTAATCAATTTAAATCAAATAAAATCACAAAACTTGATTACATGAGATCTTTTTCTATTTTCAGGACCTAATCATCATCAATGTCATGATCAAATTCATATCAATCATTCCATGTGCAAAAAGATTGGATTTTTGGCAAATTAAGCAAGTTTTCAATGGAGGATCAAATCAAATCTCCAAGCATTGATGTACAAGGATTCAGTCCACAAAAGTTAACCTAATACATTGCATTATACATATACAAGGCAAAGGACACGAATTCAAGGGCTAGAGACTGCAAGAACCTCAAGAACAAAGCTTGAAAATTGACCAAAAAGTGTGAAACTGAAATCGTGCATAGAGGCAAATTCATGGGCAAATCTCAACACTAATCCATTGCTGGACATCCACTGAAGCGAAGACAACTCAAAACCAATCTCCATACACGCACAAAAGCCTTGTAAGTGTCTCAGAAAAATGCTTTTCGTTTGAAATCGTAGATCCTTATTCTTGCATTTTTCTTGCAAAATCTTTGCATATTCATGATTATCATCCAATTTGCAAGCGTTCTGCATTAGCCAATTGCATTTATCTGGCCTGTAGCACCATAGCCGAACCTAGGGTTCGTGGTTTGTGTTTTTTGGGTATTTCTTTTACAGGCAAAATCAAGGTCCAAGAATGGTATATGTTTGTTCAGGAAGCCTAGACGAACATAACCATGGTCTTGGAAGGAATTTTCATGGCTTAGAATCAATTTTTGGAATGTCCAGCGAATTTAGCCGCGGATATAAATCCACAGGTAAATATCCATTGTTGAACGAAGAAGATGAAGCGTGGCCCTCCCCCATTGGTTAATTCATAATTCGCGCTTTATTTTTTTATATTTTCTGATCCATTAACTTGTTTGTCTTATTATTATTAGTTTCCAATATGATAACAATAGAAGCGTGATGGTTGAGTGGCAAAGGCGTTAGTTCAAAATCCAACAGGACCTGGTTCGAATCCCAGGTCCCCATATGCCTTGTTATTTTTTCCATTCATGTGATCCAGAGCAGATTCAGGTTAAGGGCATACCATACACCATCAAATATCAAAGCACAGATGGCCCAAGGCCAGATCTGGTGATTCAGGTTGAATGTCCACCATCGGGTTGAGTCAATGGGCGTACACTGAATCATGAAAGTCAACACAGGCCAAGTCAATTGGGCCTTGGGAATTGCTATCAAAACCTCCAAAATCAGGCCCATATACTCCTAAACTCTCTCTTTTCTTTTATTATTTTCTTTTATTTATTTATTTTTATTATTTTTATTATTTAATCAACCAACCAAAATTTTTTCTTAATAAAATCAAAAACCAAAAAAATATTTTCTTAATTAAATTAATTTTCAGCATTTTTATTTTTGTTAATAATATTAATTTAATTAATTTAGTTTTAATTAGGAATAACTTTAATATCTTTTTGCAATAATTAAAATTAATTTAGACAATTAGGTTTTTATTAACTTTGATCAAATTTATTTTTATTTCTTTAAATACCAAAAAATCCAAAAATAGTATTTTTATTAATTAATTAATTAGTTTATTAATTTAATAATTAACCTAGTTTAATTCCTTTTTTTTCAAAAAAATAACCAAAAAAAATGCTTTCTTTCAAAAAAAGGGTCAAAACCCTAAAAAACTTGCGCCCGATTTAATTTCCCGCATGCGATCCATTTTATTTCAATATTGTATCTGTTTCCTGGAATGTAATAGTTAAATAGGACTTTACTATTTTTTATCGCTTTATTTATTTTCCGCATTTTAATTTCAAGGGTTGTTTTTGGCGATGTAAATACCTGACGCCTTGTAATAGTTAGTTTAATTTCCGCAACTTATAAACTGTTAGATGTTTGATAATAGGGAATGCATGACAAGATCGAATGCTTAACTTAAAATCAACATAGATAACCATTGACATGTACAAAGACAAAATAAACTGAAAATAACACACTCGCACATGCACACTCTTAGGGTACACCTCACTTGGTTGCCTTCGAAAGTGGTCATTGAGTATAGGAAGTTTTAGAGGTCGCCCTCTTATTCAAAGATTATAGTTGCCTCGAAACGGTTGCCTCGGAAAAAAGATCTAAGACATTGGGGTTACCGCTAAGGCGTCCTAACATTGCTTTAGTGACCGCACGTCCCTTATAATCGAATTGAACCTTAAAAATCCAACGACGGTGCTACCTACTCACTAATAGTGGGATAGCACTGTCTAAAGGACATTAGCACAAATTGATTCCTTTTTTCGAGTAAGTAGATGGTTCTTAAGTACTTTCTCCTTCAAAACAAAACAAATTTTCGCACTTACACTCCTTTCAAACCCACAAACACAAAGAAAAAACCAAATTTTGAAAACACTATGAGCAAGTACCTAAGAGCCTGTGGATAACCACGGATAGAAAGGGTGCTAACACCTTCCCTTTCTATAATCTACCCCCCGGACCCGAGAAATATCTCAAAAAAGGAATTTTTCTGTGCTTTTTTCCTTTCCTTGTTGGATAAAATAAAAGACGGTGAAGACTCTTGCTTACCGCGACATTTTGCGAAAACAAACGCAAAACGCGAACCAGCATTCCAAAAAATAGTCAGTTCTCTTCCCACCGTATCACACCCATTTAGCAAAAAAATGCAAATTTTAGCACATTTAACTTTTGGCAATTTTGCAAAAATGGTCAACTTAGCCAATCCATAACTCTCTCAATTTTGACCCTAGAGAGGTGTTCTTGGACTTTTTAGAAAGCTTAGGATATCCTATAAGCAACCCTTTTGGTCTCATCTCAATTGAGTCTTCCATGTTCATGTATGAAGCTTTGACCTAAAAGGTGTTGCTGTTGACTTTTCAAAAGGACATATAATGTCGAAATTCATATCTTTTTGTGAGTTCATATTCTGAACTTGAGAGTAGAATATGAATTTTAGGGAATTGTATCATCTTCAAAATGAGCTTTGGATGGGTCATTTTTGATAAAATATGAGAAAGTTATGCTTGGTCAAAGTTGAGTTGACTTTTCCTGCAAAACCCTAATTTAGCAACTTTTGGGTTTTGATGAATTGTGAGCAATCCTTGAGGAATCATGATCAACACTTGATAAAATGATGAATAATACTTCAAAATGAGGATGTTGACCAAAAATCTTGAAGTTTTACTGTATGTGGGCCACATTTGACTTTTGACCTAGTACAACTAATTTTTAGGCACTTGAGCAATTGACTGAGCAAACTTCTTCTGCAAGGCTTGAAACTTGACATGGATGATCTTGAGAACATATTAGGAAAATGGTGAGCATTTGAGTCCTTTGTGGTTCACACATCTTGATGAAGATGGAAACCCTAATTTGAGGTATACTGCCTTAGGAGAGAGTTTGTCTGGTCAACTCTTGAACTTCCTTGAACAATTTGGGGACCTCACTTGCCATGTGTTGAGAAATATGGGAGGGAAAATTTTGGGGTACAACACCATCAAATACATATTTGAGAAGCCCACTCTCTCCGGAAGAATATCAAGATGGCAAATGGTCCTGACCGAATATGATATTCAGTACACAACCTAGAAAGCAATCAAGGGAAGTGTATTAGTTGATCATTTGGCTTATCAGGATGTGGGCGACTACCAATCCATGAATTTTGAGTTCTCGGATGAGAACATCATGTTAGTGACTGATTGTGAAGAACCTGGACCGGATGAAGGATCTAAAAAAGGATCCCGATGGACTATGTTTTTGACAGAGCTTCCAACGCACTTGGCAATGGCATCGGTGATGTGATCATATCTCCTGAAGGTTGTCATACTCCTTTCACTACCAGACTATGTTTCAAGTGTATCAACAATATGGTTGAATATAAACCATGCATTATGGGCCTCAAAGCTGCTATCGACTTGAGAATCAAATTATTGAGTGTATTTGGAGACTCGGCCCTGGTAATCAGTCAAATCAAAGGAGAACGAGACACGAAACATCTTAATTTCATCCCTTACCGAGAGCATGTGTTGGCACTGATTCCACACTTTGAAGAAGTTACCTTTGATCATTTTCCACAAGAGAAAAATCAGTTAGTAGACGCGCTAGCTACTATGTCATCCATGTTCAAGGTCAGGTGGGATAATGAAGCTCCTCAGATCACTATTGAGAGAATGGACAAACCAGCATATTGTTATGAGGTTGATACTGAAGAAGTAGTGGACAAACCTTGGTTCCACGAAGTGAAAAGATACCTCGAAGTCCAAGAGTATCCTGAGGGAGCTTCTGTCAATGATAAGAAGTTCCTAAGAAGGTTCTCTGCCAAGTTCTTCCTCAGTAATGGGATCCTCTACAAGCACAACCACGATTCTAGTCTGCTTCGGTGTGTAGACAAGAGTGAAGTAGAGAAGATTATGGAGGATGTGCAAGAAGGTACCTTTGGAACCCATTCTAGTGGGCACACAATGGCTAAAAAGATCCTACAGGCAGGATACTACTGGTCCACTATGGAAGCAGACTGTTATCAGCATTCTCGAACTTGTCACAAGTGTTATATCTATGCCGATAAAGTACACGTACCTCTAGTTCCCTTGAATGTCTTAACTGCTCCCTGGCCTTTCGCAATGTAGGGCATTGATATGATCGGAGAGATTAGACCTACTGCTTCTAATGGGAATCGCTTCATCCTCTTTTCCATTTAATACTTCAAAAAGTTGATCGAGGCAGCCTCATTTGCTTCTATTACCAAGAACACAATGGCACGGTTTATCAGACATAACCTTCTGTCGGTATGGTATTCCATAAAGAATCATCACATATAATGGTACCAACCTCAATAATAATATGATCAACGAGCTCTTCATACAATTCAAGATTCAGCATAATAATTCTTCTCCTTACCGGCCGAAGATGAATGGCGTTGTAGAGGCTGCTAATAAGAACATCAAGAAGATCAAACAGAAGATGACATTGACATACAAAGACTGGCACGAGATGTTACCATTTTCTCTTCATGGTTACCGTACTCCAGTGTGCACGTCAACAGGGGAAACTCCTTTCTTTTTGGTATACGGTATGGAAGCTGTCCTATCCATCGAAGTACAGATCCCTTCCTTGAGAATCATGAAGGATGTAGGTTTGAATGAAGACGAATGGGTTCAGACTCGACTTAACCAATTGGACCTGATTGACGAGAAAAGACTGGCTATTTTTCGTCATGGTCAGATGTACCAGAAATGTATGATCAAAGCTTTTAACAAGAAGGTCAGACGTCAAGTATATCAAGTTGGCGACCTAGTAATCAAGCGTATTATCCTACCACAAGGTGATCCCAGGAGCAAGTGGACTCCTACATATGAAGGACCATTTGTGATCAAGAATATATTTTCTGATGGAGCCATGACCTTAACCACTATGGACGGTGATGACCTTCCACACCCTGTAAACGCGGACATAGTTAAAAGATACTACGCGTGAACAAAGACCCGCTAGGTTGACTGACCTAGGGAAAAATAAGGGCATCCCGGCGAACCAATAGGGTTCGAGCAACATATAGGGATATATATATATATATATATATATATATATATATATATATATATATATATATATATATATATATATATATATATATATATATATATATATATATATATATATATATATATATATATATATATATATATATATATATATATAAATTTGTACACCCAGCAAGTCAAAAACCTGAAAAGGCGGCTTGGACAAAAAAGGGTATCCCGGTGGACTGAAAACCCGAAAGGGCGGTCCAGGTAAAAGTTAGGGATTAAAAGCGTTCAACTATATCCCGTTAGATCACCTCATAGACGGACTTCGGTAACAAGTGTCAAGTTCAAATGGTACTAATCAATCCAGTCAACTTCGGCCAAGCAGCAAAGTGATGAGACACTCAAAGATATAAAGGCAATAGCAGAATGGGAACCCAATGGAATCATTTCACATAGTTGTTTTTCTTTGTATACTACTTTGTATAGTTTTAATTCTTACGACAATATTCTCTTACTAGGATGTCTGTCTCCTTGTACAAAAACGCCTGTTATAGGCAGACTTCTTCAAATTAATACAAAATTATCTCTTTGAAAGTACAAAACTACTTGTTTTTATTTTTTTGTTTTGTTTGCAAAAATGTCCAGTGATTATTTTTGAACATATGCATTTGAATGTGATCACTGTTTACAAATACCTGCATAAAAAACAGAAAGACAATTACTAATGGCTTTAAGAAATGGGACAATGTCTAAAGAGCCAATTGCAAGTCCCCGCAGATACTTTCTCCAACAGGTACAAAGACAGAGATGTCCTCCTGCAAAGTCACTGCCATATCCTCAGCATACAACCTAATAACATCTGGGGTTCTGGTATCCCCTGCAGACCAAGCGTCTCCAATCGTCCCCCCAGCATCTTGAAGAATTCATCAACATGGTTCATAAACTTCTTGGGTTTCCCAAAAGGGTTTCATAAAATCCCCAAGCAGTTTACAGAGTTTCTTTCCCATTAGAGTTTATTTCTCTAGCCACGAAAATCCATCTCCTAGCAATTCAACTTCAACAAATAATGAAGAATTACTTTCTTCATTCCCAGCAGCAGTCGGGGATTTATCTTCCCCAGTTCAATGACGCTACAAAAAACAACTGATCAGTTTATATATTGTATTAATACATCATTTTACAAACATGCATACAAAATACATAATAGCACAATCTCATTTATTTTGAGAACATCACTACACAATATGTGTCATGCATCATGACATTGCATACAACTAATTCTTTACCTTTTCAGAAAGGATCCACAAACAAATATCATCATCAATTTTCAACAAGTTTCGGATTAATTCCTGAAACAAGATAGGGAAACTATCTGAGATAATAGCTCATCAATCTCTGTGAAGCCTGGGCCCGACCAGATAGCAGTTAGCATCAAATACAATTTACTGTGAAGCCTGCAATCTGACCAGATAGCAGTTTACAACATTGTGAAGCCTGGAATCTGACCAGATAGCAGTTTACAACACTGTGAAGCCTATAATCTGACCAGATAGCAGTTTACCACCAGATAGCAGTTTACAACACTATGAAGCTTGGATCCGACCAGATAGCAGTCAACATTATTGTTGAAGCCTGGGGTCCGACCGGATAACAGTCAACCTACGATTCAAGACATTGTGAAACCTGGACCCGACCAGATAACTATATAAGTTACTGCGAAAGCCTGAAGTATGACCAGATAGCAGTTTACTATGTCAAATTACTACAAATCCTAGGGTCCGACTAGATAGAAGTTTATTCTGTCAATTATTATGAAGCTTGGACCTGACCAGATGACAGTATAATCTACCATATTGCGAAACCTGGAACCGACCAGATAGCAGTTAACATCATTTCTGAAGCCTAGAATCCGTTTGGATAACAGTCCAACTCTATCAATTACTATGAAGCCTGGACCCGACCAGATGACAGTATACCTCAAACTCAAGTTGAAGCCTGGATCCGACCAAATAACAGCTTAATTTCTTCAAATTATTGAAGCCTGGACACGACCAGATAACAATTCAAGTTACTGAAGCCTGGACACGACTAGATAACAGTTCAAGTCACTGAAGTCTAGACACGACCAAATAACAGTTCAAGTCACTGAAGCTTGGTAACCAGCTAGATAACAGTTAGTCTCATAATCCCCAGTAAGTCGCTATGAAGCCTGGAATACAACCAGATAGCCGTCAACTTTATTACCCTCAGCAAGTTACTGTGAAGCCTGGATTTTGATCGGATAACAACTAACATTCCTTCTCCTCAGTCAAGAGATAACTCCTCAGTGTAGTAAAGGATAATTAAAGCTCCCAGACACTATTCCCCATAAAGTTTTCCTTAAACAATAGAAAATAAATCAACATTCCCCTAGTGGAGTTCTCCTCAAACAACGGGAACAGGAATCCCCGCAAAGAGACCTCTTATAAAGTCAACATCTACTTTGGATGGCATCTTTAAGCTCATCTCTGACAATTATCAATCATCTTCTCCAAATGGAATTTGTAATCCCATTCCCGATATCATCAACCAGCAGTGTTACTTCATGTATATGCGAGTGCAAATTTCTAGGTACTCTAGTGTTCAATCATCTTCCACCTTTAGATTACGAAAGACGGACAAGCCAATCTAAATCCTCAGGTTTAAGAAGATTCAACAGGGGAAGATGTTATACCCTAAAATTTTCCCTCCCATTTTACTCAAGACATGTTCATTAAGGTCTTCAATTTCTCAAGGTTAACCAAGAATTGATCAGACAAATTCTCCTCCTAAGCAATGGCCTTTTCAACTAGGGTTTCACTTTTCACCAAGATGTGTGAGCTACAAAGGTCTCAAATGTTTTCCATGGTCCTAATATGTATTCAATATTGTCCATGCCAAATTTCACGCCTTACACTACAAGCTTTCTCAATCAATTGCTCAAATGTTTGAAAATCAACTGTACTAGGTCAAAAAGTTAACTGTGACCCACACACAGTCAAACTTCAATATTTTTTGTCAACATAAACATTTTGAAATTATTTTCATCATATTATCAAGGGTTGATCATGATTCCTCAAGGAGTGCTCTTAATTTATCAAAAGTCAAGAATTCCTAAATTAGGGTTTCTATAGGAAAAGTCAATTGAACTTTGACCAGGTATAACTTTCACATACTTCATCCATTTTTACCCAACCAAAGATAATTTTGAATATAATCCAATTCCCTAAAACTTCTCTTTTATCCTCAAGTTCAAGAAATGCACCATTTTAAAGATACAAGCTCATACATTACAGGTCATTTTCAGAATATCAACAAAAGACATTTTTTGCCAAGACTTTTTACATAAAGATAAAATCGTCAAATGCAAAAATGGTAAACATAGAGATTGTATAGCACATCTTGGGATTTCCAAAAAGTAAGAGATCATATTCAATATATAAAAATTAAGCAAGTTATGGCTTTCCCAAGTTGGGAAAATTTGATAAAATTCAAAAATTGTGCATTGGGCAAATTTGAACTTTTAGGTCAATGGCCTAACTTTTTAGGTTCAAACACTCTCATGACCTTATGAAGGACCTATAAATTAATTTTTGCATGTCTTTGATTTTATTTGCATTTATTTTGATTTTTGTTTAATTTAAAATTAAATAAATACAAAATAAATGCATAAAATAATAGGTTAATATTTTGGCCATGTGGGCTAGTGTGTTGGGTCAGCCTTGAGGCCCATATTTCGTGCAAAACATGTCCAGATACATTCGAGTCTCAACATGGCATGAAATCTCATCTTTTGGCAATTTTTAAAAGGGAATTATTTTGCTTTCATCATGGCTTTATGACTTAGATTCTTACCATATTTCCTCCCTATCTCCACCTCCTCTATTTATACAACACATCTACAAGCATTACACACGCACAAACATTGCCTCAAAGAACCACATGAAAATTGCAAAATACATCAAAGTTGTGAAATCCAAAAGCATACATCCAGCCCCCACCAGTCCATTCTAGGTCCTCCATCATCATCTTGAGAATCCCAAGGGTATGTCCCCATCACCCTTGAAGCCCGTAGCATCCCAAATCACAGTAATGAAGCATCTCCAGTTAAGCAAGGATTGATAGATTTGAAATTTAAATTTATGCATTTTTGATACGTTTAATGAGTTGGTTTGTGTTCAGGACATCCTTTAAGACTTATTGAACGTTTTGCATGAGATATTTGCATCCTAAATCATAGGATGCAATTGTTAAAGCATCTCAAACGAAAATCCTCGAACCTCATGATACATGGATTTTTAGATCAAATAAATGCCACCATTAGATTCTTGGGGAAATTTTAAGGGGGTAGGATGCTTTAGATGCTTTGATATTGTGTATTTTTCCGGTTTTGATTTTTAACCTCGTCGGAGAAGATGATCGTGACCACTACGGCCGGTGGTTTGACTGGTTGCAGGTGGTGGTCCAACCTAGCGTGGCTTTATTCTCGCATCCCATTGGCTAGATCCAGATAATGGATCTCTCTCTCCACTCTTGATTGGCCTATTCAAATACAAGGGGACCCACTGGGAGGCGCGCATGTGACAAGTCAGCAGCTTGACTCATTTTGTATTATATACATTTCTTTGTACTTGTATTAACGGATGTAAAGCCATTCCAACGGTTGGGTGTGTGAGTGTTAAGGTGTTGCGTGTGTGAGAGGTCAGGGGTTCGACCCCTGCCTCTTGAATTTTTCTTTTTTCCTAACTTTGCTTGCAGATCCAGTATTCATAGGTCAAACATGCTCATCATATACATCAGATCATCACCCTATGATTCAGATCCAAGCGCTTCAACATGCAGCCCATGGTGCACCTCATGAAGGCCAACAACATTGAATCCAACTCCAGTCTGGGCTTCTCCTTGGTTGGGCTTTACAAAAATTCAACTTGCACGCCCCATATTTCTATTGACATCCAGGCCCATTTACTTCTTTCTTTTATTTCTTTTTTTTTTTTTTAATTTCAAAAGTATTTTTTACTTAATTATAAAATCAGATAAAAAAAATCACAAAAGAATTAAGTTTTAGTTCTTTTATTAAAATTATTTTTTTAATTAATTAATTAATTAATTACCGTAACACTTTATTAAAATTAAAATTAAGTAGACTTAGGTTTTAATTTCTTTTATTAATAAAAATGCAAAAAAAATATTAGGTTTAGTTTAGAATTAATTGTTAATTGATAATTTTCTTTTCTTTCAATTAATTAACTAATCTAATTTTTTATTTAAACCATTTTCTTAAATAAAACAAAAACAAACAAAAAGATTTTTCTTATACTTTAGGATTTTTAGACGTACTTTCAATTCAATCGTGTTATTACCTTTCGCATTTTATTTTCATATTTTTGTAACTGCCTACTGGATGTAATAGCTATAACTAGGACTTTTACATTTTTACTGCATTAATCCCCCCCCCCCTAAGTTTTGGACATGAAATTAATCCCCCTCCCAGAAGCCTTTTAATAGTTAGATTTACATTTCCACACTTTTAATTATTGCAAATTATAAACTATTTAGATGCATGCTAACTAGGATTGTATGGAAACCGTAAAACAAAATGCTAGCAAACCTAATGCAAAGATAAAAATAACTAAATACAACACAATTGCACATGTACACCTCTATCGTATCCCACTTTAGTTGCCTTCGGAAAAATAGTCACATCTCTCGAAACGTGAGAGATTTTAATGGCTACCCTCTGAATCATAAGTCCCTCGATGACCCTCTCGATGTTGCCTCGGTATGATCTTAAAAACCCTAGGGTAATTACTAAAGTTTCTTGCCCATTTGCCTTTGTGATTGTATAAACGTCCCTTCGATTGTCCCTCAAACATCCAACGACTAGGACTACCTACTCACTAATAGTAGGATAACACTGTCTAAAGGAAAAGAGGAAAAGAACAACCTTTTGAGTAAAGTAGATAGATGTTAGATGCTTGCTCAAACAATTTTTACACTTACACAAAACTTCTTTCAAAAACATTTTCAAACACTTTGTATACGTTCTCTACCATTCCGAAGAAACATTACAAAGTTCTCCGCACTAAAGCGCTTTCAAAAATACTTTTCAAAACACACAAAGCACAACGTATTTCAAAATGAGATAAGCATCTAAGAGCCCATAGATAACTACAGATGGAAAGGGTTCTAACACCTTCCGTTTTCATAATATACCCCCTTACCCAGAAAAATATTGAAAGGTATTTTTTTGTTTTTTTCACCCTTTCCTTTGTTGGATAAAAAAAAATTCGATGATGACTCTTGCTTACTGCAACATTTGCGAATACAAACGCAAAACCAGTATAATAGTCGGTTCTGCCACCGTATTACACTATCATATCATCAACGTAGACCTCTATCTCCTGATGGATCATATCATGAAACAAAGCTACCATTGCGTGCTGATAGGTTGCCCTGACATTCTTCATACTAAATGGCATAACTTTGTAGAAGAAAGTGCCCCAGTGTGTGATGAAAGTTGTTTTCTCCATGCCTTCAGGTGCCATTTTGATCTGATTATAACCAGAGAAACCATCCATGAAGGAGCAAATCTTATGTTGTGCACTGTTTTCAACCAGAACATTAATATGGGGAAGCAAAAAATCGTCCTTGGGGCTTGCCCTATTCAAATATCTGTAATCCACACACATATGCACCTTACCGTCCTTTTTAGGTACTGGTACCATGTTCACAACCCATTATGGATAAGAAGTAACAGCTAAGAATCCTACATTAAATTGTTTCATGACTTCATCCTTGATCTTTTCTAACATTTCAGGATGCATACAATGAACCTCTTGCTTCACTGGAGGGCAGACTTCTTTTGTTGGCAGACGATGAACCATAATATCAGTGTCCAACCCCAGCATGTCTTCGTATGACCAGGCAAATATCTCAATGTAATCATGCAACATCTGAATTAATCATTCTTTAACACCATTTTCCAAGTTGTATCCTTTCTTGACTTCCTTTTTATTCTCCTTAATACCCAAGTTTACTGTCACGACTGGCTCTTTATGAGGCTGTATTGCTCTTTCCTCTTGCTGTAATAGCCTAGCAAGTTCCCCTGGTACTTCACAATCTTCCTCACCTTCGTCCTCGGCTTGGTAGATCAAACTTTCAAAGTCATAACTGGAAATAGCAGAATCGTTATCAATGGATCCAGGGTGGATGTGGATCTGCAATTTGATATGTGGGTGTGTGTAAGAGAGCATAGCTATTTTGACAAAGTAGAGTAAAAATAAAGACATAGAGAGTAAAAATTTGTATGCAAAACTTCCAATGGTTTATTAATGACATATGAATATGAAGTGATAACCCTCACAAATAGACCGTTGTGCCTCGGGTAAGACACAAGGCTTTAGAGTTTAAATTATTAAAAAATTACACATCCTTAAAAAAACAGAAAAACAATCACTCCTGGATTAAAGAAATAGGCACAAAGTATCTAGCCATCAAATTATTGAGCCCACCATTTATAGTTGGGAAGATCCAATTGTACAGGTCACAATCACTGTCAGTGTCTTCCACAACATTGACTCCATGGTTGCTGATGCATAGTGGTAGTCCTCGGGGCGAGCACGACGAACAACTTTTTAAGCTCCTGAAGTGAAACGCAAACCAAATTTGTCAGACTTATAGAGGATGTCAGGTAGTTGGACCTAAATAGTACACCCACCTTCTTCAACTACAGCCTTAGCATCTTTTAGAGAAGCCACTTTCAGTGGAGGTCTGGTAATCTTTGGAACAGTGGTAACATCTTTGGTAACAACAATCGTCTGAGGAACCTCTTCAAAATTCTGAAAGGGGGTCACAATGAATTCTCCGTCCATCTCGACATATCTGAAAGAGTTCAAATGGCTCACCATATACTCTTCTTTGCCACAGATTGTAACAATATTTCCATTAACCGGATATTTTAACATCTGATGCAAAGTGGAAGTGACAGCACCGGTGTTGTACCCCAAAATTTTCCCTCTCTTTTCTCAAGACATTTCTCACAAAGATTTTCAAAAGCTCATGTTTGCATAAGTACAAAGCAGACAAAAAGGGTGTGCAGATGCAGGTAACTATGTTGAATTCAAAATCTGGTTCAGGCTACATGATTGATCGAAAGGAGTGGTTGGCAGATTTGGACAAATCAAAGAAGAGCAAGGAAAAACTGGTTGTTCAAACCACATGATTGGTCGAAAGGAGTGGTTGGCAGATTTTGACAAGTCTAAGAAGTTCATGCTTGCTTTGATCCACAAGCTTCGACTGGGAAATGGCTTCCTTCATGCTTGCTTCGATCTACAAGCTTCGTCTGGGAAATGGCTTCCTTCATGCTTGCTTTGATCCACAAGGCAATGGATTCCTTCATACTTGCTTCGATCCACAAGGCAATGGCTTCCTTCACGCTTACTTCGATTCCACCTCTAAACCCTTCGACACACATAGTTTCTACACTATAAATTACAATTTGAGATTTGGACATTTGAACGTTAGACCACTTAATCAACTGATGGTTACTGGTATGAAAGCAATCCAGAAATTCTTTCTTTTTGACTATGTCGATGAGATCATCTTGCATGCTCAAAGTGGTACATTCAGATGAATGTGATCCATTCGAAGGACACACATTTGGTGGAAACAAATATTGTTTCGTCTATTGTTGAGTTTGGTCGAAGTTTGTGTGGTCCATTTGAAGAACATACATTTGGTGGATTCGAAGAACATACATTTGGTGGTCCATTCGAAGAACATACATTTGGTGGATTTGAATAACATATAATTGGCGGTCCATTCAAAGAACATACATTTGGTGGATTCGAAGAACATACATTTGGTGGTCCATTCGAAGAACATACAATTGGTGGATTCGAAGTACATACATTTGGTGGATTCAAAGAACATACAATTGATGGATTCGAAGAACATACAATTGTTGGTCCATTCAAAGAACACACAGTTGGTGGAAACAAATACTTTCTTGTCTTTTGATGAGTTTGGTCGAAGGCTGTTGAACAAAGTCCTATATGCTGCCAAGCCCAAGTTTAATGTATGGTCCACATAAAAGCCTAAAACCATGTCAAAAACAGTCTGTTGTACTACCATGAAACAACTCTTCACCAAGCTGCCACAACACTCCAAAACTGCCACAAAACAGTCCTGCTATGCTGCTCCTAAACCAGTCCAATATTTGCACCAAACTTGCATATAAAAGCTGCACCTCGAAAGCTATGAAAAGAACATACCCAAATTGTTCAAATTTCATTTTTTTTCCTCAAAACTCCAGCAAGACTCTTCTATAAATAAGTTGTTTCCACAACACACAAGGGGGTGGGTGGGTGGGTGGGGGGGGGGGGGGGGGGGGGCTTTTAGACAAGAAAAAAGGAGAAGAAGAAAAAAAAATAGGAGAGAAGACAAAGGCTGAACCCTCAAATCACTCTTAAACCCAGAACCAAAAAAACACAACACCTCTGTTCTTTTCTTTCAAACCCAGAACCAAAAAACACAACACCTCTTTTCTTTTCTTTCGAACCCAAGAGCATTCAGAGGCAACAACTAAAGTACAAAAAAACACATTCCAGCTTCAAGGTAAGTCTTCTTGACTTTAAACCCTTCGTTTTAAGCATCATTGGTGATTCATCTTCGAAGATAACATGTAATAATCATTATCTTTGAAGCTCCCCTTTTGTTGTTTTACTTTCTTGTCATTTATGTTAAGAACTAACCAGTACAGACGATAAAACAATGTTGGAGTGAGAAATTACAGCATGCTCCGACACAAAGCCTTAGGCTTCGATCCATACTGCCTCACAGGCCCAAACAGAAGGGAAAAATGGTCGAAAGAAGGATATGCTTCGATGCACATAAGCATGCTTTGACACATGCTTCGACTTATAACATTATGCTTCGATTTGGAACTACAGGATATGCTTCAATGCATATAAAGCATGTTTCAAAACATGCTTCGACACATGTTGTCGAAGGGTTTATTTTTTCTCTCTTTTGGGCTATTTTTATATTTTCATATCTATTTTAGCTAACCAAAATCCTTCCATAAAAAAAACCTAAAAAAATGATTTCTTGATTAGTTTGATTTCCTTTTAACTTAGGATTAATTTTCCTTTTTTAATCATATCCCTTTAGGTTAGTTAGGTCAAAACAATTTTCCTAACAATAATCCAAAACAAAATCCATTTCTTTTAATATTCCTTGTACATTATATTCATATCATTTCTTGTACATTTATTCAATATGGTTGTAATAGATAATTAGGTTTAATTTCTTGCAATCCCCATTTGTACATTTTGTGTTCCCCGTCCCCTAATGATGTAATAGCTTAGGATATTAATTTATGCAATTTAGCGCTTTAATATAAATTGTTAGTAATTAGGGTGTGTATGGCAAGATAAAATCAACTATTAGAAAACCCTAATTTCAAAGACAAAAATGCATGAATCAAACACACTATTCACACACGTGCACCTCTAGGGTAACCTCGCTTGTTGCCTCAGAAAATAGTCATGTCCCTCGAATATAGGCGTTTTAGCAAAGACCCTCGATAAAAAAGATCGTAGTCCCTCGACATTGCCTCCGGTAAACGATCTAGTCCCTTACAAAAAATTCTAAAACGTCTCATAAGTTGCCTTCTATGACTATACAATGACCCACACCCGTCCCTTCACATCCAATAATGGGGCTTCTTACCAATCAATGGTAAGATAGCAACAGCTAAAGGAGGAGGAAAATAACAAAGACCTTTTGAGTAGGTAGGACGCTCGTAGTTGCTTGCTCACAAACTAAAACCATTTCCACACTTACACTTTCAAAACATCTTCAAAAAACAAACATATCTTTGAACTATTTTCAAAACCAACACTTTGTATAAATTCTTATAGAGACGAGAATCATTACAAACATTTCCGAAACAAAGGCGTTTTCAAAAATATTTTCAAACTTACACCACAAAACACATTTTCAAACAAAGCAAAAGTGATCTAGCAAGCAACTAAGAGCCCGTAGATAACTACGGATGAAAAGGGTGCTAACACCTTCCCTTTTCATAACCTACCCCCTGAAATCAAGAAAATATCTCAAAGGCCTTTCATGTTCTTATCACCCTTTCATTTATTGGATAAAATAAAAGTCGGTGGCGGGCGAATGTCCATCACATAGAAATTAAAATCAAAAGTCTAGGAACCAACTTTAATAGGAATGTCCATCTCCCCGTGTACTATTCTCTTTGAACCATCAAAAGCCCTCACCACAATATTGATGGGCTTCAATGTAAGTCCTTCGCAGTCCAATCTGTCTAGGGCATTCTTGGGTAGAACATTTAGAGATGAGCCAATGTCCACCAACACATGAGCTAGAGTAGTGCCCCTGCACTCAATAGAGACATGCAGGGCATCATTATGCTTCCTTCCCTTGTGCGTCAAATCAGCATCAGAGAAACCGAGTTTGTTGTCAGTAGTCAGACTAGCAACACCGTTCTCAAATTGGTTGGCAGAAGTCTCTTACGGCACATGAGCAGACTTTAGGAACTTCACTAAAGCCTTAGCATGGGCTTTTGAGCATAACAACAAGGCCAACATTGAAATTTTTGAGGGGGTCTGCCCCAATTGTTCCAAAATATTATAGTCACTTTTCCATATAATCTTCAACATTTCCTTCATTTCTTGCTTGGAGGCCTCAGGAATGGCTTCTTTGGGTGCCTCTGTCCGGGCGGGCTCAACCGATAATTCTTTTCCCCGAGTCTCAGTTGACTCTGTAGCAGGAATAACAACAGGAGTAACAATAGGAGTAGTAACAGGAGTAACAATAGGAGTATTAGCACGAATAATAACAGGAGTGGCAACAGTCTTTGGAGAGATTTCAGGAGAGAAAATCCTTCCACTTCTGGTAATCTTATTGGTCCCAACAATGTTGTCGATGTTAGGATCAATATCTTCATTAACTTCATTTTTGATAACCAATAGGTCTTGTTTGACGCCATGGTAGTATACATCAGCTCCACAGTTCCAAGGAACAACCTTGTCAGAGGAATATGGTATTGGCCCAGGAGAGGTGATAATTAAAGGAGCAACCTTAGGAGTGGATGTAATCCTGGAAGGTCCTTTAGAGGATACCCTGGGAGGATTGTCTAAAATGGTAATAATTGACACATCTTTAGACAAACTTCTTGTAGAGGAAATCTTCTCAAAGAGGATCTCTCGGTCATTAATCATACGTTGGACGCCTATTTTCAATAATAAACAACCATTAGGTAGAGACGCATAATGGTAGAAATCTTCACTACAACCCGAAAATAAAATGTCTTGTAAGAGATTCTCCTTAACCACTGGAAGAGGAGTATCCAGTTCATCAACAAAAGAAACAAGCATGTCACCATCAACAACATTGATACCTTGGTCGTGCTTGGGAATGGGTGCAGTTATCACATTGGGGGTTTCAGGAGGGTCAAATTCAATCTCCTTTGCATCAATAAGATCCTGAACTTTATTATTCAGAGCCCAACAATCATTTGTATCATGCCATGGACTGTTGGAGTGGTAGGCACACCGAGCATTTGCATTGTAACAACGAGATGTAATGTTTGGATTTTGAGGAGGCTCCCTCAGAGTGACCAAGCTAGCCTTCATTAGATGTTGCAATACCTGAGATAAGGGCATGTTGAGTCTGGTGAATTTTCTTCTAGGTGCATCCTGCCTACGCTGATTGTTTTTTGTTGAGTTGATGCAAGGTTGGAGATTATTACAGCTCCTACCGTTGGATGGCGTTCAACTTTACCCTGATTTCTTTGGCAATAGGCAGCACTAACTTCCTTCTTCCCACTGAAAGGCTTCTTCACAACACTCGAAGATGCAACCCCTTGAATTTTTCCACTTCTAATGCTAACTTCTACTCGTTCTCCTATCAATATCAGCTCGGTGAATCTAGTTAAAGAGCTTCTGATCAGATGGTTGAAAAATGGGCCTGATAAAGTACCCAAGAACATATCTCTACCAGCTCTCTATCAGACAGAGGAGTTTGAACTCTTCCTGCAAGACCTCTCTACTTTTGGGCATAATCTTTAAAACCCTCACTAGAATCCATAGACATGCTTTGAAGTTGCGCACGTGTTGGAGCAAGGTTAGCATTATATTAGTACTACTTGTAAAAAGCAGCAGCCAGATCTTCCCAATTGCGAATGTTGGTTCCTTTTAGTTGATAGAACCATTCCAACCGCGTCCCTGATAAACTCTCTTGGAAGAAATGAACCCATAAATTCCTGTCATTGTGTGGGGTTGGATTTTCCTAACATAAGATCTTAAATGCAGCTTGGGACAGGAAACACCGTCACACTTTGCAAATGCGGAAACTTTGAATTTCTGGGGGATAACCACCCCTGAGACCAGTCCTAACTCCTCAAAATCCAGACCAGTTACCCTCTGAATCTCCATAGCATTGAGACGATCTTCCAGTTGGTTATACTTGCCATCAGCAGGAGGATATTGTTCTTCAACATAGTCTGCTTCCTCTTCATCAGTCCCTGGGTTGTTATCCTCTTCTTTTGTCTTCTTATTGTCTTCTTCCTGATTATCCCCCTCATTTGATAGAGTTGAAAGTTTTAGAGCTCGCTTGGCTGGTCCTCTAAATCTTCTTCCCATATTCAAGACGTCAGCCGGTTTCTTTGCCTTCTTTGTCTTCTCCTTGATGATGAGAGCTTTCAGATCTTCTTGTCCCTTAGCCAGAGCCAGGAACATCTGTTAGAATTGAGCGTTCTGTGCTTGAAGATCTTTAACTATTTGTTCGAGAGCCATTTCTTTTTGCTGAAATAAACAGCAAAAAGATAAGAAATCTGTCTTGAAATATCTGCTTATGATATGCATGACATGTTTATGCGATGTTTTCAAGAACTTCGGGAAATTTGAATTTGCGAACCAAAATGAAACAAAGATTTTATTATTAGAATTCAAATTACAACTTATTTTTAGGTTTACAATTGAAAATTAAAAACTCTTAAGATATAGGAATCAAGTCTCCCATGGGTGTTTCCTCTTTGTGCCGAGATAGTCATTAAGACTTTTTTCTTCGTGAAGTTGCTTCGTGAGCTCCAACACTTTCTTCTCACTCGTATAGAACTAACCTCTAAAGGTATCCCATTCTTCTTTCATCTGAATCCAGGACCTCTGAAACTCTTCAAGATCAATGGGCATGTCAGGATGGAGAACTGTATAAGGAACATCTTCTTTGGTGATAGGCTCCACAATCACTGGCAAGATGGTTGTATATGGCATCATAAGGTTTTGGGCGCGAGCTCGTACCCATTTGAGATAAGGCTAAATATGAATGGAATTATTATGCCCCAACGTCTTGCTATCAACCTTATTTACCATGCCCTAATCTCATATGAACCTTTGACGATACCCTTGAACATCATCCTCGTAGTTGAACACAATGCCTTGGATAAGCATATCATGGGGACCATCCCTTTGAGCATAACCAAACTGTCGTAGAGCCAGAGAAGGATTATAAGTGATACCTCCCCTAATGCCAAAGAGTGATACATTAGGGAATTCCCCACAATGCTCGATGATAGAGACATCTCCCATAAACCGGGAGTACCAAAGAATATTCGAGTGAGAAAGTGACATTATCCTTTGCAACCAACCCAAACCTTGCTCGTTCTTCAATACTGATTGAGGAAGGTACAAAATAAACCACCTAGACAGCAACCGTATAGAAAACATAATAATCCCTCTCCTTTTCATGGTACGAGTATGAAGGGAATGCCAGATATCTCCAAGAAAAGTAGGCACAGGGTTACGAGAGAGGAAAATCTTGACAGCATTCATATCTATGAGTAAGTCGGCATTAGGGAATAGTACTAACTCATAGATTAGATGATCCAGGACTTCTTCAAAAGCTTGGAAATCCAAATCATCCCAAAATAATTGAGCCTTTTCTAATAGGAAATTGACTAGGAAACCCTTGACTCTGCTTCTTATTTCCCAGTTGGATATAACGTTGGGCCGTTTCAGATGCAAGGATGCTACAATGACTTCTGGCTTTGGAGCTTCCTCCAAACCAGTGAAAGGCACCTAATCAAGAATTGGTACACACAATAATTGAGAGAACTCTTCCATGGTGGGTACCAACTGATAATCGAGAAATATGAAGCAATGATTTTGGGGGTCAAAGAACTGAAAGAGTACACCCATTATTTTCTCATCAAAGCTTGAGGTAACCAGGTTGAGAAGTCGACCATATTTCTTGGTGAACAAGGAATTCTTAGGAACCCTTGATACCATCTCTTTAAGTTGGAGAGGTATTCTCACAAAGCTGATTCAGATGGTGTTTCTACGAACCGAAGCCATGATCTGCAAAACAGAATAAAGATAAATTCCCTTGGTCCTTGAAATGGTTAGTGAAATGAAAATGGATGTTATGATGCATGATGTTATGTTTGAACAATATATCACACACAAGCAAAACACACAAGACCTTAGGTTTAGGCTTGCATGGGGTTTATAGGTAAGTACCCTCTTGAAGTTTAGTTGGTTCAACCTATCCTCAAAAAGTAACCGGATTCTAAGCAGTCTCAATATCACTGATCTTTCTTTATCAGGCATTGTTTCAGCTCAGGCGATCTTTTCTCGCAGTAGAAATATCCTGAAAGTCTGATCTCAATGAGTGTAGTATCGAGTATCAACCAATCCTCAGCTTTATACCGAGGCCGGCTATCTCACTACTTTTCTAATGACCAAGTTTGTTCAACTAAGGTTCTAAGGTCAGTTAGTGTTTTATGACACCACACAGCGGCCCCGTATTCTCTTTGATTTAACATAAGGGATACCGGTACCAACAAATGTGTCACACTAATGCAGCCATTGCTTCAACCATATCGGTCTATGTCGTACAGTCTCCATAATCTATTGTTACTTACCTAAAAGTGCCCCAGATCCGGGTATAGGATCTTTAACAGTAACCCCAACAAACCCTTTAAAAATAAAGCATACAAAACACACAAGGAAAGTAATTTTAAAATGATCTAACTCTAAGGTAACCCCACTTTTTATATATCCCCGTCAGAGTCGTCAGTTCTGTAATACGGTGGCAGAACCGACTGTTATACTGGTTTTGCATTTGTATTCGCAAATGTTGCGGTAAGCAAGAGTCGCCACCGATTTTTCTTGTATCCAACAAAGGAAAGGGTGAAAAGAAAAAAACCTTTCGAGATTATTTCTTAGTAAGGGGGTAGATTATGGAAAGGGAAGGTGTTAGCACCCTTTCCATCCGTAGTTATCTATGGGCTCGTAGACACTAGCTTATTTTGAAAAATACCTTGTTCTTGTGTGTTTGAAAATATTTTGAAAAGACGCCTTAGTGCGGAGAACTTCGTAATGTTTCTCGTATTGTTGAGAACGTATACGAAGAGTTTTGAAAATGTTCTTGAAAAGAGTTTTGTGTATGTGAAAAATTGTTTTTGAGCAAGCATCTAAGAACTATCTACTTTACTCGAAAGGTTCGTTCTTTTCTTCTTTTCCTTTAGATAGTGTTATCCTACTATTAGTGAGTAGGTAGCTCTATCGTCGGATGTTTGAGGGACAATAGAAGGGACATTGTACAGTCACAAAGGCAACTGGGCAAGATATTTTAGTAACTACCCTAGGGTTTAAATATCATATCAAGGAAACGTCGAGAGGGTCATTTTTAGATCTTTAAACCGGATGATAGCCACTAAAATCCCTCATGTTTCGAGAGTTGTGACTGTTTTATTCTGAAGGCAACCAAAGCGAGAGTATCCTAGAGGTGTGCATGTGCAAGTGCGTTGTGTTTCAGTTATTTATCTTTGCATTAGGTCTGCTAACATTTTGTTTTTAATTTTCTTGCCATGCAATCCTATTACCATACATCTAAACAATTCATATATGTACAGAAATTGAAAGTGCGAAATTTAAAACCTAACTATTACATGTCTTCGGTGAGGGGGAAAATTACAAGTCCAAAAATTTGGGATAAAAGCGGTAAATAAAATCCTAATTTTTAATTGTTACAAACCATAAGCAGATACAATAATAAGGAAATAATAACGTGAGAAGTAAAATGAACACGCGAGGGTTAAAAGAATGTTCGAAACCATAAGAAAGGTTTAAGTAATTTAAGAAAAAAAAATTGTTTTTGTTTTATTTTAAGAAAAATGTTTAAATAATAAAAAAATTAACTAAACTAGATCTAATCTTAAATAAAAATATTAATTATTAATTAGAATTAAAATTAATAAAAATAAAACTAATTCTATATTTTTTTGTATCTTTTTAAAAAAAAGAATTAAAATTAATTAAATCCTAAATTCTAATTGATATTATAATTAAGGAAATAAGTCAAGGTAACTAACTAATTAATTCATGAAAATTAAATTTAATAAAAAAACTAAATCTAAATTTTTGGTGATTTTCTGATTTTACGATTTTTTACGATTTTTTGTTATAAAAAGAAAAAGGAATTAATTAAAACAAAAGAAAATAAATAAGACAAAGGATAATATGGGCCATGTTGCAACAAGCAAATAGGAGGTGAGAATATGAAAACGTCTCAAGCCCAATAAATCAGAGCCCATGTATTTGCACAGGATCATGTATGTATGGCCCTTGAAGGATGTAAGGTAGGAACGCGCATTTGAGTCTTTAGATCTGGCTTTAGTTTGGCCTGAAAGTCCATGCATTTTGAATTACAAACTCAAAAATTCTTGAGTCCTAACAATGACATCCTGTGATTTAATCATTTAAACTCACATGTGATACATTAAACCTTCTCTAGTCATTGTCATAAACATATATGCATGCGTTAGATTGGTTAACAATATATATATTAACAGATTGAATCCAAGAAAACTATACCAAACCGGTGATGATCATAGTGATCATTCTAAACATGAAGGGACTCATTTATGAGTTTGATTCGATTCCTGGATGCCTCAGAGGGGTGATTCAATCACTTGTTTGGATTGTTGGGGCTTTGAAATGCATATACGACTTTGCACTAGTTTGAGATTTTTTTTGAAAATCTTGTAGAACTTTTGTTAGGAGATTGGAGAGATTTTTGAAGAGGGATTTTGTGCTCCTTTTGGCCTGCCTTGTAGTTCTTTATATAGAGGGAGAAAGGGAGTTAAAACCATCATGGAAAGAATCAAGGCATTAAGACATGGTTTTAACACCAAAATCAATTTTGAAATATTGCCAAAAATGAGATATTCTTGCCCATTTTGTTTTACAATGAACCTGTACATGTTTGATGTACCTTTCATGAAATCTTGGGCTCCATGATGGGTGAATCTAAGCCCAAATGCATTAGCCCATTATTTCTTATATTTTTATATAATTTATTTGATTTAATTATAATTAAATGAATAAAAACTCAAATAAATAGAAATAAAAATCAAAATAGTGCATGGTTAAGTTTAGAGGTCCTTGGGTATGTCATAAACATGTTTGAACCCTAAAAGTTAGGTCAATTAACCTAAAAATGCAATTTTGCTCAAAGTTGACTTTTTGCATTTTCACAAATTTGCCCAATTTGTACTGGTCATAACTTCCTCATATTTTATATTTTGAATATGATCTTGGACTTTTTGAAAATCCCAATATGTCTTCTATAGTATCTCTTTTTATCATTTATGCATATGAATAAATTATCTTGATGTAAATGGTCATGGAAAAAAGTGTCTTTTGTTGACTTTCTGAAAGTGACCTATAATGTATGAGCTTATATCTTATAAATGATGCATTTCATGAACTTTAGGGAAAAATAAAATTTGTATGGAATGGAATTTTATTCACAATGAGCTTTGGTTGGGGAAAAGTTGATGAAGCATGTGAAAGTTATGCCCGATCAAAGTTCAGCTGACTTTTCCTAGGAAACCCTAATTTTGCACTTTTGGATTCTTGATGATTTGAGAGCATTCCTTGGGGAATCATGATCAACCCTTGATAAAATTATGGATATCACTTCAAAATATTGGTGTTGACAAAAAATCTTGAAGTTTGACTGTATATTAACCACGGTTGACTTTTTACCTAATACAATTGATTTTCAAACATTTGAGCCATTGACTGGGCAAATTTGTGATACAAGGCATGAAACTTGGTGTGGTAAGGTGGGAAAAAAGACTTGGTTGTTTTGAATTTGATTGTAAATGTTGCGGTTAGCAAGAGTCGCCATCGACTTTTCTTTTATCCAAAAGGAAAGGCTGAAAAGAACAGGAAAGACCTCTGAGATGTTTTCTTGAGTTCGGGGGGTAGATTATGAAAAGGGAAGGTATTAGCACCCTTTTCATCCGTAGTTATCTACGGGCTCTTATTTTCTTGCTAGATCACTTGATTTTGTTTGAAAACATGCCTTTTTGAAAGTACTTTGAAAAGGCGCCATCGTTTAGGCAAACTTTGTAATGATTCTCGTTCATAAGAATGTATACAAAGTGTTGATCCTTTTGAAAATGTTTTCAAGTTGAAAGGTGTTTTGAAAGTGTTGGTGTTTGTTTTTGAAAATAGCAAGGATGTTTTTGGTTTTAAAATGAGAAAGCAACTAGAAGCATTCTACCTACTCAAAAATATTTCTTGTTTATTTCTTCTTTCATTTGACATTTTTATTTTACCATGGATTGGTAAGTAACCTTATCTTTGGATGTAAAAGGGACGGGAAAGGGTCATCGTATATCCATGATTAGAAACATTGTAAGATATCATAGCATTTCCTTTAAGGGACTAAGATCATTTTTGAGAGGCAACTTTGATAGCGTCATCGAGGGACTATGATCTTGTATTTTTTGATTGCTTTTGCTAAGATATCCCACATGCATACCATGGCCATTTTTCATAAGGCAACAAAGTGGATTTACACTAAGGGTGTAAGTCTGAAAGCGTGTTGATTTACGTGCATTGCTTTATCTTTGAATTAGGGTTTTCTAATTTTTTAATTTTTTTGTTCCCATACAAATCCTAATTACTAGCATTTATATGAAAGCGATAATTTACGGAAAGTAAATATTTTATGCTATTACAACCATTAGGGGGATGGGGTGTACAAATTTACAAATGGAGGATTGCAAGAAATTTAAATTCCTAATTATCTATTTCCACCATATTGAAATAATGTACAAGAAATGTAAAAATGGATTTATTTTGTTTTTGTTAAGAGAAGAAAATAAGTTTGCTTAAGAAATGATTTTTGATCTTTTTGTTCTAAAAGAAATAAAATAAAACATGTGAATAAGAAATATTTTTGGTGTTTTTGGTTATTAAAAGCTAACATAAGATAAAGAAGAGAAAAAGGAGTCAAAATCAGCACATTGCTGAAATGAGAAGGAACAGAAGTTCTGACTCTGATACGCTGCACGAGAGAAAATGTTAGTAGGAAAGCAAAAATTCAGAAGTTCTGGGTCTGGGTACACCACGTTCTGAGGTCGTTGGGAACAAAGGAAAATCTAAAAGTTCTGATTGCTGAGGGAGTCTAGGAACTTTGGTAAAGCTGGGAATCTAGAAGTTCTAATGTCACTGGCAGATTAGAAGTTCTGGCTATTTGAGAGAGTGAGGTGATAATGTTGTTGGGTAAGATTGTCTAAAAGTTTTGATTTAGGAATATTATTTGACAGATAAATGGGTGAAAATGTCACTAAATAAACCTAAAAAAGATGCTTCTGGGGCTAGAACCCAGGACCCTTAGCACTAATGTCTTATGCGCACACACTGTCTACCACTGGGGTGGCTGTACATCCGGTATCAGAAGAAAAAGCATAAATATGTATCACAAAGTAAACTCTAATGATGAACTCCATTTCTTTCTCCATGCTAATCAGAATATTTGTAACTTAGTCAACTCTCAACAGAACAGAAAACACAAACATAACAATTATGGCAGGTTTCCATCATGATTTCAGAAACATAAAAAAGGCCAAGACTATAAATCAGAAACAGTCATGTATCTGCTAATCCTAATTTCCTTAAGAAATTCTGAACTGATATTCTCTCTACTTAGGCAGAAAATACATGAAACTTCAGAATATGTACAACATTAGAATTAGGATGTCCACATTGTATTTTGAACATGCAAATCTAATAATGCCTAAGTAATATGATGAGGGACAACAAAAGCTTACCTTGCAGCTGGAAAATTTTCTGTGAGCTGGAGCCTAGTTCTGACTTCTTGTAATATTCTGATCAGCTTCCTCACGTGCTCAGCAGGCTGGAACAACCTTTATATTGGGCTATGATGGCTGGAAAATTCTGGAACAACCAAGAAGTAAAGTTCTGACTTTTTGAGGTGGAGACTGATGGAGAATGTGTTACAGCTAGAAAGCAGAAGTTAGGATGGCATCTAAATGTATATCAGAAGTTGTATGGATGGTTTTATCAAGAAACACTTGAGGAAAATTGAAGTTTGAATGCAAGAATAAAAAAATAGCAGGTTTTGTATTTGTGTTTATAGTTTCGGATTTTTGTAAATTTTAGCAAGATTTCAAGGGTTTTTCTTTTTTTCAATCTTCGACCGGCCCCCCTCAGAGTTTCAAATGAAGTTCAATTTATATGCAATAACTTTGCAGCTTGGAGAAGTCAAAAATACCAACATCATGCTAGCATGCTGGCTTGTTCTTGAAGCAAGATAAAAAAGTATGGTGGTTAGCAGCTTTTAGTCGTGCCTAAGCTGGACTTGTAAGCATGAATTAAGGAAAAGTAATCTCAGAGGAAGAAGCAGAGCATGGGTTCAACATAAACTTGTACAAAAGTTTTCTTTTTTCAAGGACAACAATGTACTTCTATATCACACGTGGGGAAATCATTTGGATAAAAACTCAAAAGTGGTTGTGAGCATTAAATGATGATGAGATTTATCAAACCAGAAATCCCACAATATGAGATTATGTGCCATAGTTTAATCTAGATCATAAGTTCATCATCAGCGCAACTTAGAATGAACATCCAACTTCTAATCTTGGAATCTCTTTGCTTCAGCATGTTCTATAGGAGTTCTCAGACTTTCCCAAAAGTTTGTAACACGTTTTGTAATTTCTCTTTGAATTGCCCTTGCAAATTCTGACTGGACCTATATGAAAACTGGCCTAGAAGTTCTAATCAAATCCTGTTTTGGAAAGGTCCAGAATTTGCTGAAAGCTTCAGTTTCATGGACGTGTCTTCAAGGATTTGTAGCTTGAAATCCCGACATTTCTAGGAGAAGTTTTGTTCTGCAATGTTTGAGATCTACAACTCTTGTGTTAGAAGTTCTTCCAGAATCAGCTTGCATTCATGGTGATAATCTGGCCAGAAGTTCTGAGCTTGTCATATTTCTTAAACACTTAGAAAAATTCTAAGTGTTTAGAGTTTTGACTTTTCCGAAGTAATTTTTGACTTTTTACTATCTTGATGAAACAAAACTCATATTCCAACATGTCTTGATGAAATATGATTCTTGGAACTTGACTTTGATCCAAATGTCAAAGTTGGATTTTTCAGCATGTAGTTGACCATTTTTCCCTTGTGAACGATTGTTGTACCCTAAAATTTCCCCTCTCATTTATCAAATATTTTCTCACAAGATCTCCTTTGGTTCAAGACTATACAAGGATTGATCAGCTCAAGACACCTCCTTAAACACTGATGACTGAAATTAGGGTTTGAGATTGCACAAGGATAATTGAAATTTTAATGCCTCATATGACTTTCATCGATCATTATGGATCCCCAAGATTGCTCATGTCAAGTTTCAAGTCTTGGATCACATTTTTGCTCAGTCAATTGAGCAGTTGACCTAAAAATCAGCTGTATTGGTGAAAAAGTCAATTGTGGTCAATTTACAGTCAAACTTCATAATTTTTTATTCATATCAACATTATGAACTCATATGTATCATTTGATAAAGTTTGAACCATAATTCCTCAAGAAATTTGATCAGATCATCAAAAGGGCAAAATGGTCAAAATTAGGGTTTTGACTGAGAAAGGGCAATTTCTGATTTTTTACCTAGAAAATGGTTAATTGGTTTGAGGCATGATCTCAAGAGTTCAATTGAATCATTTTAACCTAATGGCATGACTCAAAACATCACTCAAGATCAATTGATTGATAGTTGATTTTCAGTCAACTGATCAAAAGTCAACTATATACTGAAAAGCCAAACTTTGACTTTTTGGTCAAAATCAAGTGTCAAAGATCACAATTCATCAAAACATGTCAAAATATGAAACTTTTTCATCAAGAAATAAAAAAGTCAAGATTACATTTTGAAAAGTCAAAGTTTCCAAACTTAGAAATGTTTCTAAGTGTTGAAAACTTCATATTTTTTCACAACTTTGAGCCATTTTTTCACCATGATGCAAGATGATTCAAAAGAAACTTTCAACATGAAAGTTGTAGATATCCATGATATCTAAAACATTTCTTTACAAAACTTCTCCTAGAAATTCTTGGATCTCAAGATTTTAATCCATGAAGTCATGGTCATGAAAGTAAAACACTTAAGTGAAATTTTGAGCATTTTTGGTCAGGATTTTGACCTAACTTCTGACCCAAGTTTCACATAGGTCCATTTGTATTTTGAAAAATTGATTCAAAGAGGGGGTTTTATATCACATTAAAAGCTTTTCAAAATGTCTAAGAACTCCTTGAGATCATTTGTGAGCAAGGAGAATCGAAGGCCAGAAGTTGGGGTTTCAAGTCATTTTGCAAGGCAAAATTTGTGATGCAACATGAACCAAATCCATAGCCATGCTGCATAATATTCACTTTGAAGGCCTCAAACTTGTTTTTCACTCCATAATTAATGGTTTGCGCAACTAATTGTTCCCTTATCCAAGAGTTTCAAGCATTATCCAAATTAACTTGCCATTTTAGGGAGAAAGCAACATATCCATTCTTGTAAAGCAAGCTTTATGCACAAAGTCAGCTTCTTGATCTCCTAACTTGTTTTCTCTGATTGCACTCCATCTACAAAGTCATAGGCATGGTGTTTAAAGTGGATAACAACTCTATGAACAAAGGTACAATGCATGGAAACTTGTTTTGTCAAGAAAATCCCATGTTGAGTTTAAACATGGATTTTGAATTCAGACCAACTTGAGCACTCCAAACCTCTTGTTTATAAATAAAGGCACTATATGCAAGCTAACACACGAATTGATAAGCCTAGAAACTCCCTAAAACTCCATGAAATCAAAATTTGCACACAAACTATATTTTTGTGTCATTTCTGACTTTGAATTCCAAACTCACATTTCACTCGAGCGTTATCACTCAAGTTCAATCACAAATCTTCCATACACCATTTAGAACTCATCTCACATCCTGTTACACGACTGTAACACCATTTTCACCATCTTCCATTTTCAAAAACAGAGCTTTGCATTTGGACTTCTCCAGCATGATTCAGCCATCTCCAGTACAAACTAAACATTGCATTAGCATCCTAGAGGATCACTGAAGCTATTCTGATCATCACAACACCTTAAGGAGTGCTCAAACTCAGAATACGATTTCCAGTTTTGAGGTAAGTTTCCTTAACTTTTAACTCTCTCTACAAGCATCATTATTGATTCATTTGTGAAGATAAAATGTAGATATCATTGCCCTGAAGTTGTACATATCCATAGTTTTCATTTACATGGCTTGAGCTTAGAGAATTTTAAGTTTGAAGTTTCTGAAAAAATTAGGGTTCAAATTAGGTCCATAGAAATTCTCATTCATCTTTGTTCTATAGCTTTAGTTGTTTACATGGTTAGATTCGTGGGGAAAAATAGCACAACTTTCATGTTTGCATTTTCTATTTTTGTTGAGAAATGAATGAGATACAAGTGGTCTGGCTGGCTGAAGGTTAAAGACGAAGTACAGGTCATGGAGACATTTTACATTATGTATTTATTCTTTCATTTAAGTTAACGGATGTACAACCACCCCAGTGGTAAGGCAGCGTGCGTTATTGGTAGAGGTCGTGGGTTCGAACCTCAGCGCTGCCTTTTAGCATTTTTCATACTTTTTTCCATTTTTTTTGTTTCTTAACAGCGCCTGGGCCCAACTTTGAGCTTTCTCCATTTTTGTTGTACCATACCCCTTGTTTCACTTTCATACATCCTGGACCATTTTATTTTATTTTTATTTTTATTTTCATTATTATTATTATTAGTATTATTAATATTATATTTTTATTGTTAGTAATAAAAACCAAAAATATATTTTATTTGTTATTTTTTACACTTATTTATTTTTTATAAAAAATCAAAAGTACAAAAACATTTCTTAATAAATTTTTTTTTAATAATTAATATTTAGGTTTAATTATTATATTATATTATTTTTCTTATAAATTAAAATCAATTTAGAACTTAGGACTTTTATTTGATTAATTTTATTTACTAATTAAATTCACAAAAACCCTAAAAAACTTGTTTTCTTTAGATTAATTTATCATACTAACTTAATCTTAATTTTCTTATCTTTAGTTAATTATTGTATTTTAGTTAACTAGGTCAAAAATCCAAACAAATTCCTTACTTTTCCCACTTATCATTTTATACTTTATTTTAATTCTTGTACATTATTCAATATGGTTGTAATAGTTAATTAGATTTAATTTTCTTGCAATTCCCCATTTGTAATTTGTATATCTCCTCCCCCTAAATGATGTAATAGTTTAGTATTTTTATTATCCGCAATTTAATGCTTTATATACAAATGCTAGTAATTAGGGTTTGTATGAAATAATAAAACCAATGCTTAGAAAACCCCAATTCAAAGACAAATCAAGCATGTAAAGCAATACACTTTCACACAGACACCCCTAGGGTAAATCCACTTTGTTGCCTTACAAAAATGGCCATATTATGCATATGAGGTATCTTAGCAAAAACAAACAAAATATAAGATCATAGTCCCTCGATGACGCTATCAAAGTTGCCTTTCAAAATGATCTTAGTCCCTTAAAGAAAATGCTAAGATATCTTACAACATTGTTAATCATGGTTATACGATGACCCTTGCCCGTCCCTTTTACATCCAAAGATAGGGTTACTTATCAAATCAATGGTAAGATAACAATATCAAAGGAAAGAGGAAATAAACATGAAAGACTTTTGAGTAGGTAGAATATTCCTAGTTGCTTGCTCATTTTCAAACCAAAACATCCTTGCTATTTTCAAAACAAACACTAACACTTTCAAAAACATCTTTCAAACTTGAAAACATTTTCAAAAGATCAACACTTTGTATACATTCTTACGAACAAGAATCATTACAAAGTTTTGCCTAAACGATGGCGCCTTTTCAAAATACTTTCAAAAACCACACAAAGCACATTTTTAAACAAAAGCAAGTGATATAGCAAACACCTAAAAGCCTATGGAAAACCTTGGATGGAAAGGGTGCTAATACCTTTCCTATTCATAATTTACCCCCCGAACTCAAGAAAACATCTCAAAGGTATTTCCTTTTCTTTTCAGCCTTTCCTTTTGGATAAAAGAAAAGTCGGTGGCGACTCTTGCTAACCGCAACATTTGCGATCAAACGCAAAACAACCAAGTCAGTTCTCCCACTGCGTTATAGAATGGGCGACTCTGCTAGGGAATTTTTTTTAAGTGGGGTTACCTTAGGGATAGATCATATTTACTTGCTTTCATCGTTTGACTTGTATGCTTTACATTTTGGTTTTTTGTTTGGGTTTAGATCCTCTACCCGGATTTGGGATACCTTATAGGTAAGTAGCAATACGTTGTGGAAATTGTGCGGGGTATACCGACATGGTCTAAGCAATAGCTACGTTAGTGTGACATATTTGTGGGTTTCGGTAGCCCTTGAGTAGTCAAGGAGAATACGAGGCCTCTGATTAATGTCATGAAGCACTAACTAACTTATATAACCTTTACTTGACTAACTTGGCCATTAGGACGTAATGAGATGACCGGATTTGGTGCAGACCAAAGTTGGTAGATACTCGATACTACACTTATTGAGGTTTGGTTTTTTGGGATATTTCGGTCGCCATTAAAGAGGCTTACGCTAAAACAATGTCCGAGAAAACAAACCAGTGATATTAAGCTCCTTTAGAACCCGGTTACTATAGCTAGGACATGTTTGAGCCAACTAAACTTCAAGAGGGTACTTACCTATGAGACTCCATGCAAGCCTAAACCTAAGGACTTGTTTGTTTTATTTGTATATATTTACTTGTACATAACATCATAAACATCATAACATCATACTCATACTCACTAACCATTTCAAGGATTTTGGGATTTATCTTTGTTCTATTTTGTAGGACATGGATTCTATTCGCAGGAAAACCATTCAAGTAAATCTTGTAAGGATCCCTCCTCAACTTAAAGAGTTAGCATCAAGGGTTCCCTAAAATTCTCCATTTACCAAAAGACATAGTCGTCTCCTAAACTTGGTTACCTTCAACACTGATGAGGACATGATGAAGGTGCTCTTCCAATTCTTTGATCCTCTACACCATTGCTTCACATTTCTCGATTATCAACTTGTGCCAACTTTGGAAGAATTCTCCTAACTCTTGAGGATTCCCATTCTCAATCAACTACCCTTCAACGGTACGGAAAGAAATCCAAAACCAGAAGAGATTGCTCAAGCCCTACACTTGCAACCATCTGATGTCACAACTAATTGGGAAACAACGAGTGGTGTCAAAGGTTTCTTAGCCAAGTTCTTGTTTTAGAAAGCTCAAAACTGTTGGAACTCTTTGGACTTGCAAGATTTTGAGGAAATTGTGGCTCTCCTCATTTATGGGATGGTTTTGTTCCCAAATCCTGACCAACTCATAGATGTAAACGCTGTCAAAATCTTCATGTCTCGTAACCTGGTTCCTACTTTGTTAGGAGACATTCTACATTCTTTTCACACTCTCACTATCAGGAAAAGAGGTATCCTTATGTGTTGTGCTCCTCTCTTGGCAAGATGGTTTACTACGCATCTTCCACAAACTATATTGAAGAAAGAGCAAGGTTCAAGGTGGTCACATAGGTTGATGATGCTCAGGAATTCAGAATTCATTGGTGTTCCCGATCTGTGGAGAGTGTTACTATCTTCGATCGTTATGGAGAATTCCCTAATGTCCCCTTACTTGGCATTAGGGGAGGTATCACCTGCAACCCCTTCTTAGCCTTAAGATAGTTTGGTTACGCTCGAAGGGATGCCCCACATGAGATGCTTATTCAAGGGTTAGTATTTGACTACGAGAATGACGATCAAGGTTACTGCCTGAGGTTTATCCGAGTTTGGAGGAGGTTGAACAAGGTAGATAGCAAGACATTGGGGCATAAGAATTCCATCCCTCTTGAGCCTTATCTCAAATTGGTACGAGCTCGTGCTCAAAGTCTTATGATGCATTACCCCTCCATTCTCTCGGTTATCATAGAGCATGTTGTGGAAGGAGATGTCCCATACACTATCCTGCATCCTGACATGCCCACCTCTCTCAAAGACTTGAAAAGGGATTGGATACAGCTTAAGGGGGTGGGAGACACTTTCGAGGCCCAATTATATGCCAGCGAGAAGAAGGTTTTGGAACTCACCAAGCAACTTCATGAGGACCGGAGTCTGGACGCCTACATCGCACCAAAGAGGATGCGTTCGACTTTTTTATCTTAAAGTTTTTGTATTTCTTTGTAAGCCCAAAGAGGCATGATGTACTCAAACTTTGATTTATTAATATAACGTGTGTTCCTTTTTGTCTAAAGAAAGTTTAAATCTCTAATTTACTTGAAATCATTGCATATGCATTTTCATTCATCATCACATAAAGAGGTTTCTTACCACAGGTCTCCTTATCTTTCTACTGTTTACTTCAGTATGATGGATCTTGAGCAGAAAGTAAAAGATCTCTAGGAGAAAAATGCTCAATTTCAACAAATGTTCTTGACTCTAGCCAAAGGACAAGAGGATTTGAAAAATTTGTTGATCAAAGAAAAGAAGAAGAAAGCAAAGAAATCAACTGGTGTTCTAAATTTAGTAAGAAGGTTCCCAGGGCTAGCCAGGCGGACCCTAGACTTCGCAACATAATCTGGTGAAAAGGATAATCAAGAAGGGAAGGGCAAGGAAGTGATTGCCCATCCAGAATCTGAAGAGGAAGAAAATGATGATTACTCTGAAGAGTAGTATCCCCCAGCTGACAACAAATACAAACATCTGGAATAATGTCTAAGTGCAATGGAGATTAAAAAAGTGCTCGGGCTAGACTTTGAAGAGATGGGTTTGGTGTCTGGGATTGTTATTCCACCAAATTTTAAGGCACCAGTGTTCGCTAAGTACGACGGGGTTTCGTGTCCCAAGATGCATCTCTGATCTTATGTGAGGAAGATACAGCCTCACACTACTGACAGAGATTTGTGGGTCCATTTCTTTCAGGATAATCTATCTGGGACTCAGCTAGATTAGTTCTATCAACTGGAAAGGGCCAATATCCATAATTGGGAAGACCTTGCTGCTGCTTTTTATAAACAGTATCAATACAACGCAGATCTTGCTCCCACTCATACTCAACTCTAGAGTATGGCTATGGTTTCAAGCGAAGGTTTCAAAGACTACTCTCAGAAATGGAGGGACTTAGCAGGAAGAGTCCAGCCTCCCCTATCTGACAGAGAACTAGTAGACATGTTTTTGGGTACTGTGATACGGTGGCAGAACCGAATATTATACTGGTTTTGCATTTGTATTCGCAAATGTCGCGGTAAGCAAGAGTCGCCACCGACTTTTATTTCATCTAACAAAGGAAAGGAAAAATAACAGAAAAAACCTTTTTTCGAGAGTATTTCTTAGTAAGGGGGTAGATTATAGAAAGGGAAGGTGTTAGCACCCTTTCTATCTGTGGTTTTCCACAGGCTCTTAGGTACTTGCTCATTTTTTAAATTTCTTGTGTGTTCTTGTTTTGAAAAGTTTTGTTTACTTCGTGATAACCCTTGTATCGGTCCTCAAGAGTGTGAAGAAGTTATTTTGAAAATTGGTTTTGAAAGTGTTGGTGTGAAAGTTTTTGTTTTGAGCAAGTACTTAAGATTTCTACCTACTCGAAAAAAAGTCTGTTCGTTTTCGTTTCTTTTAGACAGCGTTATCCTACTATTAAGGAGTAGGTAGCTTCATTGTTGGATTTGTAAAGGGATGTTCGAAGGGAAGAAATGGTCTCTGAAGGCAACAAGTAAAGATACCTTAGCACTTCGAAGGGACTATCGTCATAAGATCAATTCGTAGGAAACTCGATGGACAAATAGGGACTGTGATCTTTATGACGATTTTGAATCGTGGGTCATTACTAAGGTATCCTTACGTTCGAGGGACATAACTATTATTTCTGAGGCAACCAAGTGGGGCAAACCCTAGGAGTGAGCATGTGCAAGTGTGTTTTTTTCAGTTAATTATCTTTGCACGATTAGGGTTTTCTAATGTATTAATTTGATTTATCTTTTGCATGCAAGCCCATTGTCCATACATCTAGCAGTTTTAATAGTTGCGGAAATTAAAAGCGAGAAATTAAAACCCTAGCTATTACAAGGCTTTGGGGAGGGGATTACATAATAAAAAAAACTGGGGAAAAATGATAAACGCGAAATAGTAAACCTAATTAACTATTACAAACTCGGTACAGTTACAATAATTAATAAAAATAATGAAAGTAAAGACGCGCGCGAAAGTTAAAACGGGAACAAATTAGAACCTAAGAAATATAATTAATTAAAAATGTTTTTTTTTTTGTATTTTTTATTGATAAAAATAATTGCAATTTGCAAATTAAACCTAATTTCTATTAAATTTTAATTACAAAAAAATGTTTAAGTTAACCTAATTAAACTAATTAATTAAATGCAAATAAATATTTTATAAAAAAAAAAACTGAACCTAATATTTTTTGTAATTTTCTGATTTTCTGATTTAATTAAAAAATATGATTTTTATTGTGAAAGTAATTAAAATAATAACCTAAAATAAAAAGATAAGTAAAAAGAATAGAAAAATTGAGGAGATGGGCCTGATGTTGTAAGCAAATCAGGGGGTGTGGAGTTGAACTTGTTAGGCCCAGAATAGTTAGCCCAATTTTCTTTACGTGTGATCCAATGTGGCTCTTGTCTGGGGTTCACCATGTGCAGCTTTTGATACACGCTAGATCTGGTGGTAGGATGGATCCAATGGCTAAAGTTTGGAGAGCATGATGGGCACATAGAAGAGGGATACACTGAATCTGCAATAGAATGTCAAGAAAATAATAAAAGCACACTCCTGGGATCAAACCCGGAATGTTTGCTTCATAGGCGCGCCCTTCCACCATCTGTGCTAGTTGTTCTATTTATAAATATAATAAAGCAAATAAAATATAATTAAAATAAAGTGCATTGCCCATAAACACGCGCCAATTTCAAATGGGCCAGTGGGACGCTGCCACGCCTTCATCTTCTTCCCAGAAGTGTCGTTTTTAATTTTAGGCTTTTACCTACGGACAAATTAGTCACTATAAGCTATAATGACGGTTCTTGTGCGTGGCTACAAACCTGCAATAACTGAAAACGCAACACAAGCCAAATAAATGTAAACCAAAGGTACAGGGCGGTCAGAAAGCATGCCTTGGGTTCAATGGTGCCCATGATTTGATCTAATTTCGCCTATATAGGGAAGCCCCCAAAACGAAGCTTGGAAACCCTAGTAACGACTATCTTCTTTCCCTGCATTCAAAACTTAATTAAAGCATTCAGCAATCATCGAATCCTTATGGAAAACCAGGATACATGATCAAACTACATGGAAAAAGCCTATATGCACGTAATCAAAATCAAAAAATGTGTCAAACCATGATGTGTATGGAGCGTGATTCTTGATGCTTCAGATCTTGGCAAAGATTGGAAAAGCTTCCAGAGACGTCCAGGAATGTATTGCAATCCTTAAACCTCCTTGAGAGTGGTTGTAATCTGGAATTCCAATTGATATTTTTTTGACAAAAAACACAAGTTGCTCTTGTCGTTTCACACGATTCTTCTGCCTCCTTATGCTTGGGATGTGTTATGTATATGTATCTCTTTGAATTAGGTTAACAAAAGAGCTCCAAATCCTTGCCAATTATTAATATTTGATTCCATTCCAACCTTGCATTATTTATTTCCAAATCAAGCTAAATCATTCAATTCTCACTCCAATCAACCTTGGCACGATTTGATTCTGTTTTGGCAGCATAAATGGATTGCATTTCATTCAAAATCAGATCAAAAAACAAATCTTCCATATTTTATATCATTTATTTGATTTAATTTGATTTTTAAATGTTTAAAATCAAAATAAATTAAATAAATAAAGTCAATAAAATATGGAGGAGTGTTTGAGTCGTTGACTTTGTTAAAAGTAAGATGAAAGCATAGAAAGTTAGGTTCGTTTGCCAAAAAATGCAATTTTGGACATTGTTGACTTTTGACAATTCTCCAAAAATGGCCAACTTTGACAATGCATATCTCCTTCAATTTTGACCCTGGGAGGGTGTTCTTGGACTTTTTAGAAAGCTTAGGATGTCCCCTAAGCAACCTATTTGGTTTAAAATCAAAATAAATTAAATAAATAAATTCAATAAAATATGGAAGAGTGTTTGATTCGTGGAATTTGTTAAAAGTAAGATGAAAGCATAAAAAGTTAGACCCATTTGCCAAAAAAAATGCAATTTTGGGCATTGTTGACTTTTGACAATTCTCCAAAAATGGCCAACTTTGACAATGCATATCTCCTTCATTTTTGACCCTGGGAGGGTTTTCTTGGACATTTTAGAAATATTAGGATGTCCCCTAAGCAACCTATTTAGTTTCATCTCAATTTGATCTTCCATGTTCATGTAAGGAGCTTTGACCCAAAAGGTGTTTTTGTTGACTTTTTAGACTGACCTATAATGTCTGAGTTCATATCTTTCCATGAGTGCATTTCTTGAACTTGAGGAATGAAGATGAGTTGTAGGGAATTGAATTACCTTCAAAATTAGCCTTGGATGGGAAATTTCTGATAAAGTATGAGAAAGTTATGCTTGGTCAAAGTTTGGTTAACTTTTTCTTGAGAAACCCTAATTTTACAACTTTTGAGTTTCGATGAATTAGGAGCCTTTCTTGAGGAATCATGATCAACCCTTGATCAAATGATGGATATCACTTCAAAATGTTGACATTGACCAAAAATCTTAAAGTTTGACTGCATGTGGGCCACAGTTGACTTTTGACCTAGCACAGTTGATTTTCAGGCATTTGAGCAGTTGACTGAGCAAACTTCTTGTGCAAGGCATGAAACTTGACATGGATGATCTTGAGAACATATTAAGACCATGGAGAAGATTTGAGACCTTGGGATTTCACCAATCTTGATGTAAATGGAAACCCTAGTTTGAGGTTCATTGTTTTAGGAGAGCATTTGTCTGATCAATCCTTGGGCATCTTTGGGTAAGTTGAGGAATTCAATGAGTATGTTTGAGTAAAATGGGAGGGAAAATTTTGGGGTAAAAAAGCTGCCCATGTCCAATCTTCTTAAACCTGAGGATGTAGATTGGCTGGCCTGCCTTTCGTGATCTGAAAGTGGAAGATGATTGAACACTAGAGTGCCTAGAAATTTGCACTCGCATGAAGTAATACTGATTGGTAATATCAAGAATGGGCTTACAGATACCATTTGAAAGGTGAAGGAGAGTTGTCAGAGATGGGATTAAAGATGCCATCCAGAAAGGATATCAGTTTCATAAGAGATTCCTTTGCGAGAATTTCTGTACCTGTCATTGAGGAGGACTTCACTGGGGAATGTTGACTTATGTTCTGGGAAATAGAGTCTAGGAGCTTCAGTTGTCCATTACTCTACTGGGGAATTAACTCCTGATTGAGGAAGTAAATTGCATATCTGGTCAGGGTCCAGGCTGTACAGCGACTTATTGGGGAAATATGAAATTGACCGCACCTGGTTGGGTCTGGGTCTTACAGTGTTATAAGCTGTTGTCTAGAGACGAGAGAGAAGAAACCTGGATCGTAGGGTTGCTTCGAAATGAAAGCCTGGATAGTAGGGCTTATGAGAAGGAACTTGGGTTGTAGGGTTACTTCGAAATGAAAGCCTAGATAGTAGAGCTTGTGGGAAGGAACTTGGGTCGTAGGGTTACTTCGAAATGAAAGCCTGGATAGTAGGGCTTGTGGGAAGGAACCTGGGTCGTAGGGTTACTTCAAAATGAAAGCCTGGATAGTAGGGCTTGTGGGAAGGAACCTGGGTCATAGGGTTTCTTCAAGATGAGAGCCTGGATAGTAGGGCTTGTGGGAAGGAACCTAGGTCGTAGGGTTTCTTCAAGATGAGAGCCTGGATAGTAGGGCTATGAGAAGGAACCTGGATAGTAGGTTTTCTTAATTTTTGGTTATATAGATTAGTTAACCCGTTTTATATTTGGGAGCTGATTTTCTATTAGCTGTCTGTAGATATGACATATATAACTGCTGGAATTGTTGGTGATAATTGTCTTTCCTGAAAAGATAACAAGGTTAATTATATGTGTGATGCATGAAATTCCATGTGGGAAGATGTTCTCAAAATAAATGAGATTATGTTGTATATGATATTTATGCGCATGTCATGATGTATGTACATGAAAGTCTATTGGGGATATGTCCGAGTCTGGGAAACTAAATCCATGACTACTGCTGGAGGGTATAGCACTCCTGACTGTTGTAGAGAATTGTGGTTCTTCTTCTTCCGTTGGGGATGGTGAATGGAAATGATTGTGCTGGAGATTTACCCTTTGTTGTTTGTGAATATTCCTATTAGGGAGAGACTCTGTTTGAGAGTAGCTCTGCGGGGAATAGTTTAGAAGGTGAATTTCCGTAGGTGAAGTAATAGGCTCTATCGGGGATTGAGATTCTGTATTCAGGGGAATAAACTCTGCTTGGGAGATAAAACTATGATGATCCGCTCGCGATTATAAAATTCGGCTGGGGGGATATAGCCACCAGGTTTCTGAAAGACCTTGGTTGGGGAGATTACTCCCTATTGTGGGAAAGCTGATATCAATGCTTTGATTACCTTTACTCTATGGGAGTGTAGACGTTACAAATTCGTATGTACTGATGATTGTGCTCCAAAGCTGTCTCTGCCATGGTACCTGTTGGACAGAGTAACTATCGGGTTTGACATTTCTTATTTTTGCCCCTGTTTCTTAAGTTACGAGCAATTGTCTTTTCGTTTCTTATGTAAATGTTTATGAGCAGCAATCATATTCAAATGCATATGTCAAGAATAAACCATTGGACGTTTTTGCAAAACAAAACAGAAAAAGAAAAACAAATAGTTTTGTAAAAATGATTTGTATTATTTTCGAAGTTGGCCTGTAATAGGCGTTTTTGTACAAGGGGACTGACGCTCTAGTAAGAGAACACCACCGTAAAAATAGAAGCTATACAATTTTGTGTAAAAATAAAAGAAAATAAATATGTGCAACAATCCCATTGGGTTCCAACTCTGCTATTTCCCCTATGTCTTCGAGCGTCTCACTACTTTGCTTACTGTCCGAAGTTGATTAGGTTGATCGATGCCGTTAGAGCTTGATAGTTGATAATGAGGTCTGATCACAAGGTGATCCAATGGGACATAGTATTACGCTTTATATCCATATCTTTTGCCTGGACTGCCCTTTCGGGTTTTCGGTCCACCGAGATACCCTTTGTTGCCCAAGCTGCCTTTTCAGGTTTTCGATTTGCCGGGTGTATATATTTTTTCCATTTTCATCCCTTATTTTTGCCCGAACCCTTTTGGTTCGCCGAGAAGCCCTTATTTTTTTCCTAGGCCAGTCAACCTAGCGGGTCTTTTATCATGCATAGTATCTTTTCACTATGTCTGCATTGATAGGGTGAGGAAGGTCGTCACCGTCCATGGTGGTTAGAATCATGGCTCCACCTGAAAAAATGTTTTTAATCACAAATGGCCCTTCGTAGGTGGGAGTCCATTTTCCCCTGGGATCACCTTGTGGCAATATGATGCGCTTGATTACAAGATCCCCGAATTGGTATTCTTGACGTCTGACTTTCTTGTTAAAATCCTTGATCATTCGCTTTTGATACGTCTGACCATGACAAATAGCAGTAAGTCTCTTCTCGTCGATCAGATTCAATTGATCAAGTCAGGTCTGGATCCAGTCGTCTTCATTCAAACTCGCATATTTCATAATTCTTAACGAAGGAATTTGGACCTTGATGGGTAGGACTGCCTCCATGCCATATACCAGAGAGTAGGGTGTTGCCCCTGTTGATGTTCGTGCTAAGGTACGGTACCCATGAAGAGCAAATGGTAACATCTCATGCCAGTCTTTATATGTCACCGTCATCTTCTGTATAATCTTCTTGATGTTCTTGTTAGCCGCTTCGACAACACCATTCATCTTCGGCCGGTAGGGAGAAGAGTTATGATGTTGTATCTTGAATTGTTTACAGAGCTCGGTGATCATCGTGTTGTTGAGATTTGTTCCATTATCAGTGATAATTCTATCTGGCACACCATACCCACAAATCAAGTTATGCTTGATGAACCGCGCCACCACGTTCTTGGTCACAGTAGCAAAAGAGGTCGCCTCAACCCATTTCGTGAAGTAATCAATGGCCACTAAGATGAAGCGATGTCCATTGGAAGCGGTAGGCCTGATTTATCTGATCATGTCAATGCCCCACATTGCAAAAGGCCACTGAGCTGTCAAGAAGTTCAACAGAACCGGAGGCACATGCACCTTATCAGCATAGATTTGGCACTTATGACAAGTTCGGGAGTGCTGATAGCAATCTGCTTCCGTAGTGGACCAGTAGTATCCTTCCTGTAGGATCTTCTTAGCCATGGTATGTCCACTTGAATGTGTTCCGAAGGTACCTTCATGTAGATCTGTCACAATCCTCCCTGCTTCGCTCTTGTCTACACACCGCAGTAAGGTATAGTCCTGATTGCGCTTGTAGAGAATTCCATTATTGAGGAAGAATTTCGCAGCGAACCTTCTCAGAAACTTCTTATCATTGACAGATGCCCCTTCGGGATATTATTGAGTCTCGAGGTACTTCTTCACTTCATGAAACCAGGGTTTGTCTGCCACCTTTTCGGTATCGATCTCACAATAGTGTGCTGGTTCATCCAACCTTTCGATGGTGATTTGGGGAGCTTCATTATCCCACCTGACTTTGAACATATAAGACATGGTAGCTAGCACGTCCGCTAACTGATTCTCCTCTCGTGGTAAATGTTCAAAGGTTACCTCCTCAAAGTGTGGGAGCAAATTCAGCACATACTCTTTGTATGTGATGAGATTCAGATGCTTCGTATCCCATTCACCTTTGATCTGACTTATCACTAAGGCTGAATCCCCGAAGACATTTAAGAACTTGATTCTGAGGTCAATAGCAGCCTTGAGACCCGTGATGCAAGCTTCATACTCCTCCATGTTGTTGGTGCAGTTGAAACATAGTCGGGCAGTGAAAGGAGTATGATAGCCCTCGGGTGATATGATTGCAGCGCCGATGCCATTACCAAGTGCGCTCGAAGCTCCATCAAAAACCATAATCCATCGAGATCCTTCCTCAGGTCCTTCATCTGGTCCAGGTTCTTCATAGTCAGTCACCAGCATAATGTTCTCGTCCGAGAACTCAAAATTCATGGACTGGTAGTCATCCACGGCTTGATAAGCCAAATTTTCAACCAATATACTTCCCTTGATTGCTTTCTGGGTTATATATTATATATCGTATTCAGTTAAGATCACCTTCCATCTCGCTATTCTTTCAGAGAGTACAGGCTTCTCGAAGATGTATTTGATTGGATCCATCTTAGATATCAACAAAGTAGTGCGGGTCAGCATATACTGTCTTAGTCGGCGAGCAACCCATGCCAAAACGCAGCAAGTTTCCTCGAGAAGTGAGTATCGTGTCTCACAGTCGGTAAACTTTTTTCTAAGGTAGTATATTGGGTGCTCTTTTCGACCATACTCGTCATGCTACCCCAGCACACACCCCATTAAATTGTCCAGCACTGTTAAGTATAGTATCAAAGGTCTTCCTTCAACCAGAGGCATCAGAATTTGCGGTTCTTGGAGATATTCTTTGATCCTTTCGAAGGCAGTCTGGAATTCATCATTCCACTTTACCACTTGATCTTTCTTCAGAAGCTTGATGATTGGCTCACAAGTAGCAGTCAGATGTGAAATGAACTTGGCAATATAGTTCAAGCGTCCCAAGAAACCTCTAACTTCTTTCTCTGTGCGGGGAGCCGGCATCTCTTGTATGGCCTTTACCTTTGCAGGGTCTACCTGAATATCTTTGTCACTGACGATGAAACCCAGAAGCTTTCCAGACCTTACCCCGAAGGTGCACTTGTTCGGATTCAACCTCAGCTTGTATGTCTTCAACCTGTCGAACAACTTTTGTAGATGATCAAGGCGCTCTTCCTTGGTTTGAGACCTGACAATCATGTCATCAACATAAACCTCTATCTCTTGGTGAATCATACCATGGAACAAGGCGACCATGGCTTGCTGATAAGTTTCCCCAGCATTCTTCAACCCAAAAGGCATCACCTTGTAACAGAAGGTGCCCCACTGTTTGACGAAGGTTGTCTTCTCCATGTATTTAAGAGTGTGATACGGTGGCCAGAACCGGGACTATTTTTAGGATTTACTGGTTTGCGTTTTGCGTTTGTGTTTGCAAAATGTCGCGGTAAGCAAGAGTCGCCACCGTCTTTTATGTTATCCAATAAGGAAAGGAAAAAAGCACAGAAAAATTCCTTTTTCGAGATATTTCTGAGTACGGGGGGTAGATTATAGAAAGGGGAGGTATTAGCACCCTTTCTATCTGTAGTTATCTACGAGCTCTTAGGTACTTGCTCATCATTTTCAAAATTGCTTCTTTGTGTGCTTGTATATTTTGAAAAGTTTTGGTTTTGACTTCGATTTAACTCTTGCTTCTGTCTTCAAGAGTGTAATGAAGTGTTTTTGAAAACTTTGTTTGTAAAGGAGTGTAAGTGTAGAAAAGTTTGTTTTGTTTGAGCAAGTAATTAAGAGCTAATCTACCTACTCGAAAAAAGAATTGTTCTATGTTCGTTTCCTTTAGACAATTTTATCCCACTATTAGTGAGTAGGTAGCACCATCGTTGGAGTTTTGAGGGTCAATTTGAAAGGGACGTACGGTCACTAAAGCAACGTTAAGACGTCTTAGTAATAACCCTAATGTCTTAGATCAATTATCCGAGGCAACAACATCCGAGGTAACCTTTCTGAGGCAACTTTGATCTTTGGACAAAGGACGACCACTAAAGAACCCTATACTCAATGACCGTTTACCGAAGGCAACCAAGTGGGAGTGTACCCTAGGAGTGCGCATGTGCGAGAGATTCAATTTCAGATTATTTATCTTTGCACATTTTAGGGTTATCTAACTGTTTTAAAGTTTACATACATTCTTGTCATGCATCCTAATATCATACATCTAACAGTTTAATATTTTGCGGAATTTAAAGTGCGGAAATTAAACTACACTATTACAAGGCTTCGGGTATTTACATAGCCAAAAAAAAACCCTTTGAAAATAAAGCGATAAATGCAAAATAAAAGTCCTAATTAAACTATTACAAACTTGTGAGCAGTTACAATAATAGGATAAAAAATAATAAAGCGCGCGATGAAATTTAGATCGAGTGCGAACTAGGGTTTTGACCCTTTCTAACCTAATAAAAAGAAAAAAATGTTTTTGTTGTTTTTAATTATTTTTAAGAAAATAATTAGGTTTTCTAAATTAAATACAAAATTAATTAGTTAATTAATTAAAGAAAACAATTACATGGCCGATTTTGGTTTTGTTTTGATTATTTTAAGAAAAAAGAAAAATATAATTCAATTAGAAGTAAAAATCTAATTGTTTTAATTAATTTTAATTTATTTATAAAAGGAATTAAAGTTATCTAATATTAACAACCTAATTAAATTAATTAATTTTTTGATAAAAAATAAAATTTAAACCTAATTTGTGAAAAGTATTATTTTTATGATTTTTTTGATAAAAAGAAAATAATTGATTGGTTAGTAAAATAAAATAAATAAATAAAATATAAAAAAATAGAGGAAGAGATTGGGCATGAAAATGATTCTGGGGGTGCAAATAGCAGCTACTGGGCCCAAAAGATGATAGTCCGTGTTTGACTTTTTGGATCCAATGCATTGTGTTGACTAGGCTTCATGATGCACCTTTAGATGATGGCCATCAGATTTGGCCATCTGGAGATCCAAGGGTTAGATCTTGAGAGTCTATGGTGGTCCCTAGTGTTGTGTACGCATGAGATTTCCTGAAAGAAAATAATATGAGAAAAGTGGGGGACCTGGGATTCGAACCCAGGTCCTGAAACGTTTTGCACATGCCTTGTAACCAACTGCGCCATTTGTTTTTGTTGTATGTAATATAAACAAGAATTAATATAAAATAAACAAGCGAAATAATAAAATATTAGCGCGAAAATTCAAATGGACAAGTGATGGCTTGCCACGTCTTCGTCTCCCTCCTTGCATCGTTGGTAAAAGTCCCAGACTTTTACCTACGGACATTTGTTCGTCACTACAGGCCTGCGTATTCTCAAAATCAATTACAAGCGTGATAAATAAAAACCAAAGCCATGGATGGCTTCGTCTGAACCTGCTGAGTACAGTGGTGGCCCTTTCATGGCCCAATTTTTCCTGTAAACGAAGATCCCAATTTGAAGCAAGGAACCCTAATAATGGTGAAATCTACTACAAGCCATATAAATGCAATTAAACAATATAGAAAGCTTGCAAATGTTTCAAGGATTAAGAATATATGGTTAATTCATGCTAACAATGTCTAAATCATGCAAACCGAATTCAAGAAATAAGCAATGCCGTGATGGACTTACAACGCGATATAGGGCCTGTTAATGCTTAATTTTGATTGCTTTTGCTTGCTAGGGATCCCAGGAAGCGATTGGAATGGTCCAAGAGTCTTGAATTGGCCTGGAATAATGAAATCGTGTTGGCACTTTTTTTGTGTTTTTTCAAGTTTTGTTTCTGGTTCATACGCCTCCTTCTCTAGCCTCTTTTGGTCTGCACACACTCCTTATGTATTGAGGAATAGATTAGGGTTGAAAACATGGCCTCAATCTTCCTCCATCAATAAGTTTGATTTTGATTTGATACACCTTAAATATCATTCCAAAAATGGCCTAATTCAATCTTTTTGTGCATACCATGCCTTTACACGAATTTGATCTGATGCTAGCTGGACATTAAGACCTGAAACAAGCACAAGATCTTTGAATTTCAATGTTTTGGATTTTATATGATTTGTTTTGATTTAAAATGATTTAATTCAAATCAAAATCAAAATAAATAATATAAATAATATAATGACAAGTGGCAAATGCTAGGGCTCGTGGACCATGTTTCCAACTTAAAACAAGTGAAAAAGATTGGGCCCATTTGGCAAAATTTGAAGTTTTAGGCATAGTTGACTTTTGGCGATTTTGCAAAAAAGGTCAACTTCACCAATGCATAACTTCCTCGATTTTGACTCTTTGAAGGTGTTATAGGACTTTTTTGAAAGCTTTAGATGTCCTCTAAGCAACCATTTTGGTCTCATATCAATTTTATATTCCATACTCATGTATGAAGCTTTGACAAAAAAAGGTGTTTTTGTTGACTTTTCAAAGTGACCTATAATGTCCAAATTCATAACTTTTTGTGAGTGCATATTTTGAATATGAGAGCTGAAGATGGATTGTAGATCATGAAATCCTCTTCAAAATGAGCTTTGGATGGGTTATTTCTCATAAAGTATGAGAAAGTTATGCTTGGTCAAAGTTGAGTTGACTTTTCCTATAAAACCCTAATTTAGCAACTTTTGATTCTTGATGAATTATGAGCAATCCTTAATGAATCATGATCAACCATTGATCAAATGATGAAATATACTTCAAAATGAGGATGTTGACCAAAAATCTTGAAGTTTGACTGTATGTGGGCCACAGTTGACTTTTGCCCTAGCACAGTCGATTTTTAGGCTTTTGAGCAATTGACTGAGCAAACTTTCTCTGTAGGGCTTGAAACTTGACATGGATGATCTTGAGAACATATTAGGACATTGGTGAGAATTTGGGATCCCTTGGACTCAAGCATCTTGATGCAATATGAAACCCTAATTTGGGGTAGATTGCCTTTGGAGAGAGCTTGTCTGGCCAACCCTTGGAGTACCTTGAGAAACTTAGGGATCTTTCTTATATTGTTTTGAGAAATATGTGAGGGAAAATTTTGGGGTACAACAGCTGCCCCTGTTCATTCTTCTTAAACTTGAGGATATAGATTTGCTTTTCTGTCTTTCGTGATCCGAAGGTGGAAGATGATTGAACACTAGAGTGCCCAGAAATTTGCACTCGCATGAAGTGGTATCCGTCTTGCGATGTCGGGAATGGGCTTACAGATTCCATTTGGAATTTGCTTGACATGGGATGGGCTTAAAGATTCCACCCAAAGGAGTGTCGATCGCATAAGAGATTCCTTAGAGAGAGCTTGTATACCTGTTGTTGAGGAAGATTCCACTGGGGAATGCTGATCTCTGTCTTGAGAGAAATAGAAATTTAGGAGCTTCAGTCGTCCGTCATTCTACTGGGGGTATCATCTCTGTTTAATTTTAGGAACTTTTATCGTCCATTATTCTACTGAGGAATCATCTCTGTTGAATTTTAGGAACTTCGGTCGTCCGTTATTCTACTGAGGAATCATCTCTGTTGAATTTTAGGAACTTCGGCCATATGTTCTTCTACCGAGGAATCATATCTGTTGAATTTTAGGACCTTCGGTCGTCCGTTATTCTACCGAGGAATTATCTCTATTGAATTTTAGGAACTTTGGTCGTCCGTTATTCTACTGAGGAATCATCTCTATTGAATTTTAGGAACTTCGTTCGTCTATTATTCTACCGAGGAATCATCTCTATTGAATTTTAGGAACTTCGGTCGTCCGTTATTCTACCGAGGAATCATCTCTGTTGAATTTTAGGAACTTCGGTCGTCTGTTATTCTACTGAGGAATCATCTCTATTGAATAGGAAAGTGGAAAATGAACTACTATTTGGTCGTGGTCCAGGCTTCATAATGATAAGACCGATTGATATCTGGTCGTAATCCAGGCTTTACAGTGACTTACTAGGGATTAAACTATTATTCGGTCGTACTCCAGGCTCATAGTTTAAAGATAAGCCACTATCTGGTCGAATCCAGGCTTCGCGGTGTTTGATACTGTTATTCGGTTGCAATCCAGGCTTCACAATATGCTGTAGAGATCAAGATACTATCCGGTCGAATCCGGGCTTCATAGCTTGAATTTTGTGAGAATTTTATTGTATCTTTCCTGAAAGGTAAAGGTTAGTTGTATGTAATGCATGACATGTATCAAGCAATGATGTTCTCAAAATAAATGAGATTGTGTTGTATGATGCTTATGCATATGTCCTGATGTATGGATATGTAATGTTTTTATGATGCTCTCTAGCTGGGGAAAATAAATCGCGGGTTGCTGCTGGAGAGTGCAAGAAGTTAAATTCTTCGTTTCCGCTGGGGATAGTGAATGAAGATGATTATGAGCATATTCCTGCTGGAGAGAATAACTTTGCTGGGGAATACACTGACGAGGAAATGACTCTGTGGGGAGGACATACTCTGTCGGAAGATCTGTTAATTCGGAAGAATAACCTTAGCTGGGTATGAATTACCATTGGTGGTGATAATGAACCCTGTTGGGGATTGAGTTTCTGTTTGTGAAAGGAATGAACTCCGCTGAGGATGATTTTCCATTTGCGACTTCACTGGGGATAATCTTTTAGACTCTACTAGGGAGAATCCTCCAGACTCTACTGGGGATAATCTTCAAACTTCTCTGGGGATAATTTTCTAGTGCTGATGATAGATAAACTCTACTTGGGGAGAATATTTCCGACTCATTCGCGGTTGCGAGTCTCAGCTGGGGAGAATTAACACCACTGTCCTTCTCCTTACTCTATGGGGAATGAATGTACCTTTAATTGTTTTCTTCAACTAGGTTTATCCCTATACCTGGTGGACAGAGCAACTGTATGGTCTGGACATTTCTTGTTTGCCCCTGTTTCTGATATTACGAATAATCGTCTTTTGTTTCGCACATAAATATTTATGAACAACAATTAATATCAAATGCATATATCAAAAATGAACATTGGACGTTCTTGCAAAACAAAACAGAAAAAGGAAAACAACTTGACATTTCTTTGTGAAAATGAATTGTATTGATTTTGAAGTTGGCCTGTAAATAGGAGTTTTGTACAAGAGGCCGACGTCCTAGTAAGAGAATGCCGCCGAACAATAGAGTTTATACAATTTGTGAAAAATAAAGAAAAACAGCTATGTGAACAATCCCACTGAGTTCCAACTCTGCTATTGCCCCTATGTCTTTGAGCGTCTCATCACTTTGCTACTTGGTTGAAGGTAGATCAGACTGATTAGTGTCGTCCGAGCTTGATAGTCGATACCGAAGTCTGGTTGCAAGATGATCCAATGAGACATAGTGTTACGCTTTAATCCCTAATTTTTTCCTAGACCGCCCTTTCGGGTTTTCAATCCACCGGGATACCCTTTTTTGCCCAAGCCGCCTTTTCAGGTTTTCGACTTGCCGGGTGTACAGATTTTCATTTTCATCCCTTATTTTTGCTCGAACCCTTTTGGTTCGCCGGGAAGCCCTTATTTTTGCCTAGTCCAGTCAACCTAGCGGGTCTTTAATTAGGCGTAGTATTTTTTCACTATGTCTGCATTGACGGGGTGAGGAAGGTCGTCACCATCCATGGTGGTTAGAATCATAGCTCCTCCCGAGAAAATGTTCTTAACCACAAATGGCCCTTCGTAAGTAGTGGTCCATTTGCCCCTGGGATCACCTTGAGGTAGTATGATTCATTTGATTACCAGATCCCCGACTTGATATTCTTGTCGTCTGACTTTCTTGTTAAACGCCTTGGTCATCCGTTTTTGATACGTCTGACCATGTCAAATAGCAGTAAGTCTCTTTTCATCGATTAAGTTCAGCTAATCAAGTCGGGTCTGGATCCAGTCATCCTTGCTCAAGCCTGCATCTTTCATAATCCGAAGAGAGGGTATCTGAATCTCAATGGGTAAGACTGCATCCATACCATATACCAAGGAATAGGGTGTTGCCCCAGCATTCTTTAACCTGAAAGGCATGACTTTGTAGCAAAAGGTACCCCATTGAGTAACGAACGTTGTCTTCTCCATGTCTTCGGGAGCCATCTTAATTTGATTGTAACCGGAGAAACCATCCGTAAAGGAGAAGACCTTATGTTGTGCGGTGTTGTCAACCAGAACGTCAATATAAGGCAGAGGGAAATCATCCTTGGGGCTCGCCCTGTTCAGATCCCTATAGTCCACATACATACGAACCTTACCATCTTTCTTCGGCACCGGAACTACGTTGGCAACCCACTGCAGGTAAGAGGTAACTGCTAGAAAACCGGCATCAAACTGTTTCATAACCTCAACCTTGATTTTCTCAGACATCTCTGGTCGCATAAGGCGAACCTTCTGTTTCACTAGAGGACAGTCTTCTTTGGTTAGCAAGCGGTGCACCACAATATCGGTATCCAACCCATGCATATCTTCGTAAGACCAGGCAAAGATCTCAACATAGTCACCCAGCATTTGTATCAACCGTTGCTTGACGCTAGGCTCCAAATTTGCACCTATCTTGACCTCTTTCTTGTCTTCTTATATACCCAGATTTACTAATTCCATTGGCTCTTCATGGGGCTGTATGGACCTCTCTTCCTTTAGTAACAGTCTAGCAAGTTCACCAGGCACTTCGCAATCATCCTCACCTTCGTCCTCGGCTTGGTTGATCGGACTTTCAAAGTCATAACTGGCAGTAGCAGAGTCGTTATCAGTGGGATCCAGAGTGGATGTGGACCTGTATATGTGAGTGTGTGTAAGACGAATAACTATTTTGATAAAGTGCAAAAAAAGAAAAACAAGGAGCGCAAAAATTTGTAATGCAAGAAAAATGTCCAATGCTTTATTGATGATATATGGAAATGACATATAATAATCCCTCACACAAAGCCACGGTGTCTCGGGAAAGGCACTGGGCCGTAAAGTTTTAAACTGTCTGTTACAAATCTCAAAAACAAAAGTCTATTACTGTGTAATAAAATAAATGGGCACGAAGTCTTTTGCCGGCCAATTTCTTAATCCACCATCGATAGTCGGGTAAATCCAGTTGTCGAACTCAGACTCTTCATCATCATCTTCAATGGTATTCACTTCCGGATTACTGATACGCAAGGGAGGTCTTCCAACCCGCGCATGCCGAACAGCCCTTTGAGCTTCTGCAGTAAAACCCAAACCAAACTTGTCAGTCTTGTGTGCAAAGTCAGGGAGTTGGCCCCAATTCGCACACCCACCTTTTTCAATAACAGTCCGGGCATCCTTGAGGGAAGCCATCTTCATTGGAGGATCTTCAACAACAGTTTCAGTAGACGCCAGAGTTTGAGGGACTTCTTCAAAGTTCTGGCACGGGGTCTCAATGAACTCTCCGTCCATCTCCACATACCGAAAAGAGTTAAGGTGGCTCACCATGTATTCCTCTTCTCCTCGTACTGTAACAATTATTCCCTTCACTGGGTATTTCAACATCTGATGGAGCATGGAAGTCACTGCTCCAGCTTTATGAATCCACGGGCGAACCAACAAACAAGAATAAGACGGTCGAATATCCATTACATAGAACGTAGATGCGAAAGTCTGGGAACCAACTTTAACAGGGTCATCCACCTCCCCGTGCACCATCCTTTTGGACCCGTCAAAGGCCCTAACTATAATATTACTCGGCTTCAGCACCAACCCTTCACAATCCAACCGGTCTAACGCTTTCTTGGGTAAAACATTTAACGAGGACACAGTATCCACCAGCACGTAGGCCAGAGTAGTGACCCTGCACTCAATCGAGACGTGCAGAGCATCATTGTGATTCTTTCCTTTGGCAGTCAGATCTGCGTCGGAGAAACCCAACCCGTTGTCAGCGGTCAAACTAGCCACACAATCTTTGAATTGATCAGCAGATGTTTCCTGCGGCACATGCGCAGTTTTAAGGAAATCAATTAAAGCGTTGGCATGGGCTTCTGAGCACAACAATAAAGATAACATGGAGATCTTTGACGGGGTTTGCCCCAGCTGCTCGACTACGTTGTAGTCGCTTTTCTTGATAATTTTCAAAATTTCCTCTATCTCCTACGTAGAGGTTTCAACAATAATCTTCTTCGGTGCCTCCATCCGGGCAGGCTCACCGGTGATCTCTTTGCCCCGAGCTTCAGATGACTCGGCGATAGGAGTAATGATTGGAACATGAACAGGGACAGTAGCAGATGTACTGGCAGGTGGGGTAGCAATACGTTTTTGAACAGTTGGTGGGGAAATCTCAGGAGAGAAGAGTCTTCCGCTTCGGGTGACCTTGGTAGACCCAACAATATTGCTGACGTCAGTATCAACCTCTTCAACCTTCAAGTATTGTTTAATCCCATGATAATACACATCGGCCCCATAGTGCCACGAGACAGCCTTATCCGAAGTGTACATGATAGGTCCAGGGATAATAATGATCAATGGAGCAATTCTCAGAACAAATGTAATCCTAACAGGCTTTCTCGAGGAAGCCTTGGAAGGATTGGCGGAAATGGTAATTATGGAAACATCTTCAACAGGAATCAACGGAATCAAAGTTTTCTCGAACAAGATTTCTTTGTTATCCATCAGGTGTTGAACACATGATCTCAACAAATGACAACCAGCAGGTAGGATGGAACATAGGTGGCAACCTTCACCACATCCCGGAAATAAATCGGCCAACAATAGGTTCTTCTTAACGGTTAACAACAGAGTAGCAATTTCTTCTACGGAGGTCACAAATGAATCATCATCCACAGCATTTACTCCATGCTTGGGCATAGGAGCAGTCATGACATTAGGCTTTTCTGGTGCGTCAAATTCAATCTCTTTAGCTTCAATCAAATCTTGCACCTTATTCCTCAAGGCCCAACAGTTGTTGGTATCATGCCCTGGGCTATTGGAGTGATAAGCACAGCGGGCGTTTGGATTATACAGCGGTGATGTAGTACTGGGATTCTTTGGGGATTCCCTTGGAGTCACCAAGTTGGTCTTTAACAATTGCGGCAAAATTTGAGATAGAGTCATGCTGAGCCGAGTATCTTGTCTTTGCGGTCTCTCTACTCTTTGCTGAGTGTTGCGTTGTGAGGCAACAGTTGGTCTTGAAATTACCACCGCATTCACTACTTGGCGGAGTTTAGGTCGGTTTTGGCTCCTCGAGCTGTAAACTGCACTAGATTCCTTTTTGAAAGGCTTCTTTTCTGTACTCGATGAAGCACCTTTCTGTATCTTGCCACTTCTGATACCAGCTTCAAACCTATCCCCAGTCATAATCAATTCAGTGAACCCAGACGATGAACTACCGATCAAATGATTAAAATATGGACCAGACAAAGTCCTAAGAAACATATCCACCAACTCCCTATTAGACAGCGGGAGTTGTACTCTTCCAGCAAGATCTCTCCATTTCTGAGCGTAGTCCTTAAAACCTTCACCTGTACCTATAGACATACCCTGAAGTTGAGTATGTATGGGAGCAAGGTCGGCATTATACTAGTATTGCTTGTAAAAAGAAACAGCAAGGTCCTCCCAGTTGCGGACATTATCTCCTTCCAGTTGATAGAACCATTCAAGGTGAGTCCCTGACAGACTATCTTGAAAGAAATGAACCCACAGGTTCCTATCAGCAGTATAGGGTTAAATCTTTCTAACATACGAGCGGAGGTGTAACTTTGGGAAGGATACCCCATCGTACTTAGCAAAGACAGGAGCTTTAAACTTGTGTGGGATCACCACCCCAGATGCCAAATCCAAATCTCCGAAGTCCATCCCAGGTATCTTCTGGATCTCCATTGCGCTCAACCGGTCTTCAAGTTGCTTGTACCTATTCTCAGTAGGAGGATACTGGTCTTCATCAAAATTAGTGTCATTGTTAGAAATCACAGGGCTAGGACCCTTCCTTTCCTCTTGATTCTCTCCCCCTCTAGATGAATGGGACAAATCAGCTTCCTATCGTAAATTGTTCCCGAATCTGTGACCCATATTCAGTAGAACCACCCTCTTCTTCTTCTTCTTGTCCTTCAAGATGAGAGTCTTCAAATCTTGCTGCCTTTTGGCCAGGTTCAGGAACATCTCTTAGAATTGAGCATTCTGAGCCTGAAGAGCCTTAATAGCTTGATCAGTAGGTGTTTCAGAAGACAGGATTGCTGAAATAAACAGCAAAGAAGATGAGAAACCTGTAAGGGTACCTGTAATGAGGTGCATGGGAATGGAATGCATATGAAATGATTTCAAATACTTAGGGAGATTCAAATTTGTAAACCAAAATAAAACACACTTTATTAGATTAAAACTTGTAACAAATGTTTAACAAATGCCTTTAAGGCGTTATAAAAGAAATACTGAAAAGAAAATCTAAACTAGAAACAATAAAAGACATCAGAAATCCCATGGTCGTTTTCCCTTTGTTCTGACATAATCGTTGAATGTCCTCTCATTCTCAAGCTTCCTTGTAAGCTTCAAGATCTTTCGTTCCTGCTCATGATACTTCTATCTGTAGGTATCCCTTTCTTCCTTCAATTGTATCCAAGATCTCTTCAATTCCCCCAGATCAGTAGGCATGTATGGATGGAGGACCGTATAAGGGACCCATTCTTCATCAGTACGCTCCACAATCACCGACAAAACAGCTTCATATGGCATCCCCAGCTTTTGAGGACGGGCTCAAACCCACTGGAGGTAAGGTTGCATCGGGAGAGAAGTCTTCATTCCTAGCTCATGTGGGTCAGACCTGTTCACCCTATCCCAGGCTCGTATAAACCTACGGCGATGTCCCTCAACATCTCCCTTGAAGTCAAAGACAATGCCTGTAAGCAGCAGCTCATGAGGACCGTCTCTCTGAGCTCGTCCAAACTGTTGTAAAGCCAAACAAGGATTATAGGTTATTCCCCCTCGAATTCCAAGCAAAGGAACATTAGGGTATTCCCCACAACGATCAATGACAGCTACTCTTTCCATATCTTTAGAACTCCAAAGGATGTCCGTATGAGCAAGGGACATGATTTTGTAAGCTCAACCTACACCTTCCTCATTCTTCAATACAGATTTGGGGAGGTGCGAAATAAACCACCTCACCAGCAGAGGTGTACAACACATGAGAGTTCCCCTCCTTCTCATAGTACGGGTATAAAGAGCATGCAGAATGTCACATAGAAGAGTAGGCACTGGGTTACGAGACATGAAGATCTTGATTGCATTCACTTCGACGAAAGAATCCAGATTCGGGAACAGAACCAAGCCATAGATGAGGAGAGCCAGGATGTCTTCAAATGCTTAAAATTCCAAACTATCCCAGAACTGTCGAGCTTGATCGATCAAAAACTTAGCCAAGAAACCTTTAACCCCGCTCCAAATCTCCCAGTTAGATACTACATCAGCCATTTTTAGATGTAGGGCTGAAGCAATATCCTCTGGTCTAGGAGCTATCTCCAAACCTGTAAAAGGTGTCTGCTCTAGAATAGATATACCCATTAAATCAGAAAACTCCTCCAAAGTAGGGACTAGCTGATAGTCCGGGAAGGTAAAACAATGATGCAACGGGTCAAAGAACTGGAACAACACGCTCATCATTTGCTCATAAAAATTGGAAGTGACCAGGCCAAGGAGATGACCATGTCTTCTAACAAAGGAAGAAATATCAGGAACTTTTGAAACCAACTCTCTAAATTGAGCGGGGATTTGCACGAAGTTGACTCGAATGGTATTTTTGCGCATAAAAGCCATGATCTGCAAAACAGAACAAAGATGAATCCCTTCGGTCTTTGAAATGGTTAGTCTAATGAAATATGCATGCGATGTCATGATGCATGATGTCATGATAAAAACACACCACAGGTATCACAGATAGCAAACATGGTAAGGGCAAACAAGTCATACAATAACCCTTAAATTTCAGGCTGGCATGGAGTTTAGGTATTACCCTCTTGCAGTTTAGTTGGTTCAACCTGTCCTAATAATAGTAACCGGGTTCTAGAGGTTCTCAATATCACTGACCATCCTCCATCGGTCATAATTCCAGTCACACAATCTTTTCTTGCAGCCAGAACCATCTCGAGAGTATGATCTCAATGAGTGTAGCATCAAGCTGCTTTCTATGGCCAAGTTGGTCAATTATAGGTTCTAAGGTCAGTTGATGCTTAATGACCCATATAGCAGCCCCATACTCTCCTTGTTTCTCCACAAGGGATATCGGTACCAACTAATGTGCCACATCAACATAGTTACTGCTTCAACCATATCGGTCTAGGCTGTACAGTTCCCTCACAGTCTATTGCTACTTACTTAAAAGGTGTCCCCAGATCCGAGTTAGGATCTATAGTAACTCTGATACAATGACCACAAAAATAAAGCAATCAAATCAAACAATAGAAACCATTATGATGAACTAATCCTAAGGTACACCCCACTTATGGGATCCCCAGCAGAGTCGCCAGTTCTGTGATACGGTGGCCAGAACCGGGACTGTTTTTTAGGATTTGCTGGTTTGCGTTTTGCGTTTGTGTTTGCAAAATGTCGCGGTAAGCAAGAGTCACCACCGTCTTTTATTTTATCCAACAAGGAAAGGAAAAAAGCACAAAAAAAAATCCTTTTTCGAGATATTTCTGAGTACGGGGGGTAGATTATAGAAAGGGAAGGTATTAGCACCCTTTCTATCCGTAGTTATCTACGGGCTCTTAGGTACTTGCTCATAATTTTCAAAATTGCTTCTTTGTGTGCTTGTGTGTTTTGAAAAGTTTTGGTTTTGACTTCGATTTAACTCTTGCTTCTGTCTTCAAGAGTGTAATGAAGTGTTTTTGAAAACTTTGTTTGTAAAGGAGTGTAAGTGTAGAAAAGTTTATTTTGTTTGAGCAAGTACTTAAGAGCTAATCTACCTACTCGAAAAAAGAATCGTTCTATGTTTGTTTCCTTTAGACAATGTTATCCCACTATTAGTGAGTAGGTAACACCGTCGTTGGAGTTTTGAGGGTCAATTCGAAAGGGACGTACGGTCACTAAAGCAACGTTAGGACGTCTTAGTAATAACCCTAATGTCTTAGATCAATTATCCGAGGCAACAATATCCGAGGCAACATTTCCGAGGCAACTTTGATCTTTGGACAAAGGACGACCACTAATACACCCTATACTCAATGATCGTTTACCGAAGGCAACCAAGTGGGAGTGTACCCTAGGAGTGCGCATGTGCGAGTGATTCAATTTCAGATTATTTATCTTTGCACATTTTAGGGTTATCCAACTGTTTTAAAGTTTACATACATTCTTGTCATGCATCCTAATATCATACATTTAACAGTTTAATATTTTGCGGAATTTAAAGTGCGGAAATTAAACTACGCTATTACAAGGCTTCGGGTATTACATAGCCAAAAACAAACCCTTTGAAAATAAAGCGATAAATGCAAAATAAAAGTCCTAATTAAACTATTACAAACTTGTGAGCAGTTACAATAATAGGATAAAAAATAATAAAGCGCGCGATGAAATTTAGATCGAATGCGAACTAGGGTTTTGACCTTTTCTAACCTAATAAAAAGAAAAAATTGTTTTTGTTGTTTTTTATTATTTTTAAGAAAAGAATTAGGTTTTCTAAATTAAATACAAAATTAATTAGTTAATTAATTAAAGAAAATAATTACATGGCCTATTTTGGTTTTGTTTTGATTATTTTAAGAAAAAAGAAAAATATAATTAAATTAGAAGCAAAAACCTAATTGTTTTAATTAATTTTAATTTATTTATAAAAGGAATTAAAGTTATCTAATATTAACAACCTAATTAAATTAATTAATTTTTTGATAAAAAATAAAATCTAAACCTAATTTGTGAAAAGTATTATTTTTATGATTTTTTTGATAAAAAGAAAATAATTGATTGGTTAGTAAAATAAAATAAATAAATTAAATTAAATTAAATAAATATATAAAAAAATAGAGGAAGAGATTGTGCCTGAAAATGATTCTGGGGGTGCAAATAGCAGCTACTGGGCCCAAAAGATGGAAGTCCACGTTTAACTTTTTGGATCCAATGCATTGTGTTGACTAAGCTTCATGATGCACCTTCAGATGATGGCCATCAGATTTGGCCATCTGGAGATCCAAGGGTTATATCTTGAGAGTCTATGGTGGTCCCTAGTGTTGTGTACGCATGAGATTTCCTGAAAGAAAATAATATGAGAAAAGTGGGGGACCTGGGATTCGAACTCAGGTCCTGAAGCGTTTTGCACATGCCCTGTAACCAATTGCGCCATTTGTTTTTGTTGTATGTAACATAAATAAGAATTAATATAAAATAAACAAGCGAAATAATAAAATATTAGCGCGAAAATTCAAATGGACAAGTGATGGCTTGCCACGTCTTCGTCTCCCTCCTTGCACCGTTGGTAAAAGTCCCAGACTTTTACCTACGGACGTTTGTTCGTCACTACAGGCCCGCGTATTCTCAAAATCAATTACAAGCGTGATAAATAAAAACCAAAGCCATGGATGGCTTCGTCTGAACCTGCTGAGTATAGTGGTGGCCCTTTCATGGCCCAATTTTGCCTGTAAATGAAGATCCCAATTTGAAGCAAGGAACCCTAGTAATGGTGAAATCCACTACAAGCCATATAAATGCAATTAAACAATATAGAAAGCTTGCAAATGTTCCAAGGATCAAGAATACATGGTTAATTCATGCTAACAATGTCTAAATCATGCAAACCGAATTCAAGAAATAAGCAATGCTGTGATGGACTTACAGCGCGATATAGGGCCTGAAAATGCTTGATTTTGATTGCTTTTGCTTGCTAGGGATCCCAGGAAGCGATTGGAATGGTCCAAGAGTCTTGAATTATCCTGGAACAAAGAAATCGTGTTGGCACTTTTTCGGTGTTTTTTCAAGTTTTGTTTCTGGTTCATACGCCTCCTTCTCTAGCCTCTTTTGGTCTGCACACACTCCTTATGTATTGAGGAATAGATTAGAGTTGAAAACCTGGCCTCAATCTTCCTCCATCAATGAGTTTGATTTTGATTTGATACACCTTGAATATCTTTCCAAAAATGGCCTAATTCAATCTTTTTGTGCATACCATGCCTTTACACGAATTTTATCTGATGCTAGCTGGACATTAAGACCCGAAACAAGCACAAGATCTTTGAATTTCATTGTTTTGGATTTTATATGATTTGTTTTGATTTAAAATGATTTAATTCAAATAAAAATCAAAATAAATAATAAAAATAAGATAATGACAAATGGCAAAGTCTAGGGCTCGTGGACCACGTTGCCAACTTAAAACAAGTGAAAAAGATTGGACCCATTTGGCAAACTTTGAAGTTTTAGGCATAGTTGACTTTTGGCAATTTTACAAAAAAGGTCAACTTCACCAATGCATAACTTCCTCAATTTTGACTCTTTGAAGGTGTTATTGGACTTTTTAGAAATCTCGAGATGTCCTCTAAGCAACCCTTTTTCTCTCATCTCAATTTTATATTCCATGCTCATGTATGAAGCTTTGACAAAAAAGGTGTTTTTGTTGACTTTTCAAAATGACCTATATTGTCCAAATTCATAACTTTTTGTGAGTGCATATTTTGAATTTGAGAGCTTAAGATGGATTGTATAGCATGACATCCTATTCAAAATGATCTTTGTATGGGTCATGTCTCGTAAAGTATGAGAAAGTTATGCTTGGTCAAAGTTGAGTTGACTTTTCCTACAAAACCCTAATTTAGCAACTTTTGATTCTTGATGAATTATGAGCAATCCTTGATGAATCATGATTAAACCTTGATAAAATGATGAAATATACTTCAAAATGATGATGTTGACCAAAAATCATGAAGTTTGACTATATGTGGGCCACAGTTGACTTTTGCCCTAGCACAGTTGATTTTTAGGCTTTTGAGCAATTGACTGAGCAAACTTTCTCTGTAGGGCTTGAAACTTGACATGGATGATCTTGAGAACATATTAGGAAATTGGTGAGCATTTGGTATCCCTTGGACTCAAGTATCTTGATGCAATATGAAACCCTAATTTTGGGTAGACTGCCTTAGGAGAGAGCTTGTCTGGCCAACCCTTGGACTACCTTGAGCAACTTGAGGATCTTTTTTGAATTGTTTTGAGAAATATGGGAGGGAAAATTTTGGGGTAAAACAAGGAGCCATCTTGATCTGGTTGTAGCCAGAGAAACCATCCATGAAGGAGAAGATTTTGTGTTGCTCGGTGTTGTCAACCAGAATGTTAATATGGGGAAGCGGGAAATCATCCTTGGGGCTCGCCCTGTTCAAATCCCTGTAATCCACACACATCCGTACCTTGCCGTCTTTCTTAGATACCGGAACGACATTAGCAACCCACTGCGGATAGGAGGTGACAGCTAAGAATCCTGCGTCAAACTGCTTCATGACCTCTGCCTTGATCTTCTCTGACATTTCAGGGTGCATACGGCGGACCTTCTCTTTAACCGAAGGGAAATATTCTTTAGTTGGAAGATGGTGTACCACAATATCAGTGTCTAGACCAGACATGTCTTCATATGACTAGGAGAAGATCTCAACATAGTCGTGCAACATTTGTATCAACGGTTGTTTGATCTTAGTCTCCAGATTTGCACCAATCTTGACTTCTCTTCTGTCCTCCTCCGTGCCCAAGATTATCGTCTCAACTGGCTCTTCGTGAGGCTGTATAGCCCTTTCTTCCTGTTGTAACAGTCTAGCCAAATCTCCAGGCACCTCACAATCGTCCTCACCTTCGTCCTCAGCTTGGTTGATTGGAGTTTCAAAATCATAACTGGAAATAGCATAATAGTTATCAATGGGATCCAGAGTGGATATGGATCTGCAGTTTGATACGTGAGTGTGTGTAAGAGCTAGGCTGTAAAAATAAAGGCTGGAAAGAAAAACATAGAGCAAAAAATTTGTATGCAAAGAACTTCCAATGTTTTAATGATGATATATGAAATGACACATAATAGCCCTCACAAACAAAACCAATGTGCTTAGGGCAAGACACAAGGCTGTAGAGTTCAAATTGTTTATTACAAACTTTAGAAAACAAGTAAGACAATTACTACGTGTGATCGGTGGATCTGGAACTGACTGTCTTTAAGCTGGTTCGCGAAATGTCGCGGAAGCAAGAGTCGCCACCGTCTTTTATTTTCTCCAATATGGAAAGGACAAAAGCACAGAAAAATTCCTTATTGAGATTGGTTCTCGGTTCGGGAGGTAGATTTATAGAAAGGGAAGGTGTTAGCACCCTTTCTATCCATGGTTATCCATAGGCTCTTAGATACTTGCTCATTGTGTTTTCAAAATGTTTGTTTGCTTTTCAAAGAGAGTGGGTTTGAAAAAAGTTCCGTTTAAAATTTCAGTTCGACTCTTGTATCAGTCCTCAAGAGTGTTTAAAAAGTTGTTTTTGAAAGCTTTTTGCAAAGTGTCGGTGTGAAAAGAAGTTTTTGTTTTGTTTTGAATTAGAGCAAGTATCTACGAGTCATCTACCTACCCTAAGGAATTAGTCTGTGTAAATGTCCTTAAGGTAGTGCCATCCCACCATTGAGAGGTAGGTAGCACCACTGTTGGAGGTGTTCGGGTCAATTCGTTTGTAGGGACAGTGTAGTCACCGAGTAATAGTAAGATACCTTAGAAGCTACCCTTATGCCATTGATCTTTTTATTCCGAGGCAACTATTCCGAGGCAACTTGTTTCGAGGCAACTTGTTCCGAGGCAACCATTCGAGGCAACTAGATCAATGGAACATAAGGACTCACTAAGACATCCTATACTCGACGACCACGTTTCGAGGGGCAAGGCAACAATGTGATCACCAGAGCAACAGTAGGACACCTTAGAAGCTACCCTTATGCCATGTTCATGGACATAAGGACTTACTAAGACGTCCTGTACTCGACGACCACGTTTTGAGGGGCAAGGCAACAGTGAGGCGTACCCTAAGAGTGGTGTGTGAATTGTGTGGCATTTTCAGTTATTATTTGTCTTATCATGCATTGGGTGAGCTACGCTTTGATTTTATTTGGGCATTCATTCTTTCATGTGATTAGCAGTTAAAAGGGTGCAGAGAATAAAAATGCGGAAAATAAAGATCCTACGCTATTACAAGGCGCGGGTCTACATCGCCAAATTAAATAAAAACCCGATTTGAATAAATAAAATGCGGAAAGTAAATGTCCTAATTATCTATTACAAGGATTTGGGGCAAATACATTATATTCACAAAAGGAGATAAAAATAAACGCGCGAAAAGAAATAAAAATCGAGAATGCGAGGGCGTTGGACCCTTTAAGGAATTGAATTGAAATTATTAAATTTAATTAAATTAAATAAAGAAAAGAACTTATTTTTGATGTTTTTTAGTTATTTATGAAATTTAATGAGAAAATTGGAATTTGAAATTAAATAAAAAAACCTAGTTCTAAATTGTTTTTAATTTATTAAAGAAAAGTGTTTAAATTTAACCTAATTTAACCCCAATTAATTAAATGCCATATTTATTTACAAAATTAATTAATAATAATAATAAGGAGAAAAAGTTATTTATTGAGAAAAGAATAAAGATACTAATAACCTAATTTTTATGTTTTTTTATAATTATTTTAGAAAAAGACATTAAAGTTAAAAACCTAAATTTAAACTAATTGTTTTATTGGAATTTATTTACAAAAACTATTTAAAGAATTAAAAAAATTAAATAAAACATATTTTTATTTTCTAATGATTTCTGATTTTTTGGTTTTGTGTTATTATTAAGATTAATTTTGGTGAATTAAATAAAACAAAAGAAAAACAATTAAAATAAAAAGAAGAAAAGAAAAATGGAAAAATGAAAAGTGATGCAAACCATGGGGGTGTTGACCCAATTTAGGAGGGAGCACGAAGTCGCGGCAAAAGCGGATCTGGAAGCGGCGGTTGAGTCCGCGATTGCGCGGCGGAACTGCGATTTGGACGCTTCTCGTTCTTCTGTTTCTGATTCAGAGAGCCAAATTCCAGTCCTGATCTTCACAAAGAATTTTATGGATAAAGTTCAAACAATCAAAAAAAAATTAAATAGAATAAATGAAATTGAAAATGTTAGAATTTTGTGTTGCTTTATCATGACTCAATGATGTTGTTGTGGTGCTGTCAAGAGGATGATGATTTGTGGTTGCATCAGTTTTGAGCTTGTGTCAACGGTATGAACATGAGCTTGTGTAAGGTTTCTGTTTTGGTTGATGAGATTTTTGTTAAAGTTGGTTCATGGGAAATTGCACGTGAAAAGTGAATTTACAATGCAACAAGAAGAAAAGTGGGGGTTTCCATCGAGTGGCCTCCGTACAGGATTTTGTATAAGAGAATATGAGGTTTTTTTTTGTGGAATTTTTTGTTTTTTCGTTTTAGAGAGTTCTCTAGGTTGTGTTCCCTTTTTTTTTGATCACTTGCATATGCATTATGTAATGTATTTCAATTGGAATTATGGGCCTTGAAGCCTTGCATTCATACTTAGGATTTTGCCATAAACCTCTATTAACAAACTTTCCATCTTTGTACCAATTTTGAATTCTTGCTTGATTAGGCCTTGAAATGAATTTGGGATGTTTTATAATGATGATTCAAAGCTAATCAAGACCAAATATCCCCCTTAATTAACCTTCTTGATTTTTATTTGATTTTAAAGGATTTAAAATGAATTAAATCCAATAAAATCAAATAAAAATGAAAAAATTAATTTTAAAATTTGAAATAAAATGTGGGACACGTGGGAAGCATGGTCAAGCTGATTCAAATGGAAAAAGTGGGCCCCTTTTGTCAAAAATGAAATTTCAAGGATAAATGATTTTGGCCATTTCACAAAAATTTCCCAACTTCTCCAATGCATATCTTGCTCAATTTTGAAGTTATGAACATGTTCTTGGACATTTTTGAAAGGTCTTGAAGTCCTCTAACCAATTTCTTTGGTCCCATGTCATTTTGATTTACCAATATCAAGTTATGGTCTTTGACTTAAAGTGCCTTTTTGTTGACTTTTGAAAATGACCTATAATGTTGAAATTGATAACTTTTTGTGAGAGCATTTCTTGGACTTGGAATGTGAAGATGAGTTGTAGGAAATGTCTTCCCCTTCAAGATGAGCATTGGATGGGATTTTTCTGATGAACCATGAAAAAGTTATGCCTTGGTCAAGTTATAGTTGACTTTTCAGCTGTCCAAAAATAGAAACTTTTGACACCTTGATGATTTTTGACCATTCTTGTGAAATCATGGTAAAGACTTGACCAAATGATGATTGTGGCTTCAAAATAAGATGTTGACCAAAAATTTGACTTTTGACTACCAAATGACCATTTTGCCCCTACAGTTGACTGTGAAGCAATTAGGGTTTTTGACTGTGCAACTTGACCTTGTGAGCCTTGAAACTTGACATGTAGGTGCTTGACAATGTGTATGAGCATATGGGACTTGATTGAGCCCTTGGAAACCTCAACTTCCTTGCAAGAACCAAAACCCTAATTTGACTGGCCTTAGGAGAGTGGTTGACTGAGTAGCCCTTGAGTAGACTTTGAACCATTTGAGGTGATGCTTGGCAAAACTTTGAAGAATGTGGGAGGGCAAATTTTGGGGTACAACAGTTGCCCCTGTTCAATCTTCTTAGACCTGAGGATGTAGATTGGCTTGTGTGCCTTTCGTGATCCGAGGGTGGAAGATGATTGAACACTAGAGTGCCCAGAAATTTGCACTCACATAGTAGAGTATCAGCAGTGTGATAGCGAGAATGGGCTTACAGATGCCATTTGGAGAGATGGTGGATAGGAGGATGGGATTAAAGATGCCATCTGGAAGTGTGACAGAACCTTGTCGGGAATGGGCTTATAGATGCCATTTGGAAAGATGGTGGATAGGTGAATCTGAATAAGAAATAGAATAGCTTCCGTGTCTGGGGCATATCTAGTCTATATCTAATTGCTGACGTCTGAACGAGTAGTAGAATGACCGCCGGGTCTGGGGTATATCCATACTGCATGAGTAACAGAATGTCATCCGAACCTGGATCGTATCTGGACTGAACAATAGAATAGCATCCGGGATGGAGCATCTCTAAGTTGTCTTTAGAAGTTTGAATCTGAATAAGCAATAGAATAGCGCCCGGATCTGGAGCATCTCTAAGCTATATCTCAAAGGAAATCTGAATAAGTATCAGAATGTCGCCATGCCTGGGTCACATCTGAACTATCTCTAGAAGGAGTTTTGAATAAGCAAAAGAATAGCATCCGTATCTGGGGCATTTCCAAGCTATCTCTGAAAGGAAATCTGGAATAAGTATCAGAACGTCGCCATGCCTGGGTCACATCTGAACTATCTCTAGAAGGAGTCTTGAATAAGCAAAAGAACAGCATCCATATCTGGAGCATTTCCAAGCTATCTCTGAAAGGAAATCTGGAATAAGTATCAGAACATCGCCATGCCTGGGTCACATCTGAACCATATCTAGAAGGAGTCTTGAATAAGCAAAAGAACAGCATCCATATCTGGAGCATTTCCAGGCTATCTCTGAAAGGAAATCTGGAATGAGTATCAGAACGTCGCCATGCCTGGGTCACATCTGAACTAATATCTAGAAGGAGTCTTGAATAAGCAAAAGAACAGCATCCATATCAAGAGCATTTCCAAGCTATCTCTGAAAGGAAATCTGGAATGAGTATCAGAACGTCGCCATGCCTGGGTCACATCTGAACCATATCTAGAAAGGTGGTCTCTGAATAAACAATAGAACAGCCTCCGTGTCCGGAGCATCTCTAAGTTATATCTGAGAAGAAATCTGGAATAAGTATCAGAACGTCGCCATGCCTGGGTCACATCTGAACCATATCTAGAAAGGTGGTCTCTGAATAAACAATAGAACAGCCTCCGTGTCCGGAGCATCTCTAAGTTATATCTGAGAAGAAATCTGGAATAAGTATCAGAACATCGCCATGCCTGGGTCACATCTGAACCATATCTAGAAAGGTGGTCTCTGAATAAACAATAGAACAGCCTCCGTGTCCGGAGCATCTCTAAGTTATATCTGAGAAGAAATCTGGAATAAGTATCAGAACATCGCCATGCCTGGGTCACATCTGAACCATATCTAGAAAGGTGGTCTCTGAATAAACAATAGAACAGCCTCCGTGTCCGGAGCATCTCTAAGTTATATCTGAGAAGAAATCTGGAATAAGTATCAGAACATCGCCATGCCTGGGTCACATCTGAACCATATCTAGAAGGAGTCTTGAATAAGCAAAAGAACAGCATCAATATCTGGAGCATTTCCAAGCTATCTCTGAAAGGAAATCTGGAATAAGTATCAGAACGTCGCCATACCTGGGTCACATCTGAACCATATCTAGAAAGGAATTTTGAATAAGCAAAAGAACAGCATCCATATCTGGAGCATTTCCAAGCTATCTCTTTAATCTTTTTAACATAGACATGCCCTGGCCGGATACAGGTATCGAATCTTTAAACTCTTCAGACATGCCCTGGCGAGATACAGGAATCGAGTCTGGAGTTTCAAAAGGTGATGAATGAAACAGGGATGGTTACTACCTCAACAGTAACGATGAGAGAACCTTGGATGATTACTACCTCAACAGTAACGATGAGAGAATCTGGGGTGATTACTACCTCAACAGTAACGATGAGAGAATCTGGGGCGATTACTACCTCAATAGTAACGATGAGAGAATCTGGGGCGATTACTACCTCAACAGTAACGATGAGAGAATCTGGGGAGATTACTACCTCAACAGTAACGATGAGAGAATCTGGGGCGATTACTACCTCAACAGTAACGATGAGAGAATCTGGGGCGATTACTACCTCAACAGTAACGATGAGAGAATCTGGGGCGATTACTACCTCAACAGTAACGATGAGAGAATCTGGGGCGATTACTACCTCAACAGTAACGATGAGAGAATCTGGGGTGATTACTACCTCAACAGTAACGATGAGAGAATCTGGGGCGATTACTACCTCAACAGTAACGATGAGAGAATCTGGGGCGATTACTACCTCAACAGTAACGATGAGAGAATCTGGGGCGATTACTACCTCAACAGTAACGATGAGAGAATCTAGAGCGATTACTACCTCAACAGTAACGATGAGAGAATCTGTGGCGATTACTACCTCAACAGTAACGATGAGAGAATCTGGGGCGATTACTACCTCAACAGTAACGATGAGAGAATCTGGGACGATTACTACCTCAACAGTAACGATGAGAGAATCCGGGATGTCTTCTACTGAGTCTTCATCAGGAAAATCTTTAGGAATCGATTTAACTGGACCAGAGAAAGCCTTTGACTGGATCGGCATCAGAAAAATCTTTAGGAGTCGATTTCACTGAACCAGGCAAGGTCTTGGAATGGCTGAGAACTTAATTGGATATTTCCTGCAAGGTAAAGGTCAGTCATATGCAATGCATGATATGGATCAAGCAATGATGTTCTCAACATAAATGAGATTGTATGTTCATGATGCGTATATGCATGCTATAATGTATGGAAATGCGATGTTTCTGAATGTATGTTTTCGTCTTAGGAAAATAAATCCTTGACGGATGCCGGGAAGTTAAATCCTGGGCTGATGTAGAGCTTTTGTTTCCACTGGGGATGATGATTGCAAGAATACCGGTAGGAGAAGATAACTCCGTTGGGGGATAAACTTGACGAAGAGATTACTCTGCGGGGAGAAAATACTCTAGCTTCCTTGCTGGGGAATAATACTCTGTGGGGAGAGAGGTACTCTGTTGAGATGAATGAGAACTCCATTGGGGATACCATTGTTGAGTTTTGTTGGAAGATATGATGAACTCCGCTGGGGGATAGGAAGACTTTGTCGGGGACGATCTTTCCCTGGTTATTGGCTGAGGATAACCCAGTTATATCCTGGTAGGGAAATAACCTTTGAATAAAGCCGGGGGACGCGTTCGTGCTCTGCAGGGGATAAGCTTCCAGAATCTACTGGGGATAAGCTTACCGCTGGGGAGATGATTCAAACTGTCCTGGGGAAATCTTGAACTACGCTGGACTCTCCTGGGGAAATTTTGTATCGGAAGTGGCTCCACTGAATGTCTGGTATACCGTCGAGGAACAATCTTAGATCAAGACTGCCGGGGATGCTTGTTAAGAATGTTCGTATACTGCGCTGGGGAATGTTGAGATCTGCTGGAGGATACCCACCTTCCTTAGGGCTGACAGTATAACTTTTCTTGGGGAGAGTGCATTGACTTGCCAACTCACTCTCTAGGGAATTAAGGTATACTGGTTATGTTCTTCAGCTGAACTCACCTTGATACCTTGGCGGACAATGCAATTAGATCGTTTGGACCACTCATTATTGCCCCTGGTTCTGAGGTGGGAGAGGAAGACCTGTGAGGTGCTGATAGTTGTTGATGGACAAACCTTCTTCTGGTAGGCAAGTGACGAGATGCTGGGACATAGTCGTACGCTTTGATCCCTAACTTTTGCCTGGACCGCCCTTTCGGGTTTTCAGTCCACCGGGATACCCATTTTTGCCCAAGCCGCCTTTTCAGGTTTTCGACTTGCCGGGTGTACAGATTTTTTTTCATTTCATCCCTTATTTTTGCCCGAACCCTTTTGGTTCGCCGGGAAGCCCTAATTTTTGCCTAGGTATGTCAACCTTGCGGGTCTTTGATTATGCGTAGTATTTTCGACTATGTCCACGCTCTCAGAATGTAGGGAGTTGCCCCTGTTAGAAGTGTTTTGTCATACCCCCAGAAGATGTTTGATCAGGCAAGATTCGTTGCTGGAATGCCCCAAGTGACTCAGGCGGAGATTTGCCCTAGGCTATTTGGCCTTTGAGAGATTCTCCGAATCTTGACTTAACTGCCCCAGATGGTAGCCCATGATCATGTCTGCCCCTTGATTGGAAGTGCTTTTGTTCGTTAGACATTCGTCGTGCGAACTTCTATGCTATTCAAACAAAAGGTCATACGCAAACAGAGTTATGTCAAAAATGCAAAGCTTATGTCTGTCTTGAAGTTTTTGAAAAATGCATTTTTCAGTAAAACCAGCAAATTTTGTAAAATGTGATATCAACTCAATATTTTATAGCAAGCCTTAAGGAGTCAGGATACCTTTGTAACAGTATGCTTTCGAACTAACCCATGCTTCAGCTAGGACTTTTAAGGGTTATAACGTGGCTTGGTTCACGGTTCAAGAAACAAAGGATAAAGGCTCAAATTTATTTGTACCCACCCGCTCTTCGTGATGTTCTTCAAACCTAAACTCAGCTGATCGTGCGTTAGACCTTGTTTGAGTCTTTGCTTTGATATACCAATGATGGTTCAGATAATGATGATTTATTCTGAATGGGCAGTCATTTCTTTTTGTTGAGGGTTTGTGTGACCTCTTTTTTTAATTTTATTATCCCTATTTTTTTGCCTGAACTGTTTCTTTTGTGATTACAGTCAGCGGGATGCCCCAGTTTTGTAAGTCTCCTTCATAGGTTTTGACTTATTGGGTTTTTACTTTTGAGATATAATGACTTCCTATCCTTATGATTATTCGGAATCATCACTGTCTTCTTTTTTTTTGTAAGGACCTCTTTGGTGACATTTGTTATGCACTTGGATCAACTGAGAGAACTACCCAGCCCCAGGTTATGATAAAGGGTTTTAATTTTCGAAAAGAAAAACTCCTACTTCTTTGGCTCAGAGGGGTTCACGAGGGATTATCTTCCTTATAACTCCAGTGTTTAGGGATTGAAGCAATGCCTGTACCTCATCAGCGGGGTCTTGTTCAAAATCATACTGTAAGAATCGTGGTATCGTTTTCGTCATCCTCCCTCAAGAGGCTTAGAATTATTAACCGAGAATTGATCATCACAGAAAAATGAAAATAGTTTGCATATAGTGAATACGAAATAATTACTTCAAAACAGACATGTGTAATGCATTAATGAAATAACAATGTTTAACATGAATAAGTGTTTGAACAATCAAAAGAAAATTACAACTTGAAAATTCTAATAAACACAAGTCTTCTAGTCTCAGGGCTTGTTACTTCGACTGGTGCATCTTGTAGGGATGGCAGGAGCATTCAGCCTGGCCTATCTGGGTGAAATCCACAGCTCTTTCATTAATCAGATCTTGAATCTTATTCTTCAAAGCCCAGCAGTCGTCGGTGTCATGTCCTGGACTGTCAGAGTGGTACGCACATCTTTCCTCAGGATTGTACTTTAGGGAGGTTGTGTTGAGATTCTTAGGAGGGTCCCTTAACGTCACCAGATTCAACCTCAACAATTTTTGTAAATCTTGAGACGGTGACACGTTGAGCTTGGTGAACTGCCTTTTAGGCTTGTCTAGCTTGCTCTGATCATCCCGTTGTTCTTGACGAGGTCGTTGTTGGACCTGTGAAGTGGTAGCATCTTGGAGAGGTCTATTCATTGGACCAGACCTTTGCCCTCTTAGAATCTGTTCAATGACCTGGTCCCTGACTTGGGCTGGTTGCTTCATGTCTTGATGAAGCTGACTGATCATGGCCCTCAGCTCTCCTTGCTCCCGAGCTAAACCTTGGATGAGAGCCCTTTGTCCCAGCATCTGGGTTTTCATCGTATCTACCTCAGCTTGTAGACGTTTCAGCTGCTCGTCCTTGTCATCTTCGGGACTTTGCTTGGCCAAATTCCCCATAAGGAGTGTCCTCAACTCTTCCTGCCCCCTGGATAGGCTTAAGAAGATTTCCCTGAACTGAGTCTCTCGAGCATGAGGACCCTGGTTATGTTGTTGGGAAGCCATTGCTGAAATAAACAGCAGAGATGGTAAGTGACCTGTCAAAAGGGTACCTGTTATGCAATGATATGTATGTATATATATGCAATGTTTTCAAGCATCTCGCGGGGTAAACAAGAAATTTGTTAGCATTTGAATCTTGTAGCTTGATTGAAGTAACTTCGTGTTATAGAGAGTCCTTCTTCAAGGGTCAAAGGCTCACCATATCCAGTGGGTCATAGCCCCTGACAACCTTGGCTAGGGGAACCTTCTTCAAGTGTCAAAGCTCACCATATCAGGTGGGTCATAGCCTCTGACAACCTTGGCTAGAGGAAAATAAATCCTCTTTGCCCCTTGCTAGATGTTTGATTCATCATGACCTGCATCACAAGCCCTTGAGATCCTTGAAATGGGTTAGTCCTTATGCAGGATGTATGCAATGGTATGATGTTATGTTATGCATGGGGTAATGTAGGTAAACCCTGTTATGAGTCCCAATTAAGGACATAAACAAAACCTGCAAGAAACTCAGTAAACCCTGTTATGAGTCCCAATTAAGGACTATAAACAAAACCTGCAAGAAACTTAAGTGTCAGATAACAAGCATGCAAATGGTCAAGTTGGAAGGCACACAAGTCACACAAGAGAAGCCCTTAGAGTTTAGGCCAGCATGGGGTCTAGGTATTACCATCTTTCAGTTTGTTGGTTAAGACCTGTCCTATCAGAAGTAACTGGGTTCTAGAGGATCCCAATATCACTGGATTGCTTTCATTGTTCATCGTTTCGATTTAGCCACTGAACTGGCGACCGAAATATTCCAAGAAAACAACCCTCAATTGAGTGTATTATCGAGTATCAACCAACCTCGGACTGCACCAAAGTCAGTTATCTCACTACCCTAAAGAGGCCAAGATGGTTCAATTAAGGTTCCTAAGGTCAGTTGATGCTTCACGACACCACGCTGCGGCCCCGTACTCTCCTTGACTGAACTCAAGGGTTACTGGTACACACCAAAGTGCCACATCAACGTAGCAGACTGTTTCAACCATGTCGGTATACCCCGCACAGTTCCCTCACAGCCTTGTTGCTACTTTCTAAGAAGGTATCCCCAGATCCAGGTTAGGATCTATAGAACTCCCAAGACAATACCCATAATTTAAAGCAAACAAGTCAAAGCAATTGAAAACACAGTTATGAACTATCCTAAGGTACACCTCACTTTAAAAGTTAAGTCCCCAGCAGAGTCGCCAGTTCTGTGATCAGTGGATTTGGAACTGAATGTCTTTAAGCTGGTTCGCGAAATGTCGCGGAAGCAAGAGTCGCCACCGTCTTTTATTTTCTCCAATATGGAAAGGACAAAAGCACAGAAAAATTCCTTATTGAGATTGGTTCTCGGTTCGGGAGGTAGATTTATAGAAAGGGAAGGTGTTAGCACCCTTTCTATCCATGGTTATCCATGGGCTCTTAGATACTTGCTCATTGTGTTTTCAAAATGTTTGTTTGCTTTTCAAAGTGAGTGGGTTTGAAAAAAGTTCCGTTTAAAATTTCAGTTCGACTCTTGTATCAGTCCTCAAGAGTGTTTGAAAAGTTGTTTTTGAAAGCTTTTTGCAAAGTGTCGGTGTGAAAAGAAGTTTTTGTTTTGTTTTGAATTAGAGCAAGTATCTACGAGTCATCTACCTACCCTAAGGAATTAGTCTGTGTAAATGTCCTTAAGGTAGTGCCATCCCACCATTGAGAGGTAGGTAGCACCACCGTTGGAGGTGTTCGGGTCAATTCGTTTGTAGGGACAGTGTAGTCACCGAGTAATAGTAAGATACCTTAGAAGCTACCCTTATGCCATTGATCTTTTTATTCCGAGGCAACTATTCCGAGGCAACTTGTTTCGAGGCAACTTGTTCCGAGGCAACCATTCGAGGCAACTAGATCAATGGAACATAAGGACTCACTAAGACATCCTATACTCGACGACCACGTTTCGAGGGGCAAGGCAACAGTGTGATCACCAGAGCAACAGTAGGATACCTTAGAAGCTACCCTTATGCCATGTTCATGGACATAAGGACTTACTAAGACGTCCTGTACTCGACGACCACGTTTCGAGGGGCAAGGCAATAGTGAGGCGTACCCTAAGAGTGGTGTGTGAATTGTGTGTCATTTTCAGTTATTATTTGTCTTGTCATGCATTGGGTGAGCTACGCTTTGATTTTATTTGGGCATTCATTCTTTCATGTGATTAGCAGTTAAAAGGGTGCGGAGAATAAAAATGCGGAAAATAAAGGTCCTACGCTATTACAAGGCGCGGGTCTACATCGCCAAATTAAACAAAAACCCGATTTGAATAAATAAAATGCGGAAAGTAAATGTCCTAATTATCTATTACAAGGCTTTGGGGCAAATACATTATATTCACAAAAGGAGATAAAAATAAACGCGCGAAAAGAAATAAAAATCGAGAATGCGAGGGCGTTGGACCCTTTAAGGAATTGAATTGAAATTATTAAATTTAATTAAATTAAATAAAGAAAAGAACTTATTTTTGATGTTTTTTAGTTATTTATGAAATTTAATGAGAAAATTGGAATTTGAAATTAAATAAAAAAACCTAGTTCCAAATTGTTTTTAATTTATTAAAGAAAAGTGTTTAAATTTAACCTAATTTAACCCCAATTAATTAAATGCCATATTTATTTACAAAATTAATTAATAATAATAATAAGGAGAAAAAGTTATTTATTGAGAAAAGAATAAAGATACTAATAACCTAATTTTTATGTTTTTTTATAATTATTTTAGAAAAAGACATTAAAGTTAAAAACCTAAATTTAAACTAATTATTTTATTGGAATTTATTTACAAAAACTATTTAAAGAATTAAAAAAATTAAATAAAACATATTTTTATTTTTTAATGATTTCTGATTTTTTTGGTTTTGTGTTATTATTAAGATTAATTTTGGTGAATTAAATAAAACAAAAGAAAAACAATTAAAATAAAAAGAAGAAAAGAAAAATGGAAAAATGAAAAGTGATGCAAACCATGGGGGTTTTGACCCAATTTAGGAGGGAGCACGAAGTCGCGGCAGAAGCGGATCTGGAAGCGGCGGTTGAGTCCACGGTTGCACGGCGGAACTGCGATTTGGACGCTTCTCGTTCTTCTGTTTCTGATTCAGAGAGCCAAATTCCAGTCCCGATCTTCACAAAGAATTTTATGGATAAAGTTCAAACAATCAAAAAGAAAATTAAATAGAATAAATGAAATTGAAAATGTTAGAATTTTGTGTTGCTTTATCATGACTCAATGATGTTGTTGTGGTGCTGTCAAGAGGATGATAATTTGTGGTTGCATCAGTTTTGAGCTTGTGTCAATGGTATGAACATGAGCTTGTGTAAGGTTTCTGTTTTGGTTGATGAGATTTTTTTAAAGTTGGTTCATGGGAAATTGCACGTGAAAAGTGAATTTACAGTGCAACAAGAAGAAAAGTGGGGGTTTCCATCGAGTGGCCTCCGTACAGGATTTTGTATAAGAGAATATGAGGATTTTTTTTGTGGAATTTTTTGTTTTTTCGTTTTAGAGAGTTATCTAGGTTGTGTTCCCTTTTTTTTTATCACTTGCATATGCATTATGTAATGTATTTCAATTGGAATTAAGGGCCTTGAAGCCTTGCATTCATACTTAGGATTTTGCCATAAACCTCTATTAACAAACTTTCCATCTTTGTACCAATTTTGAATTCTTGCTTGATTAGGCCTTGAAACGAATTTGGGATGTTGTATAATGATGATTCAAAGCTAATCAAGACCAAATATCCCCCTTAATTAACTTTCTTGATTTTTATTTGATTTTAAAGGATTTAAAATGAATTAAATCCAATAAAATCAAATAAAAATGAAAAAATTAATTTTAAAATTTGAAATAAAATGTGGGACACGTGGGAAGCATGGTCAAGCTGATTCAAATGGAAAAAGTGGGCCCCTTTTGTCAAAAATGAAATTTCAAGGATAAATGATTTTGGCCATTTCACAAAAATTTCCCAACTTCTCCAATGCATATCTTGCTCAATTTTGAAGTTATGAACATGTTCTTGGACATTTAGGAAAGGTCTTGAAGTCCTCTAACCAATGTCTTTGGTCCCATGTCATTTTGATTTACCAATATCAAGTTATGGTCTTTGACTTAAAGTGCCTTTTTGTTGACTTTTGAAAATGACCTATAATGTTGAAATTGATAACTTTTTGTGAGAGAATTTATTGGACTTGGAATGTGAAGATGAGTTGTAGGAAATGTCTTCCCCTTCAAGATGAGCATTGGATGGGATTTTTCTGATGAACCATGAAAAAGTTATGCCTTGGTCAAGTTACAGTTGACTTTTCAGCTGTCCAAAAATAGAAACTTTTGACACCTTGATGATTTTTGAGCCATTCTTGTGAAATCATGGTCAAGACTTGACCAAATGATGATTGTGGCTTCAAAATAAGATGTTGACCAAAAATTTGACTTTTGACTACCAAATGACCATTTTGCCCCTACAGTTGACTGTGAAGCAATTAGGGTTTTTGACTGTGCAACTTGACCTTGTGAGCCTTGAAACTTGACATGTAGGTGCTTGACAATGTGTATGAGCATATGGGACTTGATTGAGCCCTTGGAAACCTCAACTTCCTTGCAAGAACCAAAACCCTAATTTGACTGGCCTTAGGAGAGTGGTTGACTGAGTAGCCATTGAGTAGACTTTGAACCATTTGAGGTGATGCTTGGCAAAACTTTGAAGAATGTGGGAGGGAAAATTTTGGGGTACAACACTACGGAATAAAAGAAACTGGTATAAAATCTTTGGTCGTCCAATTACTCGGTCCACCGTTGGTAGTCGGGTATATCCAGCTGTCAATGTCAGAGTCTTCCTCACTGTCTTCAATGGCATTAATTCCCCGATTGCTGATGTGTAGGGGAGGTCCTCCAGCTCGAGCGCATTGAACAACCCTTTGAGCTCCTGAAGTAAAGCCCAAACCAAACATGTCAGTTTTGTGAGTAAAATCAGGGAGTTGTCCCCAGTTGGTATACCCACCTTCTTTAACCACCACTCTGGCATCTTTGAGAGAAGCCATCTTCAGAGGGGGTTTGTTGCTGGTAGTAGTTTCAGTCGACGCAAAAATCTGGGGAACCTCTTCAAAGTTCTGACAAGGAGTCTCTATGAATTCCTCGTCCATCTCCATATAACTGAAGGAGTTCAGGTGGCTCACCATATACTCCTCTTCGCCGTGCACAGTGACGATGTTCCCCTTCACCAGATACTTCAGTATTTGGTGTAGTGTAGAAGTAACAGCCCCATCTTCATGGATCCAAGGGCGACCCAACAAACAAGAACATGACGGCCTGATGTCCATCATATAGAAGGTGGACTTAAAGGTTTGAGAGCCTACCTTGACAGGGATGTCCACCTCCCCATGCACCATTTTCTTCGACCCTTTAAAAGCCTTCACCATAATATTACTAGGCTTTAAGGTCAAGCCTTCACAATCCAACCGATCAAGAGCCTTCTTAGGCAGAACATTCAGCGAAGACCCAGTATCCACCAGCACTTGAGCCATAGTGGTGCCCCTGCATTCGATCGAGACATGCAGAGCATCATTATGCTTCCTCCCTTTCGGTGTCAAGTTGGCATCTGAAAAACCCAGCCCATTGTCAGTAGTCAAGCTGGCTACACAGTCTTTGAATTGATCAGCCAAGGTCTCTTGCGGCACATACGCAGTCTTGAGGTACACGATCAAAGCCTTCACATTGGCTTCAGAACATAACAACAGAGACAACATGGATATCTTTGAGGGGGTTTACCCTAGCTGCTCGACCATATTGTAGTCGCTCTTTTTAATTATTTTTAATATTTCCTCTATCTCTTGCTTAGAGGCTTCTACGGAAATCTTTCTAGGTTCCTCCGTCTGGGAAGGCTCACCTATAGCTTATTTGGCTCGGGTACCAGATGAATCGATGGCAGGGGTAACAATTGGAGTAAGAACATGAGTATTAGTTGAAGTACCGGTAGGAATAGCAGGTGAAATAACAATAGGCTTATTGACAGTCTTTAGGGAAATCTCAGGAGAGAAAAGCCTTCCACTTATGGTAATCTTACTGGTCCCAACAATGTTACTGACATCAAGATCAGCCTCTTCATTCTTCATATTTTGTTTAACGCCATGATAGTAAACATCGATGCCATAATGCCAAGGGACAACTTTGTCTGAGGCGTACGGGACAGGACCAGGAAAGGTGATTATTAACGGAGCGACTCTTGGAGCGGGTGTAATCCTAATAGGTCTTCTAGAGGAGACCTTGGAAGGATTGGCAGAAATGGTTATAATAGCAATATCTTCAAATGGAACAGTTGGAACCAAAGTTTTCTCGAACAAAATTTCTCTGCTTTCCATCAGGCGCTGGACACCTGTTTTCAGCAAATGGCAACCAGAAGGCAGAGATGAACACATGTGGGAACCTTCACCACAACCCAGAAATAAACCGACCAATAATAAATTCTTCTTAACAATCATTAGAGGAGTATAAACTTCATCAACTGAGGTCACAAACAGATCGGTATCAACAACATTAACTCTACGATTGTGCTTAGGCGTGGGAGCAGTTATGACATTGGGCTTCTCTGGAGCATCGAACTTAATCTCCTTGGCTTCAATCAGATCCTATATTTTATTTCTTAGAGCCCAACAGTCATTTGTATCATGACCAGGACTCTACGAATGGTAGGCACACCGAGCATTTGGATTGTACTGAGGAGATATGGTATTCGGATTCTTGGGAGCCTCTTTCAAGGTCGCCAAGCTGGATCTCAACAAATGGGGTAGAACTTATGTCAATGTCATGTTAATTCGGGTAAACTTCCTTTGTGGTCTTTCTACCTTTTGTTGATTGTTGCATTGTGGAGCAGCCGTAGGCCTCGGTATCATTACAACATTTACTGTCAGACGGTGCTCGGCTCTTCTTTGACCTCTTGGGCTATAGATAACACTAGCTTCCTTCTTACCAGTGAAGGGCTTCTTTATCAAACTCGAAGAGGTGTCTTTCTGTATTTTACCGCTCCGGATCCCAGCTTCTACCCTTTCTCCTGTTAACATCAGCTCGATGAAACCAGCTGATGAGCTGCCAATCAAATGATTAAATAAGGGACCAGACAACGTCCCAAGAAACATGTCAACAAAATCCCTGTCAGATAAAGGGGTTGGACTCTTCCAGCCAAGTCTCTCCACTTCTGCGCATAGTCTTTAAAGCCTTCACCAGCACCCATGGGCATTCTCTAGGCATTCTCTTCGAAGTCCAACCCATGTATTCTCTGGACTTCCATAACACTCAAACAATCTTCCAACTGCTTGTATATGTCCTTAGTGGGAGGATATTGCTCATCATTATAGTTTGTATCATTGTTAGGAACTTCAGGACTGGGGTCCTTCTTCCTTGTCTCCCTTTCTTGATTCTCCCTTTCCTTGGATGAGGAAGTTAGATCGACTGGTTGCTTTAACGACCCCCCTGAAACTTCTGCCCATATTCAGAATACCAGAGACCTTTTTCTTTTTCTTCTTCTCCTTCAGGATGGGGGCTTTCAGATCCTCCTGCCCTTTTGCCAGAGTTATGAACATCTGTCAAAATTGGGCATTTTGTGCCTGGAGATCTTTGATGCTTTGTTCATAAGATATTATTGCTGAAATAAACAGCGAAGAAGATGAGAAACCTGTAATGATACCTGTTTATGCAATGTTATGGATGGGATGCGTATGCAATGATTTCAATGTCTTTGGGAAATTTAAATTTGTGAACCAAAATGAAGTAAAGATTTTATTAATAGAATTAAAAGTACAATTTCCTTTTAGGAGTTACAACTGAAAATTCTAAAAACTAAAGTAGTCCCCCTGCACTCGATCGAGACGTGCAGAGCATCATTATGATTTCTTCCTTTAGCGGTCAAATTTGCATCTGAGAAACCCAACCCGTTGTCGACAGTCAAACTAGCTACGCAGTCTTTGAATTGATCAGAAGAGGCTTCCTGCGGCACATGCGCAGTTTTAAGGAAAGCAATTAAAGCCTTTGCATGGGCTTCCAAACATAATAACAAGGATAACATGGAGATTTTTGACGGGGTCTGCCCCAGCTGCTCGACTACATTGTAGTCGCTTTTCTTGATAATCTTCAGAATTTCCTCTATCTCCTGCTTAGAGGTTTCTACAACGATCTTCTTAGGCGCCTCCGTCCAGGCAGGCTCACCTGTGATTTATTTTCCCCGAGTGTCAGATGACTCGGCGACAGGGGTGATAACGGGGATAGGAACTAGGACAGTAGCCGGTGTACTAGCAGATGGAATGACAACAGGTTTGTGAACAGTCGGAGGGGAAATTTCGGGAGAAAAGAGTCTTCCGCTTCTGGTGACTTTGCTAGCCCCGACAATATTATTAACATCGGCATCAGCTTCTTCAATCTTTAAGTCTTGCTTAACTCCATTGTAATACACATCGGCCCCATAGTGCCAAGGGACAGCCTTATCCGAAGTGTATGGGATAGGACCAGGGATAGTAATGATTAACGGAGCGATTCTTGGAACGAATATAATCCTAACAGGATTTCTCGAGGAAGCCTTGGAAGGATTGGCAGAAATGGTTATGATGGCAACATCTTCAACTGGAACTAACAGAATCAAAGTCTTCTCGAACAGGATCTCTTTGTTATCCATCAAGCTTTGAACACCTGATTTTAATAAGTGGCAACCAGCAGGCAGAATTGAACATAGGTGGCAACCTTCGCCAGAGCCCGGAAATAAACCGGCCAATAATAGATTCTTCTTAACTGTCATCAAAGGAGTATAAATGTCTTCCACAGAGGTCACAAATAAATCATCATCCACAACATTTACTCCATGACTATGCTTGGGCATATGAGCAGTTATGACGTTGGGTTTCTCCAGAGCGTCAAACTCAATCTCTTTAGCTTCAATCAAATCTTGCACCTTATTCTTCAAAGCCGAACAGTTGTTCGTATCATGACCCGGGCTATCGGAGTGATAGGCGCAGCGGGTGTTCGGATTATATAGCAGAGATGTGGTGTTGGGATTCTTCGGGGCTTCCCTCAGAGTTACCAGGTTGGTCTTCAACAATTGCGGTAGAATTTGAGACAAAGTCATATTAAGCCGAGTGTACTGTCTCTGCGGTCTCTCCATTCTTTGCTGATTGTTGCGTTGTGGGGCAACGGCAGGTCTCGATATTACTACCGCATTCACTGCTTGACGGTGTTCAGGTCGGTTTTGGCTCCTCGAGCTGTAAACTGCATTATCTTCTTTCTTACTAGTGAAAGACTTCTTTATTGTACTTAATGACGCATCCTTCTGTATCTTACCACTTCTGATACCAGCTTCTACTCTCTCCCCAGTCAAAATCAATTTAGTAAACCCAGATGATGAACTGCCGATCAGATGATTGAAAAATGGACCAAACAAGGTCCCCAGAAACATATCAACCAACTCCCTGTCAGACAGGGGGGGTTGGACTCTTCCATCTAAATCTCTCCACTTCTGAGCATAGTCCTTAAAACCTTCGCTTGCACCCATAAACATACCCTGAAGCTGAGTACGAGTGGGAGCAAGGTCGGTGTTATACTGATACTGCTTATAAAAAGCAGCAGCAAGGTCCTCCCAGTTTCGGACATTAGTTCCTTCCAATTGGTAAAACCATTCAAGCTGAGTCCCTGACAGACTATCTTGAAAGAAATGCACCCACAAATTTCTATCAGCAGTGTAAGGTTGGATTTTTCTGACGTACGAGCGAAGATGGAGTTTTGGACAGGATACTCCATCGTACTTGGCAAAAACTAGAGCTTTGAACTTATGAGGGATCGCCACCCCATATGATAGTCCCAGATCTCCGAAATCCAAACCAGGGATCTTTTGAATCTCCATAGCACTCAGACAGTCTTCAAGTTGTTTGTACCTATCCTCAGCGGGAGGATACTGTTCATCATCAAAATCAGTGTCATTATCAGAGACTACAGGACTAGGACCCTTTTCTTCCTCTTGATTCTCTCCTCCTTTGGATGAATGAGACAGATCAGCTTCCCGTCGCAACCTATTCCCAAATTTGTGACCCATATTCAGAAGAACCACCTTCTTCTTCTTCTTCTTCTTCTTCTCCTTCAGGATGAGATTCTTCAAATCCTCTTGCCCTTTAGCCAAGTTCAAGAACAACTCTTGGAATTGGGAATTTTGTGCCTGAAGAGCTTTGATGGCTTGATCGGTAGGTATTTCAGAAGACATTTCGTGCTAAAATAAACAGCGAAGGAGATGATAAACCTGTAATGATACCTGTAATGATGTGTATGATAATGGGATGCGTATGAAATGATTTTAAAGACTTTGGGAGATTTAAATTTGTAAAACAAAAAAGAAACAAACTTTATTAGATTAACTTGTAAAAATATTTAACAATGCCTTTAAGGCGTTACATAAGAAATAAACGGAAAACAAATCTAAACTAGAAACAAGCAAAAATCAGAAATCCCATGGTCGCTTCCCCTTCGTGCTGACGTAGTCATTGATCGTCCTTTCATTCTCAAGTTGCCTCATGAGCTTCAAGATCTTCCTTTCTTGCTCATGATACTTCTCTCAGTAGGTATCCCTCTCCTCTTTCAGCTGAATCTAGGATCTCTTCAATGCCCCAAGATCAGTAGGCATGTAGGGATAAAGGACTGTATAAGGAACGCCTTCTTCATTAGTATGCTCCACAATCACTGGAAACACAGCTTCATAAGGCATCCCAAGCTTCTGAGCCTGAGCTCGGACCCACTGGAGGTAAGGTTGCATAGGGAGAGAAGTCTTTGGTCCTAGCTCTTGAAGGTCAGACCTATTCACCATGCCCCAAGCTCGTATAAACCTGCGGCGATGCTCATCAATATCTCCCTTGTAGTCAAAGGCAATATTTGTAAGAGTAGCTCATGAGGATCGTCTCTCTGAGTGCGACCAAACTATCATAAAGCCAAACAAGGGCTGTAGGTTATTCCCCCTCTAATTCCAAGCAACGGAACATTAGGGTATTCCCCACATCGATTAATGACAGTGACTCTTTCCATAGCCTTAGAACTCCAAAGAATGTCTGTATGGGCAAGGGACATTATTCTGTAAGACCATCATAAACCTTCCTCATTCTTCAACACGGACTTGAGGAGGTGTGAAATAAACCACCTCGCCAACAGCGACATGCAACACATGAGAGTTCCTCTTCTTCGTACAGTACGAGTGTAGAGGGCATGCAAGATATCACCCAGAAGAGTAGGTACAGGATTGCGAGACAGGAAGATCTTAATCGCATTCACATCTATGAAGGAATCTGGATTCGAGAAAAGAACCAAATCATAGATAAGGAGAGCCAAGATGTCTTCAAAAGCTTGAAAGTCCAAGTTATCCCAGAATAGTTGAGCTTGATCCATCAGAAACTTGGCTAAGAAACCTTCAACCCCGCTTCGTGTCTCCTAGTTGGATACTACATGAACCCTTTTCAAATGTAAAGATGAAGCAATGTCTTTTGGTTTTGGAGTCTCTTCCAAACCTGTGAAGGGCATATGCTCGAGGATGGATATGCCCAATAAGTGAGAAAACTCTTCCATAGTGGGAACTAGCTGATAATCCGGGAAAGTGAAGCAATGATGCACCAGATCGAAGAACTGGAAAAGCACACTCATCATTTGCTCATCAAACTTTGAGGTAACCAAGATAAGAAGCTTACCATGTCTTCTAATGAATGAAGAAGTATCAGAAACTCTCGAGGCTAAATCTTAGGGTTGAGCAGATATTTGCACAAAGTTAACTCGAATGGTGTTTCTGTGCATGGAAGCCATAATCTACAAAACAGAACAAAGATAAATCCCCTCGGTCTTTGAAATGGTTAGTATAATGAAGTATGCATGCTATGTTATGATGCATGATGTCATGATAAAACACACAATAGGTATAGCAGATAACATACATGGAAAAGGCAAATAAGTCACACAAGAGACCTTAAGTTTCAGGCTTGCATGAGGTATAGGTATTACCCTCTTGAAGTTCAGTTGGTTTCAACATGTCCTAATAATAGTAGTCGGGTTCTAGAGGTTCTCAATATCACTGACCATCCTCCATCGGTCATGGTTTCAGCTCACGTAATCTTTTCTTGCGGCTGGAACTATCTCGAGAGTATGGTCTCAATGAGTGTAGTATCGAGTATCAACCAGTTCTCAACTTTACACCAAGGTCGGCTATCTCACTACGTCCTACTGGCCAAGTTGGTCAATTATAGGTTCTAAGGTCAGTTGATGCTTAACAACACATATAGCAGCCATGTATTCTCCTCGTTTCTCCATAAGGGATACCGGTACCAACCAATGTGCCACATCAACGTAGATAATGCTTCAACCGTATCGGTCTATGCCGTACAGTTCCCTCACAGTTTATTGTTACTTACCTAAAAGGTGTCCCCCAGATCCGGGTTAGGATCTATAGTAACTCCCAATACAAAACCCTCAAAAGTAAAGCAATCAAATCAAACAAGAGAAGCAATTTATGATGAACTAATCCTAAGGTATACCCCACTTATTTTTGTCCCCATCAGAGTCGCCAGCTCTATGATACGGTGGCAGAACCAGACGGGTTTTGGGAAAATGCTGGTTTGTGTTTTGCGTTTATGTTCACAAAATGTTGCGGTAAGCAAGAGTCGCCACTGACTTTTATTTTATCCAACTGGAAAGGAAAAAAGCACAAAAAAATTCCTTTTTTGAGATTTTTAGTACGGGGGGTAGATTATAGAAAGGGAAGGTATTAGCACCCTTTCTATCTGTAGTTTTCTACGAGCACTTAAGTACTTTCTCATCATTTTAAAATTGCTTCCGTGTATGTGTGCTTTGAAAAGTTTTTTTTCCTACTTCGATTTAACCCTTGCTTCTGTCTTCAAGAGTGTTACGAAGTGTTTTTGAAAACTTTGTTTGAAAAAGTGTAAGTGTGGAAAAGTTTGTTTTGAGCAAGTACCTAACAGTTATCTACCTACTCGAAAAAAGAATGTTTCTGTTCTTGTTTCCTTTAGACAACGCTATCCCACTATTAGTGAGTAGGTAGCACCGTCGTTGGAGTTGTAAGGGTCAATTCGAAAGGGACGTACGATCACTAGAGCAATGTTAGGACGTCTTAGTAATAACCCTAATGTCTTAAGATCATATTCGAGGCAACATTTCCGAGGCAACCTTTTCGAGGCAACATTTCCGAACGGGACTTTTGATCTTTGTTTAGACAAGAGGGCGACCACTAAAACACCCTATACTTAATGACCGTTTACCGAAGGCAACCGAAGTGAAAGTATACCCTAGGAGTGCGCATGTGCGAGTGGTTTGATTTCAAGTTATTATCTTTGCACATTTAGGATTTGCTAACCATTTTAAAATTAACATACATTCTTGTCATGCAACCCTATTATCATACATCTAACAGTTAATATTTGCGAGAATTAAAATGCGGAAAATAAAGCTACGCTATTACAAGGCTTCGGGTGGGAGATTAATTACATAGCCAAAAACCTGTAAAATGATAAATAAACGAAAGTCCTAATTAAACTATTACATCCCATGAGCAATTACATTAATATTGTAAAAATAAATAAACACGCGATGAATCGAGAACGACAGAAAATTAGGGTTGTGACCCCGTCTAAACCTAATTGAAAGAAAAATCATTTTTGGTTGTTTTTGATTATTTTTTAAGAAAATAAGGTTTTTAAAATTAAATAAGATACAAACCTAATTACTAATTAAATTAAATTGAGAAAATAATTAATTTTGACTATTTTTGTATTTTGGTTATTATTAAGAAAAGAAAATAAAAATTAATTTAAACAAAAAAAAACCAAATTTTCTAATTGATTTTAATTTATTTACAAAAGAATTAAAGTTACCCTAAAATTAAATTAAACTAATTAAATTAATTTTTTTGGCAAAAAATAAAACCTAAATCAAATTTGATGAAAATTGATTTTATAAGTTTTTTTTTGTAAAAAGAGTTAATTTTTGTGTTAGAAAATGATTAAAACAAAATAAAAAAATAAAAGAAAGTATAAGAAGGATAAAGGAAAAGGGCCTGGTGTCAGCGACTCTGATCAGAGGATGATGATCCAGAAGATGATGGTGATCAGAGGATGGTGCTCCAGAAGATGATGGTGATCAGAGGATGATGATACTGGGCCTGCTCCTGGCTGGTGGATCCAGCAGATTATGGCCATAGGATGTTTGATCTGGCCCTGGTTGATGCGTCCAGAGGATGATCCTCAGAAGGTGCAAGAGTTGGATCTGGTGAATACAAAGGGGAAAAGAAATGCCAAAAGGTCATGCCTGGGATCGAACCCAGAATCATGAACTTCTGACTTCCTTCTTCTGACCAACTGCACTGGTGTTAGTTTATCAATACAACCGAAACAAACAAATAGATCAGAACTAAAGGCTTCTGGCCAAAATAAATGCGCCAGGATTTAAACCGGCCAACAAAGGTGTGACACACCATCGTCTTCTTCCCTGGATCTGTCGTTTTAAACTGTAAACCTTTACCTACAGGCGTGGCGCTGTAGCTATAACCAGTGAGTTTCTGGACACGAAAATGCTTGTGGATGATTGGGATGGACTCCTGGAATGCCCAGCAAGTGAATGGTATGCTTGGAAGGGCTTGAAAGCGCCTGGAACTGTGAAAAACAAATTGCACTTTTTCTTGATTTTTTGAAAGTTATTATTTCCTCTACACGCCTCTAACCCCTGTGCTTTTGATCTGAATTTTTCCAATATATATCATTGAGTGAATTAGGTTTACAGATGTGCATTCAATCTTTTCCAATTATGGTCTTTGATCATGATTTGATTCCCATGAAGATCTTTCCAAAATAAGCCAAAAAACCGATCTTTTTATGCAGAAACATGCCTTGCACGATTTGATTTTGTTGCTAGCTATATAAGGGACCTGAAATATGCACAAAATCTCAAGGTTTAAATGATTTTGATATTTCCATGATTTTATTTTGATTTAATTGAAATAAAAATAAAAATAAATGGAAAAAATAAAATAAAGGCAAGTGGGAAGGATCATGGGTCGTGGACCATGTTACAAACTCAAGACAAGCACAAAAAGTTGGGGCCTTTTGACAAAAATTGCAATTTGAGGCACTTTTGACTTTTGGCAATTTTTGCAAAAATAAGTCAACTTCACCAATGCATAACTTCTTCAATTTTGAATCTATGAATATGTTCTTGGACTTTTTAGAAAGCTTGATATGTCCTCTAAGCAACCGTTTTGGTATCATCTCAATTGGGTCTTCCATGTTCATGTATGAAGCTTTGACAAAAAATGTGTTTTTGTTGACTTTTCAAAATGACCTATAATGTCCAAATTCATAACTTCTTGTGAGTGCATATTTTGAAATTGGGAGCTGAAGATGAATTTTAGGGCATTGCATCCTATTCAAAATGAGCTTTGGATGGGTCATTTTCAATAAATTATGAGAAAGTTATGCTTGTTCAAAGTTGGGTTGACTTTTCCTACAAAACCCTAATTTAGCAACTTTTGGGTTTTGATGAATTATGAGCAATCCTTGAGAAATCATGATCAACCCTTGATCAAATGAAGAATAATACTTAAAAATGATGATTTTGGCCAAAAATCTTGAAGTTTGACTGTATGTGGGCCACAGTGGACTTTTGCCCTAGCACAATCGAGTTTCAGGCCTTTGAGCAATTGACTGAGCAAAAGTTCACCGTAAGGCTTGAAACTTGTCATGGATTATCTTGAGAACATATTAGTACAATGGTGAGCATTTGGGATCCCTTGGACTCAAGTATCTTGATGCAACATGAAACCCTAATTTGAGGTTGACTGCCTTAGGAGAGAGTTTGTATGGTCAACCCTTGGACTTCCTTGGGCAATTTGAGCATCTCTCTTGAAATGTATTGAGAAATATGGGAGGGAAAATTTTGGGGTACAACAGTAGGCACCAACTGATAGTCTGGAAAGGTGAAGAAGTGGTGCTTGGGATCAAAGAACTGAAAGAGTACACCCATCATCTTTTCATCAAAGCTCGAAGTAACCAGGTTGAGAAGTCGACCATGTCTCTTAGTGAACAAAGAAGTTTCAGGAACCTTTGATACTAGTTCCTTGAGTTAGGGAGGTATTCTCACAAACTGATTCAGATAGTGTTTCTACGAGCGGAAGATATAATCTAAAAAACAGAACAAAGATAAATTCCCTCGGTCCTTGAAATGGTTAGTGTAATAAGAATGAATGTTATGTTATGATGCATGATGTTATGTCCAAACAAAATAAATCACACACAAGCAAAGCACACAATAGATCTTAGGTTCAAAGGCTTGCATGAGGTTAAAGGTAGGTACCCTCTTGAAGTTTAGTTGTTTTCAAACCTGTCTTAGAAAAGTAATCGGGTTCTAAAGATTCTCAATATCACTGATCATCCTTTATCGGGCATTGTTTCAGCTCAGGAAATCTTTTCTTACGGACGAAATATCCCGAAAGTCTGATCTCAATGAGTGTAGTATCGAGTATCAACCAATCCTCAGCTTTATACTGAGGCCGGCTATCTCACTACTTTCTAATGGCTAAGTTTGTTCAACTAAGGTTCTAAGGTCCGTTAGTGCTTCACGACACCATGCGGCAGCCCCGTATTCTCCTCGTTTCAACACGAAGGATACCGGTACCAACCAAAGTGTTACACCAACACAACCATCGCTTAAACCATATCGGTCTATGTCGTACAATCTCCACGATCTATTGCTGTTTACCTAAAAAAGTGTCCCCAGATTCGGGTGTAGGATCTTCAATAATACCCAAACAAAGACCCTTAAAGATAAAAGCAATCAAAACAAATAACAAAGCAATTTAAAAATGACCTAGATCCTAAGGTATACCCCACTTTATTAATTTTCCCCAGCAGAGTCGCCAGTTCTGTGATACGGTGGCAGAACCGATTGTTATACTGGTTTTGCATTTGTATTCGCAAATGTCGGGGTAAGCAAGAGTCGCCACCGACTTTTATTTCATCCAACAAAGGAAAGGAAAAAGAACAGAAAAAACCTTTTTTCGAGAGTATTTCTGAGTAAGGGGGGTAGATTATAGAAAGGGAAGGTGTTAAAACCCTTTCTATCCGTGGTTCTCCATGGGCTCTTAGGTACTTGCTCGTTTTTTAAATTTCTTGTGTGTGCTTGTTTTGAAAAGTTTTGTTTACTTCGTGATAACCCTTGTATCGGTCCTCAAGAGTATGACGAAGTTATTTTGAAAATTGTTTTTGAAAGTGTTGGTGTGAAAGTTTTTATTTTTAGCAAGTACTTAAGATTTCTACCTACTCGAAAAAAAGTCTGTTCGTTTTCGTTTCTTTTAGACAGTGTTATCCTACTATTAAGGAGTAGGTAGCTCCGTCGTTGGATTTTTAAAGGGACGTTCGAAGGGAAGAAATGGTCTCTGAAGGCAACAAGTAAAGATACCTTAGCACTTCGAAGGGACTATCGTCATAAGATCAATTCGTAGGCAACTCGAGGGACAAGTAGGGACTATGATCTTTATGACGATTTTGAATCGCGGGTCATTGCTAAGGTATCCTATGTTCGAGGGACACGACCATTATTTTCGAGGAAACTAAGTGGGGCAAACCCTAGGAGTGAGCATGTGCAAATGTGTTTTTTTCCAGTTAATTATATTTGCACGATTAGGGTTTTCTACTGTATTAATTTGATTTATCTTTTGCATGCAAGCCTATTGTCCATACATCTAGCAGTTTTAATAGTTGCGGAAATTAAAAGCGAGAAATTAAAACCTTAGTTATTACAAGGCTTTGGGGAGGGGATTACATAATAACAAAAACCTGGGAAAATGATAAACGTGAAATATCAAACCTAATTAACTATTACAAACTCGGAACAGTTACAATAATTAATAAAAATAATGAAAGTAAAGACGCGCGTGAAAGTTAAAACGGGAACAAATTAAAACCTAAGAAATCTAATTAATTAAAAATGTTTTTTTGTATTTTTTTATTGAGAAAAATAGTTGCAATTTGCAAATTAAACCTAATTTCTATTAAATTTTAATTACAAAAAAAATGTTTAAGTTAACCTAATTAAACTAATTAATTAAATGCAAATAAATATTTTATAAAAAAAATAACTGAACCTAATATTTTTTGTAATTTTATGATTTTATGATTTAATTAAAAAAATATTTTTATTGTGAAAGTAATTAAAATAATAAATTAATAGAAAAAGATAAGTAAAAAGAATAGAAAAATTGAGGAGATGGGCCTGATGTTGTAAGCAAATCAGGGGGGTGTGGAGTGGAATTTGTTAGGCCCAGAATAGATGGCCCAATTTTCTTTGCGTGTGATTCAGTGTGGCTCTTGTCTGGGGTTCACCATGTGCAACTTTCGATACGCGCTGGATCTGGTGGCTGGATGGATCCAATGGCTAAAGTTTGGAGCGCATGATGAGCACATAGAAGAGGGATGCACTGAATCTGCAATAGAGTGTCAAGAAAATAATAAAAGCACACGCCTGGGATCGAACCCAGGATGTTTGCTTCATAGGCACACCCTTCCACCATTTGTGCCAGCTGTTCTATTTGTAAATATAATAAAGCAAATAAAATATAATTGAAATAAAGTGCATTGCCCAGAAACACGCGCCAATTTCAAATGGGCCAGTGGGACGCTGCCACGCCTTCATCTTCTTCCCAGAAGTGTCGTTTTTAATTTTAGGCTTTTACCTACGGACGGATTCGTCACTATAGGCTATAGTGACGGTTCTTGTGTGTGGCTACAAACTTGCAATAACTGAAAATGCAACACAAGCCAAATAAATGTAAACCAAAGGTACAGGACAGTCAGAAATCATGCCCTGGGTTCAATGGTGCCCATTATTTGATCTAATTTTGCCTATATAGGGAAGCCCCAAAACAAAGCTTGGAAACCCTAGTAATGGCTATCTTCTTTCCCTGCATTCAAAACGTAATTAAAGCATTCAACAAGCATTGAATCCTTATGGCAAACCAGGATACATGATTAAACTACATGGAAAAAGCCTATATGCACGTAATCGAAATCAAAAAATGTGTCAAACTGTGATGTGTATGGAGGGTGATTCTTGATGCTTCAGAGCTTGGCAAGGATTGGAAAAGCTTCCAGAGACGTCCAGGAATGTATTTTAATCCTTAAACCTCCTTGAGAGTGGCTATAATCTGGAATTCTAATTAAGATTTTTTTTGACAAAAACCACAAGTTGCTCTTGCCGTTTCACACGATTCTTCTGCCTCCTTATGCTTGGGATGTGTTATGTATATGTATCTCTTTGAATTAGGTTAACAAAAGAGCTCCAAATCCTTGCCAATTATTAAGATTTGATTCCAACCCAACCTTGAATTATTTCTTTCCAAATCAAGCTAAATCATTCCATTCTCACTCCAATCAACCTTGGCACGATTTGATTTTGTTTTGGAAGCATAAATGGATTACATTTCCTTCAAAATCAGATCAAAAAACAAATCTTCCATATTTTATATCATTTATTTGATTTAATTTGAATTTTAAATGTTTAAAATCAAAATAAATTAAATAAATAAAGTCAATAAAATATGGAAGAGTGTTTGAGTCGTGGACTTTGTTAAAAGTAAGATGCAAGCATAAAAAGTTAGTCCCATTTGCCAAAAAATGCAATTTTGAGCATTGTTGACTTTTGACAATTCTCCAAAAATGGCCAACTTTGACAATGCATATATCCTTCAATTTTCACCCTGGGACGGTGTTCTTGGATTTTTTAGAAATCTTAGTATGTGCCCTAAGCAACCTCTTTGGTTTCATCTCAATTTTATCTTCCATGTTCATGTAAGGAGCTTTGACCCAAAAGGTGTTTTTCTTGACTTTTTGGACTGACCTATAATGTCTGAGTTCATATATTTCCATGAGTGCATTTATTGAACTTGAGGACTGAAGATGAGTTGTAGGGAATTGAATTCCCTTAAAAATGAGCCTTGGATGGGAAATTTCTGATAAAATATGAGAAAGTTATGCTTGGTCAAAGTTTGGTTGACTTTTTCCTAAGAAACCCTAATTTAGCAACTTTTGAGTTTTGATGAATTAGGAGCCTTTCTTGAGGAAGCATGATAAACCCTTGATAAAATGATGGATATCACTTCAAAATGTTTATGTTGACCAAAAATATTGAAGTTTGACTGCATGTGGGTCACAGTTGACTTTTGACCTAGCACAGTTGATTTTTAGGCCTTTGAGCAGTTGACTGAGAAAACTTCTTGTGCAAGGCATGAAACTTGACATGGATGATCTTGAGAACATATTAAGACCTTTGGAGTTCACCCAACTTGATGTAAATGGAAACCCTAGTTTGAGGTTCATTGTTTTAGGAGAGCATTTGTCTGATCAATCCTTGGGCATCTTTAGGCAAGTTGAGGAATTCAATGAGTATGTTTTGAGTAAAATGGGAGGGAAAATTTTGGGGTACAACAGGTACCCTGTCGGGTCCTTTATTTAATCATCTAATTGGAAGCTCCTCAGTAGGCTTCACTGAATTAATCTTGACCGGGGAAAGAGTGGAAGCTGGGATTAAGAGTGGGAAGATCCAAAAGGACGCATCCTCCAGTGCCGTGAGAAAACCATTTATTGGGAAGAAAGAAGTTGGTGTTGTATATACTCAAAGAAATCAGGACAAAATTGAACTCCGTCAAACGGTAGGAGCCGTCATGATCCATAAGCCTGCACCTACTCAACAAAGGAATAACCAGCTAGAATAGAAAGACCGGTAAGACAATTTACCCGGATAAATATGAGGCTATCTCAAGTCCTGCCACATTTATTGAGATCTAATATGGTAACTTTGAAGGAAGCCCCAAAGAATCCCGACATCGCCTCTCCTCATTACCACCCTAATGCTCGTTGTGCTTACCATTCAGAAAGTCCAGGCCGTGATACCAACAACTACTGGGCTTTGAAAAACAAGGTGCAAGACCTTCTCGAGGCAAAAGAAATTGAATTTGATGCTCCTGAGATCCCAAATGTTATCACGGCTCCTATGCCCAAGCATGGCCTTAATGTTAACGTTGTGGAAGATGATGTGTTTGTTACTGTTGTTGATGAACTTGTTACTCCTCTCCTGACTGTCAAGAGGAACCTGTTGAAGGCCGGTTTATTTTCGGGCTGTGGTGAAGGCTGCCACTTCTGCGTATCCCTACCAACTGGTTGTCATTTATTGAAAGTAGGTGTCCAGCGCCTAATGAATGACAAAGAGATTTTTTTTGAAAAGACTCCTGTTCCAACCATTTCTTACAAGGATGTTTTAATAGTAACCATTTCCGCCAATCCTTCCAAGGTCTCCACCAAAAGACCCGTTAGGATTAAATTTGTTCCTAAGGTGACTCCATTGATAATTACTATTCCATGACCGATCCCGTACTCATCAGATAAAATTGTCCCCTAGAACTATGGGGGCGACATCTACTATCACGACGTCAAGTAGGATTGGCTGGCTGATGAAGACTCGATTTTTGAGAAGGATGACCCCGACATCGGCAACATTGCAGGAACTAGCAAGATAAGCCGAAATGGAAGAGAATTCTCCCCCGATATTGCTCCTTCAAAACCTTTTACCGGTCTTGTGATCATCCCTGCTTTTGTTCCTGTTGACACTACTACTACAATCCCTATGGTTACCCCTACTGACACCCCTACCATCGAGTCAACCGAGACTCGGGGCAAAGGAATTTTGGTTGAGCATGTCTGGATGAAGGCGCAATTAGTATCTATCCCAGAAACCTCGAAGAAGGAGATGGAAGAAATTATGAAAATCATAAAGAGAAGCGACTACAACGTAGTCGAACAGCTAGGGCAGACTCCATCAAAGATCTTCATGCTGGCTTTATTGTTGTGCTCTGAGGCTCATGCGAAGGCCTTGGTAAAATTTCATAAAACTGCCCACGTGCCACAAGAAACCTCTGCTGATCAATTTCAAGACTGTGTGGCCAGCTTAACATCTGATAATGGTTTAGGCTTTTTTGATGCTGACCTGACACCTAGAGGGAGGAAACACAATGAGGCGTTGCATGTCTCTGTCGAATGCAGGGGTACAACTTTGGCCCATGTCCTGGTTGATACTAGTTCATCTTTGAATGTGCTACCTAAGAAGGCTCTTGATAGACTAGACTGTGAAGGTCTGGCATTAAAACCCATCAACATAGTGGTAAGGGCCTTCGACGGTTCAAAGAGAATGGTGCATGCGGAGGTGGACATCCCCATAAAAGTTGGAACTCAAACCTTTGATTCAACTTTCTACGTGATGGACATTCGCCCTTCCTATTCCTGTTTATTAGGCCGGCCTTGGATTCATGACGCTGGTGCCATTACCTCTACATTACATCAGATGCTGAAATACCCAACCAAGGGAAAAATCATCACTGTTCATGGAGAGGAGGAATATATGGTCAGACACCTGAACTCCTTCAGATATGTGGAATTGGATGGTGAATTCATTGAAACTCCATTTCAGCATTTCGAGGAAGTCCCACAAACAATGGCAGCAACCAAGACTGTTTCCCAAGTCTCGAAGATTACCAGACCTCCGCTAAAGATGTGTTCTCTAAAAGATGCCAAGGCAGTGGTCAAAGAAGTTGGTGTACTATTTGGGGCTAACTCCAAGATATCCCTTACAAATCTGAAAAATTTGGTTTGGGTTTCACTTCAGGAGCACAAAAAGTTGTTCGTCGTGCTTGTGTCGGGGGACCACCTTTGAAGATCAGCAACCACGGAGTCAACACAGTGGAGGATAGTGATGACGGCTGTGACCTGGAAGAATGGATTTTCCCAACCATCAACGAAGGACTCACCAATTGGGAAGCTAAATATTTTGTCCCAATTACTTTAATCCAACAGTAATTTTCTTTAAATTTTTGTCGGACTTGTAATAATTAAACAATTTAGACTTTTAAAACCTTGTGTCTTACCCGAGGCACAACGGTCCATTTGTAAGGGTTGTTACTTCATTTTCATATGTCATCAATGAATCATGACGTTTTTGCATGCAAACTTTGTGCTCTTTATCTTTCTTTTTCTACATTTTTTTATTTTTTTTCAAAAATAGCTATGCTCTTACACACACTCACATATCAAAATGCAGATCTACATCCACTCAGGATCCCATGGGTAATGATTCTGTTATGGCGTATTGTGACTTTGAAAATCTAATCTACCAAGCCGAAGACGAAGGTGAGGAAGATTGTGAAGTGCCAGGGGAACTAGCTAGGTTACTAAAACAGGAAGAAAGGACCATACAGCCCCACGAAGAACCAGTTGACATAGTTAACTTAGGTACCAAAGAGGACAAGAAAGAAGTCAAGGTAGGAGCCAGTCTGAAACCCAGTGTCAAGAAGCATTTAACTCAGTTACTACATGTATATGTTTAGGTCTTTGCCTGGTCGTATGAAGACATGCCAGGACTTGACGCTAATATCGTGGTCCATCGTCTACCGACAAAATAAGACTGCCCTTCGGTAAAACAGAAAGTTTGTCGCATGCGGCCAGACATGTCAAAAAATATCAAGACAGAAGTCATGAAACAATTTAACTCCGAATTCTTAGTCGTCACCTCCTATCCACAATGGGTCGCCAATGTTGTTCCAGTGCCTAAAAAGGATGGCAAAGTACACATGTGTGTGGATTACCGAGATTTGAATAGGGAAAGTCCTAATTGATTTCCCACTTCCCCATATCGATATTTTAGTTGACAATACCGCACAACATAAAGTTTTCTCATTCATGGATGGTTTCTCAGGCTACAATCAAATCAAAATGGCACCTAAGGACATAGAGAAAACGACTTTATTCACACAGTGCGACACTTTCTGTTACAAGGTTATGCAATTCGGGTTGAAGAACGCTGGGGCAACTTATCAACGCGTTATGGTAGCTCTATTTCACGACATGATTCATCACGAAATAGAGGTCTATGTGGATGACATGATAGCCATATCTCAAACTGAAGAGGAACATCTTGACCATCTGTAGAAACTGTTTGAGAGGATAAACAAATATAAGCTAAGGTTGAATCCAAATAAATGTACATTTGGGGTGAGGTCCGGTAAAATCCTAGGCTTCATCGTCAGTGGTAAAGGTATCGAAGTGGGCCCTGACAAGGTGAAAGAAATACAAGAGATGCCTGCTCCTCGCACCGAGAAGGAAGTCAGAGGATTCTTAGGATGGATAAACTACATTGCCAGATTCATTTCTCACTTAACCGCTACTTGTGAACCAATCTTCAAATTACTGAAGAAAGATCAAGTAGTCAGATGGAATGATGAATGCCAAGCTGCCTTCGAAAAGATCAAAGAGTACCTACAAGAGCCTTCTGTTTTGATGCCGCCAATAGAGGGAAGACCTTTGATCATGTATCTAACTGTTTTGGAAAATTCAATGGGGTGTGTGTTGGGGCAGCATGACGAGTCTGGCCGAAAAGAGCATGTTATTTACTACCTGAGAAAAAAGTTTATCAACTGTGAAACAAGATATTCTTTGCTTGAGAAAACTTGATGCACTCTGGCATGGGCTGCTCGCCGGCTGAGACAGTATATGTTGACCCATACTACCTTATTAATATCCAAGATGGATCCAATTAAATACATATTCGAGAAGCTTGTCCTCTCTGGGAGAATAACAAGATGGAAGATGATCCTAACTAAATACTACATTCAGTACACTACCGAAAAAGCAATAAAGGGCAGTGTACTAGCCGATCACCTTGCTCATCAGGATGTGGATGACTACCATTCCATGAAATTCGAGTTCCCAGATGAAGACATCATAATGGTAAACAATTGTGAAGAACTCAGACCATATGACGAACCTGAACAAGGATCCCGATGGACCTTGGTTTTTAACGAGGCCTCTAACGCACTCATCAATGGCATAGATGTTGTAATCATATCCCCTAAAGGATGTCATACTCCCTTCACCACAAGACTTTGTTTCAACTGTACTAATAACATGGAAGAATACGAAGCGTGTATTTTTGGTCTCAAAGATGCCATAGATTTGGGAATCAAGTCCTTAAGTGTATTTGGAGATTCAGCCTTAGTCATCAGTCAGATCAAAGGAGAATGGGACACGAAGCACCCTAACCTCATCCCCTACAAAGAACATGTGTTGACATTAATCCCACATTTCGAGGAAATTACCTTTGAGCGTTTTCCATGAGAGGAAAATCAGCTAGCAGACGCGCTAGCCACTATGTTATCCATGTTTAAACTCAAGTGGGGTAACGAGGCTCCCCAGATCACCATTGAACGAATGGATGAACTGGCTTACTATCACGAGATCGATACTGAAGAAGTAGTGGACAAACCTTGGTTCCATGAAGTTAAGAGGTATCTCGAGGCTCAAGAGTATCCGAAAGGAGCTTCAGTCAATGATAGAAAGTTCTTGAGGAGATTCTCTTCTAAGTTCTTCCTCAGTAATGGCATTCTCTACAAGCACAATTACGACTCTGTTTTGCTTCGTTGCGTATACAAGGTTGAGGCAGAAAAGATCATGGTTGATCTACATGAAGGCACTTTTGGCACCCATTCTAGTGGGCATACGATGGCTAAAAAGATCCTATGGGCAGGGTACTACGGGTCTACCATGGAAGCATATTGCTATCATCATTCACGAACCTGTCACAAGTGTCAGGTCTACACAGACAAAGTGCATATACCTCCAGTTCCTCTAAACGTCCTGACTGCTCCCTGGCCATTCGCGATGTGGGGCATCGACATGATTGGAGAAGTCAAACCTACAGATTCTAATGGACACCGCTTCATCTTAGTGGCCATTGACTACTTCACGAAATAGGTTAAGGCAACTTCATTCGTTTCCGTTACCAAGAATGTTGTAGCCCGATTCATCAAACAGAATCTCATTTGTCGTTATGGTATCCCAGAGAGAATCATCACATACAATGGTACAAATCTCAAAAATACTATGATCACCGCACTATGTGCGCAATTCAAGATCTAGCACCATAATTCTTCTCCTTACCGGCCAAAGATGAATGGTGTTGTCGAAGTCGCAAATAAAAACATCAAAAAGATCATACAAAAAATGACAGTAACCTACAAAGACTGGCATGAGATGTTACCATTTGCTCTCCACGGTTACCGTACCACGCATGCACATCAACAGGGGCAACTCCCTTCTCCTTGGTATACGACATGGAAGTTATTCTACCAATTGAAGTCCAAATACCTTCTCTGAGAATCATAAAGGATGCAGGGCTGAATGAAGATGAATGGATCCAAACTCGACTTGACCAGTTGAACCAAATTGATGAAAAGAGGCTTACGGCTGTCTGTCATGGCCAGATGTACCAAAAATATATGATCAAAGATTTTAACAAAAAGTTTAGACGTCAGGTATATCAGGTTGGTGACTTGGTAATCAAGCGTATCATATTACCACAAGGTGATCCCAGGGTAAAATGGACTCCTACATACGAGGGACCATTTGTAATCAAAAGCATATTCTCTGGTGGAGCAATGATCTTAACCACTATGGATGGTGATGACCTTCTGCACCCCGTGAACGCGGACATAGTCAAAAGATGCTACGCATAAGAGACCCTCTAGGTTGACACACCTAGGCAAAATAAGGGTATCCCAGCGAACTACAAAGGTTTGGCAAAAATTAGGGATAAAATACAAAATAAAATCTGTACACCCGGCAAGCTGAAAACCTGAAAATGAGGCTTGGGCAAAAAAGGGTATCTCGGTGGACTGAAAACCCGAAAGGGCGGTTGTTGTACCCCAAAATTTTCCCTCCCATATTCCTCAAGAATTGTCAAGAATCATCTTCAAATGGTTCAAGATTTCTCAAGGGATTGCACAGTCCAAACATCTCCTAAGCCAGACCAAATTAGGGTTTTGGTTCCTTCAATGAATTTGGGGTTTTCAATGGCTCAATCAAGTCCCATATGCCCATATATATTATCAAGCATCTACATGGCAAGTCTCAAGTCTCACAGTGCCAAATTCCACAGTCAAAAGCCCTATTTGATCCACAATCAACTGCAGGGGTAAAATGGTCATTTGGCAGTCAAAAGTCAAATTTTTTGGTCAACATCTTATTTTGAGATCACAATCATCATTTGATCAAGTCTTGATCATGATTCCACAAGCATGGCTCAAAAATCATCAAGATGCAAAAGTTACTATTTTTGGACAGCAGAAAAGTCAACTATATCTTGACCAGGGCATAACCTTTTCATGGTTCATCAGAAAAATCCCATCCAATGCTCATTTTTAAGGGGATGACATTTCCTACAACTCATCTTCACATTCCAAGTCCAATAAATTCTCTCACAAAAAGTTATCAATTTCTACATTATAGGTCAATTTCAAAAGTCAACAAAAATGCACTTTAAGTCAAAGACCATAACTTAAGATTGGTAAATCCAAATGACATGGGACCAAAGGCATTGGTTAGAGGACTTCAAGAAATTTCCAAAATGTCCAATAACATGTTTATAGGATCAAAATTGAGTAAGATATGCATTGGAGAAGTTGGGAAATTTTTGTGAATTTGCAAAAGTCAACTTTGCTCAAAACACATCATTTTTGCTAATGGGCCTCAAATTTCTTCTTGAAACTTTATCCAAGGCCTATGCACGACCCATTGAGATTAAATTGAATTATTTTCTTATTTTTATTAATTAATTGGATTTTTAATTGATTTTTAATTCATTTAATTAATTTAAAATGTAGGAAATTCAAAGATATGATTTCTCAATCTTTTGGTGAAGCAAAGATGACCAATATATGTTGGAGATTTCGTGTGCCAATCAAGGATATCAAAAACTCCAAATTTAGCAACTTTCTTCAATCAAAAAGATTAAAAAATATTTGATTTTCAATCAAACATTGAAACATCAATGCAATGGATTTTTGGTCAAAGATTTAACCTAAATTCAGTCCATTATATATACAGAACCTAACCCTAATGCATGACACGTGAGAGATTGCTGCACACAAAGCCATAACAACATTGAAAAAATTCAAAGAAACTTGAAAACTGTTCTCCAGGTTCCAGGCCAATTCAAGGGCTTTTGTGGATTCAAATACATTGTTGGGGGTTCCCAGGACCTTTTGCAAACAAAATCAAGCCTTAAAGCTCAAGAAACACGCAAGAATAGTTCCACGGTTTGAACAATTTTTCCAAAATCGTAATCATTGATTCATGCATATTTAACATCTTTTGTTGATTGTTTTGTGTTAATAGGAAGTGTACGAAGCTTTTGGCATAGGTTAATTAGACTGAAACGCCCTGAATCACAAATCACCATGAACGAATCTTAGGGTTTCAAAGCTTCCAAATTGGGGCTTTATTATTCAGGAAAAATTGGAACCCCTAATGCACATGACTGAACTCGTGAGAATCATACGAATTCAAAGGACATATCGCGCCATATTTATATAGCCTAGGGAGCTAATCGCTATTATTCCTTGTTCTATATTGTGAGGGTTAAAAACCCCCGCTATCTGACCTTTATTTTGCAGGCACGAGGAAGAAGACAGTGACGTGTTGAGTCATGGTTGGAGCGTTCAAACGAGCGCGCGCTTTTTCATAATTTCTAGCATATGTTGTTGTTTTATATAATATATTCATTGTCCATTATACTAACAAATGCAGGCGCATGGCTCAGTGGTTGGTGATCTGGCTGGTTATCATTGGGACCTGGGTTCGATTCCCAGGTCCACCCAAAACACTATGATATTTTTTCTAACGTGTTCACGTGCAGGCTTCCAAATGGTAAACACCATGTACCTCACATCCTAGCGCGCCAAGTGGCCATAACATTGAATCTGATGACCATGAGATGAGCCTCACTGTACTCCCAGCCAACCATACGCATAGGCAAGCCAGAAAGTCAAACAGGCTCGAGAGCTTCATGGGCTTGAATTTGCTAGCATACCTCCTGAATGGGCCCAACACCCCCAGGGTTTTGTTTCTCATTTTTTTCTTTTATCTTTAATTATTTTATTATTAATATTATTATTATTTAATTAACTTAACTATTATTTTCATAATAAATTCAGACAATAAAAAATGTAAATATTTTTATTATTTATTAATTTCACTATTAATTATTATTTTGTAAATAAATTCTAATTAATTAGTTTAGTTGTTTAATTAGGAAAATTTTAATCTTTTTTCATAATAAATAAAATCAATCTAGAATTAGGGTTTTTCTTTTGACAATTTTAATCCTTGTTTATTTTATTTTCATTAAAACATAAAAAACTAAAAAATACTTTTTTCTTGTAATTAATTAATTAATTAGTTTTAGGTTAATATTTAATTAATTGCAAAAAAGGACCAAACTTCCATTATTTTCTCAAAAAAGGTCAAAACCCTAAGGACATCCCGATTCAATTTCTTTTCGCGCATTATTCCTATTTTGATTATATTTATGTATCTGCTCCGAGAATGTAATAGCGTAATTAGGACTTTTATCGCTTTATTTATTTTTCTCGCATTTACTTTTCAAGGATTATGTTTTTGGCGATGTAAATACCCGACGCCTTGTAATAGCGTAGATTCACTTTCCGCAATTTATTTTCCGCAAAATTATTAACTGTTAATTATGCATGACAAGACTTGTATGAAAAATAAAATCAACCCGTAGCTCACAATGATGCATGCAAAGACAATTTAACATGAAACCTGACACACGTGCACATGCCACTCCTAGGGTACACCTCACTTGGTTGCCTCGACGTGGTCAATAAGTATAGGGTGTTTTAGAGGCCGCCCTCCTGTCTAAAGATCCAAGTTGCCTCGAAACGGTTGCCTCGGATAAAAAAGGATCTAGGACACTAGGGTTACCGCTAAGGCGTCCTACTATTGCTTTGGTGACCACACATGTCCCTATAATCGAATTGACTTGAATAACTCCAACGACGGTGCTACCTACTTCTCAATACTGGGATAGTACTGTCTAAAGGACTCTTACACAGCTTAATTCCTTAGAGTAGGTATATTTCTCCTGGGTACTTGCTCTTTCAAAAAAAGAAAAAAACAACTTTTCGCACTCACACTTTCAAAAAGTTTTTAAACAAATACTTCATACACTCTTGAGGACTGATACAAGAGTTACCTAGAAGTTTTCAAAATGAAACTTTTTCAAAACCCACAAACACAAGAAAAGCAAACAATTTTTGAAAACATAGTGAGCAAATACCTAAGAGCCCGTGGATAACCATAGATAGAAAGGGTGCTAACACCTTCCCTTTCTATAATCTACCTCCCGAACCGAGAAACATCTCGAAAAGGAATTTTGCTGTGCTTTTGTCCTTTCCTTGTTAGAGAACATAAAAGACGATGGAGACTCTTTCTTACCGCGACATTTCGCGATCCAGCATTTCAAAACAGTCAGTTCTATTTCCACCGATCACAGAACTGGCGACTCTGCTGGGGAATATTAAATAAGTGAGGTGTACCTTAGGATTAGATCATTATATGTTTTCAATTGAATGTCTTGATTGCTTTTATATTTGTGGGCTTGCATCGGAGTTTCATAGATCCTAACCCGGATCTGGGGAATATCCTTTAGGTAGCATAAGCTGTGAGGGACCTGTTCGGCGTAGACCGACACGGGTGAAGCAGTAGCTACGTTGGTGCGACACCTTGGTCTGTACCGATATCCCTTGTGTTAGAACGAGGAGAATATGGGTCTTCTGAGGAGTCATTAAGCACCAACTGACCTTAGAACCCTAAATTGACCCAACTTGGCCATAGAACAGTAGCAGTATGCTACACTCATTGAGGCTAAACTCTCGCGATGGTTCTGGCCGCAAGAAAAGATTGCGACACTAGAGTTATGACCGATTGAGGGTAGTCAGTGATATTGAGGTCCTCTAGAACCCGGTTACTATTTTCTAGGACAGGTCTTAACCAACTGAACTGAAAGAGGGTAGTACCTAAACTTCATGTTGGCCTGAAATCTAAGGGCTCTTTTGTGTGACTTGTGTGCCTTCAAACTTGAACTACTTGCACATTTCTTGTTATCTGGCAGCATGAGTTCCTTGCAGGTTTTGTTTACAGTCCTTAATCTGGACTTATAACAGGGTTTACTTACATCACTCCACACATAGCATAACATCATACCATCCTGCTATTGCATACATCCTACATAAGGACTAACCCATTTCAAGGATCTCAAGGGTTTGTGATGCAGGTCATGATGAACCAAATGTCTAGCAAGGGGCAAAGGGGATTTATTTTCCTCTAGCCAAAGTTGTCCAGAGATCAAAACATGACAGCTTGAGTCAGGGGCTATGACCCACTCGATATGGTGAGCTTTGACTCTTAAAGAAGGACCCTCCATAACATGAAGTACCTTCAATCAAGCAACCGGATTCAAATTCTAACAAATTTCCTTGTTTACCCTACGAGATCCTTGAAAACATTGCATAGATATATCATACATATCATTGCATAACAGGTCATCTGATAGAGGTCTCTCATGTTCTCGCTGTTTATTTCAGCAATGGCTTTCCAACCAGACAACCAGGATCCTCATACTCAAGAGACTCAGTTCAGGGAGATCTTCCTAAGCCTATCCAAGGGGCAGGAAGAGTTGAGAACACTCCTCATGGGGACTTTGGTCAGGAACAGTCCTGAAGACGATAAGGACGAACGGCTGAAAAGTCTGCAAGCTGAGGTAGATGCAATGAAAACCCAGATGATGGGGCAAATGGCTCTTATCCAAGGCTTAGCTCGGGAACAAGAAGAGTTGCGGGCCATGATCAACCAACTTCATCAAGACAAATACAATAGTATGAAGCAAACGGTCAAGGCTGGGGATCAAACCAGTAATCAGCCTCCAAGAAGACAAGAGTTTGGTATGGTGAAGAATGGACCTCTCCAAGTTGCTACTACCGCAAGGGTCCAACAACAACCTCACCAAGAACAACAGGATGATCAGAGCAAGCCAAACAAGCCCAGAAGGCAATTCACCGAGCTCAACATGTCACTGACTCAAGCGCTACCGCAAATGTTGAAGGCAGGGTTGATTACACTAAGGGCTCCTCTCCGGAGCCCAAATACTTCCGCTCCTACCTATCATCCCAATGAAAGGTGTGCGTACCATGCTGACAATCCGGGACATGACACAAACAATTGCTGGGCTATGAAGAACAAGACCCAAGACTTGATCGACAGGGGGGTGCTGGAGTTCATGCCGGGTGGTAAAATGAAAATCTTCTGCTGAGAATCTTCCATCTGAGATGACTAGTTCAAACTAAGAAACTTTTGTTCATTCGAATGTTCAAGTTGTATTCTTCTTTGATTGTTCAAACATTTATTCATGTCAAACGTTGTTATTTCATTAATGCATCGCATATGTCTGTTTTGAATCAACCCATTCGTATTCACTATATTCAAATTGCTTTCATTTTTTGTAATGTTCAACTCTCAATTAATAAACTCTAAGTCTTTTGAGGGAGGATGACGAAAACGATACCACGATCCTTACAGTATACTTTTGAACAGACCCCGCTGATGAGGTACAAGCATTGTTTCAAATCCTAAGCAGTGGAGTTATAAGGAAGATAATCCCTAGTCAACCCCTTTGAGCCAAAGAAGTTGGAGTTTTACTTTTCACAAAAATTAAAACCCTTAATTATAACCTGGGGCAGGGTAGTTTTCTCAGTTGATCCAGGTGCACAATGGATGACATATAAGGAGTCCTCCTAAAACAAAAAAAAAACAGTGATGGTTCTGAATAATCATAAGGACAGGCAGTCATTATTTCTCAAAATAAAAGCCCATTAAGTCAAAACCTACAAAGGAGACTTACACAAAAACTGGGGCATCCCGCTGACTGTAATCACAAAAGAAACAGTTCAGGCAAAAAGACAGGGATAACGAAATCAAAAAGAAAGAGGTCCTACAGACTCTCAACAACAAAAAGGAAATGACTGCATGTTCAAAATAAACTGTCAATATCCGAACCATCACTGGTATATCAGAGCAAAGACTCAAACAAGATCCAATGCACGATTAACTGAGTTTAGGTTTGAAGAACATCACGAAGAACGGGTGGGTACAAATAAAATTTGAGCCTTTATCCTTTGTTTCTTAAACCATGAACCAGGCCACGTTATAACCCTCAAAAGTCCTAGCTGAAGCATGGGTTAGTTCGAAAGCATACTGTTACCAAAGGTATCCTGACTCCTGTAGGGTTTGCTGTAAAATACTGAGTTGACATCACATTTTACAAAAATTCACTTGTTTTATTAAAAAATGCATTTTCAAAAAGCTTCAAGACAGACATAAGCTTTTGCATTCTTAAAATAACATTGTTTGCATATGACTATTTGTTCAAACAGTAGAGAAATCCGCACGAAGAATATCTAGTGAACAAAAACACTTCCAACCAAGGGGCAGGCATGATCATTGTCTATCATCTGGGGCAGTTAAGTCAAGATTCAAGGAATCTCTCAAAATGCCAAATAGCCAGGGGCAAATCTTCGCCTGAGTCACTTGGGGCATTGGACATGAATTCCAGCAACGAATCTTGCATGATCAGACATCTTCTGGTAGTATGACAACACAACATTACTGACAGTGACAACTCCCTACATTCCGAGAGCGTGGACATAGTCGAAAAAATACTATGCACAATCAAAGACCCGCTAGGTTGACACACCTAGGCAAAAATAAGGGCTTCCCGGCGAACCAAAAGGGTTCGGGCAAAAATAAGGGATGAAAATGAAAAAAATCTGTACACCCGGCAAGTCGAAAACCTGAAAAGGTGGCTTGGGCAAAAAAGGGTATCCCGATGGACTGAAAACCCGAAAGGGCGGTCCAGGCAAAAATTAGGGATCAAAGCGTACGACTATGTCCTGTCATCTCGTCACTTGTCTACCAGAAGAAGATTTGTCAATTGGCGGTTATCAAACACCTCATGGGCCTTCTTCTCCCGCAGAAGTTGGGGCAATAAGAATTGTCCGAACTGTACAAAATGCTCTATCCACCAAGGTACCAAGATAGGTTCAGCTGAAGAATATGACCAAGATACCTTCACTCCCCGCAGAGTAAGACAAATCAATAATACTCTCCCCGAGCAGAGTTGATCTCCCATTAGCCCGAAACGGCACAGTATCCCCAGCAAGTCAGCAACACTCTCCCCGAGCAGAGTTAGTCTATTGTCAGCCTTAAAAAGGAAGTTGGATATCCCCAGAAGATCTCAATATTCTCCAGCAGAGTATACAGATATTCCTCAGCAAGCATCCCCGGCAGTCTTAATATAGGATTGTTCCCCGAAGGAATACAGACACCCCAGCGGAGCCATTTCCCCAGTGCAGTCCAAAAAGTTTCCCCAGGAGAGTTGAACCATCTCCCCAGTAGATTCTGGAAGTTTATCCCCTGCAGAATGCATCTCTCCCCGACCATGTTCAGAGGTTATTCCCCACCAAAGCCTAACTGGGTTATCCTCAGCCAATTACAACAGATAAATCGTCCTCGGCGAAGTTCTTCTTATCCCCAGCGAAGTTCATCAAATCCCTCAATAGAGCTTATCAACGGTATCCCCAGCGGAGTTATCGTTAAAATCTCAGTGAAGTATCTCTTCCCATAGAGTAATTCCCAGCAGAGTAATCCCTTCACCAGGTTTATTCCCCAACGGAGTCAGCTTCTCCTACAGGTTTATTCTTACAAACATCTTTGTTCATCATCCCCAACGAAAACGAAGAACTCTACTCTTCAACATCAGCCCAGGATTCAACAAATTCCCGGCATTCGTCAAGGATTTATTTTCCTAGACGAAAATACATTCATAAACATTTCACATTTCATATCTCCTATTTACATACATGATAAAGTGCATACGACACGATCTCGTTTTGAGAACATCATGACAGCATGCAGTTCATGCATCATGACATTGCATATAACTAATGTTTTGCCTTTTCAGGAAAAGGTCAATCAAAAGATGATTACCATCTACCTTTGCAGTTCCGGATCAACACCTGTAACGAGCCGGGAAAATTCTGTGGACGACTGATCATGGGTTAATACTTGAAACCAGACAGGACAATTATCTACTTGATCATCATGAAGCAACCCTACACCGGTTCCTTCTCCCTTTCAGATGAAGTTTTACACGGACTCATCATCAGGAAACCCTACACCGGTTCTTTCTCAACTTCAGATGTAGTTTTACATGGACTTGACCTCAGGCGACCCTACACCGGTTCCTCCTCCCTTCCAAGACGAAGTTTTACACGGACTCGTCCTCAGGCAACCCTACACCGGTTCCTCCTGAAGTCTTACATAGACCTATCTCAAAATAACCTTACCCCGGTTCATCCAGAAGTTTTACACGAACTTATCTCGAAGTAACCTTACACCGGTTCCTTCTCAGATCCATACGTAGTTTTACATGGACTCGTCATCAAAAAACCCTACACAGGTTCTCTCTTTCCAGGGACTTAGTTTTGCACGGACTCGTCATCAAGAAACCCTACACAGGTTCTCTCTTTCCAGGATGCAGTTTTACACGGACTCATCATGAGGCGACCCTACACAGGTTTCCTTTCCCTATACAGATGCAGTTTTACACGGGCTCATCATCAAAGTAACCCCACACAGGTTCCTTCTCCATTTCATATGCAGTTTTACACGGGCGCATCATCAAAGTAACCCCACAAAGGTTTCCTTCCTTCAAAGATGCAGTTTCATACAGGCTTATCATCAGTCAACCCTACACAGGTTTCCTTCTTTCCAAGATGCAGTTTTGAATGAACTCATCATCAGGCAACCCTACACAGGTTCCCTCGTTCAACTTACAAGATCACAACTCTACCAACAATCTCCAGATGGCATCTATAAGCCCATCCCCGACAAGATTCTGTCACATCTCCTGATGGCATATATAAGCCCATCCTCCTATCCATCATATCTCCAAATGGCATCTGTAAGCCCATTCCCGACATCACATTACTGATACTCCACTATGCGAGTGCAAATTTCCGGGCACTTTAGTGTTCAATCATCTTCCACCTTCGGATCACGAAAGGCACGCAAGCCAATCTACATCCTCGAGTTTAAGAAGATTGAACAGGGGAAACTGTTGTACCCCAAAATTTGCCCTCCCATATTCCTCAAGAATTGTCAAGAATCATCTTCAAATGGTTCAAGATTTCTCAAGGGATTGCATAGTCCAAACATCTCTTAAGCCAGTCCAAATTAGGGTTTTGGTTCCTTCAATGAATTTTGGGTTTTCAATGGCTCAATCAAGTCCCATATGCCCATATATATTGTCAAGCATCTACATGGCAAGTCTCAAGTCTCACAGTGCCAAATTCCACAGTCAAAAGCCCTATTTGATCCACAATCAACTACAGGGGTAAAATGGTCATTTGGCAGTCAAAAGTCAAATTTTTTGGTCAACATCTTATTTTGATCTCACAATCATCATTTGATCAAGTCTTGATCATGATTCCACAAGCATGGCTCAAAAATCACCAAGATGCAAAAGTTACTATTTTTGGACAGTATAAAACTCAACTGTATCTTGACCAGGGCATAACTTTTTCATGGTTCATCATAAAAATCCCATCCAATGCTCATTTTGAAGGGGATGACATTTCCTACAACTCATATTTACATTCCAAGTCCAAGAAATGCTCTCACAAAAAGTTATCAATTTCTACATTATAGGTCAATTTCAAAAGTCAACAAAAATGCACTTTATGTCAAAGACCATAACTTGAGCTTGGTAAATCCAAATTACATGGGACCAAAGGCATTGGTTAGCGTACTTCAAGACCTTTCCAAAATGTCCAAGAACATGTTCATAGGATCAAAATTGAGCAAGATATGCATTGGAGAAGTTGGGATATTTTTGTGAATTTGCAAAAGTCAACTTTGCTCAAAACACATCATTTTTGCTAATGGGCCTCAAATTTCTTCTTGAAACTTTATCCAAGGCCTATGCACGACCCATTGAGATTAAATTGAATTATTTTCTTATTTTTATTAATTAATTGGATTTTTAATTGATTTTTAATTCATTTAATTAATTTAAAATGTAGGAAATTCAAAGATATGATTTCTCAATCTTTTGGTGAAGCAAAGATGACCAATATATGCTGGAGATTTCGTGTGCCAATCAAGGATATCAAAAACTCCAAATTTAGCAACTTTCTTCAATCAAAAAGATTGAAAAATATTTGATTTTCAATCAAATATTGAAACATCAATGCAATGGATTTTTGGTCAAAGATTTAACTTAAATTCAGTCCATTATATATACAGAACCTAACCCTAATGCATGACACGTGAGAGATTGCTGCACACAAAGCCATAACAACATTGAAAAAATTCAAAGAAACTTGAAAACTGTTCTCCAGGTTCCAGGCCAATTCAAGGGCTTTTGTGGATTCAAATACATTGTTGGGGGTTCCCAGGACCTTTTGCAAACAAAATCAAGCCTTAAAGCTCAAGAAACACGCAAGAACAGTTCCACGGTTTGAACAATTTTTCCAAAATCGTAATCATTGATTCATGCATATTTAACATCTTTTGTTGATTGTTTTGTGTTAATAGGAAGTGTACGAAGCTTTTGGCATAGGTTAATTGGACTAAAACGCCCTGAATCACAAATCACCATGAACGAATCTTAGGGTTTCAAAGCTTCCAAATTGGGGCTTTATTATTCAGGAAAAATTGGAACCCCTAATGCACATGACTGAACTCGTGAGAATCATACGAATTCAAAGGACATATCGCGCCATATTTATATAGCCTAGGGAGCTAATCGTTATTATTCCTTGTTCTATATTGTGGGGGTTAAAAACCCCCGCTATCTGACCTTTATTTTGCAGGCACGAGGAAGAAGACGGTGACGTGTTGAGTCATGGTTGGAGCGTTCAAACGAGCGCGCGCTTTTTCATAATTTCCAGCATATGTTGTTGTTTTATATAATATATTCATTGTCCATTATACTAACAAATGCAGGCGCATGGCTCAGTGGTTGGTGATCTGGCTGGTTATCGTTGGGACCTGGGTTCGATTCCCAGGTCCACCCAAAACTCTATGATATTTTTTCTAACGTGTTCACGTGCAGGCTTCCAAATGGTAAACATCATGTACCTCACATCCTAGCGCGCCAAGTGGCCATAACATTGAATCTGATGACCATGAGATGAGCCTCACTGTACTCCCAGTCAACCATACGCATAGGCAAGCCAGAAAGTCAAACAGGCTGGAGAGCTTCATGGGCTTGAATTTGCTAGCATACCTCCTGAATGGGCCCAACACCCCCAGGGTTTTGTTTCTCATTTTTTTTCTTTTATCTTTAATTATTTTATTATTAATATTATTATTATTTAATTAACTTAACTATTATTTTCATAATAAATTCAGACAATAAAAAATTTAAATATTTTTATTATTTATTAATTTCACTATTAATTATTATTTTGTAAATAAATTCTAATTAATTAGTTTAGTTGTTTAATTAGGACAATTTTAATCTTTTTTCATAATAAATAAAATCAATCTAGAATTAGGGTTTTTCTTTTGACAATTTTAATCCTTGTTTATTTTATTTTCATTAAAACATAAAAAACTAAAAAAATACTTTTTTCTTGTAATTAATTAATTAATTAGTTTTAGGTTAATATTTAATTAATTGCAAAAAAGGACCAAACTTCCATTATTTTCTCAAAAAAGGTCAAAACCCTAAGGACGTCCCGATTCAATTTCTTTTCGCGCATTATTCCTATTTTGATTATATTTATGTATCTGCTCCGAGAACGTAATAGCATAATTAGGACTTTTATCGCTTTATTTATTTTTCTGGCATTTACTTTTCAAGGGTTATGTTTTTGGCGATGTAAATACCCGACGCCTTGTAATAGCGTAGATTCACTTTCCGCAATTTATTTTCCGCACAATTATTAACTGTTACTTATGCATGACAAGACTTGTATGAAAAATAAAATCAACTCGTAGCTCACAATGATGCATGCAAAGACAATTTAACATGAAACCTGACACACGTGCACATGCCACTCCTAGGGTACGCCTCACTTGGTTGCCTCGACGTGGTCATTAAGTATAGGGTGTTTTAGAGGTCGCCCTCCTGTCTAAAGATCCAAGTTGCCTCGAAACGGTTGCCTCGGATAAAAAAGGATCTAGGACACTAGGGTTACCGCTAAGGCGTCCTACTATTTCTTTGGTGACCACACATGTCCCTATAATCGAATTGATCCGAATAACTCCAACGACGGTGCTACCTACTTCCCAATAGTGGGATAGTACTGTCTAAAGGACTCTTACACAGCTTAATTCCTTAGAGTAGGTAGATTTCTCCTAGGTACTTGCTCTTTCAAAAAAACAAAAAAACAACTTTTCGCACTCACACTTTCAAAAAGTTTTCAAACAAATACTTCATACACTCTTGAGGACTGATACAAGAGTTACCTAGAAGTTTTCAAAACGAAACTTTTTCAAAACCCACAAACACAAGAAAAGCAAACAATTTTTGAAAACATAGTGAGCAAATACCTAAGAGCCCGTGGATAACCACGGATAGAAAGGGTGCTAACACCTTCCCTTTCTATAATCTACCTCCCGAACCGAGAAACATCTCGAAAAGGAATTTTGCTGTGCTTTTGTCCTTTCCTTGTTGGAGAACATAAAAGACGGTGGCGACTCTTGCTTACCGCGACATTTCGCGATCCAACATTTCAAAACAGTCAGTTCTATTTCCACCGATCACAGCGGTCTAGGCAAAAGTTAGGGAATTAAAACGTATGACTATGTCCCGTTGGATCACCTTGCAGACAACCTTTACCATCGACTGATAAACTCAACGGTTTTGATCAATCCAATCAACTTCGGATAAGGCAGCAAGTGGACAAGACGCTCAGAGACACGAAGGCTATAGCAGAATGGGAACCCCATGGGATTATTTCACATAGCTATATTTTCTTTGTATCAAATTTTCATTTTCTACGACGATATTCTCTTACTAGAATGTTCGTCTCATTGTACAAACACTTATTTAAGTTAATACAAAGATATCCCTTTGAAAGTGCAAAACTATCTGACTTCTTTATCGGTGCGAGGAGCTGGCATTTCTTGTATTGATTTTACCTTTGCATGGTCCACTTTGATACCTTTACCACTGATGATGAAGCCCGGGAGTTTACTGGACCTCACCCCAAATGTGCATTTATTCAGGTTTAACCTTAGCTTGTATTTCTTTAGCCTTTCAAACAATTTCTGCAAATGGTCAAGATGTTCCTCTTCAGTTTGAGATCTGGCTGTTATGTCATCCATGTAGACCTCTATTTTGTGATGGATCATATCGTGAAATAGAGCTACCATGGCGCGCTGATAAGTTTCCCCAGTTTTCTTCAACCCGAATGCCATAACCTTGTAACAAAAAGTGCCCCACTGTGTGACAAAGGTCGTTTTCTCCATGTCCTCGGGTGCCATTTTGATTTTATTATAGCCTGAGAAACCATCCATAAATGAAAACACTTTATGTTGTGTGGTATTTTCAACCAGAATATCGATATGGGGAAGTGGGAAATCATCCTTAGGGCTTGCCCTATTCAAATCTCGGTAATCCACACACATGCGTACTTCGTCGTCCTTTTTAGGAATTGGAACAACATTGGAGACCCATTGTGGATAGGAGGTGACGGCTAAGAATCCGATGTTGAATTGTTTCATGACTTCAGTCTTGATCTTCTCTGACATGTCTGGCCGCATGCGACGGACTTTCTGTTTTACCGTAGGGAAGTCTTCTTTTGTCGGTAGACAATGGACCATGATATCAGCATCAAGTCCTGGCATGTCCTCGTATGACCAAGAAAAGACCTCAACATAGTCATGTAGTAACGGAGTTAAACGCTTCTTGACAAATGGTTCCAGATTGGCTCCTACCTTAACTTCTTTCTTATCCTCTTAGGTACCCAAGTTAACTATGTCAACCTATTCTTTGTGGGGCCATATGGTCATTTCTTCCTGTTGTAGTAACCTGGCTAGTTCCCTTGGCACATCACAATCTTCCTCACATTCGTCTTTGGCTTGGTAGATCAGTTTTTCAAAGTCACAATAGGCCACAGCAGAATCGTTACCCATCGGATCCTGAGTGGATGTGGATCTGCATTTTGGTATGTGAGTGTATGTAAGAGCATAGCTATCATTGAAAAAATAAACATGTAGAAAAAGAAAAACAAAGAGCATAAAGTTTGCATGCAAAAACGTCCATGATTCATTGATGACATGTGAAAATGAAGTAACAACCCTTACAAATGGACCGTTGTGCCTCGGGTAAGACACAAGGTTTTAAAAGTCTCAATTATTTAATTATTACAAGTCCGACAAAAATTTAAAGACAATTATTGTTAGATAAAAGTAATTGGGACAAAATATTTGGCTTCCCAGTTATTGAGTCCTCCGTTGATAGTTGGGAAAATCCATTCTTCCAGGTCAGCTCCGTCATCACTATCCTCCACTGTGTTGACTTTATGGTTGCTGATCCGTCAAGGTGGTCCCCCGGTACGAGCACGATGAATAGCTTTCTGGGCTCCTGAAGTGAAACCCAAACCAAATTTGTCAGACTTGTAGGGGATATCTTGGAGTTGGCCCCAAATAGTACACCCACCTTCTTCGACTATTGCCTTAACATCTTTCAGAGAATCCATCTTTAGTGGAGGTCTGGTATTCTTCGAGACTTGGGAAACAGTCTTGGTTGCTGCCACTGTTTATGGGACTTCCTCAAAATGCTGACATGGAGTTTCGATGAATTCACCATCCATTTCCACGTATCTGAAGGAGTTCAATTGACTGACCATATATTCCTCCTCTCCATGGATAGTGATGACTTTTCCCTCTGTTGGATATTTTAACATCTGATGTAATATAGAGGTGACGGCACCAGCGTCATGAATCCAAGGTCGGCCCAACAAACAGGAATATGAGGGGTGAATATCCATTACATAGAAAGTTGAATCAAAGGTCTGAGTTCCAACTTTTATAGGTATGTCCACCTCCCCAGGCATTATTCTCTTCGAACCGTCGAAGACCCTTACCACTATGTTGCTGGGTTTTAAGGTCAAACCTTCATAGTCTAGTCTATCCAGAGCCTTCTTAGGCAGCACATTTAAATATGAACGAGTATCAACCAGGACATGGGCCAAATTTTTGCCCCTGCATTCGATAGAGACATGCAACGCCTCATTGTGTTTCCTCCCTCTAAGTGTCAGGTCAGCATTAGAGAAGCCCAAACCTTTATCAGCGGTCAAACTGGCCACACAGTCTTGGAATTGGTCAGCAAAGGTTTCCTGCGGCACATGGGAAGTTTTAAGAAATTTAACCAAGGCCTTTGCATGAGCCTCGGAGCACAACAGTAAAGTCAGCATAGAGATCTTTGAAGGAGTCTTCCCTAGCTGTTCGACTACATTGTAGTCGCTTCTCTTTATAATTTTCAAAATTTCTTCCATCTCCTTTTTGGAGGCCTCTGGGATAGATACTGATTGCGCCTTCATCCGGATAGGTTCAACCAAAATGCCTTTGCCCCGAGTCTCGGTCGACTTGGCAGTAGGGGTGTTAGTAGGGGTAACCATAGGAACTGTAGTAGTAGTGTCAACAGGAACAAAAGTAGGGATGATCACAGGATCGATAACAGTTTTTAGAGGAGCAATCTCGAGGGAGAATACTCTTCCACTTCAGGTTATCTTGTTGGTTCCCGCAATGTTGCCGATGCCGGGGTCAGCCTTCTCAAAAATCGAGTCTTCATCATCCAGCCAATCCTACTTGACGCCGTGATAGTAGATGTCGCCCCCATAGTTCCAAGGGATAGTTTTATCCGATGAGTATGGGATCGGTCCTGGCATAGTAATTATCAGTGGAGTAACCTTATGAATAGATGTGATCCTAACGGGTCTTTTGGTGGAGACCCTGGAAGGATTGGCGGAAATGGTTACTATTGAAACATCCTTGTAAGAAATGGTTGGAACGGGAGTCTTTTCAAACAAAATATATTTGTCATTCATTAGGCGCTGGACACCTGCTTTCAATAAATGACAACCAGTTGGTAGGGATACACAGAGGTGACAGCCTTCGCCACAGTTTATAAAAAGTAGCGGCCAGGTCTTCCCAATTATGGATATTGGCCCTCTCCAGTTGATAGAACCAATTTAGATGAGTCCCGGATAGACTATCCTGAAAGAAGTGGACCCACAAATCTCTGTCAGCAGTGTGAGGTTGTATATTCCTCACATAAGATCGGAGGTGCATCTTGGGACATGAAACCCCGTCGTACTTAGCAAACACTGGTACCTTGAACTTTGGTGGAATAACAATCTCAGACACCAAACCCAACTCTTCAAAGTCCATCCCGGGCACTTTCTGAATCTCCATTGCACTTAGACGCTCTTCCAGATGTTTGTACTTCTCATCAGCTGGAGGATATTGCTCTTTAGAGTAATTATCCTCTTCTTCCTCTTCATATTCTAGATGGTCAATCACTTCCTTGTTTTCCCTTCTTGATTATCCTTTTCACTTGATGATGTTGCGAAGTCTAGGGTCCATCTGGATGGCCCTGGGAACCTTCTTCCCAGATTCAAAACACCGGTTGATTTCTTTGCTTTCTTCTTCTTTTCTTTGATCAACAAAGTTTTCAAATCCTCTTGTCCTTTGGCTAGAGTCAAGAACATTTGTTGAAAATGATCATTCTACGCCTGAAGATCTTTTACCGTCTGTTCCATGTCCATCTCACTGAAATAAATAGTAGAAAGATGAGGAGACCTGTTGTAAGAAGCATGTGTATGTGATAATGAATGAAGATGCATATGCAATGATTTCAAGGAAATTAGAGATTTAAATTTTCTTTAGAAAAAAAGGAACACCCGTTATATTAATAAATCAAAGTTTGAGTACATCATGCCTCTTTGGGCTTACAAAGAAAATACAAAAACTCTAAGATAAAAAAGTTGAACGCATCCTCTTTGGTGCGATGTAGGCGTTCAGACTCCGCTCCTCATGAAGATGCTTGGTGAGTTCTAGAACTTTCTTCTCTCTGGCATAGAATTGGGCCTCGAAAGTGTCTCGCTCCCCCTTAAGCTGCATCCAATCCCTTTGCAAGTCTTCGAGAGAGGTGGGCATGTCAGGATGAAGGATGGTGTATGGGACATCTCCTTCCACAACAGGCTCTTTGATAACCGAGAGAATGGAGGGGTAAGGAATCATAAGACTTTGAGCACGGGCTCGTACCCATTTGAGATAAGGCTCAAGATGGATGGAATTCTTATGCCCCAATGTCTTGCTATCCACCTTGTTCAACATCCTCCAAGCTCGGATAAACCTCTGGCGGTAACCTTGATTGTCATTCTCAGTCAAATACTAACTCTTGAATAAGAATCTCATGGGGACCATCCCTTCGGGCATAACCAAACTGTCGTAAGACCAAGCAGGGGTTGTAAGTGATACCTCCTCTAATGCCAAGTAAGGGGACATTAGAGAATTCTACATAATGGTCGATGATAGTAACATTATCCAAAGATCGGGAACACTAATGAATATCTGAATGTCTGAGCATCATCAACCTATGTGACCACCTTGAACCTTTCTCGTTCTTCAATACAGGTTAGGGAAGATGCGAAATAAACCATCTTGCCAAGAGAGGAGTACAACACATGAGAATACCCCTTTTCCTCATAGTGCGAGTGTGGAAAGAATGTAGGATGTCTCATAACAAAGTAGGTACCGGGTTACGATACATGAAGATTTTGACGGTGTTTACATATATGAGTTGGTCAGGATTTGGAAACAAAACCATCCCATAGATGAGGGGAGCCACAATTTCCTCAAAAGCTTGCAAGTCCAAGGAGTTCCAACAGTTTTGAGCTTTCTCAAACAAGAACTTGGCTGAGAAACCTTTGACACCACTCCTTGTTTCCCAATTAGTTGTGACATCATATGGTTGCAAGTGTAGGGCTTGAGTAATCTCCTCTGGTTTTGGATCTCTTTCCGTACCGTTGAAGGGTAGTTGATTGATAATGGGAATCCTTAAGAGTTGGGAGAATTCTTCCAAAGTTGGCACAAGTTGATAATCGGGAAATGTGAAGCAATAGTGTAGAGGATCAAAGAACTGGAAGAGCACCTTCATCATGTCCTCATCAGTGTTGGAGGTAACCAAGTTTAGGAGGAGACCATGTCTTTCGGTAAATGTAGAATTTTCGGGAACCCTTGATGCTAACTCTTTAAGTTGAGGATGGATCCTTATAAGATTGACTTGAATGGTTTTCCTGCGAATAGAATCCATGTCCTACAAAACAGAACAAAGATAAATCCCAAAAATCCTTGAAATGGTTAGTGAGTATGAGTATGATGTTATGATGGTTATGATGTTTATGATGTTATGTATAAGTAGACATATACAAACAAAACAAAACAAAAAAGTCTTTAGGTTTAGGCTTGCATGAAGTCTCATAGGTAAGTACCCTCTTGAAGTTTAGTTGGCTCAAACTTGTCCTAGCGATAGTAACCGGGTTCTGAGGGAGCTCAATATCACTGCTTTGTTTTCTCGGGCATTATTTCAGTGAAAGCCTCTTTAATGGCGACAGAAATATCCCAAAAAACAAACCTCAATGAGTGTAGTATCGAGTATCTACAAACTTCAGACTGCACCAAAGCCTATCATCTCACTACGTCTTAATGGCCAAGTTGGTCAAGTAAAGGTTCTAGAAGTTAGTTAGTGCTTCATGACATCACTCAGTGGCCCCGTATTCTCCTTGACTACTCAAGGGCTACCAGTACCCACAAATATGTCACACTAACGTAGATATTTCTTAGACTATGTCGGTGTACCCCACACAGTTTCCACAATGTATTTCTACTTACCTATAAGGTATCCCAAATATGGGTATAGGATTCAAACCCAAACAAAGAACCAAAATGAAAAGCATACAAGTCAAACAATGAAAGTAAGTAAATGTGATATAGCCCTAAGGTAACCCCACTTTTAAAATTATCCCCAGCAGACGCCAGTTCTATGGTACGGTGGGAGAACTGACTTGGTTATTTTGTGTTTGATCGCAAATGTTGCGGTTAGAAAGAGTCGCCACTGAATTTTATTTTATCCAAAAGGAAAGGATGAAAAGAACAGGAAAGACCTTTAAGATGTTTTCTTGATTTTGGGGGTTAGATTATGAAAAGGGAAGGTATTAGCACCCTTTTCATCTGTAGTTATCTACGGGCTCTTAGTTGCTTGCTAGATCACTTGCTTTTGTTTGAAAATGTGCCTTTTTGAAAGTACTTTGAAAAGGCGCCATCGTTAAGGAAAACTTTGTAATGATTCCTGTTCGTAAGAATGTATACAAAGTGTTGATCCTTTAAAAATGTTTTCAAGTTGAAAGGTCTTTTTAAAGTGTTGGTGTTTGTTTTTGAAAATATCAAGGATGTTTTTGGTTTGAAAATGAGCAAGCAACTAGGAGCATTCTACCTACTCAAAAATATTTCTTGTTTATTTCCTCTTTCCTTTGACATTGTTATTTTACCATGGATTGGTAAGTAACCTTATCTTTGGATGTAAAAGGGACGAGAAAGGGTCATCGTATATCCATGATTAGCAACATTGTAAGATATCTTAGCATTTTATTTAAGGGACTAAGATCATTTTTGAGAGGCAACTTTGATAGCGTCATCGAGGGACTATGATCTTGTATTTTTTGATTACTTTTGCTAAGATATCCCACATGCATACCATGGTCATTTTTCATAAGGAAACAAAGTGGATTTACCCTAAGGGTGTAAGTGTGCAAGCATGTTGATTTACATGCATTATTTTATCTTTGAATTAGGGTTTTCTAATTTGTTTATTTTTTTCTTCCCATACAAATCCTAATTACTAGGATTTATATGAAAGCGATAAATTACGGAAAGTAAATATTCTATGCTATTACAACCATTAGGGGGATGGGGTGTACAAATTTACAAATGGGGGATTGCAAGAAATTTAAAGTCATAATTATCTATTACAACCATATTGAAATAATGTACAAGAAATGTAAAAATGGATTTATTTTGTTTTTGTTAAGAGAAGAAAATAAGTTTGCTTAAGAAAATATTTTTGATCTTTTTGTTCTAAAAGAAATAAAATAAAATATTTTTGGCTGTACATCTGGTATCAGAAGCAAAAGAATAAATATGTATCACAAAGTAAACTCTGATGATGAACTCCATTTCTTTCTCCATGCTAATCAGAATATTTGCAGCTTAGTCAACTCTCAATAGAACAGGAAACACAAACATAGATATTATGGTAGGTTTCCATCATGGTTTCAGAAACATAAAAAAGGCCAAGACTATAAATCAGAAACAAGCATGTATCTGCTAATCCTAATTTCCTTAAGAAGTTATGAACTGATATTCTCTCTACTTTGACAGAAAATACATGAAACTTCATAATATCTACAGCATCAGAATCAGGATGTCTACATTGTATTTTGAACATGCAATTCTAACAATGCCTAAGTAATATGATGAGGGTCAGCAAAAGCTTACCTTGCAGCTGGAAAATGTTCTGTGAGCTGGATCCTGGTTTAAATGCTTGTAATATTTTGATCAGCTTCCTCACGTGCTCAGCAGGTTGGAACAACCTTTATCTTGGGCTCTGAATGGCTGGAAAATTTTGGAACAGCCAAGAAGTAATGTTCTGACTTTTTGAGGTGGAGACTGATGGAGAATGTGTTACAACCAGAAAACAGAAGTTAGGACGGCTTCTAAATGTATATCAGAAGTTGTATGGATGGTTTTGTCAAGAAACACTTGAGGAAAATTGGAGTTTGAATGCAAGAATAAAAAACTAGCAGGTTTTGTATTTGTGTTTGTAGTTTCGGATTTCTGGAAATTTTAGCAGGATTTCAAGGCTTTTTATTTTTTCAATCTTCGACCAGCCCCCCTCACAGTTGCAAATGAAGTACAATTTATATGCAAGAACTTTGCAGCTTGGAGTAGTCAAAAATACCAACACCATGCTAGCATGCTGGCTTGTTCTTGAAGCAAGATAAAAAAAGTATGGTGGTTAGAAGCTTTTAGCCGTGCCTAAGCTGGACTTGTAAGCATGAATTAAGGAAAAGTACCCTCAGAGGAAGAAGAAAAGCAATGGTCCAGCATAAACTTGTACAAAAGTTTGCTTTTTTCAAGGACAACAATGTACTTCTATATCACACGCGGGGAAATCCTTTGGATAAAAACTCAAAAGTGGTTGTGAGTATTAAATGATGATGAGATTTATCAAATCAGAAATCCTGCAATATGAGATTATGTACCATAGTTTAATCTAGATCAGAAGTTCATCATCAGCGCAACTTAAAACGAACATCCAAATTCTAATCTTGGAATCTCTTTGCTTCAGCATGTTTTGTAGGAGTTCTCAAGCTTTCCCAAAAGTTTGTAACACGTTTTGTAAATTCTCTTTGAATTGCCCTTGTAAATTCTGACTAGACCTATATTAAAATTGGTCTAGAAGTTCTAATTAAATCCTGTTTTAGAAAGGTCCATAATTTGCTGAAAGCTTCAGTTTCATGGACGTGTCTTCAAGGATTTGTAGCTTGAAATCCCAACATTTCTAGGAGAAGTTTTCTTCTACAACGTTTGAGATCTCATTGAGATCTACAACTCTTGTGTTATAAGTTCTTCCATAATCACCTAGCATCATGGTGATAAACTGGACAAAAGTTATCATCTTGTCATATTTCTTAAACACTTAGAAAAATTCTAAGTGTTTAGAGTTTTGACTTTTCCGAAGTAATTTTTGACTTTTGATTATCTTGATGAAACAAAACTCATATTCCAACATGTCTTGATGAAATATGATTCTTGGAACTTGACTTTGATCCAAAAGTCAAAGTTTGATTTTTCAGCATGCAGTTGACCATTTTTCCCTTGTGAACGACTTTCTTGGAAAATTTGTAATTCAAGGCTTGGAATTGGATGGAAGCAAACCTGAGGGTCCAAGATGATACTTTGAGAAATGAGAGGGAATATTTTAGGGTACAACACTTGGCATGGACATTCTTGAGGACATATTAGGGAACATGGAAATAACTTGAAGCGTTTGCAACCCAGAATTCTTTGTGAGAAGTGAAACCCTAGTTGGAAATCCATTGCTTAGGAGGAGAATTTATCTGGCCAATTCTTGGTCAACCTTGAGCAGTTGAGGACCTTAATGAGCATGTATTGAGTAAAATGGAAGGGTAAATTTTGGGGTACAACAGTAATACATCACAAGCCCAACAACGACCTCGCCAACAACAACAGGGTAATCAGTGTAAGCAAAATACATTCAAAAGACGATTTATCGAAATCAACATGTCAATGGCTCAAGCATTGCAACACATGTTGAAGGCCAAGATGGTTACATTGAAGGATCCTCCTCAGAAACCCAATACTTCTTCTTCCCGTCACAATCCTAATGTAAGGTGCGCATACCACTCCAACAGTCCTTGGCATGACACTGACAGTTGTTGGGCGTTGAAATATAAGATTCAAGACCTGATTGACGAAGGAATTTTCGAGTTCATGCAAGATGGTCAGATCGAGTTCTTTTGTCATCCCCCAAATGTCGAGGATGCAAGGCATACCATCTAAAGTGACAAATTCAGGCGAAGAAGCTTTTTGTTCATTTGAATTTCTGTTTGTAATTTCTCTAATTGATTCAAACACTTATCTTTATATTAGACTTTGGTTATCCTCATTAATGCATTGCATATGTTTGTCTTGAATTAATCCATTTGTTTTCACTATACTTAAACTATGTTATTATTTCCTTTTTGTGATATTTAACTCTCGATTAAAAGCTATAAGCCTTTAGAGGGAGGATGACGAAAAAGATACCATAATCTCTACAGTATGCTTTTGAACAGACTTTGCTGACGATGTACAGGCGTTGTTTCAAATCCTAAACAGTGGAATTATAAAGAAGATAATCCCTAGTCAACCCCTTTGAGCCTAAGAAGTAGGAGTTTTCTTCTTCACATAAATTGAAACCTTTAATCATAACCTGGGGCAGGGTAGTTTCTCAGTTAACTTAAATGTGCATTCAGTCACAAGCTTTCACTTTGTACAAAGCAGGTGATATCAAAAGCATCCTTCTGAATCAAAAGTCGGTGATGGTTCCACGTAATCATTAAAACAGGCAGTCATTATCTCTCAAAAGAAAAGCCTGCTAAGTCAAAACCTTTGAAGGATACTTAAGAAAAAAAGTTGGGGCATCCCGCTGACTGTAATCACAGAAGAAACAGTTCAGGAAAAAGGTAGGGATAATAAAATTAAAAGAGGTCACTACATATCCTCGACAATAGAAAAATGTTACAAAAAATGATTGTATTCTCAAATAAACTTCCAGTATCTGAACCATCACCAAAATATCATTACATACTCAATTGGAATCTAAACAAACAATTAACTGAGTATAGGGCTGAAGAACATCACGGAGAACGGGTTAGGGTATAAATACAGTTTGAGCCTTTATCCTTTGTTTCTTAAACCATGAACCAGGATACGTTACAACCCTTAAAAGTCCTAACTGGAGCATGGGTTAGTTCGAAAGCATATTGTTACCAAAAGGTATCCTAGGCTTACTATAAATCCTGAGTTGAATTCATATTCTTACAAAAATTTATTATTCACTAAAAATGCATTTTCAAAACTTCAAGACAGACATAAGCTTTGCATTTTTAAATACCATTATTAGCATATAACTAATTGTTCGACAGCAGATAAATTTGCAAGACGAATATTCAATGAACGAAAATCCTCTCAATAAACAGAATCACCTCAAATGAAAGGACACTTCCAATAACAAGTCTTCCATAATCAAGGGGAATGACATGTTATTGTCCAACTCATTTGTGGCAGTCAAGTCCAGATTCCAAGAATCTCTCAAAAGTGCTGAATATCCAGGGGAAGATATCCATCTGAATCACTTCAGGCATTGAACATGAATTCTAGCAAAGGGTCACATACGATCAAGCAAACATTTTTTTGGCAGTACTACAACACTTACTACTATGGACAGTGACAATTCTCTGCAACCTGCGAATGCGGACATAGTCAAAAGATATTGCGCATAAAAGAGACCTGTTAGGTTGACGGGCTTAGGCAAAAATAAAGGAATCTTTACAAACTAAAAAAGTTCGGGCAAAAATTAGGAATATATAAATAAAATTGTACACCCGGCAAGTTGAAAACTTGAAAAGGCAGCTTGGGCAAAAAAGGGTATCCTGGTGGACTGAAAATCTAAAAAGACGGTCCAGGAAAAAGTTAGGGATTAAAGTGTAGGACTATGTCCCATTATCTCATCACTTGTCTATCAATAGAAGAATTATCACCCTGGTCAGCATTTACCGAGGGCACTAGAAGTTGAGATAATGTTCAAGTCATCCATAAATCCTCACAGAGCAGTTTCCACAGAATTATCTCTACAGAGCTATCTGCACAAGCTCATCTTTAACAGAGATACATTCCCCACAAGTCTAATATGACTTCAAGACAGAAATTAGGGCATCTTCCAGTTGTTAACCTAATCATACTCACCACCAAATCCCCCTAGCGGACAGAAGAGTATGATCTTTTCCCCGACAATATCGCTAACCTACGGAGTCCCAATCCTCATCATAAATCATATCATCAGCACAGCGCATATGAATTCTCTTCTCGGGCTGAGTTTACTTCTCACACACTGTAAAATCCCCGGCATAAATCTCTTCTCCAGCAGGGCTCACTTCCTCAGCAGAGTATTTCTCTGGAAGAGTATTCCTCAGCAAAGTGTTTCTCCAGCAGGGTTTATTTCCCCAAGAAAATCCAGTCTCCCCAGCTTGAGTTTATTTCCCTGACTACTACAAATCACCGGCAAAATCCCTTTCTCCAGCAAAGGGTAGTCCAGGTTGTTATCCCCAAAGAGTTGTTATTGAATCTGAAATCGGACCAGATATCATTCAACCTTATTCTCCCTAGACGAGTCGGTGTCGATATCAGAAACTCACTCAGATAACACCTCAAAAGGTTGTCCATCTCTTTTATCCCCAGTCATGATATATAATAATTAAACTCCCCAGTAGAAGGACGAAAGACCAATGTTCTTGGCCTCTTCTTTCCAAAATAGGAATCAACATCCTCCACCGGAGTTTCCTCAAACAGAAAACAGGAGTACCCATCAAGATTGAAGATACACATACTCTTCATCCCCAGCAACAGTCAGAGATTTATTTTCCCAGACAAAGATATTGCACGGGTTTACAAATACACTTCAATAACATTTCACATTCAAACATCATTTATAAATGTCATAGCATATGCATGCGAAACACATATATAAAAATCTCATTTAATTTTGAGAACATCATCACGCAATGCATATCATGATATTGCATACAACTAACTCTTTATCTTTTCAAGTAAAGTTTACAAACAGACGAATATCATCAATAATTTTCAAACAGGTCCAAGATTAATTACCGAAACAAGACAGGGCAACTATCTATGTAACCAGGTCAGAGATTAATTCCCGAAACAAGACGGGGCAACTATCTCTACGGCCAATAAAAAGCAAGTTCAAATTAATTCCCGAAACAAGGCGGGGAAAATATATGGATGGCCAGCCATATATTAATACCTAAAACGGGACAAGGCAACTATCTGTGAAAAGTAGATTGTAGATCAATTATCGAAACAGGACGGGGAGACTATCTACATGATGGACATTTCCTTCCAAGACTGAATTCTGACAAGCACTTCCCTCAAAGACTAAATCTAATAAGTAATATAATTAAGCAACTTCCTCAGAGGGTCATTCTCAAAGAGATATCTTATGGCTCAGATTAAATCAAGCATAGATTTATTCTGATACTTCTTCCAATATATAGCTTTTGGATCAGACTAAATCGACGTAGTTTTATTCTGATACTTCTTCCAGTCGAAGTCGGGCATAAACATCCTCTGGCTCAAATTAAATCAAGCGTAGATTTATTCTTATACTTCTTCCAGTTAAAGACGAGCATAGACCTCTTCTGGCTCAGATTAAATCAAGCGTAGATTTATTCTTATACTTCTTCTTGTTGAAGACGGTCGTAGACATCTTCTGGCTCACATTAAATCAAGCGTAGATTTATTATGATACTTCTTCCAGTAGATATTTTCAGGCTTAGATTAAATCGAGCATAGATTTATTCTGATACTTCTCCAAGTGAAAGACGAGCATAGACCTCTTCTGGCTTAAATTAAATCGAGCGTAAATTTATTCTAATACTTCTTCCAGTTGAAGATGGTCGTAGGCATCTTCTGGCTCAGATTAAATCAAGCGTAGATTTATTCTAATACTTCTTCCAATAGACATCTTCTGGCTCAAATTAAATCAAGTGTAGATTTATTCTGATACTTCTTCCAGTATACATTTTCAGGCTCAAATTAAATCGAGCATAGATTTATTCTGATACTTCTCCAAGTTAAAGATGAGCATATACCTCTTCTGGCTCAGATTAAATTGAGCGTAGATTTATTCTAATACTTCTTCCAGTTGAAGACGGTCGTAGACATCTTCTGGCTCAGATTAAATCAAGCGTAGATTTATTTTGATACTTCTTCCAGTAGACATCTTCTGGCTCAGACTAAATCAAGCATATATTTATTCTGATACTTCTTCCAGTAGACATTTTCTGGCTCAGATTAAATCGAGCGTAGATTTATTCTAATGCTTCTCCCAGTTAAAGACGGACGCAGACATATTCTAGCTCATATTAAATCAAGCATAGATTTATTCTGATACTTCTTCCAGAAGACATTTTTAGGCTCAAGATTAAATCGAGCATAGATTTATTTTGATACTTCTCCAAGTTAAAGAAGAGCATAGACCTCTTCTGGCTCATATTAAATTGAGCTTAGATTTATTATAATATTTCTTCCAGTTGAAGAAGGTCATAGACATCTTCTGGCTTAGATTAAATCAAGCGTAGATTTATTATGATACTTCTTCCAGTAGACATCTTCTGGCTCAGATTAAATCAAGCGTAGATTTATTCTGGTACTTCTCTCAGTAGACATTTTCTGGCTCAGATTAAATCGAGCATAGATTTATTCTGATACTTCTCCCAAATAAAGACAGGCATAGACATCTTCTGGCTCAGATTAAATCAAGCGTGGATTTATTCTGATACTTATTCCGGTTGAAGTCGGGCGTAGACATCTTCTGGCTCAGGTTAAATCAAGTGTAGATTTACTCTGATACTTCTTCCAGTTGAAGACGGTCATAGATAGCTTCTGGCTCAGATTAAATTGAGCGTAGATTTATTCTGATACTTCTTCCAATTGTAGACGAATGCATACATCTTATGGCTCAGATTAAATCAAGCATAGATTAATTCTAATACTTCTTCTGATTGAAGTCGGGCATAGACATCTTCTGGTTCAGATAAAATCAAGCGTAGATTTTATTATTATATTCTTATGGAAAAAGTCGGGCTTAGACTCATTCCAGCGTCTTTTCTAGTTGAAGTCGAGCATAGACATATTTTAGTACATCATTCAGACAAAATCAATCATAGATTTTATTCTGATATCCTTGTGGAAAAAGTCGGGCGTAGACTCATTCTAGCAACTTTTCTAGTTGAAATCGGGGGTAGACATCTTCTAGTACATCATTCAGACAAAATCAAGCGTAGATTCCTTCTGAAACTCTTTTGGAAAATCGGGCGTAGATTCATTCCAATACCTCTTACGGTTCAAGTATGGCGTAGACATCTTCTGGTTCAGATAAAATCATGTGTAGATTTTATTCTAATATTCTTGTGGAAAAATTTGGGCGTACACTTATTTCAGAGGCTTTTCTAGTTGTAGTCGGGCGTAGACATCTTATAGTACATCATTCAGACAAAATCAAGCATGGATTCCTTCTTAAACTCTTTTGTAAAATCGTACATAGATTCATTCCAATACCTCTTCCGATTGAAGTCGGACGTAGACATCTTCTGGTTCAGATAAGATCAAGCGTAGATTTTTTCTAAAACTCTTCTAGATGAAGTCGTGCGTAGACTCGTTCTAAATGCATCTTCTAAAGACAAAGTCGGGCGTAGACTTAGTCTGATTCTCTTATCAACAGTTATCCTGGATGCCATCTATAAGCCCATCTCCGACGACTCTCCATCACCTCTGGATGGCATATATAAGCCCATCTCCGAAAACATTTCATCATTCTCCAAATGACATATTTAAGCATATTCCCGGTATAATTAACCAACAGTGTTACTTCTTGCACAAGCGAGTGCAAATTTCTTGGCACTTAAGTGTTCAATCATCTTCTACCTTCAAGTCACGAATGGCGGACATGCCAATCTAACTTTTCAACTTTAAGAAGATTGAACAAGGGAAACTGTTGTAACCCAAAATTTGCACTCTCATTTCATTCAAAAAGATCCCCTCATGCTCCTAGGGTTTTCAATCGCTTTAGGTTACCCAGGCTTTCTAGGCCTCTGGATATTGCACTGATTCTTTGTTTCATCAAAGAACTAGAATTGCAGGTATTTTGATCTTGAATCATGTCTCTCCCATCTATTGACTTTTGTGCTAGTGTTTTGAGAATTGAAATTATGACATCGTTCTTGATAAAAATCTTGAAGCATTAGCATCCTGAGTTTCATCTCAGCGCGTGACCAAAGGAGAATTTCTATGTGGATTTTTCTGGGAAAGGATTGTATTTGATTTCTAGAAATCAATTAGATTTTGGTTTGTCTAATGGTTTCACTATTTGAGTTCAAAATTCAAGATTCATTCTCATATAAATTCAAATTCCACACAGGAGAGATTTTAAGCATAAGGAGACTCATTTGGATTCAAATTCTTGTCCATTTTCAAAAAAAAAGTGCAAATTCGCAAATTGGTAATAATTCAACTAGTTTTTAAGTGGTATCTATCATTCAACTTTCAAAGAATTATAAGGTGTCAAGATGACTCAAGTTTTGAATCAAGAATTTCAAATGTGGAGTTTTGACGTGGATTCAAAGTGTAAAGAGTTTAAATTCTACATGAACACATAAACAATGTTAAAATTTTGCTTAAACTCAAGTGGTATTGCCATGGTCACAAGATTGATTTGAGCATTTGTTCATAATTTTCAAAAAAAAATGGCAAGCTTACATAAAGATTCAAGTTGCAACATCTTTCATCATCATTTAAAAATCAAGCTTTGAAGTTTAATTACAAGACCAAAGTCAAGATTACAAGAGATTTCAGACTCCTAGCCTTTAGATTACAAAACATGTTCCCAATGCCTAAGCTTTTATAATATATAATGGAATTCCTAATCTAAACCTAAGATTGTTAATGAGATCTTCAAGCTCCCCACTTCATGTTTCCCTCTAAAACTCCTCCAAGCCATGCCACGATTTCTCCCTTGCTAATCACCATCGCAACTTGCTCATGAAGCAAAGAAAAGAGGCATGGTTAGTTGTGATACAGTGGTAGAACCGACTGTTATACTGGTTTTGCGTTTGTATTCGCAAATGTTGCAGTAAGCAATAGTCGCCACCGACTTTTCTTTTATCCAACAAAGGAAAAGGTGAAAAGAACAGAAAAAGACCTTTCGATATTTTTATGAGTAAGGGGGTTAGATTATGGAAAGGGAAGGTGTTAGCACCCTTTCCATCCATAGTTATCTACGGGCTCTCAGATGCTTAGGTCATTTTGAAATAACTTGTGCTTTTGTGTGTTTTTATAAAGTTTTTTGAAAATTGCCTTAGTGCGGCGTTTCTCTTTATGATAACTCTTGTGTCAGTCCTCAAGAGTGTTGATAAAGCGTTTGAAAATGTTTTTGAAAATTGTTTTGTGTAACTGTGAAGATTTGTTTTTTGAGCAAGTATCTAACAACTATCTACTTTTACTCGAAAGGTTTGTTCTTTTCCTCCTTTCCTTTAATCAGTGCTATCCTACTATTAGTGAGTAGGTATCCCTATCGTTGGATCTTTGAGGGACATTCGAAGGGACGTTTTTATAGTCACAAAGGTAACTGGGCAAGAAGTTTTAGTAACTACCCTAGGGTTCTAAGATCATATTTTTACTGAGGCAACATCGAGAGGGTCATCGAGGCACTTATGATCTTTTGAACCGGAGGGTAGCGACTAAAATCTCTCGCGTTTTGAGAGTTGTCACTATTTCTGAAGGCAACCGAAGTAGGAATACCCTAGAGGTGTATATGTGCAAGTGTGCTTGTTTCAGTTATTTGTCTTTTGTGTTAAGTTTTCTAGGGTTTGATTTTTTATGCTCTTATCATGCAATCCTATTAGGCATACATCTAAGCAGTTAATATGTACAGGAATAAAATGCGGGAATTGTAAATCCTACGCTATTACAAAGCTTCAGGGAGGGGGATATTTACATGTTTAAACTTTGGGGAAAATGAAATAAAGGAAAAAATGCTAAATTAATCTATTACAGACTGTGAGCAGTTACAATAATTTGGAAATAAAAAATGCGAAAAGTAATAACGCGCCCGAATAGTAAATACGTCTAAAAATCCCAAGGTATGAAAAAGTACGTCTAAAGGGAATTAATTCTAATGTTTTTTTTTGTATTTTTATTATGAAAAGAAAATGAATTGAAATCCTAAGTTCTAATTAATTTTAATTAAGAAAGGAGGTTAAAATAATTAATAATTAATTTATAAAATTAATTCAAATAAAAACCTAAAACTATATTTTTTTATGACTTTAATTATTTTTTACTGATTAAAAACAAATTTAAAAAAAAAAGAAAATAAAATAGAAGGTAAAACAAAAACAAATGGGCTTGAGTAGTAAAATGAAATTAGGGGGGTGGAATTTGAAATTCGTTGGGCCCAAATAGACCAGCCCAGTAATTGCGCTGGATTCTCTATGGTGAACTTCAGGAAGTGCATCATGGGCTGCAGGTTGAGGCGCTTGGATTTGGTTCAGTTGAGATTGGATGGCGTGGATCTGATGACATATGGTGTGCGCCCAGGATCGTATCACACTGGATCTGTGAGAAACAAGTTAGAAAAGGTAAAATGCATGACCTGGGTATCGAACCCAGGTCCTTCCCTTTTCAAATGCTTGTCTCACCACACATCCATCATGTCATTCATTTATACGAGATAGACCAATAATATTATATGCATAAATTATCTAGAAACATATTCAAAATAAATATGTGCACTGAGTGGGCCCTAGGTATGTTTGAATTGACCAATCAGAAGATGCTACTGATCCCCGCCAGTTTTGACCTAAGTTCGGTTAGTCTACCCACCGGAGTCGATGGTTTCCACCGTCTTCTCCGATGGGATCCCTTCAAAACATGATAAAACGAAAAAACAAAACAACAAGATCGACATAAAAATGTCTCCTGATCACGAATATGGCCTCCAAATTTACTAAAGCTTCGTGTAATCTGGGTTCGAACACGAAACCCTAACGACGATCCACCATGGCAACATGCGATCTAACGCTATAGTTCTTCATGTAATACGTTAGAACGAATGAAGATATCATCAATAATATGAATATAGGCTTAGTAAGGATTTATATTGCATGATTTGAAAGTTTGAGATCAGAGAGAAATTACCGAATCAGAGAGATATTGTGTGAGTGTTTTAGGATGTGTTCGGCTTTCCTAACAAATGGGGATGGCTCCCGGGACCTTCAGGAAGATAGGATGCTGGTTTTGGACCGAAGGTGCCTGCAAAAGGTGTTTTGATTTTGACAACTTTGCTGAATTTTGAGAATTTTTGGTATGCTTCTCTTAGGCTGTGTATGCGTGTGTAATGCTTGCAAATGGCTTGTATAAATAGAGGAGATGGAGAGGGAAAGGAAACATGGAAAGAATTTGTAGCATAAAGGCCATGATAAAGCCATGATCCTTATTTTGAAAACTTGCCAAAAATGATGATCTCGTGCCATTTTGAGACTTGGATGCACCTAAACATTCTTGAATTGGTGCCTTGTACGAATTTGAATTGTTCATAGTTTTTCCTCATCAGAACTTCTCTGATTACATCACCATTTGCTTCGATTGCCTGATCTGGAAGGATAAACTTAGTCGAATCAGCTCTTGTCCCTTTTCGATGATTTTAAGTTTTGATTCGAATTGCACAAGGCCACATCATCCAAGCTTGCTCTCTTCGATTGCTCTGAGTCTTGATTCGAATTGCACAAGGCCTCAACATCCTGGCTTCTTCTATCAGCCCCCAAGTTCGCTCTCTTCGATTGCTCTGACATTACCCAACTAGCCCAATCGAAAGACTTCATTCTGGCCAGTCGAAGCTTCCGTTGGCATGAATATGCTTGTGCAGGAGGCTTGAGCCTGGCAGCATGTTGGATTTTGGGCCAGCAAGCTTCTTTGAATATTTTTCTTTCGTTTTGATCAACTAGATCCACCCTTCGACTAGACCCCTCTTTATACAACAATATGTGTCCTTCAAATGGGCCATTTGTATATTGGAAGTTTTCAAGGGTGGAATCGAAGCAATCAATTTAAAAGTAAACCAAGCAGGAGGCCAATGCCTTCTGAATCTAAGGAAAACTGCAGGGGGCTATTGCCTTGTGCCTGCTGGCATAAGCAGCCAACATTCAGTCGAAGCTTGCATGCAGAGGGGCCACTACTTAGTAAATCAAGGTAAACCAGCAGGAGTCCATTGGCTTCTGAATCGAAGGAGAGTTCCACGAGGCCATTGCCTTGTGCCTGCTGGCATGAAGGAAGTCCTGGTTTTGTGAATCAAAGGCAAACATGTAAATGGTGCAATCGAAACTTTGTGAGAAGGTAATCCTTGTCCAATCGAAACTTGCCTGCAGAAGGTCACTGCTTTGTGACTCCAAGCAAGCATACAAGAGGCCATTGCCCAAATGAAGGTTTGCATGAAAAGCCAAGGTCCAATCTAAACTTGCTTGCAAGAGGTCACATGGCCAAACGAAGGATGTAACCCAAAGCTTGCATAAAAGGGGTCCACATGCCCAAACGGAGGATGTAAACCAAACTTGCATTCGAAGAAGGCCACATGCCCAAACAAAAGATGCATGCAGGAGGTCCCTGCTTTGTGAATTGAAAGAAATCTTTCAGAAGGTCATTACCTTTTGAATCGAAGGACACTTTCAGAATGTCATTGTCTTCTGAATCGAAAGAAGTCAGCATGAAGCCACTACCTTCTAAATTGAAGGAAACCAAAAGGAGGCCCCTGCCTTCTGAATCGAAGGAAGTTATTTCAAAGGGAAACAAAGCCCAACTGAAGCTGGCATGCAGGAGAGAGTTCAATCGAAGCTAAGCATGAATCGAAACAAGCTTGTTTTTCTTCAGTTTTTTCAAAAAATCGAATTTATCTATTTTGATCTATCAATACATTCCTCGTAGACTTGGTGCTTGAAAAATCCAATATGATCCAATTGTACTTGTGCAGTCTTGACCCATTAGGAATTTTGTGAGAAAAATCTTGAGAAATGAGAGGGAAAATTTTGGGGTACAACATTAGCAATCATAAAAAAAGCAATTGAATATAAACAAGAATTTTGAAAAGAGTTTTGCACAAACTTTATCATTAGGGTCTGTGTAGGAATCAGAAAAATAGTCTGGTTTTCATTCAAGTTTCAAGCAACCAAGGCCTCATAGAAAAATCAGAATTTTATCATAGGCCTACTCAACCAATTGCAAATCACAAAAAGGTTATTTTTGGTTCACAAAAGGCAAAGTCAGCATCATAGTTCATGTAAAAAAATATGCATAAAGGTTATAAAAAATGCCAAGTCTAGAAATCAGAAAATATCAAAAGATATCAGATTGCTAAAAAGTCCAACAACAAAAACAGAAACAGTTGGAAAATAGGCAGCAAGTACAGACTTATGAGTTTCAGCCCAATAATTGAGTCCACACAATGCAAGGCTCCCATACCAGAAAAAAAATCAAATACAGAAAATAATTCCACAAGTAAGAAGTCGTGTTCACAAGCCCAAACAAAAGCCTCATATTGTTTTGTTTCACACCAACGAAGTCAGAATTCAAGCAAATAATCATGGGCCAAAAATTCCATTTTACTACAAATCACAAAAGTAACTTTGGTTCACAGTAAAGACAAAATAAAAAAGAGACAAAGTTATAACATTCATCAAAGTCAAAATCACAACTTTATCCCAAAACAATTCAGTCACTCACAATTTCATCATAGTAATTCAATAAAAATCACAGTTTTACAAAAGAGTCAACAATAACAATAATCAGAATTGGTAAAGCCCAATAGCAACATCAAGTTACTACAGTAACAAATTTTCACAGGAATCAATAGGTGCAAACAGAATCACAAAAATTCGGAAGCCTAAAACAGAAGCGACTTATCGCAGGCCTACTGTCACGAAATCACTCAAATCCATCAACAGAAAAATCCTAAAGTGATATCAGTATATAAGCATCAATTGCATAGAAATCAAAAGGAGGAGGCCATTGTTCTGAAAACCACAACAAAACTTGCGCAGCAGCAACAACACAACCCTAAAAAAGTTTATCACCTCCCTTATCTCAAAACCCTTCAAAAATTGTTCACAGAAAAAGAAAAAGAGTTATTCACACAAAAACCCTAAATGGCTGCAGCAAAAGCTAACCCCAACCCTAAGTTATCATCATCTTTATTATAACACAAAATCCTTCAGATCTTGAATCCGAGAGAGAAGAAGAAGAAAAGAGTTAAAAAACAGAAATATCACATCGGAGTAAGCTCAGAAGCCGCGTTATCATCACCGACTGCACATCATCACCGATTTTCATGAATCAGAGGTTAGGGTTTCGAAACCCCCCTTTCAGATCTACACAGATTCGTTCATCATTTGCAAAATCCAACCCCATAATAGTGTTCAGAAGAGAAAAACAAAGTGAAGGATGTAAAGAGATCGAGAATTTGATCAAGATTGGATTTCGCTGCTGTGGTGTTCTTCACCGTCATCCTGCACTGCCCTGAATCTTCATCCAAGTCGTCACGGAGATTCTTATCAACCACCGCGCCAGATCCTGTGCCGGTGGCTTTCAACATTTTTTTATTGTTATAAGAAAGAGAGAACTGAGAGCATAAAGGATTAAGAGAGCGAGTTTAGTCTGTTATGACTAATACCTCTCTTAATCATTCAATTTTTTTATAATAATCATGTTTTATGCCTAATACGGCGGTGACACTTGTCACCGTTCATTTTGACTATCTTGAGATTTTGTGCAGTGTTCACACAATATCAACCATACACCCGCACATTATCACCATCGGATCTCATCAAAGCAAAATCCAGCGTTCCATATTCGTGTGCCCACGATACACTCTCTTGGAGCACTCACATGGGATCATACAGGACCTTCAGCCAACTCGGGTTTCTGTTGTTGGGCTTGGGACGAATTTCAGCACCCCCTGTTTGCTTCAAATATCATGCCCATCTCTTTTTTTGGTCTTGTGTTCTATATTTATTTTTTAATCATCATTTGTTTTGTTTTATTAAAAATATACAAAAAAAAATATTATTTGTTAAATAATTAATTAAATTAATAAGCTTTATTTAGTATTATTAATTATTTTGTTAGTTAATTTTATTAAATAAAAATGATTTAATTTAATTATTTATTTAAGTTAATTCAATTGGGTTGTATTATTTGTTTATTTAGACTTTTAATCGAACTTTTGATTTGTCATCCCCATTCATAAATTTGTGCCCCCATTCCCGAAGGGTTATAATAGCGTAAGACATTTAATTTCCGCAATTTATTGTTTTCCTTATTATAGTTAGTTTAATAGGTGTGTATGGAAAGATTTAAAAACAAACGATAGAAAACCCTAATCTCAAGGATAAAATAACTGAAATCAAAACACTTTACACACACACACCTCTAGGGTGACCTTACTTGTTGCCTTCGGATAAAACAGTCATGTCCCCCGAATGTTGGTTGCTTTAGCAAAGACCCTTGGTTAAAAGATCGTAGTCCCTCGATGACTTTTCGATGTTGCCTTCGGTAAACAATCTTAGTCCCTTACGAAAATTGCTAAAGCGCCCTACAAGTTGCCTTCTACGATTGTACAATGACCCGCACATGTCCCTCACATCCAATGATAGGGCTTCCTACTAACTAATGGTAGGGTAGCACTATATAAAGAAGGAGGAAAAGAACAAAGACCTTTTGAGTAGGTAGATCTCTCATAATCGCTTGCTCACAAACTAAAACAATTTTCACACCTCACACTTTCAAAACAACTACTTTCAAAGCGCTTTATAAACACTCTTGAGGACTGATACAAAGGTTATTATAAAGCAGACTGCCTTACATTGGCATCTTCAAAACACTTTTCACAAAACAACATTTCCTTTCAATAAATTATTTCAAAACAAACATTTTGTATACATTCTCAATGATATGAGAATCATTACAAAATTGTCGAACTTAGGCATTTTCAAAATATTTTCAAACATACACACAAACAAAAAGCATTTTAAAAAGTGAGCTAGTGATTAAGAGCCCGTAGATAACTACAGATGAAAAGGGTGCTAACACCTTCCCTTTTTATAACCTACCCCCCGAACTCAGAAAATTCTCAAAGGTCTTTCATGTTCTTTTCACCATTTCCTTTATTGGATAAAAGAAAAGTCGGTGACGACTCTTGCTATCCGCAATATTTGAGATAAAATGAAAAACCAAAAGTCAGTTCTCCCACCGTATTTCAGACCCTCCAATACAATTGCTAAAGTATATCTCTATGTTGCCTTCAATGACCATTCGATGACCCTTCGCATGTCCCTTCACATCTAACAGATGGAGCTACCTACCAATTAATGGTATGGATGGCACTATCTCTAAAGGAGAAGGAAAAGAATAAGAAAGACTTTAGTGGATAAGGAACTATTACTCGCTTTCTCATAATTTTTCAACTCAAAACATTTTTGCATATCACACTTTTCAAACAAAATATTTTCAAACACGTTGTACGCATTCTTGAGGACTGATACAAGAATCACTACAAAGTTGGCCGTACTTTAGCTTTTCAAAATATTTTCAAACAAATCACACACAAAGTAAATTTTCAAAAGTGAGCTAGCTATTAAGAGCTCGTAGGTAACTATGGATGAAAAGGGTTCTAACACCTTCCATTTTCACAACTTACCCCCCGAACTCAAAATCTATCAAGGTCTTTCCTGTTCTTTTCACCCTTTCTTTGTTGGATAAAATAAAATTTGATGGTGACTCTTGCTATCCGCACATTTGGATAAAACCAAAAAAGTCATTTCTTCCACTGTATTACAGAACTGGCGACTCTGCTGGGGATGATACTTAAAAAATAGGGTTTACCTTAGGGTTAGATCACTTTACCTGCTTTCTTTATTTACTTTGTTTTCTTTAAATTTAAGGGTTTCTTGGGTTTATTTGCTTGTAAGATCCTACACCCAGATCTATGGATGCCTTAGGTAAGTAGCAATAGATCATCGAGAATGTACGGCGTAGAGCGACATGGTTAAAATGATGGCTACGGTTAGTGCGACACATTGGTTTGTATTGGTGTTCCTTGAGTCATTCAAGGACAAAATTAGGCTTCTGCGTGGTGTAATTAACACTGACTTAATTTTAGAACCTTAATTGACCCATCTTGGCCATTAGAAAGTAGTGAGATAGATGGCTTTGGTACATTCCAAGGTTGGTTAATACTCGAAACTACGCTCATTGAGATTCGACTTTCTGGGTGTTTTGGTGGCAAGCCAGTTGCCGTACTAAAATAAAACCTTCGAGAAAGATCCGTGATATGAGATTCCTAGAACCCGGTTACTATTTTAGGTTAGGTTGAGTCAAGTTAACTTCAATAGAGAAGGGTACTTACCTATGAACCTCATGCAAGCCTTTAAACCTAAGGCTCTTGTGTGATTTGTTTATGTTTGCTACTTGTTTAAACATGAACATGAAATCATGACATTATAACATCATGACATGGCATTTTTACTAACCATTTCAAGGATCTTAGGGACCTTTGGTGCAGGATTAACATAAGCCAGATTACAAGCTAGGGGCAAGAGGATTTATTTTCCTCTAACCAGATGTCATCAAGATCAAAGTAAGTTCTTTGGAGTCAGAGGCTAGGACCCACTTGATATGGTGAGCTTGATTCTTATAGAAGGACGTTCAAAAATAAAGACTCAACGTTCTTCAAGACAAAGCTACAACCAGATTCTTTTTCCAATATTTTAATCCCGAGAGATCCTTGAAAACATTGCATATGCATCTACATGTCATTCATATCATTACATAACAGGTATTCTTAAGACAAGTTTTTTCATCTTCTTGTTGTTTATTTCAGCAGAAAAAATGGATCTTAAACAAACCGTCAAAGATCTCCAAGATCATAATGCCCAATTCCAACAGATGTTCTTGAACTTAGCCAAGGGGAAGGAAGAATTGAAAGTACTTGTAACCAGTGAGAAAAAAAGAAGACAAAGAAACCAATTGGTGTCCTCAACATGGGAAGAAGGTTAAGAGGTCCTGTCAAGCAATCTCTAGATCTTAACATCCCATCTGATAAAGATAACAAACAGGATGAAGACGGTAAGAGTGCGAAAACTGAAAGAAGCAGTCCTAGTTCTGACAAATCTCCTGATGAAGAGGAAGATGATTATTTGGATGAGCAATATCCCCATGCTGACGATAAGTATAAGCTGCTGGAAGAGCGTCTGAGAGCTATAGAGATCCAGAAAATGCTTGGACTGAACTTTGATGATTTGGGTCTGGTTTCAGGAGTTTTCATTCCTCCTAAGTTCATAACTCTTGTCTTTGATAAGTATGATGGTGTTTCTTGTCCAACGCTGCATTTGAGGTCTTATGTTCAGAAAATACAACCGCACATTGCTGACAAGAAGTTATGACTGCATTTCTTTCAAGAGAGTCTATCTGGGACACAACTGGAATGGTACTATCAACTTGAAGGTACCAATATTCACACTTGGGAAGATTTAGCTGCAGCCTTCTACAAACAATATCAATATAATTCAGGTTTGGCACCAACCTGCATGCAATTGTAGAGTATGTCCATGGGTTCTGAGGTAGGTTTCAAAGAATACGTACAGAAGTGGAGAGATATTGCAGGCAGAGTTCAACCTCCTTTGGATGATAGAAAGTTGGTTGATATGTTCATGAGTACACTAACAGGTCCCTTCTATAATAATATTCTTGGAAGTTCTTCAGTTGGGTTTACTGAACTGATATTGATCGGGGAACGTGTTGAAAATTGAATCAAAAACGGTAAAATTCAGGTGGCCACATTGTCAAATACTGCGAAGAAGGCTTATAATGGTAAGAGAGAATCCAATGTTGTGTACAACCAGAAGGGTTGTAATAAGAGTGACCGCAACCAATCTGTGGGGTAAATACTAATCTCTAATCCTGCACCAGTGCAACAACAACGACAAAATAATCAACATAGGAAAGATGCACCCAGGAGAGAGTTTACAAAGATCAACATGTCGTTGGCTCAAGCATTGCAACACATGTTGAAGGCAGGGCTGGTTACATTGAGAGGACCTCCTCAGAATCCCAACACTTCCTCTCCCCCTACAATCCCAATGCAAGGTGTGCATACCACTTCGATAGCCCCGGGAAGGACACTAGCAACTATTGAGCTTTGAAGAATAAGATCCAAGACATGATTGACGCTAAGGAGATCGAACTTAACCCTTTAAGAACTCCTAATGTGATTATTGCACATATGCCTAATCATGACAAGGGCATTAATGCTATTGAAGATGTTTCTTATGTTCCTAATGTGAATGATTTGACTACTCCCCTGATGATTATTAAGGAAAAGCTATTTCACATCGATTTATTTTTGGGTTGTGCTGAAGACTATTGTGAATCCTAATCCAATGGTTGTGCATTGCTGAAAAAAGGTATTCAGTGTTTGATGGATGACCGTGTGATTCTATTTGACAAAATTCCTTTTGAGAAGACTCTTTTTGTAGAGAGTACATCCCAAGACCTGAACCTTAAAGATGCATCTATAATTTTTGGTACCCCTATAAGGATCACTTCTAAGGGTCTTGCGAAAATTACTGCCGAACCTAAAGTTTTTCCTCTAATCATTACTGCATTGGGGCCAATTCATATTCCTCTGATAAGGCTATCCCTTGGAACTATGGAGCTGATGTCTATTATCATGGAGTCAAGCAAGAACCATTGACTATTGAAGAGAAAAATGTTGAAGTTACCGATCCCGATATTGGAAATATTGTTGGGACTAGTAAGGTTACCAGAAGTGGAAGGGTTTTCTCTCCAAGGATCTCTCTGAAGGCTCTTACCACACTGGTTCATATCACTACAACTACTAAAACTCGAGGCGAAGGACAAATGACTGAGCCAGCCCAAACTGAGGCACCAAAAGAGGTCGTTGTAGAAGACACCTCCAAGCAAGAGATGGAGGAAATACTGAAGATTATTCGAAAAAGTGACTATAAGATTGTTGAATAGTTTGGATAGACGCCCTCCAAAATATCTATGCTATTTGTTGTACCCCAAACTTTGCCCTCTCATTTCTCAAGAATTTTCTCACAAAACCTTCGATGGCTCAAGTTTGCAGTACTGGTACATCAATTTAGGTTTGGAATTGGCACAAGGGCAAAATGGTCAAAATGCACACTAAAAAGTCAAACTTTGACTTTTTTATCAAAATCAAGTTTCAAGAATCACATTTCATCAAGACATGTTAGAAAGTGAAGTTGGTTCATTAAGAAAATCAAAAGTCAAAATTACTTTAGAAAAGTCAAAGTTCCAAACACTTAGAAATTTTTCTAAGTGTTAAGAAATATGATAAGTTCAGAACTTTTGGTCAGATTTTCATCATGATGCAAGTTGAATTAGGAAGAACTTCTGACACAAGAGTTGTAGATCTCAATGAGATCTAAAACATTATAGAACAGGTCTTCTCCTAGAAATGTTAGGATTTCAAGTTATAAATCCTTGAAGACACGTCCATGAAACTAAAGAACTTAGTAAATCTGAGCAATTCCAAGTCAGAATTTGGTTAGAACTTCTGGGCCAGTTTTCACGTAGGTTCAATCAGAGTTTGCAAAAGTTATTCAAATAGGGGTTACAAAGCATGTTACAAGCTCTCTGAAAAGTCTGAGAACTCTTTCAGATCATGGTGGAGCAGAGAGAATCAAAGATCAGAAGTTGGATATTTATTCTTAATATAAGTTACATTTATGCTGAACTTCTGATCTAGTTCCAACCTAGGCTGCATATTCTCATGTTGCAGGCCCTCTTACTTGTTAGATATCATCATCATTTAATACTTACACCAACTTTTGAGTCTTTATCCCGGTGTTTAGGCATTTATCCAAAAGATCTTCCCACGTGTGGCATGAAAGTACCACTGATGTCCTTGAAAAGCAAACTTTTGTACAAAGTTTATTTTGAGCTTATACTTTACTTTGTTTCTGAGTGTACTTCTCCACAAATCATGTCGCACTAATATAGCTATTGCTTCGACAGTGTCTGTATACCCCGCACAGTTTCCACAACGTATTGCTATCTATGAATGTTTCCCAAAATCCGGGTGTAGGATTGCAAACCCAAACAAGAGAGCCAAGATATAAAGCAATCAATTCAAATAATTAGTCATGCAAGAGGGTGATCTAAGCCCTAAGGTTACTCCACTTTAAAAAATTTCCCCAGCAGAGTCGCCAGTTCTGTGATACGGTGGGAGAACTGACTTGAGGTTTTGCGTTTGTTTTCGCAAATGTTTCGGTTGAGCAAGAGTCGCCACCGACTTTTTATTTTATCCTAAGGAAAGGTTAAAAAGCACAGCAAAAACCTTTGAGATGTTTTCTTGGGTTCGGGGAGTAGATTATAGAAAGGGAAGGTATTAGCACCCTTTCTATCCATGGTTATCCATGGGCTCTTAGTTACTTGCTTAGATCAACTTGCCTTAATTTTCAATTGTTTGAAATGGTGCTTTGTGTGTGTGGTTTGAAAATGTTTTGAAAAGAGGCCAATGTGGTGGCGACCTTTGTAATGATCCATGTTGGGATGTATACAAAGGTGTATGTCTTTTGAAAAGGTTTTCATTGGTTTTTTGAAAGTTTGTTTTGAAAGTGTAGTGATGTGTGGTTTGGAAATAGGCAAGTGTTTTGTTTTGCAAGTTTGATTCAAGTAGCTAAGAGTTTGTCTACTCCTAAATTTCTCAAAGATTTCTCCTATGTTTTTAACCCTTTTAACAATTTTGTTCCACCATTGCATTTGGTGGACAATCTTGTGTTAGGATGTGAAAGGGACGGGCGCGGGTCATCGTTTAGACCATAATTGTAATGGTGCCAAGTATCTTTGGGCAATTTTTTTCCTTTAAGGGACTTGATCATTTTTAGGCAACTTTCGAAAGCGTCATCGAGGGACTATGATCATTTGAATTATTTTGTTTTGCCCAAAGAGACCTAACATGCAATATGGCCCATTATTGAAGGCAACAAGTGGAATACGCTAGGGGTGCAAGTGTGATTAGTGTTGTCCATTTTCATGCTTGTTTATCTTTGCAATTAGGTCAAACTATTTTAGTTAATCGATTTGCATACAAACCCTAATTCTAACATGGCATAATTAGAAAGCATTAAAGTGCGAAAAATAAAGTTCCTAAGTTATTACAATACAATATATGGGAAGGGGGGTACAAATGTTCAAATGGGGGTATTTTTGACAAGGAATTTAAACCTAGACTATTACATCAAATTGAGAATTTACAAGGTATTTAATATACAACAATTAAATAAAAATGGAATAAAAATGCAAGATGCAAAAAATGTTTTTTATATGTATGAAAAAAAAAGTGTTTTTTATATGTCAAATAAACAAAATAAAAAGTATTAATTTTTTTGGAGTTTTTATGTATTTAGGGCAAAACCCTGATTTATTAAATAAAAAGTATTAATTATTTAATATGTATAATATTTATTAGTTATGTACAAAAAATAAATAAAAAGAAGTATATTTGTCAAAAAGGTATTTTTTTATGCTAAATATTAATAAAAATAAAAATGTATATATTTTGTATTTTTTAACCTAAATATACTAATATATATATATATATATATATATATATATATATATATATATATATATATATATATATATATATATATATATATATATATATATATATATATATATATATATATATATATATATATATATATATATATATATATATATATATATATATATATATATATATATATATATATATATATATATATATATATATATATATATATATATATGTATTTGTATTATTTACAAAATATATTGAATATGTACAAAATAATAATATTTAATATTTATGAAAAAAAGTATATTTTATATAAAATATTTTCAGAAGATAAAATAAAATAAAAATGGAAAATAAAAGGTGTTTGAACTATTTTAGTATTTTTTAAATAAAAGTATGTCTAGGTATTATTTATGTACAAACATTATTTTAAATAAATAAATGCCTAATAAATATAAAAATGGTGTGAAAAATATTTTTTATATTTTTAATATCATGAGGAAAAATAAATAAGTCAGAAATAAAAAACAAAAGTCAAAAAAAGATCAAAATGAGCACAATGGGCCAAGGGGGTTCAAAAGTAACAAAAGGGTGCAAATAGGAAACTGAAACAAAGCCCAGCCCAAAAAGACCTTCTTCAACCTCTGAACCTGTATGAACAACAATCAACACGCGTTTTCTATCTCCCAATTCCTGGACTTTCAAGTAAAACTCACAACATGAAAAATGTAGAGCATTAAAGGACGAATCCAGACATATAAAGAACTTGACTTAACTCTCTAAGATGAGAGAGAATTTCTTCTCCCCCAATTCCTGACCTAGTTTTTGTTCCATGTTCAGACATTAAATTCTCACAGCACACATAATATAAATGAAAACTAATTACATGGGCATGTTCAGGGCTATGAATGTGACATATTTTCTTCACAAACCTAAAGCTAACAATGCCTGGATAGAGAGATATGAGTTCATGAACTTACCTGTTCAGTTGGAATCGTATCTGGTGATGGAGGTGCTTTCAATGCAAGGTGATGATTGGTACAGCTTCCTTGATGTCCAGGGATGCTATTCTAAGCTTTACTTTGTCTTGAAACCAAGTGAATCGTGTTATGGAACTTCAACTGCAAAACAAGAAAATGAAAATGGTGATGTTGCTTGGGAGTGTTACAGGTCGTGTTTGAGGTTTGGAATAGTTTCAAGGGATGATGTGGGATATGTTTGAAGTGATTTTAGAAAAAATGCATGAAAGGAACGAGCTATAGAACTCAATCTACAGCAGGTACCCTGTTTGGACAGTTTGAGGGTGATTCTGTGAATGGGGAGGTATTGGAGGTGATAGGCTCGTGTCTCAGGTCAGGATGGATGTTTAGAATGTGTTTGACAAGTTTGCTTAAGCCTGTGTTAGCTGAGATGAGAGTTCTGTATGGTTATGCTATGTTTCTTCAACTTTAAGCAACAAATGTCCACTTGAGTTTTAGACTGATAGAGGCCCCCCTAATGTGATGCTAACCTTCCCCTTGATCAGTGTGTTTTGTTCATAAACTTGTGCCAAATAGATTTGCACTGTACTTACTTGGATTGCTAATTAACATAAAGTTTACTTTTGCAAAAATGGACATTATGCTTTTTCTATTTTGGGACTAAACCTTTATGTAATGCTTGAACACATAAAATATGGTCTTGGCACAATGAGTTTGCATTGAATTTATGAGTGAAAAAGGGATATAGGACCTGTAATCAAGTTGTGCCAGCTGATTTCAAAATGGCCTAGATGTATGAACATGTAACTTGGCCAAATCAAAAGTGAGTTTTTCCCAACTTGCCAAATTCGATTCTCCCTAACCATGAGGTTGTTTGATGAGTTCTTGGACATTTTGGAAAGCTTGGAATGTGTACTAAAATCCATATTTGAAATGCAAATTGAAATTCCAAGTGGAAGTATGTGAAAAATGGTCTTGAAGTTAGGCAAAAATCCTGCCTAAAATAGGTCAAATTTTCTCTAAGTTAAGAATGGTTTAGTACCCTTGTTCCAAAATTTGTAACTTGAGCTACAAGCTTCTTTTGGTAAAACTTTGTGAATCAAAGTTGTAGATTTTGTAATGGACTACAAATTTTATGTTTTGACTTTTCCTTGAATCCAAATGAATCTTGGTGAGAAAGTGGGACAAAGTTAGGAAAAAATTAGGGTTTTTCATAACTTAGAAAAATTCTAAGTTATGAAAAATCTTCATTTCAAACCCTAATTTGCAATTCTTGATTTCTTGATGAACAAGTTTCATGATTTGGCATGTTTTGATGAAAAATGAATCTTGACATTTGATTTTGACCAAAGAGTCAAAGTTTGACTTTTCAGTATACAGTCAAAATTGATCGATTGACTGGGAAATTCAACTGTCAATCTTATGCATTTGGGATCTTTTGAACTTGTTGAGTATGTCAAGACAATTCCATGGGGTCCTTGAGTCCATATGTGAGCTTGGTTTGCCATTGGCTAGGTCAAACAGTCAAAAATTACCTTTGTACAGTCAAAACCCTAAAAATGACCATTTTGCCCTTTTGGTGATCTGATCAAATTTCTTGTGGAATTGTGATCCAAACTTGATCAAATGGTCCATGTGAGTTCATAATGTTGATGTGGGTCAAAAATCATGAGGTTTGACTGTCAATTGGCCACAGTTGACTTTTTCCCCAATACAGTTGATTTCTAGGTCAACTGTCCAATTGACTGGGCAAAATTTGGAATCAAGACTTGAAACTTGGTATGGATAAACTTGGGAGTCCAACATGAAGCAGGAAAGTCATCTTAGACATTTTAGGTCAAAATATCTTTGTGCAAACACAAACCCTAATTTGGGTCAACAGTGCAAGGAGAAGCCTTGAGCAGAGGAAACCCTAATTGGATCTTGAGCTCCAAGGGTCTTGTGATGAGAAAATGTTGAGGAAATGGGAGGGCAAATTTTGGGGTACAACAGTTGCCCCTGTTCAATCTTCTTGAACCTGAAGAGTTAGATTGGCAAGTTTGCCTTTCGTGACTCGAGGGTAAAAGGAGATTGGACACTAGAGTGCCCGGAAATTTGCACTCGCATGTTGGAGTATCAGCAACGTGATGTCGGGAAGGGGCTTATAGATGCCATTTGGAGAGATGGTGGATAGGGAGATGGGCTTATATATGCCATCTGAAGGCGTGACAGAAACTTGGTCGGGAATGGGCTTATAGATGCCATTTGGAAGTGTTGATCGCATAAGAGATTCCTTAGCGAGAACTTGCGTATTTTGAGAAAGACAGATGTTTTCATGGCTTGTTACAGGTGTTTGATCTTCAATCTCTTCATGCAGACATGCCCTGGCTAGATACAGGTGTCGAGTCTACAATCAGTTGCTCACAGATGTGCCCTGGCTGGATACAGGTATCGAATATGGGATTAGCCGTCAACAGATATGCCCTGGCTGGATACAGGAATCGAATATTCGAACTCTTCAGATGTGACCTGGCTAGATACAGGAATCGAATCCAGAATTGTGACAGTTGATAGATATGCCCTGGCTGGATACAGGAATCGAATCTTCAAATTCTTCAGACGTGCCCTGGCTAGATACAGGAATCGAGTCTGGAAATAGTCGTCAACAGATATGCCCTGGCTAGATACAGGAATCGAATCTTCAAACTCTTCAGATGTGCCCTGGCTAGATACAGGAATCGAATCTAGAAATAGTCGTCAACAGATATGCCCTGGCTGGATACAGGAATCGAATCTTCAAACTCTTCAGATGTGCCCTGGCTAGATACAGGAAACGAATCTGGAAACTGATCACTCACAGACGTGCCCTGGCTAGATACAGGAACCGAATCTGGAATTGTGACAGTTGAAGGTAGTTGTCTTTTGGATTGTCTTTTTCCCTGAAAAGGCAAAACATTAGTTGTATGCAATGTCATGATGTATGAAATGCATGATGTCATGATGTTCAAAATGAGATAGTGTTGTATGCACTTTATCATGTATGTGAGCAAGATGTATGAGATGCAAAATGTTTATGAATGTATTCTCGTCTAGGAAAATAAATCCTTGACGATCGGTCAGGGAATTAAATCTTGGGCCGACGTTGAAGAGTAGAACTCTTTGTTTCCGCTGGGGATGATGGTTGCAAGAATACACCCGTAGGAGAAGATGATTCCGTTGGGGAATAAACTTGTTGGAGAGATTACTCTGAGGGGAATTACTCTGTGGGAAAGATACTTCGCTGAAGTTTTGACGAGAGCTCCGCTGAGGATTTCGATGATGGACTCCACTGGGGATAACAATGATAAACTCTGCTGGGGATTCTGTTGATAAGTTATGTTGGGGAACTTTGATGAACTCCGCTGGGGATAGTAAGAACTTCGTCGAGAGCGATCTTCCGTGGCAAATAGCTGAGGATAACCCAGTTATAAGCCCTTGTGAGGAATGACTTTGAATAAAGCTCGAGAGAGACGTCCATACTCTACAGGAGATAAGCTTCCAGAATCTACTGGGGATAAGCTTCAAGACCTGCTGGGGATATGAATTCCAACTTTCCTGGGGAAACTTTCAGACGGTACTGGAAAATGGTTCCACTGGGGTGTCTGTATTCCGCCGGGGAACAATCTTAAATCAAGACTGTCGGGGATGCTTGCTGATGAATGCATATACTCCGCTGGGGAATGTTGATATCTTCTGGGGATACACAACTTCCTTCAGACTGACCGTAGGCTAACTCTGTTGGAGGAGAGTATTGCTGACTTACTAGGGGAACAGGGTGCCTATTGTAGGGCTGATGATAGATTAACTCTTCCCGGGGAGAGTATTGTTGAATCTTGTCTTACTCTGTGGGGATTTGAGATAACTTGGTCACATTCTTCAGTTGAATCTACCTTGGTACCCTGGCGGACGAAGCAACTAGACTTCCTGGACACTTCTACATTGCCCCTACTTCTGATGTCACCTGTAATTAGTCTTTTGTTTCATATGCAAGTATTTATGAATTAGCAATTTAATGTCAAATGCATATATCAAAAATGAACATTGGACGTTCTTCGCAAGACAAAACAGAAAAAGGAAAAACTATTGGCAATTTGTTTGGAAAAGTGAACTTGTATTAGTTTTGAAATTTGCCTGTAAATAGGCGGTTTTTTTTTTGTACAAGAGGCCGACGTCCTAATAAGAGAACGCCGCCGAATAACATAAAGTTTATACAATTTTGAAAAGGAAACAAAACAGATATGTGCACAATATTCCCACTGGGTTCCAACTCTGCTATCGCCTTTATGTCTTCAAGCGTCTCATCACTTTGCTGCTTAGTTGAAGATGAAGCTGATTATTCAATGCCGAAGGCTGAGCCTGATAGTTGATGTCGAATTCTGGATGCAAGATGATCCAATGAGACATAGTGTTACGCTTTATCCCTAACTTTTGCCTGGACCGCCCTTTTGGGTTTTCAGTCCATCGGGATACCCATTTTTGCCCAAGCCGCCTTTTCAGGTTTTCGACTTGCCGGGTGTACAGATTTTTTTCATTTCATCCCTCATTTTGCCTGAACCCTTTTGGTTCGCCGGGAAGCCCTTATTTTTTCCTAGGTATGTCAACCTAGCGGGTCTTTTATTCATGCGTAGTATCTTTTTACTATGTCTGCATTGGCGGGGTGAGGAAGGTCGTCACCATCCATGGTGGTTAGAATCATGGCTCCTCTTGAGAACACATGTTTAACCACAAATGGCCCTTCGTATGTAGGGGTCCATTTGCCCCGGGGATCACTTTGAGGAAGGATGACACGTTTGATTACCAGGTCCCCAACTTGATACTCTTGTGGTCTGACTTTCTTGTTAAATGCCCTGATCATTCGTTTTTGGTACGTCTGACCATGACAGATAGCGGTGAGTCTCTTTTTGTCAATTAGGTTTAACTGATCAAGTCGTGTCTGGATCCAGTCATCTTCACTCAAGTCTGCATCCTTCATTATCCGGAGAGAGGGTATCCGGACTTCAATAGGAAAGACTACCTTCATGCCATAGACCAAGGAAAAGGGTGTTGCCCCGGTTGACGTCCTTGCTGAGGTGCAGTACCCATGAAGAGCAAACGGTAACATTTCGTGCCAATATTTATAGGTCACTTTCATCTTCTGCACAATTTTCTTGATGTTCTTATTTGCTGCTTCTACAGCCCCATTCATCTTCGGCCGGTAAGGAGAAGAGTTGTGGTGTTGTATCTTGAATTGCTCGCAGAGCTCAGTGATCATCTTGTTATTAAGATTGGTACCATTGTCCGTAATGATCCTTTCTGGGACGCTGTACCGACAGATCAGGTTATGCCGAATGAAACGTGCCACGACGCTCTTGGTTACGGTGGCGTAGGAAGCTGCCTCTACCCACTTCGTGAAGTAATCAATTGCTACCAAGATGAAGCGATGCCCGTTGGATGCCGTCGGTCGGATCTCGCCAATCATATCAATGCCCCACATTGCAAAAGGCCAAGGTGCCGTCAGGACGTTCAGAGGAACCGGAGGGATATGCACCTTATCAGCATAGATCTGGCATTTATGACAAGTTCGAGAATGTTGGTAACAGTCGGCTTCCATTGTGGACCAGAAATATCCTGCCCGAAGGATTTTCTTTACCATGGTGTGTCCACTGGAATGTGTTCCGAATGTACCTTCATGCAGTTCTACCATGATCTTCTCTGCTTCAGCCTTATCCACACAACGCAGTAGAGTTGAATCATGATTTCGTTTGTAGAGAATGTCGTTGCTGAGGAAGAACTTCGCTGCGAACCTTCTCAGAAACTTCTTATCATTGACAGATGCGCCCTCGGGGTATTCTTGAGCTTCCAGATACCTCTTCACCTCATGATACCAGGGTTTTTCAGTTACTATCTCAGCCTCGAGATCACAATAATATGCAGGTTTGTCCAGTTTCCAGATGATGATCCGGGGAGCCTCATTGTCCCATTTGAATTTGAACATTAAAGACATCGTAGCTAGTGCGTCCGCTAACTGATTCTCCTCTCTTGGGAAGTGTTCAAAAGTTATCTCTTCAAAGTGGGGAAGCAAAGTCAATACATACTCCTTGTAAGGAATAAGATTCGGGTGTTTCGTATCCCACTCGCCTTTGATCTGATTGATCACGAGAGCGGAATCTCCGAAGACACTCAGAAACTTGATCCTTAAGTCGATTGCAGCTTGAAGACCCATGATACATGCCTCATATTCTGCCATGTTGTTGGTGCAGTTGAAACACAGTCGGGCGGTGAGTGGGGTATAAGTTCCTTTGGGGGATATGATCACAGCGCCGATGCAATTACCCAAAGCGTTTGAGGCTCCGTCGAAATGCATAGACCATCGGGATCCTTCCTCAGGTCCTTCATCCGGTCCAGGTACTTCACAGTCAGTTACTACCATGATATCTTCGTCCGGAAATTCAAAGTTCAATGAATGGTAATCATCCACAGGTTGGTGTGCCAAATGGTCTGCCAATAAACTTCCCTTGATTGCTTTCTGAGTTGTGTACTGGATATCATATTCTGTCAAGATCATTTGCCATCTTGCTATTCTTCCAGACAGAGCAGGCTTTTCGAATATGTACTTGATGGGATCCATCTTTGAAATCAACAGAGTAGTGTGAGTCAACATATACTGTCTCAGCCGGCGAGCAGCCCATACCAGAGCGCAGCAAGTTTTCTCGAGCAGTGAGTAACGAGACTCACAGTCGGTAAACTTTTTGCTCAGGTAATAAATAGCGTGCTCTTTTCGGCCAGACTCGTCATGCTGCCCCAGTACACACCCCATTGAGTTGTCAAGTACTGTCAAGTATAGTATTAGAGGTCTCCCTTCAATCGGAGGCATAAGAATGGGTGGCTCTTGGAGATACTCTTTTATTTTTTCGAAAGCGGCCTGACATTCATCGTTCCAACGTACTACCTGATCTTTCTTCAGCAATTTGAAGATTGGCTCACAGGTAGCAGTTAGATGTGAGATGAATCGGGCTATGTAATTCAGTCGTCCCAGAAAGCCTCTGACTTCTTTCTCTGTCTTGGGAGTCGGCATCTCTTGTATGGCTTTCACCTTGGCAGGGTCCACCTGAATACCTTTATCGCTTACAATGAAACCTAGTAATTTTCCAGACCTCACCCCAAAGGTGCATTTGTTTGGGTTCAACCTCAGTTTGTATAACTTCAGTCGATCAAACAGCTTTCGCAGATGATCAAGGTGTTCCTCCTCAGTTTGGGACCTTGCAATCATGTCGTCGACATACACTTCAATCTCATGGTGGATCATGTCATGAAATAAAGCAACCATGGCACGTTGGTAGGTTTCCCCAGCATTTTTCAACCCGAAGGGCATGACCTTGTAGCAAAAGGTGCCCCACTGAGTCACAAAGGTAGTCTTTTCCATATCTTCAGGAGCCATCTTGATCTGATTATACCCTGAAAAACCATCCATGAAGGAGAACACCTTGTGTTGAGCAGTATTGTCAACAAGAACGTCGATGTGAGGTAGGGGGAAGTCATCCTTGGGGCTTGCCCTGTTTAGATCCCTGTAATCGACACACATTCTGACCTTCCCGTCCTTCTTCGGAACTGGCACTACGTTGGCGGCCCATTGAGGATAAGAAGTCACTGCTAGAAACCCGGCATCGAATTGCTTCATAACCTCAGCTTTGATCTTTTCGGACATCTCTGGACGCATACGGCGGACCTTTTGCTTTACCGGAGGGCAGTCTTCCTTGGTAGGCAGGTAATGAACCACAATGTCGGCATCCAAACCCGGCATGTCTTCGTAAGACCAAGCAAAGATCTCCATGTAATCATGTAGCATCTAGATCAATCGTTGCTTCACGCTGAGCTCTAGATTGGCACCAATCTTGACTTCTTTTCTATCTGTCTCAGTACCCAGGTTCACTGTTTCCACCGGCTCTTCATGCGGCTGAATGGCCCTCTCTTCCTGGAGTAGCAGCCTTGCGAGTTCACCAGGCACTTCGCAATCATCTTCACCTTCGTCTTCGGCCAAGTTGATCGTATTTTCGAAGTCATAACTGGCAGTAGCAGAGCTGTTACCAGTGAGATCCAGAGTGGATTGAAACTTGTATAAGTGAGTGTGTGTAAATATAGTTGTTTTGCAATATATAACACAGAAAGAAAAAGAGCACAAGATTTGAAATGCAACAAACGTCCAATGTTTTGATTAATGATATATGGAAATGTCATACAAAAAGCCCTCACAAATGGGGCCACGGTGCCCCGGGTAGGACACTGAGCCAATAAAAGTTTCAACATATTGTTTGTTACAAATTGAAAATAAAAGAGTTAATTACTGCGTGACAAATGTAATAGGCGTAAAATCCTTTGCCGTCCAGTTGCTTGGTCCGTTGCTGCTTGTTGGATAGATCCAACTGTCAAATTCTGCTTCCTCTACGTCCTCCTCAATAGCATTCACCCTTGAGTTGGTGATGAACACTGGAGCCTTCCTGATCCTTTCCTTGCGAACAGCCCTCTGAGCCTCTGTAGTGAAGCCCAGCCCAAACTTGTCGGTCTTTTGAGTGAAGTCGGGAAGTTGACCCCAGTTTGCGCACTTGCCTTTCTCGATTACAGCCCGGGCGTCCTTCAAGGAAGCCATCTTCAGAGGAAAGTCTTCTTCAACCACTGTATCAGCTGACGCCAATGTTGGAGGAACCTCCTCAAAATGTTGAAAGGGGGTTTCAATAAACTCCCCGTCCATTTCGATATACCGGAATGAATTCAAGTGACTAACCATGTATTCCTCCTCATCCTGCACAGTAACAATCTTCCCTTTGACAGGGTATTTGAGCTTCTGGTGTAAAGTGGATGTTACCGCCCCAGCCTTGTGAATCCAGGGTCGACCCAATAAACAGGAATAAGATGGACGAAAATCCATCACGTAGAACGTTGAGTCAAAGACTTGGGAGCCCACACGGATAGGAATGTCTACCTCACCGTGCACCATCCTCTTAGAACCGTCGAAGGCTCTAACAATGATGTTACTAGGTTTCAATTCCAGGCCCTCACAATCCAATCGATCCAAGGCCTTCTTGGGCAATACATTCAGGGAAGAACCGGTATCCACCAACACGTGTGCGAGAGTAGTGCCCCTGCATTCTATAGAGACGTGCAGGGCATCATTGTGGTTTTCCCTTTGGCGGTAAGGTCAGCATCCGAGAACCCCAAACCATTGTCAGCTGTCAAATTAGCCACACAGTCAGTGAACTGATCTACAGATGTCTCTTGTGGCACATGGGCCGTTTTCAGGAATGAAATCAGGGCCTTGGCGTGGGCCTCTGAGCACATCAGCAACGATAGCATAGAGATTTTGGAGGGGGTATGCCCCAGCTGTTCAACAACATTGAAGTCACTCTTTTTAATGATTTTAAGGATTTCCTCCATCTCTTGTTGGGAGGCTTCAACAGCAGTCTTTCTTGGTGCCTCCGTCCGGGCAGGCAAATCGGTAGCAACTTCTTTGCCCTGAGCATCAGAGGACTCGGCGGCAGTAGTAGACACAGGAACTTGATTTGGAACATGCACACTTGCGGGTGTGATGATAAGAGGTTTTCGAATAACTGGTGGTGCAATGTCAGGCGAGAAGAGCCTGCCACTGCGAGTAATCTTGGCGGGACCAGTGATGTTACTGATACTGGTACCGGTGTTGAACTCCTGCTTCACTCCAAGCACATACACGTCTACCCCATAGTGCCATGGGACAGCCTTGTCAGATTCATAGGGGAGGGGCCTCGGAACAGTAATGGCAATGGGTGCAATAGACATAATTTGGACTGGTTTCCTTGGGAGAGCCTTGGTAGGATTGTTGAAAATTGTGACGATAGATACTTCTTCAGCGGAAACAAACGGAACAGCAGTTTTCTTGAACAGGATTTCTTTGCTATCCATCAGGCTTTGGATGCCTGATTTCAGCAGCGGACAACCGGTAGGGATAATAGCACACAGGAGGCAACCCTTGCTACAACCCGGAAATAAACCGGCTAGTAGTAGATTCCTCTTAACAGTCAATAGAGGGGTAGCAACATCATTCACCGAAACAGCATACAAATCTTCCTCGATGGCATTTACTCTATGCTGGGGCATAGGAGCAGTTACAACATTTGGCCTCTCAGGCACCTCAAACTGAATTTCCTTCGCATCGATAAGGTCTTGAACCTTATTTCTTAGGGCCCAACAATCATCAGTAGTGTGCCCGGGGCTATCAGAATGATAAGCACAACGGGCATTTGGGTTATACTTAGGAGATGTAGTATTCACGACCTTCGGAGCCTCTTTGATGGTCACCAAGTTGGTTGATAACAGTTGTGGCAAGATTTGTGACAAGGTCATACTCAGCCGAGTATACTGCCTCTTGGGCCTTTCCCCTCTTTGTTGATTGTACTGCTGAGGAGCAGCAACAGGCTTTGAAATGACCAAGGCATTGACGGCTTGACAGCTTTCTGGCTTGACTTGTCTTCTAGGACCATAGACGGCACTAGCTTCCTTCTTGAAAGGCCTTTTCTCAGTACTTGCGGAGGCAGCCTTTTGTATCTTTCCTGACCTGATGCCAGCTTCTATCCTTTCACCTGTCAGGATCAAATCCGTAAACCCAGCGGAGGAATTACCAACCAGATGATTGAAGAATGGACCAGACAAGGTCCCTAGAAACATGTCAACCAGCTCACGATCAGTCAATAGAGGCTGCACCCTGCCAGCCAAATCTCTCCATTTTTGTGCATATTCTTTGAACCCTTCGCTTGTTCCTAGAGACATACCCTGAAGTTGGGTACGCATAGGAGCGAGGTCAGAATTGTATTGATATTGTCTATAAAATGCGGTCGCCAAATCTTCCCAATGTCGGATATTGGTTCCATCTAGCTGATAGAACCACTCAAGCTGTGACCCCGAGAGGCTATCTTGGAAGAAGTGGATCCAAAGATTTTTATCTGCCGTGTAAGGTTGGATCTTCCTTACGTACGACCTGAGATACAGCTTTGGACAGGAAGCCTCGTCGTATTTGGCAAAGGCAGCCGCCTTAAACTTGTGTGGGATTACTACCCCAGAAGATAAGCCCAAATCTCCGAAATCCAGCCCCGGAACATTTTGAATCTCCATGGCACTCAAGCGGTCCTCTAATTGCTTGTATCTGTCAGCAGCGGGAGGGTATTGTTCGTCATTGTAATCTGTCTCGTTATCAGAGACTGCAGGACTAGGAGCTCCTCCCCCTTGGGGACTATCTTTCTCTGCAGAAGAAGTAGTTGGATCAGCCTCGTTATGGAGTGTGTTCCCAAACCTGCATCCAGTATTGAACAACGCAGTCCTCTTCTTCTTCTTCTTTAGGAGCAAAGCCTTCAACTCTTGTTGTCCTTAGGCCAGGTTCATCACCATCTCTTGAAACTGGGCACTCTGGGCCTGGAGGGCCTTGATTGCTTGCTCACTGGATGATTCTGGATTCATGATAACTGTTCCAAATAAACAGCGAAGAAGACTAAGCAACCTTTAGAAAAAAATGGTACCTGTTATACATATGATGCATGAGATGCTATGCAATGCATTCAAGGATTTTAGAAATTCACAATTGTTGCAGACAAAAAAGAACGCACATCATATTAATAAGAAGAAATTTGTTAGTACATAAGTGCCCCATGGGCCAAATATTACAAAAACAACTTCTCAAGGTAAAAAGACGTTGCGCATCCTTTTTGGCGCAATGTAGGTGTTGAGGGCCTCTTGCTCATGGAGTCGACGGGTGAGCTCTAAAACCTTCTTCTCACTGGCGTAGAAGCTGGCTTCAAAAGTGTTTTGTTCCTCCTTGAGTTGGATCCAACTCTTCTGCATCTCCTCCCACGATGTAGGCATGTCAGGATGTAGGATGGTGTAGGGAACCTCTCCTTCCTCGACGGGCTCTTTAATCACAGGGAGAACATGAGGATAAGGCATCATTAGACTCTGGGCTCGGGCTCGTACCCACTTGAGATAAGGCTCAAGAGGGATGGAGTTCTTGTGTCCCAGTCTCTTGCTATCAACCTTGTTGGGCCTCGCGCAAGCTCTGATAAATCTTTGGCGAAGTCCTTGCGCATCGTTGTCGAAGTCAAAAACTAGGTCAGGAATCAACATGTCATGAGGGCCATCCCTCCGTGCATATCCAAATTGCCTTAAAGCTAGGCAAGGGTTGTAGGTGATACCTCCTCTGATTCCAAGTAAAGGAACATTAGGGAACTCTCCACAACGATCGACGATGATGACATTTTCTCTGGACCGAGAACACCAATGTACATCAGAGTGAGTAAGAGTCATCAACCGTTGGGACCACCTTGAGCCTTGGTCATTCTTCAAGACAGATTGTGGAAGGTGCAAAATAAACCACCTTGCAAGGAGAGGAGTACAGCACATGAGAACACCCCTCTTTCTCATTGTTCGTGTGTAAAATGAGTGAAGGATGTCCCCAAGCAATGTTGGTATTGGATTTCTGGACAAGAAGATTTTGACGGCGTTGACCTCTACAAGCTGGTCAGGATTTGGGAACAGGACCAACCCATAGATAAGGAGTGCCACAATTTCTTCAAAGGCTTGTAGGTCCAATGAATTCCAACACTCTTGCGCCTTCTCAAACAAGAATTTTGCTAAGAAACCTTTGACGCCGCTTCTAGTTTCCCAATGCCCTTTGATGTCAGATGGTTGTAGATGTAATGCTCGAGCAACATCTTCAGGCTTTGGTTCCTTTTCCGTACCGTTGAAAGGTAGTTGATTGAGGATAGGAATTCTCAGGAGTTGAGAAAATTCTTCCAAAGTGGGTACCAACTGATAGTCAGGGAAAGTGAAACAGTGGTGAAGAGGGTCAAAGAACTGGAATAGCACTTTCATCATGTCTTCTTCAATGTTGGTGTTGACTAAGCTGAGCAGTCTACCATGTCTTTCACTGAAGGATGAGCTTTCCGGAATTCTTGAGGTGAGCTCCTTGAGTTGAGGAGGGATTCTCACAAGGTTGACTTGGATGGTTTTTCTGCGAGGAATTTCCATGACCTACAAAACAAGAACAAAGATGAAGATCTAAACCCTTGAAATAGTTAGTGAATGCATATGATGCTTTATGATGTTTATGATGTATGCACAAACATATGTACAGGCAAATCACACCAAACCCTAGTTTCAGGCTTGCATGGGGTTTCATAGGTAAGTACCCTCTTGAGTGTAGTTGGCTTAAAAACCTGTCCTATAAATAGTAACCGGGTTCTAAGGAGCTCAATATCACTAGATTGTTTTCATTGTTCATTGTTTTGGTTTAGCCACTTAACTAGCGACCAAAATATTCCAAGAAAACAACCCTCAATGAGTGTAGTATCGAGTATCTACCAACTTCGGACTGCACCAAAGCCGGTCATCTCACTACCACTAATAAAAGGCCAAGATGGTCAAGTAAGGTTCTAGGTCATTAGTGCTTAGTGACATCACTCAGCGGCCCCGTACTCTCCTTGATTGAACTCAAGGGTTACCGGTACTCACAAATATGTCGCACTAATATAGCTATTGCTTCGACCGTGTCGGTATACCCCGCACAGTTTCCACAATGTATTGCTATCTATGAATGTTTCCCAAAATCCGGGTGTAGGATTGCAAACCCAAACAAGAGAGCCAAGATATAAAGCAATCAATTCAAATAATTAGTCATGCAAGAGGGTGATCTAAGCCCTAAGGTTACTCCACTTTAAAATTTTTCCCCAGCAGAGTCGCCAGTTCTGTGATACGGTGGGAGAACTGACTTGAGGTTTTGCGTTTGTTTTCACAAATGTTTCGGTTGAGCAAGAGTCACCACCGACTTTTTATTTTATCCTAAGGAAAGGTTAAAAAGCACAGCAAAAACCTTTGAGATGTTTTCTTGGGTTCGGGGAGTAGATTATAGAAAGGGAAGGTATTAGCACCCTTTCTATCCATGGTTATCCATGGGCTCTTAGTTACTTGCTTAGATCAACTTGCCTTAATTTTAAATTGTTTGAAATGTTGCTTTGTGTGTGTGGTTTGAAAATGTTTTGAAAAGAGGCCAATGTGGTGGCGACCTTTGTAATGATCCATGTTGGGATGTATACAAAGGTGTATGTCTTTTGAAAAGGTTTTCATTGGTTTTTTGAAAGTTTGTTTTGAAAGTGTAGTGATGTGTGGTTTGGAAATAGGCAAGTGTTTTGTTTTGCAAGTTTGATTCAAGTAGCTAAGAGTTTGTCTACTCCTAAATTTCTCAAAGATTTCTCCTATGTTTTTAACCCTTTTAACAATTTTGTTCCACCATTGCATTTGGTGGACAATCTTGTGTTAGGATGTGAAAGGGACGGGCGCGGGTCATCGTTTAGACCATAATTGCAATGGTGCCAAGTATCTTTGGGCAATTTTTTTCCTTTAAGGGACTTGATCATTTTTAGGCAACTTTCGAAAGCGTCATCGAGGGACTATGATCATTTGAATTGTTTTGTTTTGCCCAAAGAGACTTAACATGCAATATGGCCCATTATTGAAGGCAACAAGTGGAATACGCTAGGGGTGCAAGTGTGATTAGTGTTGTCCATTTTCATGCTTGTTTATCTTTGCAATTAGGTCAAACTATTTTAGTTAATCGATTTGCATACAAACCCTAATTCTAACATGGCATAATTAGAAAGCATTAAAGTGCGAAAAATAAAGTTCCTAAGTTATTACAACACAATATATGGGAAGGGGGGTACAAATGTTCAAATGGGGGTATTTTTGACAAGGAATTTAAACCTAGACTATTACATCAAATTGAGAATTTACAAGGTATTTAATATACAACAATTAAATAAAAATGGAATAAAAATGCAAGATGCAAAAAATGTTTTTTATATGTATGAAAAAAAAAGTGTTTTTTATATGTCAAATAAACAAAATAAAAAGTATTAATTTTTTTGGAGTTTTTATGTATTTAGGGCAAAACCCTAATTTATTAAATAAAAAGTATTAATTATTTAATATGTATAATATTTATTAGTTATGTACAAAAAATAAATAAAAAGAAGTATATTTGTCAAAAAGGTATTTTTTTATGCTAAATATTAATAAAAATAAAAATGTATATATTTTGTATTTTTTAACCTAAATATACTAATATATATATATGTATTTGTATTATTTACAAAATATATTGAATATGTACAAAATAATAATATTTAATATTTATGAAAAAAAGTATATTTTATATAAAATATTTTCAGAAGATAAAATAAAATAAAAATGGAAAATAAAAGGTGTTTGCACTATTTTAGTATTTTTTAAATAAAAGTATGTCTAGGTATTATTTATGTACAAACATTATTTTAAACAAATAAATGCCTAATAAATATAAAAATGGTGTGAAAAATATTTTTTATATTTTTAATATCATGAGGAAAAATAAATAAGTCAGAAATAAAAAACAAAAGTCAAAAAAAGATCAAAATGAGCACAATGGGCCAAGGGGGTTCAAAAGTAACAAAAGGGTGCAAATAGGAAACTGAAACAAAGCCCAGCCCAAAAAGACCTTATTCAACCTCTGAACCTGTATGAACAACAATCAACACGCGTTTTCTATCTCCCAATTCCTGGACTTTCAAGTAAAACTCACAACATGAAAAATGTAGAGCATTAAAAGACGAATCCAGACATATAAAGAACTTGACTTAACTCTCTAAGATGAGAGAGAATTTCTTCTCCCCCAATTCCTGACCTAGTTTTTGTTCCATGTTCAGACATTAAATTCTCACAGCACACATAATATAAATGAAAACTAATTACATGGGCATGTTCAGGGCTATGAATGTGACATATTTTCTTCACAAACCTAAAGCTAACAATGCCTGGATAGAGAGATATGAGTTCATGAACTTACATGTTCAGTTGGAATCGTATCTGGTGATGGAGGTGCTTTCAATGCAAGGTGATGATTGGTACAGCTTCCTTGATGTCCATGGATGCTATTCCAAGCTTTACTTTGTCTTGAAACCAAGTGAATCGTGTTATGGAACTTCAACTGCAAAACAAGAAAATGAAAATGGTGATGTTGCTTGGGAGTGTTACAGGTCGTGTTTGAGGTTTGGAATAGTTTCAAGGGATGATGTGGGATATGTTTGAAGTGATTTTAGCAAGAATGCATGAAAGGAATGAGCTATGGAACTCAATCTGCAGCAGGTACCCTGTTTGGGCAGTTTGAGGGTGATTCTGTGAATGAGGAGGTATTGGAGGTGATAGGCTCGTGTCTCAGGTCAGGATGGATGTTTAGAATGTGTTTGACAAGTTTGCTTAAGCCTGTGTTAGCTGAGATGAGAGTTCTGTATGGTTATGTTATTTTTCTTCAACTTTAAGCAACAAATGTCCACTTGAGTTTTAGACTGATAGAGGCCCCCCCTAATGTGTTGCTAACCTTCCCCTTCATCAGTGTGTTTTGTTCATAAACTTGTGCCAAAGAGATTTGCATTGTACTTGCTTGGATTGCTAATTGACATAAAGTTTACTTTTGCAAAAATGGACATTATGCTTTTTCTATTTTGGGACTAAACCTTTATGTAATGCTTGAACACATAAAATATGGTCTTGGCACAATGAGTTTGCATTGAATTTATGAGTGCAAAAGGGATATAGGACCTGTAATCAATTTGTGCCAGCTGATTTCAAAATGGCCTAGATGTATGAACATGTAACTTGGCCAAATCAAAAGTGAGTTTTTCCCAACTTGCCAAATTCGATTCTCCCTAACCATGAGGTTGTTTGATGAGTTCTTGGACATTTTGGAAAGCTTGGAATGTGTACTAAAATCCATCTTTGAAATGAAAATTGAAATTCCAAGTGGAAGTATGTGAAAAATGGTCTTGAAGTTAGGCAAAAATCCTGCCTAAAATAGGTCAAATTTTCTCTAAGTTAAGAATGGTTTGGTACCCTTGTTCCAAAAATTGTAACTTGAGCTACAAGCTTCTTTTGGGAAAACTTTGTGAATAAAAGTTGTAGATTTTTCAATGTACTACAACTTTTATGTTTTGACTTTTCCTTGAATCCAAATGAATCTTGGTGAGAAAGTGGGACAAAGTTAGGAAAAAATTAGGGTTTTTCATAACTTAGAAAAATTCTAAGTTATGAAAAATCTTCATTTCAAACCCTAATTTGCAATTCTTGATTTCTTGATGAACAATTTTCATGATTTGGCATGTTTTGATGAAAAATGAATCTTGACATTTGATTTTGACCAAAGAGTCAAAGTTTGACTTTTCAGTATACAGTCAAAATTGATCGATTGACTGGGAAATTCAACTGTCAATCTTATGCATTTGGGATCTTTTGAACTTGTTGAGTATGTCAAGACAATTCCATGGGGTCCTTGAGTCCATATGTGATCTTGGTTTGCCATTGGCTAGGTCAAACAGTCAAAAATTACCTTTGTGCAGTCAAAACCCTAAAAATGACCATTTTGCCCTTTTGGTGATCTGATCAAATTTCTTGTGGAATTGTGATCCAAACTTGATCAAATGGTCCATGTGAGTTAATAATATTGATGTGGGTCAAAAATCATGAGGTTTGACTGTCAATTGGCCACAGTTGACTTTTTCCCCAATACAGTTGATTTCTAGGTCAACTGTCCAATTGATTGGACAAAATTTGGAATCAAGACTTGAAACTTGGTACGGATAAACTTGGGAGTCCAACATGAAGCAGGAAAGTCATCTTAGACATTTTAGGTCAAAATATCTTTGTGCAAACACAAACCCTAATTTGGGTCAACAGTGCAAGGAGAAGCCTTGAGCAGAGGAAACCCTAACTGGATCTTGAGCTCCAAGGGTCTTGTGATGAGAAAATGTTGAGGAAATGGGAGGGCAAATTTTGGGGTACAACACTAACCATCCTACCTTGCCTTGAAACATGCCTGTCTTAACTTGCTTCAAAAACAATCCAACAATTCACAACACATGATGGTTGTACTCTTGACTTCTCCAAGCTTCTAAATCCCTTGCCTATAAATTAAACTCCATTTGCAAACTGAAGGAGGATTCAAAAAGATTGGAAAAAGCCCCTGAAACCTTGATAAAAATTCCCAAGAACCTGAAATTGCAACAAACACAAAACCTGCTAACTTCTGATTTTCGCATCCAAACTCTAATTTTTCTTGTGTGTTTCTTGACCAAATAATCCATACAGTTTCTAGTATACTGTAGAAGCTTCCCCAACTTCTGTTTTCAAAATATAATACAGTCTTCACCAATCCCCTTTTCCAAAGTCAGAACTTTGCATCTTGACGGCTCCAGAATATTACAATCATTCGTAACTCAAGTTAAGGGTTGTTTTAGCTTACTGAGAACTTGAGAAAGCTAACCAGAGAATCACAGCAATCTGAACCAGACTCTAACTTACAAAATAATCTCCAGCTGCAAGGTAGGTTTCTTCTGATTTTCACCTCATTACTTAGGCATTGTTAGGCTTGCAAATTTCAAAGACACAATGTAGATATCATGGCTCTGAATCTGTACATATTTATAGATTTCATTTATATGGCCTAAGTAGAGAGAATTTCAAATCAGAACTTCTTGAGGAAATTAGGGTTCATAATTAGGATTAGCAAAATGCATGCTTGTTTCTAGTTTACAGTTGTGATGCTTTGTATTTCTGAAACCATGATGAAATTTGCCATAACTTTTATGCTTGCATTTTCCACTTTTGTTAAGAAATGACTAAGTTGCAGATACTCTGGTTGGCGCAAAGAAGAAGATGAAGTTCATCATCAGAACTTACTTGGTGATACATGTTTATGTTTTTGCTTCTAATACCGGATGTACAGCTACCCCAATGGTAGAGAGCGCGCGCATAAGACATTAGTGTTAAGGGTCCTGGGTTCTAGACCCAGAAGCATATTTTTATGTTTATTTATTGACATTTTTACCCCATTGTTAGTAAAACAATATTCCAGGACCAGAACTTCTAGATAAACTCCCCCATTTGTTTATCAAAACAGTAATATTGAACCAGAACTTCTAGACATCCTCATCCAATAGCATCATCACTTTACAGAACTTCTAGGTTTCCAGCTGCATCAGAACTTCTAGGCTCTCTCAACAACCAGAACTTCTAACCTTCTAGTAACACTAGAACTTCTAGGTTTCCAGTTGCATCAGAACTTCGAGGCTCTCTCAGTAATCAGAACTTTTAGGTTTTCCTTTGTTCCCAGCAACCCCAGAACGTTAGTGCGTCCGGATCCAGAACTTCTGGCCTTCCCCATTTCTGCTAACATTTTCTTTCTGATTTGCAGCCCACCTGAGTCAAAACTTCTCTTCTCTCTCATTTCTATTCTTCCATCAACGCGTTGACTCTAACCCTTATTCTCTTATTACTTTTATCATCACTTTTATTTTCATTAATCAAAAACGCCCAAAATATTTTATATTCATATACTTTGCTTTATTTCTTTTAAAACAAAAAGACTAAAAACATTTCCTTAAGCAAATTTATTTCTTCTCTTAACCAAAACAAAACAAATCTATTTTACATTTCAATTCTTGTACATTACTTCAACATGGTTGCAATAGATAATTAGGACTTTAATTCCTTGCAAGCCCCATTTGTAAATTTGTACACCCCATCCCCACGTGATTGTAATAACGTAGGATATTTACTTTCCGTAATTTATCGCTTTCATATAAATGCTAGTAATTAGGGTTTGTATGGAAAGATAAAATTAATACTTAGAAATCCACTAATCCAAGATAAACCAAGCATGAAATACAAATACTTGCACACTTTCACATCTAGGGTTAACTCCACTTGTTGCCTTATAAAAAATGGCCATGTTATGCATGTGAGATGTCTTAGTAGAAACAATCAAAGTACAAGATCATAGTCCCTCGATGATGCTTCGAATGTTGCCTTACAAATGATCTTAGTCCCTCAAGAGAAATGCTAAGATATCTCTCAACATTGTTATCATGTCTATACTATGACCCATGCCCATCCCTTTACATCTAAAGATAAGGCTTCTTACCAATCAATGGTAAGATAGTAACATCTAAAGGAGGAGGAAAAGAACACTAAATACCTCTTGAGTAGGTAGGATGCTCCTAGTTGCTCGCTTTCTCAAAAAAAAAATATTTTATACACCAACACTTTCATTTTGAAACATTTTCAAAAGACAAACACTTTGTATGCGTTCTTATAGAGAAGAGAACCATTACAAAGACACCTTTTGAAAATCACTTTCAAAAACAAACACTTCTTTGAACTATTTTCCAAACAACACTTTGTATGCGTTCTTATAGAAACGAGAACCATTACAAAGATGTTTTCAAAATACTTTCAAAACCCACACCACACGCACATTTTCAAATAAAAGCAAGTGATCTAGCAAGAAACTAAGAGCCCATAGATAATTATGGATGAAAAGGGTGCTAACACCTTCCCTTTTCATAATCTACCCCCCTAACTCAAGAAAATAATCTCAAAGGTCTTTCCTGTTCTTTTCACCCTTTTCTTTATTGCATAAAAGAAAAGTTGGTGGCGACTCTTGCTATCTGCAAAAATCATGATCAAACGCAAAATACCCAAGTCAGTTCTCCCACCGTGTTACATAACTGGAGACTCTGCTGGGGAATACTCAAAAGTGGGGTTACCTTAGGGCTAGATCACCTTTACTTGTTTTTCTTTGTTTGACTTGTTTGCTTTATATTATGGTTCCTTGTTTGGGCTTGTTTTGATCCTCTACTCGGATTTGGGGCACCTTTTAGGTAAGTATCAATAGATTTTGGAAACTGTATGGCGTAGATCGATATGGTTGAAGCAATGGTTACGTTAGTGTGACGCATTTGTTAGTACCGGTATCCCTTATATTGAATCGAGGAGAATACGGGGCCGCTGAGCAGCGTCATGAAGCACTAACTGACCTTAGAACCTTAATCGAACAACTTGGTGTTGTACCCCAAAAGTTTCCCTCTCACTTATCAAATATTTTCTCACAAAGATATCTCTTGGTTCAAGACTGCACTAGGGTTGATCAACTCAAGACACCTCTTTAAGCACTGATGACCAAAATTAGGGTTTGAGATTGTACAAGGATAATTGAACTTTCAATGCTTCATATGACTTTCATGGATCATTATGGACACCCAATATTATTCATGTCAAGTTTCAAGACTCGGATCACACTTTTGCTCAATCAATTGAGCAGTTGACCTAAAAATCAGTTGTATTGGGGAAACAGTCAACTATGGCCAATTTACAGTCAAACTTCATAATTTTTTATCCACATAAACATTAAAAACTCATATGTATAATTTTATCAAGTTTGGACCACAATTCCTCAATAAATTTGATCAAATCATCAAAAGGGCAAAATGGTTAAAATTAGAGTTTTGACTGAGAAAGGGCAATTTCTGATTTTTGACCTAGAAAATGGTAAATTGGTTTGAAGCATGGTTTCAAGAGTGAAATTGCATCTTCTTTACTAATGGCATGACCTAAAACATTTCTCAAGATCAATTGGATTGATAGTGAATTCTCAGTCAACTGATCATAAGTCAATTGTACACTGAAAAGTCAAACTTTGAATTTTTGGTCAAAATCCAATGTCAAAGATCACAATTCATCAAAACATGTCAAAATATGAAACTTATTCATCAAGAAATCAAAAAGTCAAGATTTCATTTTGAAAAGTCAAAGTTTTCTAACTTAGAAATTTGTCTAAGTGTTTAAAACTTCATGTTTTTTCACAACTTTGAGTAAATTTTTCACCATGATGCAAGAGGATTCAAAAGAAACTTTCAACATGAAAGTTGTAGATCTCCATGATATATACAACATTTTCTTACACAACTTTTTTAAAAAATTATTGGATCTCAAGTTATTAATTCATAAAGTCATGGTCTTAAAATTGAACACTTAATGAAATTTTGCCCTAGTTTTGGTCAGGATTTTGACCTAACTTCATGGTACTTTTCCATATAATTCCAAGGGGAATTTCCAAAAGTGATTCAAATAGGGCTTGTAGAGAAAATTATAAGCTTTCCAAAATGTCCAAGAACTCCTTTAGATCATTTGTGAGCAAGGAGAATCGGAGAGCTGAAGTTAGGGTTTTCAAACTTGAATTACAAGTCATTTCATGATGAACAAGAATTCAAATCCAAGCCTATACTGCATAATATTCACTTTGCAGACCTCAAACTTGTTTGTAACTCCATAATTAAGTGTTTACACAACATATGGAGCCATTGTCCAAGCATTTGAATCATTATCCAAGTTGCATTTCCATTTTTGGAAGAAAGTAATCATTCCATTCTTGTAAAGAAGCTTTAATCACAAAGTCAATGCATAGAGCTTTGCACTTGTTCCTTCTAATCACAAGTAATGTCAAAGGAAAAAGCAACATGTCTAGAGCCTCCCATAAACTCAGGTCATGCTTGTACTATGCCTTGAAACCATGTTTTCACTTTTCTTCAAAATCAAGTAACATAGCCATAACTCTACATCTTGTGCTTCTGACCTCCTCAAGTACTCTAACCTTTTCCTTACTTATGCACAAGTATATTGCAACATAACACACGATTGAAAACACTCCAAAACTCCCTAAAAACTCAAATTGCACAAAACCTCCATTTTTTGTGTCATTTCTGACTTTGAACTTCAATCTTCAAAACCACTCGGGCATTTCTTGGCCTTTTAGTTTCAAAAGCTTACTCATATCAAATACAAACCATCCTTGTCCTTGTTTGCAGACTGTAACATCATCTTCATCAACTTCCATAGCCAAAAATAGAGCATTGCAGTTGGACTTCTTCGGGCCATTTCAGCCACTCTCAACTCAAGCTAAGCATTGTATTAGCTTCCTAGAGGTCCAAAGAAGCTAACCTGATCATCACCACTGCCTGATACAAGCTCAAATCTATTTCACGATTTCCAGTTTTGAGGTATTTTTCTTGAACTTCTATCTACATATATAGGCATTGTTAGGTTTGCGTTTGTGAAGATAAAATGTAGGCATCATTTCCTTGAAACTATACATGTCCATAGATTTCAATTATTTTGATTGAGCTAGGAGAATTTTGAGTTTGAACTTTCTGAAATATTTAGGTCAGAATTTGGTACTTTTAGAAATTCTCATTCATCTTTGATTTATAGCTTATGGTATTCATATGGTTGGATTTGTGTGACAAAATGGAGCAATTTTCATGTTTACATTTTTGCAAATGGTTGAGAAATGAGCAAGTTACAGATCCTTTGGCTGGAGGTTGAAGATGAAGTGTAATCAGGGCGGGTTTTGTGTTATGTATTTATCCTTTCACACAAGTTAACGGATGTATTACCACCCTAGTGGTTAAAGCGCACGCATGTCACCCTTAGGTCCTGAGTTCAAGCTCCAGCGTTACCTTTTGCTATTTTTTCACTATTTTCTGACTTTTTGTGTTTTTTTGGCAACGTTTGGGCTTCTCATATGGGCCTGCTCATTTCTTCTCATAATACCTCTTGTATTACTAATCCACCTCCCTGACTTTTTTATTATTTTATTTCATTTTTTATTTTTATTTATTATTATTATTATTAATATTATTATTATTACTATTATTTTTTTATAAATCATAAAAAATCCAAAAAATATTTTTATTTATTAATCATACTTATATATTTATTTTCTCTATAAAACAAAAAGATAAAAAAACATTTTCTTAAAATAAATAAATAAATTTTCTCTTAAATAATTTTTTTTAGACATAGGATAAATTAGTATATTATTTTATTTTCTTAGTTAAAATTAATTTAGAACTTAGGTTTATTTTAATTAATTAATCTTCATTTTATTTTCATTAATTTAAAACCTTTTCATAAAAAATCCTTTTCAAATTAATTTTTTTTCTTAATTAGTTTAAGTTAATTTTATTTAATTTTTATTAATCATTTTCTTTAATTAGGTCAAGACAAAAAACCCTTTCATAAAAAACAACAAAAAAATCATTTCTTTTTTTCCATATATATTCTTGCATTTTATTCTCAATTTTGTACAATATTCAATATGGTTGTAATAGATAATTAGGTTTAATTTCTTGCAATCCCCATTTATAAATTTGTACACCCCCCTCCCCTAATGATGTAATAGCATAGTAATTTTACTTTTCGCAATTTATCGCTTTATATAAATGCTAGTAATTAGGGTTTGTATGAGAAGATAAAATCAACAAGTAGTCAGCCCTAATCAAAGACTAAATAAAGCATGAAAATCAATACACTTGCACATAAGCACCCCTAGGGTAAAATCCACTTGGTTGGCTTACAAAAAATGACCATATTATGCATGTGAGGTATCTTAGCAAAAACAAGCAAAAATACAAGATCATAGTCCCTCGATGACGCTATCAAAAGTTGCCTTTCAAAATGATCTTAGTCCCTAAAGAAAAATGCTAAGATACCTTGCAACATTGCTAATCATGGTTATACGGTGACCCATGCCCGTCCCGTTTACATCCAAAGATAGGGTTACTTACCAAATTAATGGTAAGATAACAATGTCAAAGGAGAAAGGAAATGAACATGAAAGACTTTTGAGTAGGTAGAATGTTCCTAGTTACTTGCTCAATTTCAAAACAAAAACATCCTTGCTATTTTCAAAACAAACACCAACACTTTCAAAAACATCTTTCAAACTTGAAAACATTTTCAAAAGATCAACACTTTGTATACATTCTTACGAACAAGAATCATTACAAAGTTTGCCTAAACGATGGCATCTTTACAAAATACTTTCAAAACCACACAAAGCACAATTTCAAACAAAAGCAAGTGATCTAGAAAGTAACTAAGAGCCCATGGAAAACTATGGATGAAAAGGGTGCTAATACCTTCCTTTTTCATAATCTACCCCCCAAACTCAAGAAACAATCTCAAAGGTCTTTCATGTGCTTTTTCACCTTTCCTTTTGGATAAAAGAAAATTCAGTGAAGACTCTTGCTAACCGCAACATTTGCAATAAAACGCAAAACAACCAAGTCAGTTCTCCCACTGTATCACAGAACTGGCGACTCTGCTGGGGAATATTTTAAAAGTGGGGTTACCTTAGGGTTAGATCACATTTACTTACTTTCTTTGTTTGACTTGTGTGCTTTACATTATGCTTCTTTGTTTGGGTTTGAATCCTCTACTCGGATTTGGGATACCTTACAGGTAAGTAGCAATACGTTGTGGAAGCTGTGTGGGGTATACCAACACGGTCTAAGCAATAGGTACGTTAGTGTGACATATTTGTGGGTACCAGTAGCCCTTGAGTAGTCAAGGAGAATACGAAGCTGATGAGTGATGTCATGAAGCACTAATGAACTTTTAGAACCTTTACTTGACCAACTTGGCCTTTAGGACGTAGTGAGATGACCGGCTTTGGTGCAGTCCGAAGTTGGTAGATACTCGATACTACACTCATTGAGGTTTGGTTTTTTGGGATATTTCGTTCGCCATTAAAGAGGCTTGCGCTGAAACAATGCCCGAGAAAACAAACCAGAGATATTGAGCTCCTTAGAACCCGGTTACTATTGCTAGGACAAGTTTGAGCCAACTAAATTTCAAGAGGGTACTTACCTATGAGACCCCATGCAAGCCTAAACCTAAGGACTTGTTTGCTTTGTTTGTATATATTTACTTGTACATAACATCATAAACATCATAACATCATACTCATACTCACTAACCATTTCAAGGATTTTTGGGATTTATCTTTGTTCTGTTTTGTAGGACATGGATTCTATTCGTAGGAAAACCATTCAAGTCAATCTCGTAAGGATCCCTCCTCAACTTAAAGAGTTAGCATTAATGGTTCCTTGGAATTATCCATTTACTGAAAGACATGGTCGCCTCCTAAACTTGGTCACCTCCAACACTGATGAAGACATGATGAAGGTGCTCTTTCAGTTCTTTGACCCCTTACACCATTACTTCACATTTCCCGATTATCAACTTGTGTCGACTTTGGAAGAATTCTCCCAACTCTTGAGGATTCCCATTCTTAATCAACTACCTTTCAACGGTACGGAAAGAGATCCAAATCCAGAAGAGATTGCTCAAGCTCTACAATTGCAATCATCTGATATCACAACTAATTGGGAAACAAGGAGTGGTGTCAAAGGTTTCCTAGCAAAATTCTTGTTTGAGAAAGCCCAAAATTGTTGGAACTCTTTGGATTTGCAAGCCTTTGAGGAAATTGTGGCTCTCCTCATCTATGGGATGGTTTTGTTTCCAAATCCTGACCAACTCGTAGATGTGAACATCGTCAAAATCTTCATGTCTCGTAACCCGGTGCCTACTTTGCTAGGGGACATCCTACATTTCTTTCACACTCGTACCTTGAGGAAAAGAGGTATCCTTATGTGTTGTACTCCTCTCTTGGAAAGATGGTTTATTTCGCATCTTCCCCAATCTGTGTTGAAAAATGAGCAAGGTTCAAGATGGACCCATAGGTTGATGACGCTCAGACATTCAGATATTCATTGGTGTTCCCGCTCTTTGGAGAATGTTACTATCGTCGACCGTTGTGGAGAATTACCTAATGTCCCTTTGCTTGGCATTAGAGGAGGTATCACTTACAACCCCTGCTTAGCCCTACGACAATTTGGTTACACCCGGAGGGATGGTCCCTATGAGATGCTTATCCAAGGATTGATATTCAACTACGAGAATGACAATCAAGGTTACCGTTAGAGGTTTATCCGAGCATGGAGGATGGTGAACAAGGTGGATAGCAAGACACTAGGACACAAGAATTCAATTCCCCTCAAGCCTTACCTTAAATGGGTACGATCTCGTGCTCAGAAACTTGTGATGCATTTTCCCTCCATCTTACCATTAATCATGGAGCCTGTGGACGAAGGAGATGTTCCTTACACTATCCTCCACCCCTACATGCCTACTTCTCTCGAAGACTTACAAAAGGGTTGGATCTAGCTGAAGGAAGAACGAGATACTTTCGAGGCTCAATTATATGCTAGTGAAAAGAGGGTCTTGGAGCTTACGAAGCAGCTACAAGAAGAGCAAAGTGTGAACGCTTATCTCGTGCCAAAGAGGATGCGTTCGATATTTTTATCTTAGAAAGTTATTTTGTAAGCCCAAGAGGCATGATGTAATCTTTCTTTGTTTTGTCTAATGAGAATTAACGTTTGTTCATTATTTTGTCTATACAAATTTAAATCTCACTAATCCTTGAAATCATTTGCATGTACATATTCCATGCATCATAACATGACAGGTTTTCGCATAACAGGTTTCCTTATCTTTCTGCTATTTATTTCAGCAAGATGGATCTAGAGTAAACTGTGAAGGATCTCCAAACCCAGAAATCTCAGTTTCAGGAGACTCTACTAGCCCTAGCCAAGGGGAAGCAAGATATGATGGCTTTGTTGGCCGTTAAGGAGAAGCCAAAGAAGAAAGCTCTACTCAACATGGGTAGAAGGTTCAAGGAGACATTCCGTCAAATCCCAGTAGGAGAAAATTCATCTGAAGAGGATGAGAACCAGATTGGTGAGGTCAAGAGTACTCAGGCTGACTGTATCAATGATCAAGTATCGGATGATGATTATTTTAACAAGAAGTATCCACCCGCTGATATCAAATACAAGAAGTTAGGAGACATATTGAAAACTGTTGAAATCCAAGCCGTCCCCGGTTTAGATTTTGATGATTTAGGTTTGATCTTTGGGATAGTCATTCCCCACAAATTCAAAATACCAATCTTTGCAAAGTATGATGGGGTTTCTTGTCCAAAACTCCATTTGAAATCTTATGTGCGCAAAATACAGCCGCACAACACTGATAAGAAGCTCTGGGTTCACTTTTTCCAAGAAATCTTAGCTGGAACACAACTTGAATGGTTTTATCAGTTAGATGGTTCTCGTATCAATACTTGGGAGGATTTAGCTACAGCCTTCTACCATCAGTATCATTACAACGCCGATTTGGCGCTAACGAGGGTTCAGTTGCAAGATATGACCATGGAAAAAATGAAGGATTTAAGGAATATGCGTAAAAGTGGAGAGACCTTGCTAGTAAGGTCCAACCTCCCTTGACTGATAGGGAGCACATCGACATGTTCATGGGCACTTTATCTGGTCCTTTCTTTAATCTATTGGTTGGTTGCTCTTCTTCTGGTTTCACCGAATTAATCTTAATCGGTGAAAGAGTTAAAAGTGGCATCAAAAGTGGGAAGATCTATGTGGCATCTACCTCCACTCCCAATCCTATCAAGAAACCTTTTGCTGCAAAGAAGGAAGTCAATGTTGTGTATGGGGCAAGGGCCCATACCAAGAAGAACAATCACCCGTCTGTCAATGTTGTCTGAATCTCCAATCTAACTCCTACTCCAAGACCATCTGCAAATCATCAACGTTTTGAAACTCCAAGAAGACAATTTACGAGGTTAGGCATGTCACTGTCTCAAGCCCTTCAACATTTGCTTAAGGCTAATTTAATAACATTGCGCGATCCTCCCGCCAACCCTGACACCTCGTCACCAAAGTATAATCTGAACGCTAAGTGTGCTTACCATTCAAGCAACCCCGAGAACGAAATTGACCAGTGTTGGGCCTTGAAGAACAAAATCCAAGATTTGATTGACAACAAAACTATTGAATTTGATCCTCCTCCAACGCCGAATGTAATCACTGCTCCAATTCCGAATCATGAAAAAGGTGTAAATGTTGTCGAAGATGCAATTTTTGTCGCTTCTATTGAAGAATTGACTACTCCGCTAAATCTAATAAAAAACAATCTGTTAAAAGTCGGGATTTTCCCTAGCTATGTAAAGGACTGTGTGTGTTGTACAAGACAACTCAATGTATGTGAAGGGCTGAAGAAAGGCATACAACGCCTGATGGATAGTCACGAAACTCTATTCGAGAAAACCCCCCTTGCCAAAAGTTTGACTAACAAATGTGAAGACCTCTCCATTATTACCATCTCAAACAAGCCTCTTAGGATCACCTCCAAAGGTCCTATTAGGATTTCAAATGAACCCATTATTGCTCCCTTAATAATTACCAGTCCCGGACCGATTCCTTACTCTTCAAATAAGGCAGTACCATGGAATTATTGTGCTGGGGTGTTCTATCATGGGATTAAACAAGACGCATGGATCGAAGAAGAAAAAGCTGATGATGTTGGTAACATAGCTGGCTCAAGCAAAGTAACTAGAACTGGGAGAATATTTTCACCCAATATCTCACCACCAGTTGTTACAAGGATGCCCATCCGCATTACTGTTGCCAAGCCAAGTACCGATAAAAGAGGGAAGGAGAAGGTTGTTGAGCCTGATGTGATTGAAGTACCCTCCAAGGACGTAGCTGATGAAGAACCTTTTTCTCGCGAGATGGACGAGATTTTGAAGATCATAAAAAGAAGCGACTTCAAGATTGTAGAACAGTTGGGGCAAACCCCTTCTAAGATTTAATGTTGGCATTGCTGCTTTGCTCCGATGCCCATGCTCGAACATTAATCAAGTTCATGAAAAAGGCTCATGTCCCCCATGAGACAACAGCAGACCAATTTGAGAATTGCGTGGCTAGCCTGACAGCTGATAATGGCTTGGGATTTTCAGATGCTGACTTAACACCTCTCGGGAAGAATCACAATAAAGCTTTACATGTTTCTATCGAGTGCAAAGGGACTACCTTAGTACATGTGCTAGTCGACACTGGTTCTTCTCTGAATGTATTACCCAAAGGGGCATTAGACTGTCTAGACTGTGAAGGTTTAGTCTTGAAGCCAAGCGATATCATTGTAAGGGCATTTGACGGATCAAAGAGGATTGTTCATGGGGAGGTAGATCTTCCAATCAAAGTGGGCTCCCAAATCTTCAAATCCACCTTCTATATTATGGATATTCGTCCTGCCTATTCTTGTCTGTTGGGTCTCCCGTGGATCCATAAAGCTGGGGCAGTAACCTCAACCCTCCACTAGAAACTCAAATATCCAGTCAAGGGCAGAATAGTCACCGTCTGTGGAGAAGAAGAGTTTATGGTGAGCCACATTAACTCTTTCAAGTACGTAGAGATGGATGGAGAATTCATTGAGACCTCATGTCAAGCCTTTGAGGTTGTACCACCAATGGTTGCTGCTACCAAATGTTCTTCTGATGATTCTAAAGCTGTTAAGGCCACGCCAAAGATGGTTTCAGTCAAATACGCACGTGCAGCAATTGAAGAAGGAAACTGTGATACTTCGGGTAAACTCCTCGATATCCCATTTAAAGAGGACAAGTTTGGTTTGGGCTTCACCGTCAAAGCTCAGAAGGAAGTGAGGCGTGCTCGTGCTAGAAAGCCACCTCTCTGCATTGGAAGCCATGAAGTCAACGTTGTGGGTGATTCTGAAGAAGGAGTTTCTTTTGAATAGTGGATGTATCCAACTACAACGGAGCTGAAGAACTGGCATACAAAGTACTTTGTGCCCATCTCCTTCATTGAGGAGTAATCTACTTGTTTTTGCTTTTCTTTCGAGAACTTGTTGTCTGTAATATTTTAACAATGACTTTTTCAGCCATTTGTCTGGCCCGGGGTACTTTGGTCCATTTGTCAAGGGTTTTATTTATGTTCATCTAATCATATGATCATTCAGTACATTGGACTGTTTTTCATTCAAGTATTTGTGTTCATTGTCTTTCCTTTCTTGCAAATACATTATTCAAAAAAAATAGCCATATATCTTACATGCACGCACACACACTCTTGCAGGTCCACATCCACTCTGGATCCTATTGCCAATGACTCTACTATTGCCGACTATGACTTTGAATGTCCTATCAACTAAGCCAAAGACGAAGGCGAGGAAGATTGTAACATACCGAGAGAACTAGCCGGACTTTTATTACAAGAGGAAAAAGCTATTCAACTGCATGAAGAGTCAGTTGAAGTTATCAACCTGGGTACTGAGTCAGATAAGAAGGAAATAAAGATTGGCGCTAATTTGGAAAGCAATGTCAAGAGCAGGTTGGTTCAGATGTTGCATGATTATATGGAAGTATTTGCTTGGTCTTATGAAGATATGCCTGGGTTGGATACCGACATCGTATTTCATCGTCTGCCGACAAGAGAAGACTTCTCTCCCGTCAAACAAAAGGTTCGTCGCATGAGGCCTGATATGTCTGAAAAGATCAAAGTTGAGGTGATGAAACAATTTGATGCAGGATTCTTAGCTGTGACATCCTATCCCCAATGGGTTGCCAATGTGGTTCCAGTGCCGAAGAAAGACAGAAAGGTTCACATGTGCGTAGACTATAGGGATCTGAATAGGGAAAGTCCCAAGGATGACTTCCCTCTACCACACATTGACGTATTAGTTGATAATACTGCTCAGCATAAAGTCTTCTCTTCCATGGATGGCTTCTCAGGCTATAATCAAATAAGGATGGCTCCCGAAGACATGGAGAAGACTACTTTCGTTACGCAATGGGGCACCTTCTGCTACAAGGTCATGTCGTTCGGATTAAAGAATACAGGGGCAACATATCAAAGGGTTGTGGTAGCTTTATTTCACAACATGATTCATCATGAGATAGAGGTATATCTGGATGATATGATTGCCAGATCACAAACTGAAGAAGAACATCTCGATCACCTGTACAAATTATTCGAGAGGCTGAAGAAATACAAGTTGAGGTTAAACCCTAACAAGTGCATGTTTGGAGTACGATCTGGAAAGCTTCTAGGTTTTGTTGTCAGCAATAAAGGCATTGAAGTTGATCCTGCCAAGGTAAAGGCCATCCAAGAAATGTCGGTCCCACATTCTGAAAAGGAAGTTAGAGGATTCTTGGGGCATCTCAATTACATTTCCCGTTTCATATCTCACTTGAGTGCTACTTGTGAGCCAATATTTAAACTCTTGAAGAAAGATCAGGTATGTTAGAACATAGTTTGATTCTACAACCCTCAGTTAGAGTTTTGATGATAACAAAATACAAGATTAAATAAATTGTAAGATTTATATAAGACATATATGCTACTTAAAATTATGTTGTGTATTTACAGAAACTATGATGGAATCAGCATTAGAATATCAGTATCAACATCAGCATCAGAAGATATGTCAGCATCAGAAGATCAAATAACATGTGCTATACGCTGAAGCCTGATGAACAGAATTTGCGCATAACATACTCTGACTCTGAAAAAGATCCTAACCATGTCATCAACACTCAGAAGCGTCAGAATAAGCTAAAGCCAAGAACACTTTGATTATCATTAGCAGAACACTCTGAAGTGTCAACGTTACTATGCATTCAAGACAGATTAATTACCAACGGCTTTATTCCAAGACAAAGATCTTCTCAAAAAGGAAAGAACGTTATGAGCATTGAAATGGATTTATGGACAACAACGTATCTCTTCCTAGGCTATTTAAACAAGTCAGTAAGAAAAGAAATGGTTAATACTCTACACGCATATACACGCCTAAGCTAATCATCTTCACGAACGCTCTCATTTTTTCTAAAGCTTTCAACCACGCTTACTCTATAGCTCTAGCAATCTAGTTTCATCCTAAGCTTAATATTGTGTATTATCACAGTTGTGATATATAGTTTTACTAGAAAACTTCAAACACACTTTTGTTCATTTATCTGTAAGAGAATTACCTTGAGATAAACCGGTTTGTGGTTAGACTCAAGAAGGCTTTAACAGTTTTTAAAGCAGTTGTTGTATTCAGTTGAATATAGTGGATTAAGACCTCGTTGGAGAGAGGCGAAATCACCTTGACAGGTGGACTGGAGTAGTTTGGGATCAAACAAACCAGGATAAAAATACAGTGTTGTCTGCATTTGATTTCAAGTTTTACAATTCAACCCCCTTCTTTTGTTTTTCACATCTTCAATTGGCATCAGAGCGCCTGGTTCTGAGCTTGTAACACTTAACCGTGTCAGTACAAGATCCAGCGTCAGAAAAACACAATGGCAGGAACACATCAAAACATCAGCAATTACAACAATGAAGAAAGAGACAGATTCAGCGACAAACCTCCAGTCTTTGATGGAGAGAACTTTGATTACTGGAAAGACAGAATTGAAAGCTTTTTTCTGGCCCATGATGCTGATCTGTGGGACATGGTGACTGATGGATACACGCACCCAGTGAATGTAAGTGGTCAGAAGATTGACAGGAAAGCAATGTCTGATCAGCAAAAGCGTGACTTCAGAAATCATCACAAGGCCAGAACAATTCTTCCCAACCCAATCTCTTATTCAGAATATGAAAAGATATCAAACAGAGACACTGCAAAGAATATGTTTGACTCTCTGAGAATGACGCATGAAGGCAACATTCAAGTCGAAGAAACCAAAGCCCTTATCCTCATTCAGAATTATGAGGCATTCAAGATGGAAGAAAGTGAATCAATAGAAACAATGTTTTCAAGATTTCAGATTCTGGTTGCTGGTCTAAACGTCCTTGACAAAGGATATTCCACTGCTAATCATGTTAAGAAGATCATCAGAAGCTTGCCAAAACAGTGGAGGCCAATGGTCACAACGCTTAAGCTAGCCAAGGATCTCAACAAAATCTATCTGGAGGAACTTGTCAGCTCCCTCAGAAGTCACGAGATAGAGCTAGAAGCAGATGAACCTCAAAATCAAGGTAAGCCATTAGCTTTAAAATCTAACAGAAAATCTGACTCCAAAGTTTTGCAGGCTGTTGAAGAAACCTCTGATGGGTCCTCATCAGAAGAAGATGAATTGTCTCTCCTCTCCAGAAGGGTGAACCAACTATGGAAGCAGAGGCAAAGAAAGTTCAGGAATCCCAGAAGATCAGAAAATCAAAATGAATCTTCCTCCAGATACAGAAGGTCAGAATCCTCCTCTAGACACAGAAGATCCGAAGGCTCTTCAGGAAGCAGAAAGCCAAACAACAAAGACATCATCTGCTATAAATGTAACGAGCAAGGACACTACAAGAGTGATTACCCAAAGCTTCAGAAGGAAAATCCCAAAAAGAAGTTTGGCAAGGAAAAGAAGAAAAGTCTCATGGCTACATGGGATGACTCTGACACATCTGAAGCTGACTCGGAATCAGATGATGAGAGAGAAAACATAGCTCTCATGGAAAACATAATAGAAGACAGTGAAGCTTCTGAATCAGACTCTGAATCAGATACATAAGAGGTATTTCCTGACTTTGCTATTAACTTTACCAAGGCTGAACTAGCTGAAAGCCTTAATGAAATTCTGGAAAGATATCAGCAGATTAGAGTCAAATTCAGAAACCTGAAAAGGAATCTTGTTTCTGACTCTGATAAGACTGAGAGTCTCAAATTGGAGAATTCTGAGTTGAAAGATAAAATTTCAAAATTAGAAAATCTATTGCAAAACTCTCAGAAGGAAACAATCCCTGAAACTCCCAGCAGTGCTGATGAGATCATCAAGGAGTATGATCACAGCTTTCAGAAGTTTCTAGCTAAAAACATAGATAGAAGCAAAATGGCTTCAATGATCTATGGAGTTGGCAGAAATGGCAGAAAAGGAATAGGATACCAAGGTAAGGTACCTACACCAAGAAATGCCATAGATTTAGTTATAAAACACACTCCACTTGATTCACACTTTACATATGGGAACACACATGACATAAAATACACAAGTAGTGATTATTCTGTCAGACCAAAATTCAACCAGAGTTTTGGTAAAACTAACAAGTCAGGACCCAAGAAAATATGGGTACCTAAGGATAAAATAATACATGTTACAGATATCTTTAGCAGCAAAGCAGAAACACCAGTCATGGTATGGACTCTGGCTGCTCACGACACATGACGGGAAGAAGGCATATGTTCCAAAGCCTGGAACTTAAGCCTGGAGGCCATGTAGGCTTTGGAGGCAATCAAAAGGGAAAGATCATTGGCTCTGGAACAGTAGGTAACGGAAATCTGCCCTCTATAAGTAATGTTTTATTAGTAGATGGATTAATGCATAACCTGTTATCCATAAGTCAATTAAGTGATAACGGTTATGATATAATCTTTAATCAAAATTCATGCAAAGCTGTTAATCAAAAAGATGGGACTATCCTATTTAATGGAAAGAGGAGAAACAACATTTATAAAATCAAACTTTCTGAACTGAAAAGTCAGAATATAAAGTGTCTTTTGTCTGTTAACAATGAGCAATGGATCTGGCACATAAGATTGGGACATGTTAGTATGAGAAGAATATCTCAGATTAACAAACTCAATCTGGTTAGAGGACTTCCTAACCTGAAGTTCAATTCAGATGCTTTGTGTGAAGCATGTCAGAAAGGCAAGTTTGCAAAACCAGCTTTCAAATCTAAAAACGTTGTTTCCACCTCTAAGCCATTAGAACTTCTGCACATTGACTTATTTGGACCAGTTAAAACTACTTCAGTCAGTGGCAAGAAGTATGGGTTAGTAATCGTAGATGACTATAGCAAATGGACATGGGTAAAGTTCTTAAGGCACAAGGACAATTCATACTTTGTGTTTGTCACCTTCTGCAACCAAGTTCAGAATGAAAAGCATCTTAGAATCGTCAAAGTCAGAAGTGATCATGGTGGAGAGTTTGAAAACAAAGATTTTGAGTCATTCTTTAATGACAAAGGCATTCTGCATGATTTCTCTTGTCTTAGAACTCCCCAGCAAAATGGAGTTGTAGAACGAAAGAAAAGAACATTGTAAGAAATGGCCAGAACCATGATCAACGAGACTAACGTTGTTAAGATCTTCTGGGTAGAGGCAATAAACACAGCGTGTTACATTCAGAATAGAATCTCCATAAGACCTATTCTGGAAAAGACTCCATATGAATTGTGGAAGAACAGAAAGCCCAACATTTCATATTTTCATCCATTTGGATGTACCTGTTTTATTTTAAATACAAAAAATTATTTGAACAAGTTTGACTCTAAAGCACAGAAGTGTATTATGTTAGGATACTCTGAACGCTCAAGAGGGTACAGAGTATACAATACAGAAACACGGATTGTGGAAGAATCAATCAGTGTTCGTTTTGATGATAAGCTTGACTCTCAAAAGTCAAAGCAGAATGAAGTATCTGCAGGTATGGAAGTTGAATTCACAGGTACTGAAGACAAGTCATCAGAAGCTCTTAACAGAGACACTCCCTCAACATCAGAAAGAGGCACTGCAAGCAATCCAGCACCTTCTGTTGATCAACTTCAGAAAAGACCATCCAGAAGCAGCATGGATCACCCAGAAGAAACAATCTTAGGAAGAAAGGAAGATCCAATCAGAACAAGAGCCAGCTTCAGAAACTATGAAGAATCCCTCATGGGACTTGTTTCTCTAATTGAACCATCATCAATTGATGAAGCACTTCTGGACAATGACTGGATTCTAGCAATGCAAGAAGAGCTGAATCAATTCACAAGAAATGACGTATGGGATCTAGTTCCCAAACCAAAAGGATTCAACGTCATTGGAACAAAATGGGTGTTCAGAAACAAATTGAATGAACAAGGTGAAGTCATCAGAAACAAATCACGATTGGTAGCACAAGGTTATAGTCAGCAAGAGGGGATAGACTATACAGAAACCTTTGCTCCAATCGCCAGGTTAGAATCTATCAGACTCTTAATCTCTTTTGCTGTTAATAAAGGCATCACTCTGTATCATATGGATGTTAAGAGTGCATTCTTAAATGGCTATATAGAAGAAGAGGTATACGTGCACCAACCCCCTGGCTTTGAAAGTTCAAAAATCCAGAATATGTTTTCAAACTAAAGAAGTCACTGTATGGTCTGAAACAAGCTCCCAGAGCTTGGTATGAAAGACTAAGTAACTTCCTGTTAGAAAAGGAATTCACCAGAGGGAAAGTGGACACAACCTTATTCTGTAAGACAGTTAAGAATGACATCTTAGTATGTCAGATTTATGTTGATGATATCATTTTTGGATCTACTAAACCTTCTCTGGGAAGAAAATTTGCTAAGTGTATGCAGGCAGAATTTGAGATGAGCCTAATGGGGGGACTGAAGTTCTTTCTGGGCATTCAGATCAATCAAACCCCAGAAGGAACTTACATTCATCAGAGCAAATATGTCAGAGAACTACTGAAGAAATTTGATCTCTCGGAATGTAAGCCATCAAAGATTCCAATGCATCCCACGTGCATTCTGGAAAGAGAAGAGGTAAGTAAAAAGGTAGAACAGAAGGTCTACAGAGGTATGATTGGTTCTCTTATTTATCTGACGGCTTCAAGGCCTGAAATTTTATTCAGTGTATGCATTTGTGCTAGATTCCAATCAGATCCTAGAGAATCTCACTTAACAGCATTTAAGCGAATTTTCAAGTATCTGAAAGGTACTACTAATCTGGGTTTGTTTTATAGAAAATCAAGTGATTACAGCTTAGTAGGATACTGTGATGCTGATTTTGCTGGAGACAGAGTAGAGCGTAAAAGTACTTCTGGAAGCTGCCAATTTCTGGGAGAAAATCTGATCTCTTGGTCCAGCAAAAGGCAATCCACAATTGCTCTATCAATAGCAGAAGCTGAATACATAGCAGCAGCTGGATGCAGCACACAAATGCTCTGGATGAAAAGTCAACTTGAGGACTTCCAGATATTTGAGAGTAACATTCCTATCCTCTGTGACAATACTTCTGCTATCTGTCTTAGTAAGAATCCAATTTTACATTCTAGGGCTAAGCATATAGAAATAAAACATCATTTTATTAGGGACTATATTCAGAAAGGGATTTTAAATTTAAAATTTATTGACACAGACCATCAATGGGCTGATATTTTTACAAAACCCCTTTCTGAAGATAGGTTCAACTTCATTCTGAAACATCTCAGGATGAAGCTCTGCCCAGAATAAAATTGTTTTGATTCCATATCTTAACCTTCAGAACTTTGTTTATTTTACTGTGAACTTCTGATCAATCTTCTTTCAGAACTTTAGAAATGCAGATTGTATCAGAATCTATCCATGACGATCTGTGCGCTTCATTTCAAGGATAGAAATGTGCTGTTCACTCAATCAAACAAGTGTCATCCAGTCATCAGCCATTTTCTGAGGCTGAACACGCGTTCACGTTTCTGAAAAGGCAAAAGTGCTGATTGGATGCATTGAGACACATGTCATGGGTAACCGTTCCAAATATCTTTCTGAATCCTCTAAAATCAGCTATCATTAAATGCTAATAATCATGATTAATTTCTCTCTCTTTACGTTTATGTTTTCAAAAACTTTTTAGAAATCTATTTAAACACACTATCACACAGTTTACACTCTTTACCTTCATTATCATTTTCTCTCATACTTGTTGTTTTCATCGTGCATTCACAAAAACCCTTTCAATCTTTTTCACAAAAACCTCCGTGTGAACAATGGCTTCCTCCAGCATCCCTTCAGGTTCCCAGAAAATTGTTTCATCTGAACAATATCAAGAGCCCTACAGAACGCTGCTCACTCCAATCAAAAATCTGGAAGTTCTGTCAGAACTAATCGTGGATTTCAACAGTCTCAAAGAGAATGGTTTTGATTTATCTGAAGAGGTTAAAGCTCAAAGTTGGGAAAGGTATTTTTACATACTGGTGGGTCCAACATTTCCTATTCTGGTAAAGGAATTCTGGATTCACGCTTCTTCTTCAACTCATCAAGTTACATCTTATATCGTCATTGATCTAACAGTCTTTGAACGCCTTGCTGCAATAAACAACAAAACTGCTATCCCTAAACCAAAACAACCAGATGTTGGTTCCAGCATATTGAACTTTGAAACAGAACTAAAGAAGTGGATCACTTCTTTGAAACAAGCAAGTCTGGAACTGATTGATCCTGCTGTATTAGACCTCCTCTTGACAAAATTCAGAAGATGGGTATGCTCTGAAACCTTTAAGTTGCAAGACCAGAGCTATGGACAGGCTCAACAGAACTTCAGCAATCTGCTGAAAGAGATTGAAGGTCCAGTTCTGAGCAAAGTGATTAAGGAAGAAGTTCTCCATTTGGACATTGCTCCCTGGTCAGAACAGTGTCCAGCTTCCAAAGTTCAACCTGATACTGAAGAGTAGTTGATTCCTGTTGAAGACCTGAGTCAGAAAGAAGATGCTGCAGAAAGCTCTTAGAAGCATCCTGTTATACCCCAAAATTTGCCCTCCCATATTCCTCGAGAAATTGCCAAGCCAAGCTACAAAATTCCCCAAGGGTTGTGCAGTGCAATAGTCTCCCATACAGTCAAAATTAGGGTTTTGAGTCTGATCAAGAAAAAGAAGTGTTCAAAGGCCCAATCAAGTCTCATATGCTTACAAACATGGTCAAGCATCCTCATATCAAGTTTCAAGGCATTCAGCTCAAAATTGCACAGTCAAAACCCTAAATTGCACTACAGTCAACTGTAGGGGCAAAATGGTCATTTGACAGTCAAAAGTTCAAATTTTTGGTCAACATATCATTTTGAAGCCACAAACATCATTTGATCAATGCTTGATCATGACTCTCAAAATTTGGCTCAGAAATCATCAAAGATGCAAAAATTGCTATATTTGGACAGCTGAAAAAGTCAACTGAAATTGACCAGGGCATAACTTTCACATGGATTATCAGAAAAATTCCATCCAAAGCTCATTTTGAAGAGAAAGACATTTCCTACAACTCATCTTCATACTTCAAGTCCAAGAAATGCTCTCACAAAAAGTTATCAATTTCAACATTATAGGTCATTTTCAAAAGTCAACAAAAAAGGACTTTAAGTCAAAGACCATAACTTGATATTGGTAAATCAAAATGACATGGGACCAAAGGCATTGGTTAGAGGACTCAAAGACCTTTCCAAAATGTCCAAGAACATGTGAAAAGCTTAAAAATTGAGCAAGTTATGCCTTGTAGAAGTTGGGAAATTTTTGTGAAATGGCAAAAGTCAACTATCCTTGAAACTCCAATTTTTGACAAAAGGGCCCACTTTCTTCCACTTGATTCATCCTTGTCATGCCACACACGTGTCCCATGATTAATTTCAAGACCAAATATTGATTTTTCTATTTTATTTAATTTTTGATAATTTAATTCATTTTAAATCTTTAAAAATTCAAATAAAATTCAAAAGTCAATGGAATAGTGTCATTTGAATTTGGACAACTTCCATGTATCATGGGCCAGCTCAATAACTCATGCTAGGGTTAGATTATACACTAAGTCTTGGTCTTGGCTTAAAAGAAGGAAAAGTTTGTTAATGAAAAAACCCTAGGACTAGTTCTCTCATGGGCATGAATCAAGGTCAAATAACAAGCTAATTCTCTTCCCTCATAAGTGCTAAGTCAAACCCTAACCATAATATACCAAAGGCTGCGCTCAAAAGCTTATGGACAACTTGAAAAATTAGCCATATAAGTCAAATCTGAAATCAAGGTTGGGGGGAGTTTTAAGCCTTAATTCTTTTTCTAATAGCATCCTGAGACACCATTGAACGATTCTCAATCACTAACATCAACCAAAACGCCCTGAATTGATATCCATAAGTCAAACTGTGAAGCAAAATTCTTGAAATCGCATAGCATCATTCAAGCACCTTTTTGCATTTTTCTTTATTGATTCACGCTCATAATGATGTTTCTAAGCTAACCAACACATTCAATTATGTTTTTGTGCCATATATGCGTTTTTGCCATTGTTAGATATTAGGGTTACAGGTTTTCCAAATTGGGGCTTTCGTGATAAGGAAAAATTAGCCCATGAGAATATGATCATTCAAACCAGCTCACCAAGACGAAGAGATTCATGCATTCGCGAACAATTTATATACACCCAGCATCTAATCGCTATTTTCTTGTAGGTGGTATACAGCAACGCGTGCAAAACCGTTCCCATAGGCTTGTGTTTCAGAAAAAGTGAGGAAGATGATGTGTTGTCCCTCACTGATTCGTTGATTTTAAATTTCGCGCTTTTAATTACTAACGCGCTGATTCTTTCTTTTTATTAATTGTGTATTATTACTATATCAATTAATCCAAACAGCTCAGCTGGCAGGCACCTCCCTTGGCAATATCCAAGACCTGGGTTCGAACCCCAGGTCTCATGCTATTTCAATATTGTTTTTCATTTACAATTCCCATGCAGGAATGATCTTAGGACGCACCATACTCCTTCATCATCCCACCATCCACGTGTCCATCCCATTCAGATCAAAGGCGTAGGATCAAGGAACACAATAAACCCCAGTCAAAGCATCATACAGGATTCAAAAAGTCAATGGACTCAAGCTTAATGGGCCTGAAATGCTAAGGCCTGTACCTCCAATTTTGGGGCTACCCCCCCCTTGGTTTGCCTTCTCTTTCTTTCTATTTTATTTCTTTTCAAATTATTATTTTCTTTATTAGTTTAATTAATTTATTTTTAACAAAATACAAAAAACATCAAAAAATCAGAAAAAGGATAAAAACATAAAAAATATTTATTTTATTTATTTTCTTGTAAATAATTAACATGTAAATAAATTTAGTAAAATAGGTTTTAACTTTAATTCTTTCTTCCATAAAAAAATCCAAAAATATAGCATTAGGTTAATGACTTTTTTTTATTCCTTTTAACTTTCCTTGTTTTTTGCCATAATATTAGTAATTTTTATAATTAAACTAGGGTTGCATTTTAGGTTAGATTTTAATACTTTCTTAATAACTAAAAATCCAAAAATATAGCATTAGGTTAATGACTTTTTATACCTTTTAAATTTTCCTTTTTTTTATCACAATATTATTTATTTATTTATTTTATTTTTATAATTAAATGTACATAAATAAATTAGGGTTTAATTTAGATTAATATAACATTTTTACAATAAACTTAAAAAAACAATAGAATTAGGGTTAGTCAATTATAATTAATTCCTTCTTTTTCTTTTTTCTTTTAAGTCTTAAAAAATACAAAAATACAAAAAATATTCCTTTTTCTTTAATTTTAATTCTTCATTAGTTCTAATTAATCAATTCATTAACTTTAAATACTTTTGCAAAAAGGGTCCAACGCCCTAGTTTTGTTTTTAATTCCTTTATTTCGCACATTTATTTTATATCGTTTAAATAATTATGTATATGCCCCAAAGCCTTGTAACGTTTTTTACTTTATTTCTCGCACTTTTATTTTATTGCTTCTTTACTTTCAGTCAAATCGGGTTCGGTTTATTTTGGCGATGTGGACCCGCGCCATTTGTAATAGTTTAGATTTATTTTCTCGCACGTATATAACTGTTAACAAAAAGCATGAAAGAATGTATGGCCCTAAAAATAAAATCAAGCGTAGATCACAACAAACATGACAAGACAAAATAATTGAAACATGACACACGAACCGCACACACCACCCCTAGGGTACGCCTCACTGTTGCCTTTCGAAAGGTGATCGTCGAGTAGAGGACGTCTTAGTAAGTCCTCATGATCCGGGAACCTGGCATGAGGGTAGCTTCTAAGGTGTCTTCCCATTGCTCCGGTGATCACCGCGTCCCTACAAACTCGAATTGACCCGAACACCTCCAATGGTGGTGCTACCTACCTCTCAATGGTGGGATGGCATTACTTTAAAGGACATTTCCACAGACAAATTCCTTAGGGTAGGTAGGTTCTCGTAGGTACTTGCTCTCTTCAAAAACAAAACAAATAATACTTTTCACCAACACATTTTCAAAAGCTTTCAAAGCAAATTTTTCAAACACTCTGACGTACGAGTCGAACTGAAATTTTTTCAAAGAAACTTTTAAACCCACAATTGAAAAGCAAGCAAACATTTTGAAAACACATTGAGCAAGTATCTAAGAGCCCATGGATAACCATGGATAGAAAGGGTGCTAACACCTTCCCTTTCTATAACCTACCTCCCGAACCGAGAGCAATCTCTTTTAAGGAATTTTTCTGTGCTTTTGTCCTTTCCATTTGGAGAAAATAAAAGACGGTGGCGACTCTTGCTTCCGCGACATTTCGCGAACCAGCTTTAAAACAGTCAGTTCCAGATCCACCGATCACACATCCTATTTTTGAAGATTCTCAAGCTTCATTGGACAGGCAGACTCTAGAAGAGCTGAAGAGAAATGATCTTCTGATGAAGGAAAGAATGGATGTACAGGACAGCAAGATTTATGCAATAGCCAACATGGTATCTCAGCAGAAGGAAACCAACGATCAGATCAAGGGCATGCTAGAGGCTTTGTTCACACGTCTCCCTCCTCCTTCTTAGAATTTTTTTTCATATCTTTTCAGCATGATTATCTGTAATATTTTTACCATGTTCTGAACTCTACATTGCTTATGTTTTTTAATATAAATGCACTTTTAACTCTGATCATTTTTACCTCTGATTATTTGTGCTTTTTGATAACTGACAAAAAGGGGGAGAAAGAATGATATTTTTCAATAACGGATTGTTGAGACATAAGTCTCAAACATTCTGACATTCTAATCTATTTGAATGTATTTCTTCTGAAAATCTTACAGGTACAAGAATTTGATGAACTCTGATAAAGTAAAGTTTTGATGCTCAAAGAAAGTTCAATAAAGTTATGATGCTCAAGGTCTCATGGAATTAAAGGGAAGTAATAAACTCAGGGGGAGTTTTTCTCTTTGTTACTATGATACCTTTTATTCCTTATCTTCTTACCTCTGATACCTTTTATTCATTATTTGTTTATCTCTGATACCTTTTATTCTTTAATTTTAATTGGAAAAAAATCTGGTTTTTGTCATCATCAAAAAGGGGGAGATTGTTAGAACATAGTTTGATTCTACAACCCTCAGTTAGAGTTTTGATGATAACAAAATACAAGATTAAATAAATTGTAAGATTTATATAAGACATATATGCTACTTAAAATTATGTTGTGTATTTACAGAAACTCTGATGGAATCAGCATCAGAATATCAATATCAACATCAGCATCAGAAGATATGTCAGCATCAGAAGATCAAATAACATGTGCTATACGCTAAAGCCTGATGAACAGAATCTGCGCATAACATACTCTGACTCTGATCAAGATCCTAACCATGTCATCGGCACTCAGAAGCGTCAGAATAAGCTAAAGCCAAGAACACTCTGATTATCATTAGCATAACACTCTGAAGTGTCAACGTTACTATGCATTCAAGACAGATTAATTACCAACGGCTTTATTCCAAGACAAAGATCTTCTCAAAAAGGAAAGAACGTTATGAGCATTGAAATGGATTTATGGACAGCAACGTATCTCTTCCTAGGCTATTTAAACAAGTCAGTAAGAAAAGAAATGACTAATATTATACACGCATATACACGCCTAAGCTAATCATCTTCACGAACGCTCTCATTTTTGCTAAAGCTTTCAACCACGCTTACTCTATAGCTCTAGCAATCTAGTTTCATCCTAAGCTTAATATTATGTATTATCACAGTTGTGATATATAGTTTTACTAGAAAACTTCAAACACACTTTTGTTCATTTATCTGTAAGAGAATTACCTTGAGATAAACCGGTCTGTGGTTAGACTCAAGAAGGCTTTAACAATTGTTAAAGCAGTTGTTGTATTCAGTTGAATATAGTGGATTAAGACCTCGTTGGAGAGAGGCGAAATCACCTTGACTGGTGGACTGGAGTAGTTTGAGATCAAACGAACCAGGATAAAAATACAGTGTTGTCTGCATTTGATTTCAAGTTTTACAATTCAACCCCCCTTCTTGTGTTTTTCACATCTTCAAGGTAGTCAGATGGAACGATGAATGCCAAGCTGCCTTCGACAAAATCAAGGAATATCTACAAGAACCTCTTATTCTCATGCCTCCAGTTGAAGGAAGACCCTTGATCATGTACTTGACAGTATTAGAGAACACTATGGGGTGTGCTTTGGGCCAACATGACGAGTCTGTCTGAAAAGAGCATGCTATTTATTACCTGAGCAAAAAGTTTATCGCCTGTGAAACCAGATATTCACTGCTCGAGAAAACTTGTTGCGCTCTGGCATGGGCTGCTCGCTGGCTAAGACAGTATATGTTGACTCATACCACTCTGTTGATTTCTAAGATGGACCCAATCAAGTACATCTTCGAGAAACCTGCCATTTCCAAATGGATAGACAGATGGCAAATGATCTTGACTGAGTACGACATTTAATACACGACTCAAAAGGCCATCAAAGGAAGTGTACTAGCAGATCATTTGGCCCATCAAGCTGTGGATGATTATCAGTCAATAAACTTCGACTTCCCTGATGAGAACATCATGCTGGTAACGAACTGTGCAAAATCTGGACTATATGACGGACCTGAACAAGGATCTCGATGGACTATGGTATTCGATTGGGCTTCTAACGCCTTAGGTAACGAAATTGGTGTTGTGGTAATCTCTCCTGAAGGTTTCCACACCCCTTTCACTTCCAGACTATGCTTCGATTGCATAAACAATATGGTCGAGTATGAAGCATGCATCTTAGGTCTGAAAGCTGCTATTGACTTAAGGATCAAGCATTTGGATGTGTTCGGGGACTCTGCCATAGTGATCAGCCAAGTAAAAGGAGATTGGGACACTAAACACCCTAATCTTATCCCTTACAAGGAACTTGTGCTATCCCTAATTCCTTACTTCGAGGAGATCACTTTTTAGCACTTCCCTAGGGAAGAAAACCTGTTGGCTGACGCTTTGGCAACCATGTCTTCAACGTTCAAGGTCAGATGGGACAACAAAGCCCCTATGATAACAATTGAAAAATTCGATGAACCTGCACATTGCTATGAGCTTGACACTGATGCAGAAAGGCCATGGTACGGTAAGATGAGGAGATACCTTGAAGCACAAGAGTATCCAAAGGGGGCATCTATCAATGACAGAAAGTTCTTGCAAAGATTTGCAGCCAAATTCTTCCTAAGTAACGGGATATTGTACAAGCACAACCATGATTCAACTCTACTCTGATGTGTGGACAAGAAGGAGGCGGAGGAGATCATGGAAGACATGCACGATGGTCTCTTCGGTACTCACTCAAGTGGGCATACGATGGCCAAGAAAATCTTAAGAGTCGGTTACTATTGGTCAACGATGGAGACTGATTGCCATCAACATTCAAGAACTTGCCACAAATGTCAAATGTATGCTGATAAGGTCCATGTGCCTCCTATCCCTCTGAATGTCATGACCGCTCCGTGGCTATTTGAAATGTAGGGCATTGACATGATTGGAGAGATCAAGCCTACCGCTTCCAACGGATATCACTTCATTCTTGTTGACATCGACTATTTTACCAAATGGGTCGAAGTCGCCTCGTTTGCCTCAGTCACCAAGAATGTTGTAGCCAGATTCATCAAACACAACCTCATCTGCTGTTATAGTATCCACGAAAGAATCATCACCAACAATGGGACTAACCTCAACAATGTCATGATCACTGAGCTTTGCATTCAGTTTAAGATCAAGCATCACAATTCTTCTCCGTATAGACCGAAAATGAATGGTGCAATCGAAGAGGCCAACAAAAATATCAAGAAGATCATGCAGAAAATGGTAGTAACCTATAATGATTGGCATGAGATGTTTCTGTTTTCTCTACATGGCTACCGTACTTCAGCTAGAACATCAACTAGGGCAACTCCCTTTTCCCTAGTCTATGGCATGGAAGCTGTTTTTCCAGTGGAAGTTTAGATTCCCTCGCTGAGAATTATGAATGAGGCAGGCCTAGGTGAAGACGAGTGGATTCAAACGAGATTGGATCAGCTGAACTTAATTGACGAAAAATGGTTAGCTGTTGTTTGCCATGGTCATAAGTACCAAAAACGGATGATCAAAGCTTTCAAAAAAAAGATCAAACCTCGAGTATATTAAGTTGGTGACTTGGTGATAAAACACATCATTCTACCACAAGGCGACCCCATAGGAAAATGGACTCCCACCTATGAAGGGCCATTTGTTGCCAAGAGAGTTTTCTCTGGCGGTGCCATGATGCTGACTACCATGGATGGTGAAGATTTCCCACATCCTATAAACACAGACATAGTTAAAAAATACTATGCATAAGAGACCCGTTAGGTTGACACACCTAGGAAAAACAAGGGCATCCCGGTGAAACAACCGGCTGAAAATCATCAAAACAATGAAGTCTCCGTCGAACATCTTTTATCCCACATGTAGGGAAAGGTAAACATCGAGAAAACCTGAGAAGGGAGGAGTCACAGTCTTGCAACCGAGAGATCGGGTAAGGGAGTCTGTTACGCAAGGGGAAGGTATTAGCACCCCACACGCCCGTAGTACTCTACGGTATCCACTCTTGTTATCTATCTTATGGGTGTGTTTAATCTATGCTTACTGTTTACTATACTACTAAAGGAATGCATGCAAAATAAAGGGGAAAAGAATGTAGGGAAAATAAAATTGTGCTCACCTGGGCCCTACCCCAATGCCTACGTATCCTTTTTGAGGAATTAGAGCTACCGTAGTTCGGCTCATATGTTTTTTGTTTGTTTTGTGTTTTTTATGGACAAAGTTAATTCCGCCTTCTGCCGCAGCTCGACCTTTGGAGACTTATGCGTTGGCACAAAAGTAAATTAATCATGTCCTTACCTGAAAAGGGTTTTAGAGAAAAGGTTCTTGAGCTCACAAAATGATTTGAATTTGTTTTGTATTTTTGTTACCTTGAAAAAGGGTTTAACTATGATTAGCATGGTTTTATGATTTGCTAAGAAAATGAGTTTTGTTTTAGATGCACATGCAAAAAGGGAAAGAAAAGAGTCTAATGGGGAGACTAGCCTATCTCTAACCTAATGTTGTCATACAATGGTAGTCCTAAGTCAAGGATGAAAGGGGAAGTTTCTACCTAATGTCAGCATGCGTGGTTTACAACCTAAGGTCTAACTTGCATCCGAACGGAGCGAGCGCATCCTAAAGGAACATGGTATATACAAGGATAAAGTAAGAAAGCCAGCAAAAAAGCACACCTAAAGAGATCCTGCCTAGGTTAGCATGTCTAAGAAAAGTCTAAAAAACTATCCTATAGGGAGCATGCAATGAGAGCGAAGTCGTGATCTCAATTTCTAAATTGAGTGACTCATCGATGGGCAAGAAAGAATGGAAAGAAATAAAACCCTATAGGGAGCATGCACTGAGAGCAAAGTCGTGATCTCAATTTCTAAATTGAGTGACTCATCGATCAACAAGAAAGTGAACAAACACAAGCACAACACATATAGCAAATGAAGTGCGGAATGCCTGCTACAGGTCTTTAAACAGCGACTTCGAGCGCACGCTCTTTATTTCCTACTTCTCATGATATCTAGAAAGCGGTAAAGTGCGGAAAAATACAAGGGTAGTAGCAGAGGCTACCAAAGCGAGCAAGTCGTCAAGAGCATACGAGAGCAATGAAGAAGCGGAATACACGCGTTGAGCAAACTTCACCAAACAACAAACAAAGTTAGAAATCATATCCAACTAAAAATAAAGGCAAATGCATATTGCGAATGCAATGCATAATCAGAAGCTCCTTGCACAATGAACAAACACATCAAAAATGACGAGGCACCGTTCAAGGATCATAACCTACCGTTAAACCACTGATCATGCCAAGGGAATTGGACCAAGGATACAGAATCGACAAGAACGTGTTAAAATCCTAATTCTAATCATGTACCAAACATTAATTCAATTAATTCCTAAGATAAATAGAAAAATTTATGAAAATAATATCACTAAGTCAAGGAGTAACATATTAGTACCCACACAAAATTTCAGCAAAAAATTATGGAAGAAAATACCATAATTAAATCGCCAAAATTCAAGAAACAAAGTGTAAATTAAGGTGGAACAGGGAGGTGAATTAATCTGAATGTGACGCTAGTTCAGAAGTTCACTAAGGCCCATATCACCAATCTGACCTAAATGCTTCAGCAGTTTTTTTTTTATAATACTTATTATCCATTCAAAAGAAAAAAAATGAAAATAACTGGATGGAAGCGATACGATATCGTTTTGATGATGAAGTAGATAGGGTTAGAAGTGGCTATTCAGCTTCTTGTAACAACACAAAATTTCCTATTCTCTCTCGTGATACTCAACGGTGATGTATCTCCACCGTCTATCAACCATATTCATCACCCGGTCGGTTCGGTCTCCACCATTCCTCTTCTTCGTCTCATTTGTTTCACCGATCCAAACTTCAAACTTCTTCGATCTCAATCTGTCTTCGCCTTCCAGCAACACCGTTCTCAACAGACCTCTCTCCTCATTTGCCTCTGAAACATCATCTCTTCCGATCCAAATGAAAGTAAATCACTGTATAATGAAAAAAGATGAAGGAAGACGAGATATAAATGTTTACCTACGGGAGACGAGTTCGACGCTCCTTTGATGAGAGAGCAGAAGATTCAAGATGTGGAAGATAATCTAGGTATCACGTTCTTGACTCTTTCCTTCTCTTGTGATTTCTTCTTCTTCTATCTCTCTGCGTCTATGTGTGTGCGTCATTGTTGAGAGGTTTCTCTGTCCTGGTTCAAAGCGGTATGTGAAGTCGAATTTGAATGGAGAAGAAAATTGATGTGGTTGTGGATTTTGATATTGTTGCAATCTTGTTGCAGATTCACAGAGATGATGATGATGATGATGATGGAAACATCGCATTGGTGTTATTGCTGTAATCGTGAAGCTGATGAGGATGATTATGGAGCGAAGAGAAAGAGTGAAGGTAATGATGGCTGAAGTTGCAGAAAAGCTCTGAAGATGATGATTGCAGAGAGAGAAGAGATCTTTTTTGGTGGTGATTCTTCTCTGATTTTTAGAATGAAAATGAATCAGTGAGTTCTCCTGATTTTCTGTGTTGAATCGTACCTCTTCCTTCTCTTTTTTCCTTTTCAATCTGTTATCTCCCTTCTTCCAGAAGTTTTTGTTAGAGCTTGTTTTTTGACAGTTAGAAATTGGTTGAGATTTTCTGTTATGGTCTGTTAGGAGTGGTTAGAGGATTGGTTAGGAGGTAGTTATGAATTCTGTTTGTGAACTGAATTGGAATATTCTCATATTTTCTGTTAGAAAGTTTTTGGATGTTGTTGAGTTGGAAATTCTGTTATGGTCTAATTTCATTTCTGATTTGGCTTCTCCCTCTTCTCCATGGTTTCCACCCTTTCCTTATTTATATTTCTGTTTTTTTTAGTCAAACTGGTTTTTTGAGGTCCAGGTTAATTATTTATTTGAACTGAATTAACTTGCGCAATCTGGTTTTTGTGATGCAAGGCGGTAGAATAAGTTTTGAAGATGTGATATTGCAGATTGGTAGTTATGATTGGTTATGGAGGAAGGCAAAATTCAGTTAGAATTCTGTTAGTTTGTTAGGATGGTTAGTTACAGGAATTAGTTGGCAAGTTGCTTAGAATTGTTAGTGGGTTGAAATCCTGTTGCATAATCGGACTGTATTTGATTGTATGTGCTGTGAATTCAAATTGCCATATTGCTTTCATGTTGTTTTGGATGACATATGTTTGAATGCTTGGAATTAAAGGGGCTGAATGATGTTTGGATTGCCGCTTATGCTGAAACTGACATGGTATGCTTGGTTTTATGCAGATTCAGTTGTGATTTTTAAGCATGGAATTGGGTGTTAGAAAGGGAGATAATGGCATGGTAGAGTAACCTTTCGGCTCATTTCAAGGCTTGAAGAGAATGAAATTATGGCAGACGACAAAGAGTTTGAAGCATGAAGGCTTATCATGGAAGACTTTGAAGTATGAAGAGATAGGCTTTAGGATAGATATAAGAACTTCTTTTTTTTTGTAATTATTTTTGAGTTGTAATGTTTGTGACATGAGGTTACCTTGTAATGGTTTATGTAAAGGCAGCGGTCTAATCTTGCAAGGTTCAAGTGAATGTAAACAGTGATTTCTAACTTGTACTTCAAACAAAATCGAATAAGAACCTTGGTTGAAAGTTTGATGAATGACGTATTTTTATAGTGATTTTGAATGGAATTGAATGACCATGAATGAATTTTGATGGAGCTTGCATAAGATTGAACACAGCTATGGGTGATATCCTCCGATGATACTCATATTTTTCTTTCCTCGTACAAGAACCAAGGATTATGTCACGTACCCTAAGCAACATGTGTATCCCTTGATAGACGAAAGGTGATCTTAATACAAAAATGTAATGCCTTCAACAAAACCCTTTGATGAAGATACAACCCTAACCTTGTGCCTTGGATACATGTTGATGAGGAAATGACTTGAGATGTAAAGAAGAGCCAAAATCCTAACTCAAAGCTTTCTTAATTGAAACATTGACAAAAACCCTAAGCACTCGATCTTGAGAACATTTGATGAGGACGGAGAACCTTGTAGCTTAATGAATATAACCCTAACTCTGAACCTTGATCGTTGAAGAAACAATTTAAATTACCCTTGAACATAGAAGAAAGCCTCAAAACCAGAGAGAAACCTTAATTCTTCAATATCTTTGATCCAAAAGACTGACCCTCGATGAAATCGGATGGAGAAGACCTTGTATCTTGATGTAGAGAAGAAGAGAATAACCTCGTAACTTAATGATAAAGAAGTCCATGAAATAAAACCCTAGCTTCACACAAATGATTGATGGAGAGATCACTTGAAACAAGCTTGTGCGAAGATGAGAGCCTTGAAGCATACAACAATGTAATTCCTCGAAATCCCTGATCCCATGCCAAATTACTGACTAATGATGCATGATGTGTTAGATGACCTAATGAAGGTTATGTACATGAGAAAAGTGCGAGATGCGCAATCCAGATAAAAGCAAAAGGGGTAGGACAAATTTGGGGTATTACACCCGGCAAACCAAAAGGTTTGGGAAAAAATTAGGGATATATGCAAAAGATTGTACACCCGGCAAGTTGAAAACCCGAAAGGGCGACTTGGGTAAAAAAGGGTACCCTGGTGGGGTGAAAACCCGAAATGGCGGTCCAAGCAAAAGTTAAGGATTAAAAGCTTATGACTATGTCCCGTGGAATCAACACAGACAATTCTATCACCAAGGTCCAAGTTCAAATGGTCCAAGATCAATCCAATCAACTTCTATCAATGGCAAGGGACATTCGAAGACATTGGGGAAATAGTAGAGTTGGAAGGCAATGAGATTATTTCACATGGATATTTGTTTTCATTCTCAATTTTGTTTTCCTTTCGACGATTTCCTCTTACTAGGATCTCCGTCTCTCTGTACAAAAACGCCTATTCATGGGAAAAATATCAATACAAATATACTTTGAAGTGCAAAACTTATGTCTTTGTTTTGAATGCAAATTTGTCCAATGACTCAAATTGAATGAACATATGCATATGAACATAATTAAAACTATTTCGCACATGTGTCCTTCTAAGCAACAACAAGCATATCTTTAATGTATATGAAATATCCCCACAGAGTTATCTCATTATCATTATCCCCACAAGGACGGCTACAATGAACCTTTCCCCAACGGAGTTGCCCACAAAGTCTCTTTGCATAGGATAATCCCCGACCAAAGTCTCAAATCTCTTGGCAGCTCTCTCTCCAGCTAAGTCGATTTTTACAAGTTAAAGCCTCATGGATCTCTTCCTAAAAGAAACTCACTTCCCCAACAGGGTTTATTTCCCCAACGGGGTTTATTTCCCCAACACGTTTTATTTCCCCAACAACAATCGAGGAACCACAAAATTCCCCAGCCGAGTACATCCTCCCCAACCGAGTCTGTATTCCCCCGGCATAGTCCATCCTCCCCAGCTGAGACCATTATTCCCCAGCTGTGTATATCCTCCCCAGTTGAGTATATCCTCCCCAAGCTAGTCCTACCCGACTGAGTCTACACTCTCCAGTTTGAATTTTCCTTTCATATTATTGCAAATCATAAGGCCACAACCCTTGATCCCTAGTAAATCCGACAGCAAAGCCTTTTCCAAAAAGATACTATGAAGCCTGGACTCGACCAGATATTAGCATAATTTTTCAAGTTATTACTGAAGCCTGGACCCGACCAGATAATAGTTTGACTTCTTCAATTGCTGAAGCCTAGGCCCGACCAGATAGAAGTTTAATTCCTACAAAATCATCAGCAAAACTCCTCTTCTCCAATAGAGTTTTCCACTATCCCTAGTGAATTACTGAAACCTGGACCCGACCAGATAACCGTTTGAGTATCTGAAACCTGGACCCGACTAGATAACAGGTGATCTCAATTTCAAGATACTATGAAACCTGGACCCGGCTAGATAATAGTCTAACTCTTCAAAGATATAGAAGAACTTGGACTAAACCCAACCAAGGTTTAACTTCTTTTCCCTGGTAGAGTTTTCCTCTGCCCCAACAAATTACTGCGAAACCTAGATCCGACCAGATATCAGTTTTCAATTTCATCTTTTTAAGCAAGTTATTATGAAGCCTGGATCCGACCAGATAACAATTACCCTCATAGATTCGTTGTGAAACCTGGAAACTAACAAGATAACAACTAAATCCCCAAACAGTTTATGGCAAAACCCGGACCCGACCAGATAGAAATTGACCTCATCAACCTCAGAAATCTGCAAATCCTGGACCCGACCAGATAATAGTTTTTCAAACAGTTTATTATGAAACCTGGAGCCTGACCAGATAACAACTAACTATGATTCCCAGAGAGACACTATGAAGCCTGGACTCGATCAGATAATAGTATAACTTTCCAAAAACCATGAAATATGGACCCGACCAGATAGTAGTTACCACTTCAAGTTACTGCGAAGCCTGGATATGACCAGATAACAGTTAACTTCCGTATCCCCAACAAGTTGTTGTGAAGCCTGGATCCGACCAGATAACTATTCAATTTCAAGAAAATTTTCTGTAAAGCCTGGAATCCGACCAGAGAACAGTTAATTCATCTCTTCCCCCAGTAAGTTACTACGAAGCCTGGAACCGACCAGATAACAGTTAACTTCCGTAACCCCAGTAAGTTGCTGTGAAGCCTGGATCCGACCAGATAGCAGTTGACTACTTCATCCTCAACAAATTGTGAAGCCTGGATCCGAACAGATAACAGCTGACATTCAAGAGATATTATCCAGTGAAAGCATCCTTTCAACAAAGTTTGAAGATATGCATATTCTTCATTCCCAACGGTAATCAGGGATTCAACCCCACATAATTTCCTCAGCAGCAGTCAGGGATTTATCTTCCTGTACAAAAACATACATCTCACATTCATACATCATAGCATGTACATACCATATGCATCTAACATAATACCACATCTGGTGAACATCATGCAGGCATCTGCATTTTACTAACTCTTTTTCTCACAGGTAAAACATCAAGTTTTAGTATAAATCAACAAGAGATTTGTGTTGATACTTCTTCCAGTGTTTACCAACATTCCTCCAAAGGGCATCTATAAGCCCATTCACCATCCATCTTCGAGTGCAAATTTCTGGGCACTCTAGTGTTCAATCATCTTTCACCTTCAAGTCACGAATGGTGGACCTGTCAATCTAACTCTTCAGGTTTAAGAAGATTGAACAGGGGCAGCTGCTGTACCCCGAAATTTTCCCTCTCACTTATCAAATATTTTCTCACAAAGATATCTCTTGGTTCAAGACTACACTAGGGTTGATCAACTTAAGACACCTCCTTAAGCATTGATGACCAAAATTAGGGTTTAAGATTGTACAAGGATAATTGAACTTTAAAAGCTTCATATGACTTTAATGGATCATTATGGACCCCTAAGATTATTCATGTCAAGTTTCAAGCCTTGGATCACACTTTTGCTCAGTCAATTGAGCAGTTGACCTAAAAATCATCTGTATTGGGGAAAAAGTCAACTATGGCCAATTTATAGTCAAACTTCATAATTTTTGATCCAAATCAACATTAAAAACTCATATGTATCATTTGATCAAGTTTGGACTACAATTCCTCAAGAAATTTGATCAAATCATCAAAAGGGCAAAATGGTCAAAATTAAGGTTTTAACTGAGAAAGGGCAATTTTTGATTTTTGACATAACAAATGATCAATTGGTTTGAAGCATGGTTTCAAGAGTGCAATTTCATATTTTTTACCTAATGGCATGACCTAAAACATTATTCAAGATCAATTGGGTTGATAGTGAATTCTCAGTCAACTGATCAAAAGTCAACTGTACACTGAAAAGTCAAACTTTTACTTTTTGGTCAAAATCCAATGTCAAAGATCACAATTCATTAAAACATGTCAAAATATGAAAATTATTCATCAATAAATCAAAAAGTCAAGATTTCATTTTGAAAAGTCAAAGTTTTCTAACTTAGAAATTTTTCTAAGTGTTTAAAACTCCATGTTTTTTCACAACATTGAGTAAATTTTTTACCATGATGCAAGAGGATTCAAAAGAAACTTTCAACATGAAATTTGTAGATATCCATGATATATACAACATTGCTTTACATAAATTCTTCTAAAAATGCTTGGATCTCAAGTTATTAATTCATAAAGTCATGGTCTTGAAATTGAACACTTAGTGAAATTTTGCCCTAGTTTTGGTCAGGATTTTGACCTAACTTCATGGTACTTTTTCATATAGTTCCAAGGGGAATTTTAAAAAGTGATTCAAAGAGGGGTTGTATAGCACATTTCAAGCATTCCAAAATGTCCAAGAACTCCTTGAGATCATTTGTGAGCAAGGAGAATCGAAGAGATGAAGTTAGGGTTTTCAAACTTGAATTACAAGTCATTTCATGATGAACAAGAATTCAAATCCAAGCCTATGCTGCATAATATTCACTTTGCATACCTCAAACTTGTTTGTCACTCCATAATTAAATGTTTACACAACATGTGGAGCCATTGTCCAAGCATTTGAATCATTATCCAAGTTGCATTTCCATTTTTTGAAGAAAGTAACCATTCCATTCATGTAAAGAAGCTTTAATCACAAAGTCAATGCATAGAGCTTTGCACTTGTTCCTTCTGATCACAAGCAATATCAAAGGCAAAAGCAACATGTCTAGAGCCTCCCATAACCTCAGGCTATGCCTGTACTATGCCTTGAAACCATGTTTTCACTTTTCTTCAAAATCAAGTAACATAGCCATAACTCTACATCTTGTGCTTCTGACCTCCTCAAGTACTCTAACCTTTTCCTTACTTATGCACAAGTATATTGCAACATAACACACGATTGAAAACACTCCAAAACTCCCTGAAAACTCAGATTGCACAAAACCCCTATTTTTGTGTCATTTCTGACTTTAAACTTCAATCTTCAAAACCACTCGTGCATTTCTTGGCCTTTTAGTTTCAAAAGCTTCCTCATATCAAATACAAACCATCCATGTCCCTGTTTGCATACTGTAACATCATCTTCATCAACTTCCATAGCCAAAAACAGAGCATTGTAGTTGGACTTATCCAGGCCATTTCATCCACTCTCAGCTCAAGCTAAGCATTGCATTAGCTTCCTAGAGGTCCAAGGATGCTAACCTGATCATCACCACTGCCTGAAACAAGCTCAAATCCATTTCACGGTTTCCAGTTTAGAAGTATTTTTCTTGAACTTCTATCTTCATATTTAGGCATTGTTAGGTTTGCATTTGTGAAACTAAAATGTAGACATCATTGCCCTGAAACTATACATGTCCATAGATTTCATTTATTTTGATTGAGCTAGGAGAATTTTGAGTTTGAACTTTTTGAAATATTTAGGTCAGAATTTGGTACTTTTAGAAATTCTCATTCATCTTTGATTTATAGCTTATGATATTTATATGGTTGGATTCGTGTGACAAAATGGAGCAATTTTCATGTTTACATTTTTGCAAATGGTTGAGAAATGAGCAAGTTACAGATCCTTTGGCTGGAGGTTGAAGATGAAGTGTAATCAGGGCGCGTTTTGTGTTATGTATTTATCCTTTCACACAAGTTAACGGATGTATCACCACTCCAGTGGTTAAAGCGCGCGCCTGTCACCTTTAGGTCCTAGGTTCAAGCCGCAGCGTGACCTTTTGCTATTTTTTCACTATTTTCTGACTTTTTGTGTGTTTTTGGCAGCGTTTGGGCTTCTCATGTGAGCCTACTCATTTTTTCTCATAATACCTCTTGTATTACTAATCCACCTCCCTGACTTTTTTATTTTTTTATTTCATTTTTTTATTTTTATTTATTATTATTATTAATAATAATATTATTATTATTATTACCATTATTTTTTTATAAATCATAAAAAATCCAAAAAATATTTTTATTTATTAATCATACTTATATATTTATTTTCTCTATAAAACAAAAAGATAAAAAACATTTTCTTAAAATAAATAAATTTCTTTTTTTTTCTCTTAAATAATTATTTTTTAGACTTAGGATAAATTAGTATATTATTTTATTTTCTTAGTTAAAATTAATTTAGAACTTAGGTTTATTTTAATTAATTAATCTTCATTTTATTTTCATTAATTTAAAACCTTTTCATAAAAAACCCTAAAAATCCTTTTCAAATTAATTTCTTTTCTTAATTAGTTTAAGTTAATTTTATTTAATTTTTATTAATCATTTTTTTTAATTAGGTCAAGAAAAAAAAACCTTTCATAAAAAACAACAAAAAAATCATTTCTTTTTTTCCATTTATATTCTTGCATTTCATTTTCAATTTTGTACAATATTCAATATGATTTTAATAGATAATTAGGTTTAATTTTCTTGCAATCCCCATTCATAAATTTGTACACCACCCTCCCCTAATGATGTAATAGCATAGTAATTTTACTTCTCACAATTTATCGCTTTATATAAATGCTAGTAATTAGGGTTTGTATGAGAAGATAAAATCAACAAGTAGTCAACCCTTATCAAAGACTAAACAAAGCATGAAAATCAATACACTTTCACACAAGCACCCCTAGGGTAAAATCCACTTGGTTGCCTTACAAAAAAGACCATATTATGCATGCGAGGTATCTTAGCAAAAACAAGCAAAAATACAAGATCATAGTCCCTCGATGACGCTATCAAAAGTTGCCTTTCAAAAGGCTCTTAGTCCCTAAAGAAAAATGATAAGATACCTTGCAACATTTCTAATCATGGTTATACGATGACCCATTCTTGTCCTGTTTACATCCAAAGATAGGGTTACTTACCAAATCAATGGTAAGATAACAATGTCAAAGGAGAAAGGAAATGAACATGAAAGACTTTTGAGTAGGTAGAATGTTCCTAGTTACTTGCTCAATTTCAAAACAAAAACATCCTTGTTATTTTCAAAACAAACACTAACACTTTCAAAAACATCTTTCAAACTTGAAAGCATTTTCAAAAGATCAATACTTTGTATACATTCTTACGAACAAGAATCATTACAAAGTTTGCCTAAACGATGGCATATTTACAAAATACTTTCAAAACCACACAAAGCACAATTTCAAACAAAAGCAAGTGATCTAGCAAGTAACTAAGAGCCCATGGAAAACCATGGATGAAAAGGGTGCTAATACCTTCCCTTTCCATAATCTATCCCCCGAACTCAAGAAACAATCTCAAAGGTCTTTCCTGTGCTTTTTCACCTTTCCTTTTGGATAAAAGAAAAGTCGGTGGCGACTCTTGCTAACCGCAACATTTGCGATAAACACAAAACAACTAAGTCAATTCTCCCACCGTATCACACTTGGCCATTAGGAAGTAGTGAGATAGCCGGTTTCGATGGAAAGTTGGAAGTTGGTTGATACTCGATACTACACTCATTGAGATCGGGCTTTTGGGATATCTCGGCTGTAAGAAAAGATTGGTTGTGCTGAGACAATGCCTAAAAGAAAGGTCAATGATATTGAGATCCCCTAGAACCCAGTTAGTTTCTAGGACAGGTTGAGCCAACTAAACATCAAGAGGGTACTTACCTACCAACTCCATGCAAGCCTAAACCTAAGGACTTGTCTGCTTTGTGTGTACATAACAACTTTCTTACTCGTACATAACATCATAAACATCATAACATCATAAGCATTCTCACTAACCATTTCAAGGATTTAGGAATTTATCTTTGTTTTGTTTTGTAGGCCATGAATCATGTCCGAAGGAATACCATCCAAATCAGCTTCGTGAAAGCACCCTCAACTCAAAGAATTAGCATCAAGGGTGCCTGAAGATTCTCCTTTCACCAATAAATATGGTCGACTCTTCAGTTTGGCTACCTCCAATTTCCAAGAAGAAATGATGTGTGTGCTCTTCCAATTCTTTGATCCCATACATCATTGCTTCACCTTTCCTAACTATCAGTTGGTGCCCACACAAGAAGAATTCTCTTAACTGTTGGGAGTGCCCGTGCTTGATCAATTACCGTTCATTGTTTTAGAAGGGACTCCAAAGCCTAAAGTCATCGCCGAAGCCCTGCATCTGAAGAGAGCCGACATCATAGAAAATTGGGAGACAAGAAGCGGAGTTAAGGGTTTCCTAGCCAAATTCATGTTAGATAAGGCTCGCTCATTCTGGGAAGATATGGATCTCCAAGCCTTTGAAGATGTCTTGGCTCTTCTAATCTATGGTTTGGTTCTATTTCCCAATTCGGACCAATTCATAGATGTGAATGCCATCAAGGTCTTCGTCTCTCGTAATCTTATACCTACTCTGCTTGGAGACATTTTACATTGTTTCCACACTCGCACAATGAAGAAAAGAGGTACTCTCTTGTGTTGCATTCCCCTACTCGCTAAGTGGTTTACTTTGCACTTACCTTGATCAACATTGAAGAACGAGCAAGGATTAACTTGGTCTCAAAGGATGATGTCCCTCACACACTCTGACATTTGTTGGTGTTCTCGATCCTTGGAGGATATTACTATCATTGACCGTTGTGGGGAATTCCCTAATGTCCCTTTACTTGGCATTAGGGGAGGTATCACCTATAACCCCTCTCTTGCATTACGATAATTTGGCTATGCACGAAGAGATGGTCCTCACGATGTACTCATCCAAGGTTTGGTGTTCGACTAAGAGAGAAACGATCAAGGCTACCGTCAAAGATTTATACGAGCTTGGAGGATGGTAAATAAAGTGGATAGCAAGACATTGGGGCGTAAGAACTCCATTCCTTTGGAGCCTTATCTTAATTGGGTACGAACTCGTGCTCAAATACTCGGTATGTCATACCCTAACACTTTGCCTATCATCATGGAGCCATTAGTTGAAGAAGATGTTCCTTATGCTATCCTTCATCCTACCATGCCTACTTCTCTTGAGGACTTACAAAGAGCTTGGATCCTGCTGAAGGAAGAACGAAACACCTTCGAAGCCCAATTCTATGCGAGTGAAAACAAGGTCCTGAAGCTTACAAGACAGCTTCATGAGGAGCGAAATCTGAACGCCTAAATTGCGCCAAAGAGGATGTGTTCGACCTTTTTGTCTTAGGAGTTTATTTTGCTTTATTTCTTCCATTGTAAGCGCAAGGGGAATGGTTGTAATTAATTTAAACTTATTAATACAATTGATGTTTGCTCCTTTCTTGTCTAAAACAAATTTAAATCTTCTAAGTCCTTGAAAAAATTGCATCCACATACCATGCATCATATCATGACAGGCTTTTCCCATACAGGTCTCTCATCTGCTTACTGTTTATTTCAGTAGAGATGGCTCTAGAACAGACTATCAAGAATATTCAGATTCAAAATGCTCAACTTCAAGAGATGTTCTTGAACCTATCCAAGGGACAAGAAGAGGTGAAGGCGTTCCTCACTAGGGGCATGATCATGGGAAATCCTGAGGACAACAAGGATGACCAGTTGGAACAGCTATATACTGAAATGGCAACAATGAAAGTCCAGATGATGGGACAACTAGTGGGCCAGATAGCTCTCATCCAAAACTTAGCTTGGGGACAAGAAGAGCTAAGGACCCTCGTCAACAAACTTCATCAAGACGGTTGCAACCGTATGAAATAAACGGTCAAGATTGGGGATCAAGGCACTACTCAGCCTCCCATGAGACAAGAAGCCGGATTGGTGGAGAGTAGACCTTTTCAATTTGCTGCCACGTCACGAGTCCAAAAACCACCTCGTCAACAAGGACAGGGTAATCATAGTAAACGGGTCCCATCCGGTAGGCAGTTTACCAAACTCGACATATTGATATTGCAAGTCTTGCAACACTTGTTGGAGCTGAACTTGGTCACGTTAAGGGATCCTCCTCGGAATCCCAGTACCTCCGCTCCTAGCTATCATCCTGATGCAATATGTTCATACCATTCCAATAATCCTGGGCATGATACGAATAGTTGTTGGGCATTGAAAAATAAGATTCAAGACGTGATCGACGAAGGAGTGCTGGAGTTCACACAAGATGGCCAGACTGAATTCTTTTGTCGTCCCTCAAAGGCACACCACCTAAAGTGACAAGTTCAGACAAAGAGGCTTTTGTTCATTTTGAATTTTCAATTGTAATTTCTTTTGTTAGTTAAACAATTATCTATTAATGTTAAACTCTGTTTCATTGATGCATTGCACATGTTTGTCTTAATTCATCCACTCGTTTTCATTATATTACTCCCTTTATGATATTCAAACTCTTGTTTTAAAAGTTGCAAGCCTTTAGAGGAAGGATGACGAAAACAATGGCATAATCTCATACAGTATCTTTTGGACAGACCTTACTGACGATGTACAGGCGTTCCTTTCAATTATTAAACACGGGAGTTATAAGGAGGATAATCCCTAGTCAACCTCTTCGAGCCAAAGAAATGGGAGTTTCCTTTTTACATAAATTGAAACCTTTAATCTAAACCTGGGGCAGGGTAGTCTCTCAGTTAATCCAAATGCGTGTTCAGTCGCAAACTTTCACCTCATATACAATGAGTGATATCAAAAACATCCTTCTAAACAAAATACGGCGATGATTCCTTATCACATAGGCAGTCATTATCTCTCAAAAAAGAAAGGCCCATTAAGTTGAAACCTACGAAGGAGACTTAAGAGAAACTGGGCCATCTCGCTAACCGTAATCTCAAAACGAGAACAGTTAGGAAAAAATCCGGGATAACAAATAAAAAGAGGACACTACAGATCCTCAACAAACACGAAAAACGTTACAAAAATGACTGCCTTTCGACAAAAAATTTCTGAACCATCACCAAAACGTCATTGGAGTTCAAACGCACAATTAACTGAGTTTAGGACTGAAGAACATCACGAAGAACAGGCGGGTACAAATACACTTTGAGCCTTATCCTTTGTTTCTTAAACCATGAACAAGCCACGTTACAACCCTTCAAAAGTCCTAATTGAAGCGTACGTTAGTTCAAAAGCATACTGTTACAAAAGGTATCCTGACTCCTGTAAGGCTTACTCCAAATCCTGAGTTGAATTCATATTCTTGCAAAAAATTCTTTTATCTGCTAAAAAACTCATTTTCAAAACGTCAAGACAAGGATAAACTTTGCATTATTTGAATATCGTTGTTTGCATGTGGCTAATTATTTGACAGTGAAGAAATTCACACGACGAATATCCAGTGAACAAAAACTCTCTCAATGAACAAAATCAGTTTAAGTGGGAAGACACCTCCAATAACAAGATCTCCTATAGGCAAGGGGGCATGACGTGTTAATGTCCAACACGTCTGGGGAAGTCCAGACAAGATTCCAAGAAATCTCTCAAAAAACACTGAATAACCAGGGGCAGGCCTGTATCTGAATCACTTGGGGCACTGAACATGAACTCCAACGAAAGGTTACCTACGGTTAGGAAAACATTTTTCTTGCAATGCTACAACACTTTTTACTTGGGGAAGTGACAAATCCTTCATAAAATCCTTTTCATAGGGTGATCCCCAGCCAGAATTTCAATCTCTAAAAACTTCTCCCCAACTGAGATGAACTCAAGAATTCTAGAGGATTTCTGCCAAAAGAAAACACCTCTTCAGCAGATTGGAAACCGGGTTTATCTCCCCAACAAACCACAGATTCTCCAGCTTGAATTTTCCTATTATACTATCACAAATCAAGGGACCACAACTCCTTTTTCCCCAGTAGACTGCTCTACAATCTCCGTTGAGTTACTGTAAAGCCTAAAATCCGACCAGATATCAGTTCAACTTCATCCTTTCAAGTAAGTTGTTGTGAAGCCTGGAAACCGACCATATGACATTGTTGTACCCCAAAATTTTCCCTCTCATTTATCAAGAATTTGCTCACAAGATCTCCTTGGACTCAAGACTGCACTAGGGTTTGATTAGCTCAAGACACCTCCTTAAACACTGATGACCAAAATTAGGGTTTGAGATTGCACAAGGATTTTTGAACTTCTAATGCCCCATATGACTTTCATGGATCATTATGGACCCCCAAGATCACTCATGTCAATTTTCAAGCCTTGGATCATATTTTTGCTTAATCAATTGAGCAGTTGACCTAAAAATCAGTTGTATTAGGGGAAAAGTCAACTATGGCCAATTTAAAGTCAAACTTCATAATTTTTTATCCACGTCAACATTTTAAACTCATATGTATCATTTGATCAAGTTTGGACCACAATTCCCCAAGAAATTTGATCAAATCTCTAAAAGGGCAAAATGGTCAAAATTAAGGTTTTGACTAGGAAAGGGCAATTTTTGATTTTTGACCTAGCAAATGATCAATTGGTTTAAGGCATGATATAAAGAGCCAAATTGAATCATTTTGACCTAATAACATGGCCCAAAACATTACTCAAGTTCAAAGGATTGGCAGATGAATTTTCAGTCAATTGATCAAAAGTCAATTGTATACTGAAAAGTCAAACTTTGACTTTTTGGTCAAATTCAAATGCCAAAGATCACAATTCATCAAGACATGTCAAAATATGAAACTTATTCATCAAAAAATTAAAAATTCAAGATTTCATTTTGAAAAGTTAAAATTTCTAAACTTAGAAATTTTTCTGAGTGTTGGAAATTTCTTATTTTTTCATAACTTTGAGCAAAATTTTCACCATGATGCAAGTTGATTCAAGAGAAACTTCCAACATGAAAGTTGTATATCTCCATGAAATATACAACTTTGCTTCACACAAATTCTTCCAAAAGTGCTTGAATCTCAAGTTATAATTTTAAGAACATATGGTCATGAAACAAAACACTTAGTGAAATTTTGCCCTAATTTGGTCAGGATTTTGGCCCAACTTCATGGCACTTTTTCATATAGTTACAAGGGGAATATTCAAAAGAAATTCAAAGATGAGTTATAGAACACATTGCAAGCTTACCAAAATTTCCAAGAACTCCTTGAGATCATTTTTGAGTAGGGAGAATCGAAGAGATGAAGTTAGGGTTTTATCACTTGAATTACAAGTCATTTTGTGATGAACCAAGTTCAAAATTCAAACTATGTTGCATAAACTCTACTTTGCAGGTCTCAAACTTGTTAGGAACTCCATAATTAATGACTTGCACAACTTTTAGAGGTCTCATTTCAAGCATTCAATGCATGGACATGCTTTATATCTATTTTTGGAAGAAAGTGCACATTGTCATTTTGATAAAGTGACTTTTTGCATAAAACTTGTTCTTGAGCCTTGCACTTGTTCTCTTCTGATCACACAAGTCCTATAACTCATGAGAAATGGTTTAGACACTTACAATCACCCAACCCATGCTTGTACCTCACATTGAAACTTGGTTTCCCTCTTTTCTTCAAAATCAAGTAACCTTGTCAAAAGCTAAAAACTTGTACTTCTGACTTGCGAATGAACTCCAATCCTTTTGCTTATACATACACAAACTATTGACATCAAACACACAAATACTCATGCCCTGAAAACAGCTAGAACTCAGAATCACATTCCATACCTCCATTTTCACATAAACTGACCAAAAACTTGAAACTCATAACTCCCTCGTGCGTTTTTAAGCCTTTTGGTTTCTAAAGCTTCTAAACATCATTTAGAACTGATCCCACACCCTGTTACAGAACTGTAACACCATTAACACCATCCTCCATTTTCAAAAACAGAGCTTTGCACTTGGACTTCTCCAGAACTCCTCAGGCTCTTTCAGCTCAAGCTAAGCATTCCATTAGCTTCCTGAGAACTTGAGGAAGCTAACCCAACCATTGGAACCCCTTGAAAGCTGCTCAAACTTCAAACCCGATACCCCCTTGCAAGGTAAGTTTTATAACTTTGGAACTTCTCATACAGGCATCATCAATGATTTATTTATGAACAAAACATGTAGATATCATTGCCCTAAAGCTAACCATGTCCATAGTTTCCATTAATTTTGCTTGAGCTTAGAGAATTTTAAGATTGAAATTTCTAAGATTTTTGGGATTCAGTTTAGGGCCAATGAAATTCATGCTTATCTTTGATCTATAGTTTTAATGCTTTACATTTTTGAAACCGTGAGGAAATTTGCTACAAGTTTAATGTTTACATTTTTAATTTTTGTTGAGAAATGAACAAGTTACAGTTGGTATGGCTGAAGGTTGAAGATGAAGTGTAACTCAGGGCGCGTTTTGTATCATATATTTATTGTTTTGCTTATGTTAACGGATGTATAGCCACCCCAGTGGTAGAAGCACGCGCCTGTAACCTTTGGGACCTGGGTTCGAGCCCCAGTGGTACCCTTTTGTTTTTTTTTCATATTTTTGCATTCTGACTTTGTTTTTTTGGACAGGCGCTGGGCCTCTTTGGGCATGTTTTGTTTTTGTTTTTGCTAGCTAACCCCTTGTTTCATATATGCACCCCTGGCCCAACTTTATTTTATTTTCTTATTTTCTTTTTATTTGTTTTTCTTAATTATTTTTCTAATATTAAAAATCATTAAAAAAGTACAAAAAATATTAGATTTTCATTTTGACATAGTTTATTCATTTTTTCTCATAAAAATTATTTTTATTTAATAAATACTTTATCCATTTCACTAAATATCTTGTAAATTTAATTAAAATAATAGGTTTTTATTTATTTTCTTTTACACCAATTTAAATATATTATTTTAACATTTAAAAGGCTAAAAATATTTTATAACGCTATAATTATTTTCAAGACAAAAATACCAAAAATATTTTTCTTACAAACTTATTTTCTTTTAATCAATTAATAGATTTAGGGTTTTATTTAAAATATTTTCTTAATAAATTTAGGTTTAATTAGTTATTTTCTTTTAATTAATTAGGTTACAACAAATCCCTTTTCTCTAAAAAATCCAAATAAAAATATTCATTTTCTTCACATTTACATTCTTGCATATTTATCCATCTTGTACATTATTTATTTAAATTCTTGTACAAATTCAATTTGGTTGTAATAGATTAATTAGGTTTATATTCTTGCAATCCTCATTCACAATTTGTATACCCCCCCCCCCCCCTCCCACAAATGTTGTAATAGCGTAGTAACTTTAAATTCTGCAATTTATCGCTTTATATACAAATGCTAGTAATTAGGGTTTGTATGGAAAGACTAAAACCAATACTTAGAAAACCCTAATTCAAGACAAAATCAAGCATGAAAACAATAAACTTGCACACAAGCACCCCTAGGGTAAATCTACTTGGTTGCCTTTACAAAATGGCCATATTACGCATGTAAGGTATCTTGGCAAAAAACAAGCAAATACAAGATCATAGTCCCTTGATGAAGCTACCAAAACTGTCTTTCAAATTATCTTAGTCCCTTAAAGAAAATGCTAAGATACCTTGCAACATTGCTAATCATGGTTATACGATGACCCACGCCCGTCCCGTTTACATCCAAAGATAGGGTTCCTTACCAAATCAATGGTAAGATAACAATGTCAAAGGAAAAGAAAATGAACAAAAAAGAATTTTGAGTAGGTAGAATGCTCCTAATTACTTGCTCAATTTTAAACAATTATCCTTGCTATCTTCAAAACAAACACCTACACTTTCAAAAATCTTACAAACTTGAAAACATTTTCAAAAGATCAAACACTTTGTATACGTTCTTACACACGAGAATCATTATAAAGTTTTGCCTAAACAATGGCCTCTTTACAAAATACTTTCAAAAACCACACAAAGCATAATTACAAACAAAAGCAAGTGATCTAGCAAGTAACTAAGAGCCCATGGAAAACCATAGATTAAAAGGGTGCTAATACCTTCCCTTTTATAATCTACCCATGAACTCAAGAAATAATCTCAAAGGTCTTTCCTGTGCTTTTTCACCTTTCCTTTTGGATAAAAGAAAAGTCGGTGGTGACTCTTGCTAACCGCAACATTTGCGATCAAACGTGAAACCTTCAAGTCAGTTCTCCCACCGTATCACAGACAACTTAACTTCACTCTCCTAAGTAATTTCCTGGGAAGCCTGGAATTCGACCAGATAGAAGTTAATTTAATCTTCCCCGGTAAGTCGTTGCGAAGCCTGGAATACGACCAGATAGTAGTTAACTTCATTATCCCCAACAAATTGCTGCCAAGCCTGGATTTTGACCAGATAAAAGTTAACTTTCTATGCTCTCCAGTCAGGAATAACTCCCCAGTAGAGCAATGGACAATCAAAATTCCTGAACTTTATTCCTCCGAGCAAATATCAACACTCTCCACAGAATCTTCTTATACAAGCCAATATTCCCCAGCGGAGTTTCTCCTCAAACAAAAGAACAGGAATTCCCAACAGAAACATCCTAAAATAAGGTCTGAAGAGGAGCATACTCTTCATCCACAGCAGCGGTCCGGGATTTCATTTCCCAAGGCTCCCCAGCATTTGTCAAGGATTTATTTTCCCAGATAAAGATGCACTTCAATAACATTTCACATTCATACATCATATAACATACGCATGCAACATAATCTCGTTTACTTTGAGAACATCATTACATCATGCATACATCTGCATGCAACTAATCCTCTTCCTTGTAGGAAAAATCAATCATCAAATGAAGACTTATTCTGGTTAGATTTAGTTCTTCCAAATTAACAACAGACAAATGAGGACCTCTTCTGGTTAGATTTAGTTCTTCCATATTAACAACAGGCAAATAAAGACCTCTTCTTGTTAGATTTAGTTCTTCCAGATTAACAATTGGAAAATGAAGACCTCTTCTAGTTAGATTTATTTCTTCCAGTTAATAACAGGCGAACAAAGAGCTCTTCTGGTTAGATTTATTTATTCCAGTTAATAATAGGCAAATAAGGACCTCTTCTGGTTAGATTTATTTCTTCCAGTTAATAACAGGAGAACAAAGACCTCTTCTGGTTAGATTTATTTCTTCCAGTTAATAACAGGCGAACAATGACCTCTTCTGGTTAGATTTATTTCTTCCAGTTAATAATAGGCGAACAAAGACCTCTTCTGGTTAGATTTATTTCTTCCAGTTAATAACAAGTGAACAAAGACCTCTTATGGTTAGATTTATTTCTTCCAGTTAATAACAGGCGAACAAAGACCTCTTATGGTTAGATTTATTTCTTCCAGTTAATAACAGGCGAACAAAGACCTCTTCTGGTTAGATTTATTTCTTCCAGTTAATAACAGGCGAACAAAGACCTCTTCCGATTAGATTTATTTCTTCCAGTTAATAACAAGCGAACAAAGACCTCTTCTGGTTAGATTTATTTCTTCCAGTTAATAACAGGAGAACAAAGACCTCTTTTGGTTAGATTTATTTTTTCCAGTTAATAACAGGCGAACAAAGACCTCTTCTGGTTAGATTTATTTCTTCCAGTTAATAACAAGCGAACAAAGACATCTTCTGGTTATATTTATTTTTTCCAGTTAATAATAGTCGAATAAAGACCTCTTCTGGTTATATTTATTTCTTCCAGTTAAAGACAGACGAAAAAAGACCTCTTCTGGTTAGATTTATCTCTTCAAGTTAATAACAGGCGAACAAATACCTCTTCTGGTTAGATTTATTTCTTCCAGTTAATAACAAGCGAACAAAGACCTCTTCTGGTTAGATTTAGTTCTTCAAGATTAACAACAGGCAAATAAAGACCTATTCTGGTTAGATTTATCTCTTCCAGTTAAAAACGAGAAAAAACATCTACTATTTCAGTATAAATCAACCAAAAGATTTATCCTAATACCATCCCCGGTCACTCTGGATGGCATCTATAAGTCCATCTCTGACAACTCTCCATCATCTCCCCAAATGGAATCTTTAAGCCCATTCCCTACACAGTCAGTTAACACATCTTCGAGTGCAAATTTCTGGGCACTTTAGTGTTCAATCATCTTCCACCTTCAAGTCACGAATGGCGGGCTCGCCAATCTAACTCTTCAGGTTTAAAACAGGGGCAGCTGTTGTACCCCAAAATTTTACCTCTCATTTCTCAATAATTTTCTCACAAAACCTTCCATGGCTCAAGTTTGCAGTACTAATACATTAATTTAGGTTTGGAATTGGCACAAGGGAAAATGGTTAAAATGCACACTGAAAAGTCAAACTTTGACTTTTTGATCAAAATCAAGTTTCAAGAATCACATTTCAACAAGACATGTTAGAATGTGAAGTTAGTTCATCAAGAAAATCAAAAGTCAAAATTACTTTAGAAAAGTCAAAGTTCTAAACACTTAGAAATTTTTCTAAGTGTTAAGAAAGATGATAAGTTCAGAACTTTTGGTCAGATTTTCATCATGATGCAAGTTGATTCAGGAAGAACTTATGACACAAGAGTTGTAGATCTTAATGAGATCTAAAACATTGCAGAACAGAACTTCTCCTAGAAATGTTTGAATTTCAAGTTATAAATCTTTGAAGACACGTCCATGAAACTAAAAGCACTTAGTAAATTCTGAGCATTTCCAAGTCAAAATTTGGTTAGAACTTTTGGGCCAATTTTCACGTATGTTCAATCAGGGTTTGCAAAATTGATTCAAAGAGGGGTTACAAAGCATGTTACAAGATTTCTGAAAAGTTTGAGAACTTCTTCAGATCATGTCGGAGCAGAGAGAATCAAAGATCAGAAGTTGGACATTTGTTCTTAATCTAAGTTACATTTATGTTGAACTTCAGATCCAGTTCCAAGCTAGGCTACATAATCTCATGTTGCAGACCCTCTTTCTTGTTAAATCTCATCATCATTTAATGCTTACACCAACTTTTGAGTCTTTATCCCGGTGTTTAGGCCTTTATCCAAAAGATCTTCCCACGTGTGGCATTAAAGTATCATTGTTGTCCTTGAAAACCAAACTTTTGTACAAAGTTTATTTTGAGCCCATACTTTACTTTGTTTCTGAGTGTACTTATCGATAAATCATGCCTACAAACTAGGACTAGGCGTGTTTAAAGCTGCTAACCATCCTACCTTGCCTTGAAACATGCTTGTCTAAACTTGCTTCAAAAACAAGTCAATGATTCATAACACATGATGGTTGTACTCTTGACTTCTCCAAGCTTCTAAATCCCTTGCCTATAAATTAAACTCCATTTTCAAACTAAAGGAGGATTCGAAAAGATTGGAAAAAATCCCCTGAAACCTTACTGAAAATTCCCAAGAACCTGAAACTGCAACAAACACAAAACTTGCTAGCTTCTGATTTTTGCATCCAAACTTTAATTTTTCTTGTGTGTTTCTTGACTAAATCATTCATACAGTTTCTAGTATACACGTAGAAGCTTCCCCAACTTCTGTTTTCAAACTATAGTACAGTCTTCACCAATCCCCATTTCCAAAGTCAGAACTTTGCATCTTGACGGCTCCAGAATATTCCAACCATCTGTAACTCAAGTTAAGGGTTGCTTTATCTTTCTGAGAACTTGAGGAAGCTGACCAGAACATCACAGCAATCTGAACCAGACTCTAACTCACAGAACAATCTCCATCTGCAAGGTAAGTTTCTTTTGATTTTCACCTCATTACGTAGGCATTGTTAGGCTTGCAAATTTCAAAGACACAATGTAGATATCATGGCTCTGAATCTGTAAATATTTATAGATTTCATTTATATGGCCTAAGTAGAGAGAATTTCATATCAGAACTTCTTGAGGAAATTAGGGTTCAGAATTAGGATTAGCAAAATTCATGCTTGTTTCTAGTTTACAGTTGTGATGCTTTATATTTCTGAAACCATGATGAAATTTGCCATAACTTCTATGCTTGCATTTTCTACTTTTGTTGAGAAATGACTAAGTTGCAGATACTCTGTTTGGTTCAAAGAAGAAGATGAAGTTCATCATCAGAACTTACTTGGTGATACATGTTTATGTTTTTGCTTCTAATACCAGATGTACAGCCACCCTAGTGGTAGAGAGCGCGCACATAAGACATTAGTGTTAAAGGTCCTGGGTTCTAGCCCCAGAAGCATATTCTTATGTTTATTTCTTGACATTTTTACCCCATTATTAGTCAAACAATATTCCTGGACCAGAACTTCTAGATAACCCCCCCCCCCCCCATTTGTTTATTGAAATAGTACTCTTGAACTAGAACTTCTAGGCATCCTCATCCAACAGCATCATCACTTTACAGAACTTCTAGGTTTCCAGCTGCATAGCTGCATCAGAACTTCTAGGCTCTCTCAACAACCAGAACTTCTAACCTTCCACTAACACTAGAACTTCTAGGTTTCCAGTTACATCAGAACTTCTAGGCTCTCTCAGCAATCAGAACTTCTAGGTTTTCCTTTATTCCCAGCAACCCCAGAACTTTAGTGCGTCCGAATCCAGAACTTTTGGCCTTCCCCATTTCTGCTAACATTTTCTTTCTGATTTGCAACGCACCTAGGTCATAACTTCTGCTCTCTCTCATTTCTATTCTTCCAGCAACGCACTGACTCTAACCCTTATTCTCTTATTACTTTTATCATCACTTTTATTTTCATTAATAAAAAACGCCCAAAATATTTTATATTCATATACTTTTCTTTATTTCTTTTAAAACAAAAAGACTAAAAACATTTCCTTAAGCAAATTTATTTCTTCTCTTAACAAAAAAAAAACAAATCTATTTTACATTTCAATTCTTGTACATTACTTCAATATGGTTGTAAAAGATAATTAGGACTTTAATTCCTTGCAACCCCCATTTGTAAATTTGTACACCCCATCCTCAAGTGATTGTAATAACGTAGGATATTTACTTTCCGTAATTTATCGCTTTCATATAAATGCTAGTAATTTGGGTTTGTGTGAAAAGATAAAATTAATACTTAGAAAGCCACTAATCCAAGATAAACCAATCATGAAATTCAAACACTTGCACACTTGCACCTATAGGGTTAACTCCACTTAGTTGAAACAATCAAAGTACAAGATCATAGTCCCTCGATGACGCTTCGAATGTTGCCTTACAAATGATCTTAGTCCCTCAAGAGAAAGGCTAAGATATCTCACAACATTTCTATCATGTCTATATGATGACCCGCGCCCATCCCTTTACATCCAAAGATAAGGCTTATTACCAATCAATGGTAAGAGAGAAACATCTAAAGGAGGAGGTAAAGAACACTAAAGACCTCTTGAGTAGGTAGGATGCTCCTAGTTGCTCGCTTGTGTCATACCCCAATTTTTGACCTAAGATCCCATATTTATTTTTGCATTTTTAAACATAAGTCAAGGTCACGAAATACGGTCGGTTTTAACCTCTCACCTTCGAGCTTTGACTATGCGAAGATTGTCATGTGTTTTGAACATTTTTAGCCTATGTATCACTAATTTCTAATCGCATACAAAGGTGTATGTTCATGTTTTCTTTTGTGTCATATGCAGAGACAGGTCTGAATCAAGAGCATCAGGTGTCGCGCCTCAATTAAGGTTTTGAGTCTCCCAAGCCAGAAGTACAGTTGATTGTGGATTCTCGAAGACTGATTCATCAAGGCACAACTGTTGCACCCTAAATTTCGCCCCTAATATGTTTTAGTCGCACTTTCATATCATATTTTGTTATTTAGTCACAATCATTAGTAAATATATTCATTCATCACATTTTGCATCATTAGTCGTATTTAAGTTGACCAGAAAAAGTCAGTTTAAATCAAAGTTTGCATCGTCTTTTAGTTAAAAAATACCTGACATTTCACTTCATGCATTTTTATCTCTTTACTCGTTTCTTGCATTGCTCCAAGTTGTTTATATGTTGATAATAAAAATATTTCGGTTTTATAGACAGATTGTTAAAAGCGATTCGACACTGTGCGGAAAATTAGCAAGAAAAATATTTCAAGTTTTCACCTTTTACCGATCATTTTGTGAATTTGCATTTCGCGTAGATTATGACGGCATGCTCGCTTTATTTTTTCGGTACAGTTTGAAGTCTCGTTTTTAACTGTAAACATCTGTTTTAGCCCGATATTTTTATTATCATTTTATTTTTATTTCGACTTTTTGAATATTTTTTCTTTAATATTTGTGACATGTAGATTATTTTAATGTGTTCATTTTATTTTTTCGGATAAATTTCCGTCTGTTTTTTATCATTTTCGGTCATTTTGGGTCTTTATTTTTTATTCATAAAATATTCAAAAAATCATTTTAAATTGAGTTATTTTTTATAATTTCAGGTTTTTATTTTATTTTTGTCATTCAGGGGCTTTTTGGTCACAAAATATTTATTGATTATACTATGCTTGATTCCTATTGGTTGTTAACACATGTTTCGGATAACTAAATTTGCCAATGGAATTGAAAGAAAAGCAACGGATGTGATTTACTTTGATATCATATTTTTTCCTCTTATTTTTTTCTATTTAAGTAGCCTTGGTTCTTTGTAAAGAAAAAAAAACAAAAAACAAAAACTAACAGTAAAGTCTCTCTTTCATTTACTTCCTCTCTCTAACCATTCTATTTCTCTTCCCTTATTCTAACAACACCACAAAACCAAAGCATATGCAGTAATCCCTTCCTTCAATCCTCCGCTAGCTAACCTTCAATTATTATTTCCAACCTTCATTGTATCAACACACAAATAGTTCCCCCTTTAATCTTCTGCTCACAGCGCTATCATCCCGCCTCTATTCACCTTTCACCACAAACCCATTCCACCATTCCCAACCATCCTCACTGTAACAAGACTACTGCCTTCTTCCCGTCGCCTCACTATCATCATCCACCATCACCAATCCGCAACAGCAGCTCCAACCCTTCATCGATACTCCCGCTGTTCAACAACAATAGCAATATCCGCAGCAGCTTCCACAAAATCCCTTCGTCGTCATCGTATCACATCTGCTTTCAGTTTCGACATTTTTCGGTAATTCTTCAATTCTTCTGGATTGTCAAACTGTGTAGTTGTGTGCTGCTGTTTGTTTTGTTTTGATTCGAATCAGCAACTGTTATACCGTGAGTGTGATAAATTCTGTAAAAAAATAGAAAAAGAAAACAGTTGCTGTATTTGTTATTTTGAATCGATCCGAGTAAATGATAATTGCTGATTGTGCTGGGCATTTAATTCCGTACGTTGAAGTCATGATAACAAGCCAGGCTGTTTGTTTGAATCTGAATTTTTGGTTTTGATATCAATCTTGTTTCATTTGTGTTATTATGTGAAAGTGCTTTTTGAAACGATATGCTGCTGAAAATGTCCAGGAAATATGCTTGACAATACACGTTTAGGGTATGGCGAAATATGATAAGGAATTTGTATCGATTGCATTTTTTTTTGGTATATGTTGAAGTGGTTTAAATTTGATTGAAACTTTGATTTGAACATCATATTGTTAAATGACTGTTGCATTTTGAATAAGAGAACAAAAATTATTGTTCAATGTTGGTGTTCATGTTTTTTCCGACAGCAATTCAAGTCTTGATATTGCTACTTGTTTCGATGAAGGTGACGATAATGTCGCATTTTATTTGCGTGTAAATCTGACCGAGAAATTATTAAAGAATGGCATGTTATTTCCTTTTGTTACAAACCATGTTTGAATTGAAATTTTGGTGTTGATATAGATGTTTTCCGTTTGCGTTGAATGCTCGTTCGAGTTGAATTACGTAGAGCACCGACATATTGTCAAGTTGTTGTCCGGTTTTATAACTTGCACTCAAAAATTATTTTTTTAATCACTTTTGAGTTTAATGTGAATATGACATGAGTTGATTAATTTTGAATTGTCGGTGTCAATGTTGTCTTGTTGTTTGAGTTATTTTAAAGAGTGGTTTTTTGATGATGTTTCAATTTGTATTCAATTCACAAAGTTTGTTGGTTTAATATCGGTGTTTGAACATAAGTTTGGAATCACTTGGAAATTGATTTTCATGAGCTTTTATGCATAAGTTGTTGTTGTCCAACTTTTGATGATGCTTGGTAATGTTTGATTTTTCATGGATTGAATTGAATTATAGCATGAGTTTCTTTGGCTTTGTTTGTGAATTTAAATTCTTGGATAATCATCATTTGTTTGGTTCATACTTTGAATTCAATTTCTCATGTTGCAATGTGAAATTTTGGATTTTTGTTTTCCGTTGTGTATGAAATAGCGGTTGCTTTTGATACATTTGAAATAATGTGTGCAATGCTGATTTTTTGTGTTTACATGGAATAATGTCATGAATTCTTGATTTTTTATTTGTGTAAATATTCATTTATTCATATGCATCATACGATTTCATTTTTTATTTTATACTTACTAACACATGTTTTAACCGTTGCAATTTCATTCATTTTAATTTTTATACCGCTTATGCTACTAACGCGTTTGTTACTGTGAAGGTTTCCAAAAAAAATTGTTTCAAGTATCCATTCTCACATAACGCATCCATAATTCCTACACTTCTCCCTTTACCTTTTTATTGTATTTCACTGTTTTGATTTAATATTTGGTACTGTAAATATATACTTGTACATAATATTTTGACTGTATATTCACTTCACTTGTAAATAAATTCAGGTTTTGAAAAATATTATTTTCATCGTGTTGTGATTTTATTTTTAATTCCAACTAACTTCTGAAAATTGTACGGACGCACATAAGTTTCCCGTGCTGTTAGATTTGTCGGTATATATCTTATGATACAGGGATTCTTATCTGATACCGTGAGCTTTATTCATCACCCTTTGCGCTTTATCTGATTCCTCTCCTGACATGGTTTTCTCGTATGTGATTTATTTTCACTTGATGTGCTTTATCTGATGCTTGGACTATTATCTTACATCAGGGTTTTTTTGATGCTGCCGGCTTGTGATTTATTTTCACCTAAGGTTTGGTATACTCTTAGCTTACTTATCTGTCTGTGGCTTTAAATCCAAGGGAAATAATTAATTTGTTGACTTCATGTCATCGAGTATCTAATACGATTATGTGAAATCCCTTCATACTTTTTTTTAGTTTTGTTAATCTTAAGACAAATCTCCTACAAATCAATTTTTAAACTCACACCCTTTTTAAGTCAAAACTTCAACACTAGGTCGTCGTATCTTCAAAATCTCATCCATACCCATTTAACTAAACAAACAATTTTAACCAAAAACAGATATTTCAAAAGGTTCCTGCGGAGTACCGCAGATGCATTGGGTGCTAATACCTTCCCATTGTATAACCAACCCCCAAACTCTTGATCTCTTTTAAAAACGCATTGTATTTTCATTACTTTTAAATATTACTTTACATTGCATATTTTAGGGTTTTATTTCGCTCTTTTCCCTTTTCCCTTGGAACTAATAAAGCGCGGTGGCGACTCTTGCTTTTGTGAGTCAAGTTAATTAATAGCTTGATCTCCGATTTTCACCGCTACAGCTTGCTCACAACAAAAACATTTTATACACCAACACTTTCATTTTGAAACATTTTCAAAAGACAAACACTTTGTATGCGTTCTTATAGAGACGAGAACCATTACAAAGACACCTTTTCAAAATCACTTTCAAAAACAAACACTTCTTTGAACTATTTTCCAAATAACACTTTGTACGCGTTCTTATAGAAACGAGAACCATTACAAAGACGTTTTTAAAATACTTTCAAAACCCACACCACAAGCACATTTTCAAACAAAAGCAAGTGATCTAGCAAGCAACTAAGAGCCCATAGATAAATATGGATGAAAAGGGTGCTAACACCTTCCCTTTGCATAATTTACCCCCCGAACTCAAGAAAATAATCTCAAAGGTATTTCTTGTTCTTTTTACCCTTTCCTTTATTGGATAAAAGAAAAGTCGGTGGCGACTCTTGCTATCCGTAACAATTGTGATCAAATGCAAAATACCCAAGTTAGTTCTCCCACCGTGTTACACTATTCTTGTTGTTTTGCTTTAAAGCCCATGCTCAGGCTTTATTGAAATTTATGAAATCTGCTCATGTACCGATGAAAATCTATGTTGATCAGTTCGAAGATTGTGTTGCTAACCTAGCGACTGATAATGGGCTAGGCTTTTCTGATGCTGATTTGACCCCCGCGGGAAGGCACCATAATAAGGCCCTATATGTATCTATTGAGTGTAGGGGCACTAACTTATCTCATGTGTTGGTGGACACAGGTTCCTCATTGAACGTATTTCCAAAACCTACTTTAGACAAAATTGACTGCGAGGGGATTGTACTAAAACCCAATGACGTTATGGTAAGAGCTTTTGATGGTTCAAAGAGAATGGTGCATGGGAAGGTTGATCTTCCAATCAAAGTGGGTTCACAGGTCTTCGATTCTACTTTCTATGTGATGGATATTCGGCCATCCTATTCTAGTTTGCTTGGACGCCCTTGGATTCATGGGGCAGACGCTATTACTTCTACCTTACACCAGAAGTTGAAGTATCACGTGAAGGGAAAGACCATTACAGTTTACAATGAAGAAGAATACATGGAGAGCCATTTGAAATCTTTCAAGTATGTTGAGATGGATGGTGAATTCTTCGAGATCCCTTGCCAGACCTTTGAAGTTATTGATAAATTTGCTCATGTTGTTCCTAAGACCCATAAAAAATGGCTTCTTTAAAAGATGTTATGGCTATGGTTGAAGAAGGTGGTTGCACTGTTTGGGGTCATCTCTCTGATATTCCTTATAAATCTAACAAATTTGGTTTGAGTTTCACCTCACAAGCTTAGAGGTCTGTCCGTTGTGCTCGTGCCAAATATGGGAGACCGCCATGCTGTATCAACAATCATGTCAACGTTGTGGAAGATGCTGATAGTGACTGCGACATAGACAGTTGGATCTTCCCTACTACCGGAAGTGGGATAAACAATTGGAAGGTTGAAGACTTTATACCAATCTCCTTTAGTCAGGAGTAAATGCTTTTTTTTGTTTGCTTACTTTCAAGTTTTTTGATTATGTAATTTAAACATTAAACTTTAAGCCTTATGCCTTACCTAGGGCGCAACGGTCCATTTGTTAGGGTTGTCATTATTCATCAACATATTTTCATTTAATAAATCATTGGACGTTTGCATTCAAATTTTGCGCTCTTTGTCTTTCTTTTACTTTGTTGTTTTCAAAATAGTTATGTGTTCTTACACACACCCACACAACAAATTGCAGATCCATATCCACTCTGGATCCCATTGATAACAATTATGTTATTGCCAATTATGACTTTGAAAATCCAATCTACCAAGCCGAGGAAGAAGGTGGGGAAGATTGTGAAATACCTGGAGAGCTTGCTAGGCTCTTAATGCAAGAAGAAAGAGCCATACGACCACATGAAGAGCCATTCGAGGTTGTAAACTTGGGTATTGAAGAGGACAATAAAGAGATCAGGATAGGTTCCAACCTAGAAGACAATGTCAAAATAATATTAATCCAGATGTTGTGTGACTATGTTGAGATCTTTGCTTAGTCGTATGAAGACATGCCATGGCTTGATACTGATATTGTGGTTCAACGTTTATCGATGAAGTAAGGTTGTCCTTCTATAAAGAAGAAGGTTTGTTGTATGCATCCCAAGATGTCTAAAAAGATCAAGGCTGAGGTTATGAAGCAGTTCAATTCAAGTTTCTTAGTTGTTACGTCCTATCCGCAGCAGGTTGCAAATGTGGTGCCAATTCCCAAGAAGGATAGCAAGGTGCGTATGTGTATAGACTACAGGGATTTGAATAGGGCAAGCCCAAAAGATGACTTTCCGCTTCCACATATTGATGTTCTGGTTGATAACACCGCTCAACATAAGGTATTTTCCTTAATAGATGGTTTCTCAGAGTACAATCAAATCAAGATGGCACCTGAAAACATGGAGAAGACTACTTTCGTCACACAGTGGGGCACTTTCTGTTACAAAGTTATGCCTTTTGGGTTGAAGAACGTCGGTGCAACATACCAGCGTGTTATGGTAGCTTCGTTCCATGATATGATCCATTACGAGATAGAGGTTTATGTTGATGACATGATAACCAGGTCTCAGACTGAAGAAGAACATCTCTACCACCTACACAAGTTGTTTGAGAGGCTGAAGAAGTACAAGTTGAGGTTGAATCCAAACAAGTTCACCTTTGGAGTAAGATCCAATAAACTCCTAGGTTTTGTCATCAATGGTAAATGTATCGAAGTTGATCATGCTAAGGTTAAAGCCATTCAAGAAATGCCATCTCCCCATACTGAGAAGGAAGTCAGAGGTTTCCTAGAACGATTAAACTATATTACCAGATTTATTTCCCATTTGACCGCTACCTGTGAGTCAATCTTCAAGTTCCTAAAGAAAGATAAAGTAATGAGGTGGAACGACGATTATCAGATATCCTTTGACAAAATCAAGGAGTACCTCCAAGAACCTCCAATTTTGATGCCACCAGTTGAAGGAAGACCTCGGATCATGTACTTGACAGTACTAGAGAACTCAATGGGGTGTGTATTGGGGCAACATGACGAGTATGGTCAAAAAGAGCTTGCAATATAATACCTTAGCAAAAAGTTTACCGACTGTGAAACAAGATACTCACTGCTCGAGAAAACTTGATGCAATTTGGCATGGGCTGCTCGTCGACTAAGATGGTATATGTTGACTCATACTACTTTGTTGATCTCTAAGATGGATCCAATAAAATACATATTCGAGAAACTCGCTCTCTCTCGAAGAATAGCAAGATGGAAAGTGGTCTTGACAGAATATGACATTCAGTACACTACTCAGAAGGAAATCAAAGGAAGTGTACTCGCAGATCATTTGGCTCATTAGGCTGTAGATGACTATCAGTCTATGAATTTTGATTTCTCAGATGAGAATATCATGCTAGTTACTAATTATTAAGAACTTTGACCGAATGAAGGTCATGAACCGAGATCCCAATGGACTATAGTTTTTGATGGAGCTTTCAATGCACTTGGTAATGGAATTGGTGATGTGATCATCTCTCCCAAGGATTTCCATACGCCCTTCACTGCCAGATTATGTTTTCATTGTACCAACAATATGGACGAATACGAAGCATGCATCATGGGTATCAAAGTTGCCATCGATATGAGGATTAAATACTTGAATGTATATGGGGACTCAGCCTTAGTAATCAGCCAGAGTAAGGGAGAATGGGATACGAAGCATCCAAATATCATTCCTTATCGAGAGCATGTATGGACGTTAATTATGTACTTTGAAGAAATCACTTTTGAACACATCCCACGAGAAGAGAATCGAGTGGCAGACGCATTGGCTATCATGTCATCTATGTTCAGAGTCAAATGGGATAATGAAGCTCCTCAAATTACTATTGAGAGACTGGACAAACTGGTACATTGCTACGAAGTTGATACTGATGGAGTAGAAGAAAAGCCTTGGTACCACGAAGTAAAAATATACCTCAAGACTTAAGAGTATCCTGAAGAGGTATCTATTAACAATAAGAAATTTCTTTGGAGGTTCTTTGTCGAGTTCTTTCTGAGTAACGGAATCTTGTACAAGCGCAACCACAATTCGACTTTGCTTCGCTGTGTAGACAAGAAGGAAGCTGGGAAAATTATGGAATATGTGCACGAAGGAGTATTTGGTAATCACTCCAGTGGGCATACGATGGCTAAGAAAATTTTGAGAGCGGATTATTATCGGTCTACTAGGGAAATTGATTGTCATCATCACCAGAACTTGTCACAAATGCCAGATCTATGCTGACAAAGTACATGTCCCTCTGGTTCCCTTGAACTTCTTGACTTCTCCTTTGTTGTTTGCAATGTGGGGAATTGATATGATTGGAGAGATTAAGCCTACCGCTTCTAATGGATATCGTTTCATCCTGGTCGCTATTGATTACTTCACGACATAGGCAGAAGCAGCCTCGTTTACCTCTGTTACCAAAGATGTTATGGCCTGGTTCATTAAGCATAATATCATATGTCGGTATGGCATACCTGAAAGGATCATCACAGATAATGGTACTAATCTTAACAATACTATGATCACGGAAGTTTACACGCAGTTCAAGATTAAACACCACAATTCTTCTCCGTATCGACCAAAGATGAATGAAGTAGTGGAAGCCGCCAACAAGAATATCAAGAAGATTTTGTAGAAGATGACGGTGACGTACAAAGATTGGCACGAGATGTTACCATTTTCTCTTCATGGTTATCTCACTTCAATATGTACATCAACTGGGGCAACCATATTCTCTCTCGTCTATGGTATGGAGGTTGTCTTACCTGTCGAAGTTCAGATTCCTTCCTTAAGGATTATGAAAGACGCAGGTTTAGACATAGACAAGTGGATTCAGAATAGGCTTGACCAGATAAATTTGATTGATGATAAAAGGCTTGCGGTTGTTTGTCATGGTCATATGTATCAGAAGCGCATGATCAATGCCTTCAATAAGAAAGTCAGACATCAGGTGTACCAGGATGGTGATTTGGTAATAAAGCACATCATCCTACCATAAGGTGATCCAAGGGGAAAATGGACTCCCACCTATGAAGGGACATTATGATACGGCGGGAGAACTGACTTGGGATGTTTTGAGTTTTATTACAAATGTTGTGGTTAGCAAGAGTCGCCACCGACTTTTCTTTTATCCAAAAGGAAAGGCTGAAAAGAACAGGAAAGACCTTTGAGATTATTTCTTGAGTTCGGGGGGTAGATTATGAAAAGGGAATATATTAGAACCCTTTTCATCCATAGTTATCTATGGGCTCTTAGTTGCTTTCTAGATCACTTGCTTTTGTTTGAAAATGTGCTTTGTGATGGTTTTGAAAGTATTTTAAAAAGACGCCTTCGTTTAGGAAAACTTTGTAATAGTTCTTGTTCGTAAGAACGTATACAAAGTGTTAGGCTTTTGAAAATATTTCATGTTTGGAAAATGTTTTGAAAGTGTTTGTTTGAAAGTGTTTGGTGTTTGTTTTGAAAATAAGCAAGGATATTTGATTTGAAAATGAGCAAGCAACTTGGAACAATCTACCTACTCAAAAGTCTTTGTTCATTTCTTCCTTTCCTTTGATATTGCTATCTTACCATTGATTTGGTAAGAAGTCTTATCTTTGGATGTAAAGGGACGGGCGTGGGTCATTGTATAGTCATGATAGCAATGTTGTGAGATATCTTAGCATTTTCTCTTTGAGGGACTAAGATCATTTTGAAAGGCAACATTTGATAGCGTCATCGAGGGACTATGATCTTGTATTTTTTATTTGTTTTTGCTAAGATATCCCACATGTATAACATGGCCATTTTTGTAAGGCAACAAAGTGGAATTACCCTAAGGGTGCAAGTGTGCAAGTGTGTTTGATTTACATGCATTATTTATCTTGATTTAGGATTTGCTACTTGTTGATTTTATCTTTCCATACAAACCCTAATTACTAGCATTTATATAAAGCGATAAATTACAGAAAGTAAAATTACTATGCTATTACATCATTTGGTGAGGGGGTGTGCAAATTTACAAATGGGGATTGCAAGAAAATTAAACCTAATCATCTATTACAATCATATTGAATAAGGTACAAGAATTGAAAAGAAAATAATGCAAGAATTGAATAAATATACAAGAAGATAAATGGAAAAGAAAGTGATTTTTGTTTGGTTTTTAATGAAAGGGTTTGATTTAATTAAGAGAGATGATTAATTGAAAATAAACAAAATTAAACTTAAACTAATTAAGAAAGAAATTAAGTTAAAAAAGTATTTTTAGGGTTTTTTGTGAAAGGGTTTTAAATTAATAATAATAATATGAAAATTAAATAATTTAAAAGAAACCTAAATTCTAAGTTAATTTTAATTTAAAATAAAAGAAAATAATAATTAAACCTAATATAAATATTAATTATTTAAGAAAAAGGAAATTAATTTATTAAGAAAATATTTTTTTGTTCTTTTTGTTTCATAAAGAAAATAAACATATAAATGTGAAAATAATAAATAAAATATTTTTTGGATTTTATTAATAAAAATAAAAATAATATTAATAATAATATTAATAAAAAGTAATAAGAAAACTGAAATAAAATAAAAATGAGAAAAAGAAAATAATATTAAATGAAATAATAAAAAGAAGTTGGGTCAGCATGCAAAAGTAAACAGGGGGGTTGGAAGTCAGCAAAAAAAAAAACAAAGGGCCCAACAGCTTGAAGGCCCATGGGCCTGTTTGACAAAAAAAAGGAAAATGTTGAAAAGTTTAACAAAAGGTAGCGTTGTGTGTTGAACCCCTGACCCTCAGCATACATCTGCGCTACCTTTGCCACTGAGGTGGCTGTACATCTGGTAACATTGATGAAATAATAAATACATAACATAAGTTATATCCTGAATGTGACTTCATCTTCAACCTCCACCCTGAACATTTGTAACTTCACCATTTCTCAATAAAAATGAAATATGCAAACATGAAAGTTGCTCCATTTTTCCATACGAATCCAACCATATAAATATCATAAGCTATAAATCAAAGATGAATGAGAATTTTTAAAAGTACCAAATTTTGACCTAATTATTTCAGAAAGTTCAAACTTAAAATTCTCACTACTCAAGCAATATAAATGAAATCTATGGACATGTATAGTTTCAGGGAAATGATGTCTACATTTTATCTTCACAAATGCAAGCCTAACAATGCCTAAATGAGAAGATAGAAGTTCAAAAAATGTACCTCAAAATTGGAAATCATGAAATAAGTTTGAGCTGCTTTCAAGGAGTTGTGATGATCAGGTTAGCTTCCTCAAATTCCCAGGAAGCTAATGCAATGCTTACTTGATGTTGGGAGTGTTTGAATCGTGCTAGAGAAGTCAAGGTGCAAGCTCTGTTTTTTGGTTATGGAAGTTGATGAAGATGATGTTACAGTCTTGTAACAGGGACTTGGACCACTTGTGTATGATGTATGTAAGGTGTTAGGATGATTAAGAAACAAAACGCACGAGTGGAAATGGAGATGGGACGTTTTGGCTCAAAACTGTCAAGTTTGGGCAGTTCTGTGCAGCAAGGGTGCTTGGGAGAGTTTTAGGATGTTTCAAATCGTGTCTTAGCTTGCAATAGACTTTTGCATATGTATGGAAAAGGTTGGAGATCAAATATACTCAAGACTTCTGAGTTCTAGCCTTTTGGCTCTATAACTTGCTTTTGAAGAAAAGTGAGAAGACAAATCTCAAAGTGTTATACAAGCATGTTCCGAGTTCAATGAGGCTTTAGACACATTGCTTTTGGTTTATAGGGGTTGTGTGTGCAGAAAGAACAAGTGCAAGGCTCAAGAAGTTGACAATTGCAAAAGTGATGCTTTATCAAAATGGAAATGGCAACTTTGTGCCATAAATGGAAAATCATTTTGGACAAAGCTTAAACAAAGTGGATAAGGGCCTAAATAGTTATGTAAACCATTAATTATGGAGTGACAAACAAGTTTGATGCCTGCAAAGCAAATATTATGCAGCCTAGCATGGATTTGGTTCATGTGTTCATCAAGACATGGCTTGTAATTCAAGTTTGAAAACCCTAACTTCTTGCCTTCGATTCTACTTGCTCAAGTATGATCTTAATGATTTCTTGGACATTTTGGAAAGCTTGTAACATCCTATACAACCTCTATGTTGTAAATTTTTGAAAATTCATCTTGGAACTATATGAAAAATTGCGATGAAGTTAGGTCAAAATCCTGCCTAAACTAGGGTAAAATTTCACTAAGTTTTTCAAGTTTCATGAACATGTCTTCTTAAAATCATAACCTGAAATTCAAACATTTCTAGGAGAAGTTGTGTTATACAATGTTTTAGATCTCATTGAGATCTACAACTTTCATGTTGGAAGTTTCCTTTGAATCATCTTGCATCATGGTGAAGATTTGGCTCAAAGTTATGAAAAAAAATGTGAATTTCCAACACTTGAAAAATTTCTAAGTTTAGAAATTTTGACTTTTCAAAATGAAATCTTGACTTTTTGATTTCTTGATGAACAAGTTTCATATTTGACATGCCTTGATGAATTGTGATCTTTGATACTTGATTTTGATCAAAAAGTCAAAGTTTGACTTTTCAGTGTACAATTGACTTTTTCATCAGTTGACTGAAATTCATCTGTCAATCAATTGATCTTGATAAATGTTTTTAGCCATGAAATTAGGTCAAAATGAAGCATTTGAATCCTTGAGATCATGTCTCAAACCAATAAATCATTTGCTAGGTCAAAAATCAGAAATTGCATCTTCTCAGTCAAAACCCTAATTTTGACCATTTTGCCTTTTTGATGATCTGATCAAATTTCTTGAGGAATTGTGATCCAAACTTGATCAATTGACATATATGAGTTCATAATGTTGACATGGATAAAAAATTATGAGGTTTGACTGTAAATTGACCATAATTGACTTTTTCCCCAATACAACTGATTTTAGGTCAACTAGTCAATTGACTGAGCAAAAATGTGATCCAAGACTTGAAACTTGACATGAGCAATCTTGAGGGTCCAAAATGATCCATGAAAGTCATATGGGGTATTAAAAATCCATTTGTCCTTGTGCAAACTCAAACCCTAATTTTCAGCCATCAGTGCTTGAGGAGATATTTTGAGTTGATCAATCCTTGTGTAGTATTGAATAAATGGAAGTCTTGTGAGAGATTACTTGAGAAATGAGAGGGAAAATTTTGGGGTAAAATAGCCATTTGTGATTAAGAAGATATTTTCTGGCGGTGCTATGACACTTACCACCATGGACGGTGAAGATTTTCCACACTTTGTGAATGCGGACATAGTCAAAAAATACTATGCATAAAAGAGGCCCACTAGGTTGACTGGCCTAGGCAAAAAAAAGGGCATCCCAGCGAACCAAAAGGGTTCGGGAAAAAATTAGGGATATATATATATATATATAAAAAATGCACATCCAGCAAGTCAAAAAACCTAAAAAGGAGGCTTGGAAAAAAGGATAGGGATTAAAGCATGTAACTATGTCTCGTTGGATCACCCATCTACTTACAGCAAGCATAATTACTAACGCCAAGTTCAAATGGCACGAATCAATTCAATCAGCTTCTTTCGACATCAAGGGATGATATGCTTAAAGACATAGGGGAAATAGCAGAGTTGAAACTCGATGGGATCATTTCTACATAGTTATTTTTATTTGTTTCTCTTTGTACACTTTTTCTTTTACGACGACTTCCTCTTACTAGGATTTCCATCTCCTTGTATGAAACTGTCTGTTTATAGGCAAACTTTCCAAATCAATGCAAATAAAATTTCAAATTCAAAATTGTTTTCTTTACTTACTCTGTTTTGTTTGCAAAAACGTCCAATGATTACATTGAATGAACATATGCATTTGAATATGATTAGTGTTTGCAAATATATGCATGAAAACAGGATTAGCATTTATGAAAGATTTTAGGAGTTGGGATAACGTTCGAAGTTGACCATAAATTCCCACAGAGCAATTTCCTCAGATCTTTTTCCACAAGTTAATCTCCGTCAGAGTTTATCTCCTCAGCATAGCCTACAGGGTTTATGTCCCAAACGAAGTTTATGTCTCCAATATTGTTATTTCCCGACAAGACCCTCGTCACAGACCAGATGACACTCAACATTTTCTCGCCAGAGGAGCTAATACTCATATTCAAAACCTGGTCAGACAACACATCAGAGGATTATCCATCTCTTTTAACCCCAGTCAGAATACATAAGAATCAAGTCTTTCAAAGAATGATGAATGACTGACTCGCTTTGAATGCTTCTATCCCAAAGCAGAAGTCAAATATCCTTAATGGAATGTCTTCAGACAGAAATCAGAAATCCCCAGTAAGGACGTTCTAAACAAATTGAAGAACTACTATCTTCATCCCCAGCAACAATCAGGAATTTACTTTACCCGATCAAACATTATTATACAAAGCTACTGATACACGCCGATAACATATTTCATCCATATATCATTCACAAAATATCATAACGTATGCATACATTCTCATTTATTTTGAGGGCATCATTACAAAATGCATTACATACGTCATGACATTGCACAGAACTAACTTTGTCTTTTCAGGTTAAGTTCGCAAACAGACAAATACTACCAGTAATTTATAAACATGTTATGGATAAATTCCCAAAATAATACGGGGTGACTATCTACATGACCAAGTAACTCCCCTCAGAGACCGAGTTCTAGCGAGCATTTCCTTCAAGGACTGAATTCTGAAAAGCATCTCTTTCAGGGCCTTTGTTCTGAAAAGCATTTCCCGTTCAGAGACCGAGTTCTGAAAAGCATTTCCCTTTCAGAGACCGAGTTCTGAAAAGCATTCCCCTTCAAAAGTTTATTCTGAAAAGCATTCCCCCCAGAGATCGAGTTCTGGCGAGCATTTCCTTCAGAGGTTTATTCTGAAAACCATCTCCTTCAGGGCCTTCGTTCTGAAAATAATTCTCCTTCATAAGTTTATTCTGAAAAGCATTCCCCCCAGAGACTGAGTTATGGCGAGCACTCCCCTTCAGAGACTGAATTCTGAAAAGTATTTCCTTCAGGGCCTTCATTCTGAAAAGCATATCCCTTTAGAATTTTATTCTGAAAAGCATCTCCTTCAGGGTTTCTTTCTGAAAAGCATCTCCTTCAGGGCTACATTCTGAAAATCATTTTCCTTCTGATATTTTCTGAAAAGTATTCTTCAGATACAGTCAGGTGTAGACTCATTCTGATACTCCTATCAACAGTTACCTTGGATGGCATCTGTAAGCCCATCTCCAGCGACACTCTATCACCTCTCTGAATGGCATATTTAAGCTCATTCTCGATATAATCAACCAACAGTATTACTTCGTGCACATGGGAGTGCAAATTTCTGGGCACTTAAGTGTTCAATCCTCTTCCACCTTTAGATCACGAATGGCAGATATGTCAATCTAATTCCTCGGGTTTAAGAAGATTGAACAGGGGCAGCTGTTGTACCCCAAAATTTTCCCTCCCATTATTCAATACAAATTGATTCAAGATACCTCCTCATGCTCCTATGATTCTCAAGCACTCAAGACTACTTAAAGATTGATCAGACAAACCCTCCTCCTAAGCATTGACCTACAACTAGGGTTTTGTTTTTTTCAAGGAAAATTGGACTTTTAATGCCTCAAGTGGATTTCATGGTTTCACATATGTCTAAAAGAACCCTCATGCCAAATTTCAAGCCTTGCAACACAAGTTTGCTCAATCAATTAGCCAGATGATTAAAAATCAATTGTATTGAACAAAAAGTCAACTTTGACCAATTTACAGTCAAACTTCAAGACTTTTGGTCAACA